>JAOXNO010000052.1:40504146-40515318 GCA_028565335.1 Limnodromus scolopaceus | reverse complement strand
GCCCGTCCGAGGGCCCCGCCGCCGGGCGAGAGGAAGCACCGGCCCGCCGGGAACGGCAGCGGGGCCGCAACGGCGGCTGAGGCGGCTGCCGGTGCCGGGGGGCGAGCGGGGGCTTCTGCGGGAGCGGCGGGGCCGGAGCCCGGGAGGTCGGTGGGGGCGGACCCCGCACACCGGCGTGCGAGGCTCTGCTGGAACGGGGGCTCGTCAGCACAAGGGTCCCGAGGGGAACTGCCCCCCCGTTAAATCCCAGCTGCCGGTTTTGACGCGCTGCACGCGAAGGCGTTTTGGAAGAGAAGGTGTCCCCGGTGCCGGTGCGCTCCTGGGACCGAGGGGTCACCCTGACACCGGACGGTGCCGCGGCCGGCAGGGACCCCAGACCCACGCCGTTTCACGAGCCTTTTGTCTTCCAGCACGCAACAGAAACAAACCTCCTAAAGCTGCGCTCAGACGGGATTATTACCCGCCTGGGTCTGTGTTAAACCGAGCCTGAGCCTGGCTTAGCCCGTGTCCCCGCTCACCAGCCTTCACTAAGACAACCCTACAGCTGGGGGGCCGTGTCCCCCTGCCTGAGCGCTTCTGAAAGGGAAATCGGATCGTTCTTGTTCTTAAGATGGCAAAGATGTCACTGCAGTTTTACTTTCTGTGGCCGTTCTGGTTTTGCCTAGATCTGCTGTGTTTTTGTGACAATTTTGCACGGGTCCCTTCTGACTAGGTTCAGAAAGTGTCTTAAAGATGTAAAAGAAATTCTAAATGAATTTTCCAAAACCTCCCGTTCCCCTCCAGCAGCAAGCTGTTCTGTGCTCCTGCTCTCCCTCAGATACGCTGCCCAGCGAGGTGCGAAGCGCCCGGTCCTTCTTGCTCATTCTCCTTTATTGCCGGTTCCTCTTCGCACAGACACAGCGCTGCAGAGGCTCTCGTTGCCCAAATTTCACTTTTAGCAAATTCTGGGTTTCTTTTCACTAGGCATGTGCAGGTTTGTGCCTTGCTCTGCTCAGACATCGTATACAGGACCTGTATATGATAACCACTTCATTTGGGATTTTGCTGTGAAGGTCAGGTATGTGCTGTGACCAAAATGCAGTCCCCTGTTCCCTTGTGCCCCACTGATCTCTCCAGGTGCATGAGGATAGGACTCTCCATTTTCTTGGAGGGCTGGGGCTCCTCGTCCTGGTCAGCGGGTCCTTGGGACCTACCCTGGGACATTAATCCCTTAACTCACACACACACGTAAAATAAAAAATGCAGCCCAAACTTGCTGAGAAACAGAATTCCCTTTTCGTGGCACCCGGGGTAAAGGGGAAGGTGAAACCTGGGCCAAGTGGGGAAATGGGGAGGGAAATGCCCAGTACAGCCCCTGTGTGCGAGACAAAGGTTCAGCAGGCAAACCCCTCTCTGTGGTGCCTGAACCACTAACAATTGATTTATTATTTTTTTTCCCCGTTCCGTGCTTGTTCCTTAATATCCTGCTCTCCGTCTCCCAGGAGCTGCGCACGAGAGATGAAAGCCCAGAAAACCAAACAAGCCAGTGGCAGTGCTCACTCAATTGATTTTTACACAAAATTTGCCTTCATGCACGGAGGATGGAAAAATGATCCCATTAATAATGAATAACAAAAACAAATGCAGGGAGGAGATCAATAGAAGCACATCTGATATCGCGGGGGCTGGGGGGGGGAAGCCCCCAGATGCACAAAAGCACTTGTGGGGGAGGGGGACAGGGGCCTCGGGACGGGGCACATGGGGATACCCAGCACTGGTGGGTTTGGGGCTGGGGGTGACTGGGGGGTGGGTTAGGGTGTGCGGGGGCTGCCACGGTGCCAGGGTGAGGGGTTGGTGGCCTGGCAGGAGTGTGTGTCCCATCTGCTCCTGCAAACCAGGGCCTGGAGCAGCTCGCATACACTCCGGGGGGCACTGGGGGCTCGCCAGAGGCAGGCGCTGGCAAGAGATGCACGAACTGGAGCTGGGGCCGTGACTATTTCCCAGAGAAAACAGGGAATTTTCAGCTGCAAAAATCCTAATTTCCAGTCCTCTTTTTCTTCACACTTCACCTCTCCGAGGGTTCACTTCTCCTGGTTTGCAAGGAGGAGGTTCCCCCTCCGTGGGAGACACATCCAGTTTGGGGTAAAAAATGTACCTTAGGAAAGCAGTTTCTGCAGGAACCGATGTGTGCCGGGAGCCTTCGCTCTGGGTCCCCGTGCGTGGGGCTGTGCTCCTGCCCTGGCCTGAGGTCCCCGTGGCTGGAGTGAGGATTGTCACCTTCTCCTGAGAGATGTGGGACTCTGGGGTGAGGTACCACCATGGCGCTGGGGCCGGGGGGCCGGGAGGCCCAGAAGCCCACCCAGCCCAGCCCAGTGACGAAGCAGCGGTCGGAGCAGCTCCAGAACCAGGACAGGCTCCCACACCTCAGTCCAGCTCCCCGGGCGTACGGGGACCCTGAGCAGGGAGCTCTGGCCGGGGCGCAGCCTGGTGGTCTCCCGCAGCCAGCCCGTGGCCACCCAAAGGAGCCCATGCCCAGCCCAGCACAGGAATGGGACTGTCCCCACTGTCACCAGCCTGTGTGGCCACTCTCTTGGGGTGGGCATTCCCAGCACAGGGACGGGAGCCCTGCGGAGACTCCGGCTCAGGAGGAAACGCCGCTCCCACCAACGCAGAGCGGAGGAATCCCCTCCGGTGGCGCAGCCTCCCTGGTTATGTTCAGAACAAAGAGTTTTAAAGCCATTAAGCGAATTTGCCTTTGATGACACTAGTTGTGCTTTGCAACTTGCCTGGAAATGTTAGATACAGATTTATTCCATCATCAAGACATGGTTTAGACTTTGTTTTTTTAAGCAAATTTAGAACTGTATATGGAGATATATGTCACAACATTTTCAATAGAATTTTAGATGGAGGAGCAAAACAATACACAGAGGAAAATGAGACGCTTTGACTGTTTTTAAATCCAAAGAGAATTAAAAATGTACAATAATGCTACATAAATCTACATCAGCTATTGTAAAATAGAACTGACACAAGTTAAATGTCTTCAACCTGCTTGGTGAAAATGAAGCTCCTAAATGCAGAGCGTCAAGCAGAGGTGGTCTCAAAACTGCTGAACTCCCACATCCCCCTGTCAGGCAGTGGAGTTTGTGGGTGCTCAGGGTCTGCTGGGTGTCTGACTCTTGTTTTCACCAAATGTGGGTCAGGAAAGGCAGTGCTGGGGTCAGAGCAGGGACTCTTGGCCAAAGTGTGCTGTCAAAATGGAACAGACCGTGGGGAAAATCCTGTGAGGGGGGGCTGAGAGAGTTGTGGGAGTTCAGTCTGGAGGAGAGAAGGCTCCGGGGAGACCTTAGAGCCCCTCCCAGTCCCTCAAGGTGCTCCAGGAGAGATGGGGAGGGACTCTTGATCAAGGAGGGGAGCCACAGGAGGAGGGGGAAGGGTTTGACTCCAGTGCTCTGTGGTGTCACAGCAACTGAGCGAGGGTCTCCACGGCCTTTACGTGTAGAAGGAAATACTGAATCACCAGATGCCGAGGGCTGAGGGGTCTGGACCTGCGCTGGGCATCACTGGGGCTGCAGATGGGACACCTGGACTCTGACCCCCCCGTCAGGGTGGCTTCTTTCCTCGGTGCCTTTACTCCATGCCTTTGAGGGTTAAAGCATTGTGTGTTTTCCTTCTCTCCAGGTATGCAAGAGGAACCAGGACTCGACTGCTGGCATGAGCCGTGTCACCCAGCCCTTCCTGGTGGCTGCATGGGGAGCCCCCGGGGGAAAAGGGGGGGGTGCCTGGACAGCATCCAGCACTGGCTGCTGCTGGGACCAGACCCCCCCTTGCCATCTCCCACCCTGCCTGGTTCGCAGCGGCAGAGGCCAATCCCAACGCAAGGGATTATTTATAAATGTTTGAAGAGAGCGATATCTCTCCATTTACTCACTGTCAGAAGAGGAAGGCTGGGAGGGAACCGAGCCATCATCCACCCAAAGAGCACAGCATTTGGGTAGTGCGAGTCACTAAATAATTCAGCACCTACTTAAAAGTGTAGTGTTTTGTAATTTCAGTGGAACCATCTTGGTTTGACTCCCCACATCCTTGTACTTGGAGGAGTCGCTCCCACCAGGCAGGTGAGCTCCCTCCCGCAGAGCACGAAGCGGGGCGCAGGTGGGGAGGTTAATCACACCGTCGGCATTTACTTGCTTTTTAAACTTGCATGAGTTTGGAGATCAAAATGGAGAGGAGATGTAGGGCAGACGGATTTGCAGGGAAACCTTTGATTTCTCTCCTCCCGAGGCTGGTGTGTCTAAGATGTCTAACTCACACGCCTGCTGCGGGTTTAGCGGGGCCCTTGTTTACTCGGGGAGAGCCTGTGCCGGGTCCCCAGGCACCGGGGATGCTGCCGGAGGGGGGACCACGGTACCGGGGACAAATCCTGCCCCCGGGTGTCCCTCAGGCAGAGGTGGAGAGGCAGCACCCGCGGTTGCCTGGGGAGAAGCACCCTCCAGGGCTGTCACCCCCAACCTCGGCAGCCTCAAAGCAGGTGGGTACAGATGTGGGTATGACATCAGGGGCCACCTTGGAGGGACCCCCATCACCATCGCCCTCGGGGCTGCCTTTGCCTCTGCAGCTGAGAGCTGGTGTCCTCCTGAAGGGCTTCTGCTGAGCTGTGCGTGCAGGAGGAATGAAGTGCTCCCCAGGAGGAGAGGGGAGCAGCAGCTCGGCACACGGAGCGGGGCGGGAGAGGGCGGCACGGGGAGCGCACAGTCGGGGTCCAGCTTCCAGAGACCACCCTCTGCCCAGGACCTCCCCACAGCGCAGGGCCAGAGGGACAGACGGACACTGCGGGGGCTCCGGTGTCTCCTCCTGTGTTACCTGCTCTGGGGAGAAGGGACAGGGAAGGATCGTAGCTGATGGGGCTCTTCAGAGGCGCCGCAAGTGGGGCCACGGCGGGAGCTGCAGTATTTATGGCATGCAGAGAACATCCCTTTCATCTCCCGTGTTTGAAATCCTCCTCCAGAGCTACCTGTGGGACAGTGCTGTGCAGAGCGTGCCCAAATACACTCTGCAATTCACACAACAAAAGTCACATAAAAGAAAGATAGGCCTAGAAGACAAACCCACTAAAAATATCAGGAAATTATTTGGGGAGAAGGATTAAATTTTCAAGACCTCTGCAGGACACACAGCCCAGAACCCCGTGGCCACTTGTCATTCTCCAAAGCCTAAAGTCACCGAGCAGACCTTCCCTTGGGGCAGTGTCCCTACCATTCCCTACACCCCCAGGGCTCTCCCGGGGCAGCCCAGGGCCGGCACCAACTCACCCAGGGCTGGAGCCTGAGCCCCACATCTGCCGCCATCGGTGCTGGCTCCTGCGAGACCCACCAGCGCCTGCTGGGGGGTCCCAGCTCCCCGCGATGGGGGGTGCCAGCCGTGCCACCCCCACAGGTCCCCAGCCCATGGCACTGCTCTGGTGCTGACGTGTCCCTTTGGTGGCTCTGCAGCAGCAAAGTGTGTCAGGGATCTGAGTCAGATGATAGTTAAAGTTTGATATCTTGGTTCTTTCAGAATATGCCTGTTTTTCCCCAAATGCCAAACCAGATTAGTCTCCAGCCGTCACTGCGTCATGGCCCCAGCGCAGTTTTCTGCCCGTAAAAAAAAAAAAAAAAAAGCACAACTCGGATATCCTCCTTTAAGTGATGTAGCGAGGACATGTAAAAGCATCTGAAAAAACCCTGAACTTCTGTTTGCTGCTGGGCTGGTTTTAGGGCTGCGTGTCCCCAGCGGCTGGTGGCCGCAGCCTCGGGGGCTGGCAAAAGGACAGGCACTTCTCTCCCGGCACAAACCCCGGCTGCTCCCAAGGATGAAGGGTGCCCCCCTGCCCCCAGGCAGGGTCTGCTGCCCCCGCCAGCCCACTCCCGTGTCCCCACTGCCACTCTGCCAGGGACCACCCGCTCCCCCTCGCTGCCTTCGTCACCAGAGCATCCTGTTCCCGTGGGGCAGAGGAATCAGCACGTGGGTCTCCTCGGGGCAGCAACAGGACGGGAGGTTTAGGGACGGTGATCTTGGGTAGGCAACAAGGATGGGCTTTCTTGGAGCCCCTTGCTGGAAGAGGAACTTATTCTTCCAGCAAAACCAGTAGCAAATGGGATGGAGATGGAGGGGGGAACTGGGACCCATCTCCAAGGGAGCACCAGGGGGTGTTCTGACCAAGTACTGGTGCTGCCAGCAGCACTGAAGTGCCTCACAACTCAGCATAACTCCAGTCTAGAGACAGAAGGAAATACTTAGGGGGAAAAAAATGGTATTTCTTTAAATGCTGGACTTTTCAAAGAGAAATTTTGTGCTTTTTTTCAGTAGTTTTTTTTTTGGGTGGGGTGGCAGTGAAGGAACCTGAAATATTTTGGATAAACCAAGTGTTTTCCTTGTGAGAGACACCGGGGTGGGAGGAGCCGTTTGCTTCCTCCATTAATGAGGAAACACAAAATATTGTAAATTTGGGGTCATTCCAGGCCAAAGCTGTTCGGAGGAGCCGAGCGAGGGTGACGTGCACAGCCCCTGTCCCCCCGCCCCAACGGGGCACGTGAGCCCGTCAGGCGGCATTAGCGGCGCCACGTTGCAGGCGGCCGGGAGCCACGTGTAGGCACCTTAACATGGAAAAGACATTAGCCCCCACCGAGGAAACCTGAGCAAACCGTCCGTGAGACGCCGTGTCCTGGGACTGAGCACCGACGCCGCTCCCTGGGACGCCGCAGCGCAGCCCCAGGAGAGGGTTTGCTCCAACTCACCGCGGTCCTGGGCAGCCCCCGGGTCGGGAGCTGAACCCCGGGTCCCCTCCAGCTGAACGGAGGGGTCGCCCTGCGGCAGCCCCCTGTGTCCCCGCGCTTCAGCCCCCAGGCAGGGGGTGGCTGCTGAGGGGGGCTGTGGGTCCCACGGCCCCTGGGCCACTGTGGCTACCATCCCACTGCCACCGCCAGCTGCCTTCCCCCCGCAGCAGCCCTGTGGCCACTGTCCTGGTGGCCCCGTGACCCTCCCGTGGTGCTGCGGGAGCAGGCGAGCACGCCAACCCCATCCCCTAGCAGACAGCTTCTATCCAAAATCTGCCTCATGAAATATTAACCCCAGAGATGGAGTGTTTCTGGTCTCTCAGGGAAAGAGGCATGTTTTTGATGCTCTGCAGAAGATCTCCTCTCCCCGGTGCCCTGTCACGCAGACCTGCACAGGGCTGGCACGTGGCCACCCCGGCCCACAGCTCCTGCCGGGCAGGGACACAGGGCTGTACCCTTTGCTGGCCCTGCGGTGGCTCCTGATGGCCACCCCGGTCCTGCTCTCCTGGGAGACACTGGTGTGGGGCTTCATGGGGGCTATGGGGTTGAGGAGTCCCTGGTCAGCAGTTCCTGCCAAACCATGTCCGCACCCTGTGCCATGAGCCACGGGCCATGGGCCACGTGCCCTCAGCTCAGGGAGGGAGCTGAGACAGCCCGGAGGAGAAGCCCCGAGAGCACAGACTGGTGAAGGGCCTGGGGAGGAGCAGGGGGGCGGTGGGGAGCCTCGTGGGGCAGAGGCACACAGGGATCTCACACAGGGATCCATGTGAAGCCCCCTCCCGTGCCAGCCAGGAGCCGGGGTCTGTGCCCCAGCGTGGGAACCGAGCTGCTCGGCGGCGGAGGGCACGCTCGGCTCTGCCAGGGGGACACACTGGGGTCTGAGCCCCTCCTGCCACCCCCCCGGGCATTGCCTGACGCAGCCTGTCCCCGGGACAGTGTGGGTCCGGCGCGGCTGTGGCAGAGGAAACGGGAGAGCAGCAGCACCTTGGCACATCAATAATGCATAAAATGCCAGCAGCAACAAAGGGAGAGAGGGACCAGAAGCAGGAGAACAGAATATCACAGAGCTTTTTAATGGTCTTTTTCTATTAGTGTCAGCTCCGCGGCTGGTTCCAGGCAGGGGAAGTTTCCCCAGGCGCCCCCAGAATTTTGGGACAGGGTCCGAGCGTGCCCTCCTTGTCCAGGGCCGGCTCCACGGCGGTGGCCGATGGTGGTCACAGGTCTCTGACGCTTTCAGAAGGACTGGCAGGGTGGGGTGGCACGGCCCGGGGATGGTCCCTCCTGGCCAAGGAGCCGCGAGAGATGATTGTGCTGCCCACGGCGAGCAGGGAGGCTGGGCTCGGCTTTGTTGGCCACACTCCATCTATAACCCCCCAACCAGCCCACGTCCGAGCGGAACCCTCTGCTCTGGGTGACTCCAGGCGCCTCCGAGGATCTCATGCCCGTCTCTGCAGCCCTTGTCACGGCTGAGCTCTGCAGCCCCCTTTTCCCCATGTTGGGGGGACTCTACAAACTCCCCACGTTTCCTACAACAAAAAATGGATATTTTTTAAAACGGATACAGGGAAAGCATCAGTCTGGATCAGGGAGCTCCGTGCCCGGGGCCTGTGTGTCCCATGCGGCGGCTGACGTGATGGAGGGGGATGCGCCCTGTTAAAACTCAACAGTGCCCAGACCCCTCTGCTCCCCCCGACGCCCGGCCGGTGCCTCGCCGTGGGGAGCAGGAACACAGCCTGTGCAGGGGGCTCATGGCTGGGGAGGGGAGGGACCAGCCCCGTGGTTTCAGCCCCAAAATCCACCCCCTGAGCCCCATCACAGGGTTACTGAGGGGTCTGAATAATGGTATCCCCCCTGCAGAAAGAGAGGGGTGGGTGGTGAACAGTGTGATGCGGTGTGATGCAGTGGGGTGTGATACAGTGTGATGCGGTGTGATGCAGTGCGACGCGGTGTGATGCGATGTGGTGTGATGTGGTGCTGTGCAGTGTGATGCGGTGTGATGCGGTGGAGTGTGACACAGTGCAGTGTGATGTGGTACGATGCAGTGTGATGCAGTGCTGTGTGGTGTGATGCGGTGCAGTGTGATGCAGTGTGATGCAGTGCTGTGCAGTGTTGTGTGGTGTGGGGCAATGTAGTGCAATGCAGTGCTGTGTGGGTACGGTGCAGCGTGATGCAGTGCTGTGCAGTGTGATGCAGTGCGATGCAGTGCAGGGGCAATGCAGTGTGATGTAGTGTGGTGCAGTGTGATGCAGTGCTATGCGGTGTGATGCAGTGTGATGCAGTGTGATGCAGTGTGATGCAGTGCTGTGCGGTGTGATGCAGTGTGATGCAGTGTGAGTGTGATGCAGTGTGGTGCAGTGCTGTGCAGTGTGATGCAGTGTGAGTGCGATGCAGTGTGGTGCAGTGTGATGCAGTGTGATGCAGTGCTGTGTGGTGTGATGCAGTGTGATGCAGTGCTGTGCAGTGTGATGCAGTGTGATGCAGTGTGAGTGTGATGCAGTGTGGTGCAGTGTGATGCAGTGTGATGCAGTGCGGGTGCGATGCAGTGTGGTGCAGTGTGATGCAGTGTGGTGCAGTGCTGTGCAGTGCGGTGTGATGCAGTGTGATGCAGTGTGGGTGCGATGCAGTGTGGTGCAGAGCTGTGCGGTGTGATGCAGTGTGATGCAGTGCGGGTGCGATGCAGTGCGGTGCAGCGTGATGCAGTGCTGCGCGGTGCAGTGCGGCATGGCGGGTACCCCCGCTGCAGTGTGCACACCGAGGGGCTGGGCTCCCCACCGCTGGCTCCCCAGGGCCTCCTTCAGGCACAGTTTCCAAACCCAACAATTATTTAAACCTCACAGAAAACCACAACCGTAGATTCTTCTCGCTGCCCGTAGTTTAATAGCCCAGCAGCCAGAAAATATGAGAGGGTTGTTCCACAAATAGGTTCGCTGTGAAATGCAATTAGCCAGAGTGAAGCCAATTACCATTTTAATCATTGCTATTCTGCATAAAAAAAAAAATACACCAGGAAAAAAAAGGATATATTACCAAACCAGTGAGGATTTATCCCAGTCAGAAGCACAGCCCAAGCCCAAGACCTTTCTGTTTGTCTCGCCCTCCGCGGTGTCGGCTGGTGTGTGGCCGAGCCCCGGGGAGCCCCCGTTACCCCGGGGGGCTGCAGGACGGGCCCCGGGACGTGGCTCTCTGTCCCCATGAGCACGCACACTCCTCCCGGTCCCGCCAGCACGGGTGATGCCGGGCACAAAAACAGGGTCTTGTTTGCCCGTGGGGCCGCGGCCGGCCTGCCCACGGGTCACGAGAGCTGCTCTCTGCGGGGACAACCTTCCCCAAGGGACGCCCAGACCCAGCACCCCGTGTTCCCCGTCGCCAAAGCTTTTGGCAGCTGGGGGTCTGGAGCCCGGCTGGTCCCTGCAGGGACCTTCCCTCCCCGGGGACCTGCCCGGACCCCGCACGCCTCCATGAAAGGGGAGGCCGAGGGGGGAGCCTTCGCCCCGCAGCCTCCCCGGCTCTGCCGCCCGGTGCCAGCTCGGGGCTGCCGCCCTCCGACACGGGACCCGGGGGTCTCCCTGGCAGATGCTGGCGCTGCAGCAGCCCGGAGGCCCCGCAGACAGCCCAGGGCAAAATTTTTAATTCAGCATCACACTTCAACCTGAAATCTGAAAAGAATTGAAAAAGAATGACAGGATGCCAGCGTCCCCCAGCCTGCGCAGCCCGATGGCAGCTCCACGGAGTGGGGCAGCGCCAGTGGCGTTTGGGACGCCCGCCCTCCCCGGAGCCCCCCAGCGCTCCAAGGCTGTGACACTGGCTGCCACAGGAGACCAAAGCACTGGAAATGGGCTCATGTCACATCGCTGCGATGAGGGAGGAAAAGGCCACTCGCTGGGAGCTTGGGCAGATTTGGGAGGGAGTATCCAAACCGTGACATTTCAGGCATCCCCCCCGTACCCCTGGCGGAGAGTCCCACCATGTAGGAAATAGTCCTTTAAAAATTACAGAGATCTAAACATTTGAAAAGGTTTACAGTTTAAAAATCTCCACGGAGAACACTCTTTCTCCAGCAGCCGCAGCAGCTCTGCACCCTTTCCGGGCAGGATTAAGCCTGTGGCTTCCGAGCCTGGGGAGGGATGGGTAAGAGGAGTGGGGAATCCAGGCTGCTGGGGACTGTTCTGGAAACTTCTCTGGGTACCCAGCTTGCCTAAAGGGCATTCCATGTGCTCCGTCACACCAGCAGATCCAGGACGAATGCAGTCTTAGCTTTGGGTTTCCCCTGGAGGGATCTGTCCCCAGGCAAGCGACATCAGAACTTGTTTGGTGTGAGGGTGGTGAGAGCCTGGCCCAGGTTGCCCAGAGAAGCTGTGGCTGCCCCATCCCTGGA
>JAOXNO010000052.1:40466096-40500854 GCA_028565335.1 Limnodromus scolopaceus | reverse complement strand
CGGGACTCTCTCGGCAGCTGCGCCGCCCCTGGGCGCCGCTGGCGGCCGGTGATCGGAGCAGAGGCTGCCCCGCGAGCGGGCGCCGAGCCGCGGGTGTGTTGCCGTTCACCTTCTCATAACCTTTGTTTTTTTCAATTTTGAGCCATCATGCCAACATTGGTATTGCACGGGCACTAAATGGTGGGCAAAATTGTTTTCCTGAGAGCGGCAGAAGAGCGTTTGTTGGTTCCAAAGGTGAACGTTTTTTCTCTATATATCCGTTTAGAAAGCTCCCCGCGCAGAGGGCTGGGTGGCACAGCGGGTTCGGCGCGATGCAGAGTTCAGACCCTGCCATAGGTCACAGATGCGAGGGATGTAGGTGCTCCTGATGGGCACTCCTGCCGCAGGATAAGTAAAACCCTTGGCATGATTGACAGCCGTTGCTGGAGAAGCCTGGGGTGTCCATGCAGTCAGGGATCGGAGCTGCAGATCGTGTTGAAGGAGCTTGGGCAGATCTGGATGTGGGCTGTGATGCCTGTCCACCTGCATCCCCGCTGCAGGTTACCCGTTTCTGCCAAACCACCACAATTTCCATGAGTAAAAATTAATGATTGAGAACTAAGGAGTTGCAAAGGGGAAGAAACTGTTGAAATAGTTGCACGCTTAACATTTTTTCCACACCCTTTTGATTTTTACTAGGGTTTTTCCCTGTGTATTGTAAGACTTGATTTTCCTCCAGCCAAGCAGCAAAGGAAATGAACTTTGTTTACCTTTGGCCTTGTCCACAGAATGGCCCAGCAGCAAGCACTGAGGTTCCGTGGCCCGGCTCCCCCACCGAATGCGGTCATGCGGGGCCCACCACCTCTCATGCGGCCACCGCCACCCTTTGGCATGATGCGAGGTCCTCCTCCGCCACCTCGCCCCCCTTTTGGACGACCTCCATTTGATCCAAACATGCCTCCGATGCCACCTCCAGGAGGGATTCCTCCTCCGATGGGGCCTCCGCATTTACAGGTAAACAATGGTAGATTCTCTTGGTTTTTTGAGTAGGGATTTAGAGGTTTTTTTCTTGTTTGTTTTCCCATGTGGATGAAAAAAACAGCAGCGCATGCTGAAAGCATAAGGCTCATGCATGGTATTGTAAACCTAATGCATCCTGTGGTATGTAAATGCAACTTCTGTTTAGCTCCTTGAGGCAGCTCTAAATGAATCAATTACAGCGTCAGGATACGCCCACCAATAGTCTTTGCGAAAAGCTGACTCTGTTGGTGCCCCATGGCCATGCAGAGTGCAGGATTTGGGTGTGCTGGGGTTTCTGAAGGCCTCAGAGCAGACGTGTGAGGCACGCATCAGTCTTCGGGGGTTGTCTCAGCTCTGCCTGTATCTGCTCAGTGACGCCACGATGGACACACGACCGACAGGAAGGGCACAGCTGAATTCCGTGTGGGTTCCAGCAGGAGCCACCCCTGCTGTCACTGCCGTAGTTTGCTATTACTGATCCCCACAGGACTGGGCAGGTGGGCAGGTAGCAATTCTGAGAAGTGGGTGTGTAATCAGCGAGGAGGTGTGTTTTGTTTCGGCACTGAGTTCAGGAGGGTGCATCCTGTGCAATGCACCAGAAACTGTCAATATCCGGATAAAGGAAAAGTTAACATTTGGAAAAAGGACTAAGAGAGTCTCAGTATTTGACTGGAGCAGCCACAGGTGGCCCTGGTGCTGACATAAGTTTACTCTTGGCAGAGGGAGAATGCTCTTTATCTTATGTTTATTGTTGTTGTGTTTTGTTTTTTAAAAAGCTTACGGCATTCCTGGCAACTGTGGGGATAGCGTGAGCCCGTTGGGCTCCAGTAAGGTAGCTCTTTGTCTGTGTTTCATGGTGATAGATGTTTATGTTCTTTCGCCTACTTGTCAGAGACTCTGACAGTTTGACATGTGCAGCGCCTTTGGGAATAAGAAATGTGTTGTTTTAACAGTGTTGTAGGAGTATGGTGCTATTAGGGCAGTGTAATTACTCTCTGGGACTGCGGGCGGGCCTGTAAGGAAGTGAATAGTACTCTGTGGTTTATAAATAATGGCTTAAATCCACTAATTAGAATAGAATAGTGAAAACCTTAGTGCTGTGAAATTGATTTTAAAATGTAGGGATGTGGGCACAATGGAAGGAGAACATGCTGACATGGGTTATTCCATGGGATTTTAGGCCCTGCTTTGCATATGTCCTTTGGCAGCAGGGCTGTGGGAGCTGTTTCCCCCTGACCCTTAGCGGGTTGGGCACTCGCTCTGCAGGGAGCTTGGGGGGAGCGGAGGGGGTGGGATGGGAGGAAGCAAAGAAGCAGCGAGCGCAGGAACAAGGACTTAAGCTGGACTTCAACTGAAATAAAATTAAATGACAATTGCTGTTAGTTTGTCGTCACCCTGCGCACAAGAGTTTAGGAAGAAAGCAGCATGTGTTTCCCAAAGCAGTTTTCCCTCCATGTTCTCAAACGTGAAGCATGTTGTTAGAGCTGGTGCTGCTCGGGGAGGTGCGCAGGAGCTGATCATTCCCTTGAAACCTTCTCCCCTGGACAAGTCCTATGGAATTGAAGACTGAATCAGCACGTTTGAGGGGTGTAAAGTCACCTCATGGAAAGTCATCTTTTCCTTCCATTCAGTCCCCAGGGGCCTTGTTCTAAGGGGTGTTCTCATGCTTGGCTGCAGTTTATTTAGGACTAGTTCCACCTACTGCACCTTTGTTCTGCTGTTTTATGATCCCATTTTGGTGTTGGTTGGAAGCTCTGAAGCAGCGAAGAGTGTTGGAGCGTGTGGTGGGACTCGGACTGGGAGGGAGAACAGGACCCTGCTGCCTTTGTGCCCTTTCAAGGATGAGGCAGAGTGAATGGAAGCCCCAGGCCTGGCTGCTGTTCATTTGTGGCATTTATCCTCAGTGTGCCTCAGCTCTCAGTTGGGACATCACAGCTCTTTTATCACACTATGTGGTGAGCGTGTCTTCTCCAGCTCCTTCCCATAATGGGAGTCCATGCACCAGGTGTGTTTAGATTGTCAGTGCCCAGGCAGCACCCAGTGTTTGGTTTTCAGCTCCTCACCCCGCTTCTCATGGGAGGGGGACGCGATGTTGAAAGGTTCTGTGGTAGAAATGGAGGAGAGGGTGTGCATGGAGTGGAGTTGAAGGGCATTCTGGACCCTGGCATCCCCCCCTCACTCCCAGAACAGCCCTCCAACACTCTAACCCCCCATTATTTTGTATTTTTTGTTTTTTCTGGAAAGCAGCAACAGCAGGCAAAAGTGAGCTCTGCTGGATTCTTCTTACAGATTGTAGAGCGGTAAAGAGAAAGATCATCTTGTGGCCAGGTGGAGGAGCTGTGGAGAAGAAATAAGGGAAGAAAGGCTATAATTACCTTAGTGGCTTTTTTTTATTGTTGTTTCTGACACTGGATTTCCCACACACATCCTGGTTTCGCAGAGCCCGGCTGCCTGCATCTCTCCTCTCACTCTTGGGTTGTGAGTGCGAAGCTGGAAGGGTTTCGCCAAGAGCTCTTTCAGCGTTGCTTTTGTGAAGAGGAAATCTTTAGCACAACAAGCTCGGTAGAACTGGGTGATGGAGATAATGAGGTCAGCTGTAGGTGTATGCAGAATAAGTTAAGAACCTGGTGGATTTTGTTGACTGTCTTTCTATAGGGGAGTATTCGCTACAGACGTTATGCACAGGAAATTTCAGAAGAGTCCAAATAAATAAGTAGAATAAAAGACCTTAGTGTACCTGGAGTTAGAAATCAGGCAGTAAATTGGATGCTTGTAACCTTTTTATAATATTTCTTCCCTGGGGAGGTCGTTGTGTAACTGTTCAGGGGTGTATTTGATTCGCAGCTGGGGATGGCTGAGTGGCCCTTATTCAGGAACGGTTATTGCATTGGGATATTTTTGCCTTTTCAGGAGAGGAGTTTTCTCTAACCCGACTTCTTGTCATGCCACTTGTTTTCTGATGCTTTGCGTTCCTGTGAGTGTCTCGGCAGTGACGGGCTGACTGCAGCCACTGTGGCCTGAGCTGGGACTGCTGGGCTGTTAACAAAGCTCTCAGGATGGATAGAGTTAACCCTGCTGTAGTTGTACTGTCTGGTGTTCTAATAAAGGAAAACTCTGCTTGAAGTTGTAATATTATTATTACTATCATCATTGTTATTGTTATTATATGCCTTTAGAGACCACCATTTATGCCTCCTCCCATGGGTAGCATGCCACCACCTCCTGGTATGATGTTCCCTCCAGGAATGCCGCCTGTCACTGCCCCCGGAACACCAGCGATGCCCCCAGCTGAGGAGATATGGGTAGAAAACAAAACTCCAGATGGCAAGGTGAGCTGGTTACCAGAAACAGCGCAGTAATGGGTGTTTGCTGCTGTTGTGAGCATGTTGTCATACACAGGCTGGCACAGTGGTACAATCCTACGCTCTTGTCTATCCTCTTATTAATTATTTTTAAACCAGGAGGAACTGGAGCATCTGTAAGTGCTCCTCCTCCAGATAAGCAGTTGTTTGACAGTGACATTCTGAAATTGTAGGTCTATTTCTACAACGCGCGTACGCGTGAGTCGGCGTGGACCAAGCCGGACGGGGTGAAGGTTATCCAGCAGTCAGAGCTGACGCCGATGCTGGCGGCGCAGGCACAGGCCCAGGCACAGGCACAGGCGGTCGGTGCCTCCACCCCCACCACCAGCAGCCCCGCGTCTGCAGCCTCCCCATCCACCTCCTCCAGCACTCAGTCCTCCACCACGTCCACCACAACCACGGCCACCTCGGGCTCACAGACCATCTCCAGTGAGTACCACAGCTTTCCTCCGGCTCTGTCCTGGCGGGGAGGTGCTCTGGGGATTTACTGCAGCAAACACTTGGTGTCCAGGAGGAATTTGTTTAAACGTAGAGTGGAGTATGGGTTTAAAGTACAGTATTTAGTCCAGAAGAACCTTCAATGCAAACCTTCCCCCAGCTTTGAATGAGCTACTTCAGGAGAGTCACACTTGGTCAATGCGCAGCCCTCGTTATTTAGGTCTTTGTGTATTTTTCTTCTGCTGTTATCACATCATCTCAAAGCTATTACACATCCATTTCCTTTTGACTATAGATAAAGCTAAATTGTTTTTTAAAGTATCTCACAAGGAAGGTGAATCTGGGGTAGGAGTTATAGTTGTAGCCATTTCCTCTTTGTTTCCAAAGTGGCATCTGTTGCTCCAAGAGCCTGAATCTGCGAGAGCTGCTCCTGGGCTGCCCAGAACTGTTGATTGCAGGCTAGAGCTGCTCCTGGTGTATTACTTCTATTAGTGTCATTCTTCTGACTAAGCCTCGTAAATTCCCATTTGCTGGAGTTGCACAAAAGAGGAGAAGGAAAGTCCTTAGAGCCGTTATTGTTCAAACAACAGTCTGAGGGTTACTGCTGTCGCCATGGGCTGAGCCTTTGCTTTGAAGGGTTTGCCCCCGGAAGGAACTTCAAGAAAAGAAATAGTAAGATTTATAGCATGCTTTGGTGTATCCATGCTAAGGAAGTGCCTCTGGTGCATCTATAGAGAGATGTAACTTCTGTGCTATTTGCATGCGAGCATGTCACCAGCAAACGGGGACTGAGGCCACCCATCACGAGGGAAGGAAGGCTTGTGCAGGAGCAGCTGGGTTCCTGCCCCTGTCCTCGAGCAGGAGAGCGCAGCGTTTCTGCTGATCAGGAATCCTCTTGTTGGACAGTCTCAATGGCTGTTGCTGTGCTGGCAGGGACACGCACACCGAGTCAGGCCAAAGAGGCTGCAGAAGAGGAGCTGCTGTGGAGCGGTTCCAACCCCAGCCGTAGGGTACAGGGACATCCCCTGCAATTACCGTGTCCTTCTCCTGTAGCAGGTGAGACAAGCCAAGCTGAACTCACGGTTTAACCCAGACCTGAGAGATCTGTCTGTGGAAGGGAGTCAAATTTGGGTAACCCTCAAGTTATGCTTTCGGTTAACACTGGAGGGAGGGCAGATCATTGGAGCAGCAAATAATTTGTATTGCTTAAAGCATTTTAGGGCTTCTATTTCATTTGAGAGGTAACAGTGCTGCGTTCAGCTGCTTTGTTGAAATCTGATCTACTCTAAGCATTTTGCTGAGTAACAGGAATCAGTAGGAGGTGAACGTTAGCTCCTGGCCTGACAGCAGGCTTTCCAGAACTGATCCTGCTCTTGGAATAGTGCTTTATACACCTTCTCTGACACATCATTTCCTAATATCCAGCGCCAAGAGTCCGTCCCACTTCTGCCTGTTCTACCTGCTAAACTTTGTTTTTGCTTTCAAGAACTGTTACTGTTGGTGTCTGTGCCTAGGTGATAACATTTTATCGTTTAAAATACTTTTATAACTCTCAGACTTAGCCTGTAAAAAACCTGGGACTTCTGGCTGAGCTTCATTCTTGTCTGGTACTGATTTGACTGAGGCTTTAAACAGATCGCATACTGCCTGTCTGCTCTGTTTCCTTAAAGGTTAGGCAGTGCTAGGAACTTTCACCCTTTCTGAAACACTTTACAACTGCTAATAATCAAAAATCTTTATTTAAATATACTAATACTGGTATGCTATTGGGAATGCTGCCGGTAGTCATTAAATACTGAAAATGCACAGTATGCCCATATAGAATATGGTCATAAATTGGTGTGGTTTTTTGTTTTTTTTTTTTAATTAGTTCATTTTTGCAGCAGTTTCTCCTCCCCTCCACCAAATGGTAGAGTGTAAACGTGCAAGGCTGGTCGATGAGTTTAATCATTCCCATTTGCCAGCGCTTTGGTGTGCAGCGCTGTTGGTTCTCAGTTAAGTGCTGGTCTCAGTCCTGCCACGAGGATTCTGCAGGTGAATGCTAGGAGAGCATTTTCCCACTGGGAGGCACTGAAGACCAAGAAAGTTCTTGCAATTTCTAAACAGAAGTACTTCTCTCTTCCTTGCTTATTTATACATTTTTAATGACATTTTTGCATTCTTGGGTGCCACCTTAGTAATCATAGTTTTAGCCAGAGAGTTGTCATGCCCACGCTGCTGCTGTTACTGCTGAAAAGCAGAACCTGTCTTCATCTAACATAACAACAACCTTTTTCCATTTGAAACTCTCTGTACATTCCCTTTCTGTTTTCCTGACCAGGGATACAGAGGCTGTATATGCCCTTGGGTACACCCTTGCCACTGTTGTAGAGACTTGTCAGGTGTAAAGAATGGGACAAAGTAAATTCTGAAATTGACTTTCTTTGTGAATATTTAACGTTACAGAGAAGGCAATGTTTTTTTGGTCCAAGAATGTTCTCCTGCTGGTTATATCTAAGCGTATCTGCTTTTGTGATGTCTGTTGGGAAACAGAGAGCCAGTATGTTTGCAGCAAATATATCGTAGTGTCTAAGATACAAGGTGTTCTTTGTGTTCTTTTATCAGCACCTACCACACAAGACCAGACCCCGAGTTCGGGTGTTTCAGTTGCCACCCCATCAGTCAGTGTCTCAACCTCTGCTCCTTCTGCTCCGCCTGTGCAGCCTGTGCCCCAGGCAGTCCCACAGACATTGCCTCCTGCCGTTCCTCACGCAGTGCCTCAGCCAACTGCGGCAATTCCTGCTTTTCCGCCAGTAATGGTACCTCCATTCCGTGTCCCCCTTCCCGGCATGCCTATTCCACTTCCAGGTAAATTGGCAAACTGTAACTGTCTTGTCTGCTACATGTCCATGTTGTCGATTTGTTTGCACTCATGTGTCCACTGTGTACGGAACTTGCCTGAATCCTCTCCACTCAGAGTATTTTTGAAAGAATTCAGGGTTAGCAGACAGACTTTTTAATTAACAAAGAACACGAAATTTTTTTGACTTCTAGTTCTTTGATAAACATACCAGAAACAGCTGCATTTAAACATATAAACCTTTTTCTTTTAGATGATAGGAAAATATAAGAATTGCACTAAACACTTCTTAATCTCATGGCACATGGCTATCTTGTCACCCTATTTTAAAAAAAAAAAAGTGATTTTCTGGACAGACTATTGTAGCATTATATTTTACTAATTGCAATATTGCTATGATTTATTTCTACTTGCTCGATTTAGACCTTAAGTCTTGTGCATAAATATTGATTAGGACATGGATTATAGCCGAAAGAAAATAAAAGACAATAATATACGTATAAGCAGGAAAACCTACCATTCAGATGCATTACCCCTGAATGATGAGGGGTGTTTCCAGCTCTCTTGGTTGAGGTTTAAAGTGAGGACCACACTGAAGGCATTTGAAATGCTGGAGTATTATTCAGAGGCTTTAGGTGTAAAGACCATTTAGAAGAGAAATTTGGTGGCAGCCCACTGGTTCCTGGGTAAATTGTATTTTCTTAAGTTTTATAGAATAGATAGATACTTACTAGAAGTAATTTGAGGCTGAAGAGTGTTGGACTGGAGTGCTGTTTGCTGCAGAGGTTCTCTGGGAGGTCGCTAAGGCCCCTGGTTGCTGAAATGCCCGGTTGCAGTTTGGTGGACGTGGTTGAACTCCTCCCCTAGTCCCAAAGGTTCACATGTTCTCAGTGTGCGGTCCAATAAATACCTACCTAGAGCTGGTGGGTTTCTGCTTCAGAGGAAGGTGTGAAGGTGCAGTTGCGTCAGGTACAAGTTAGTTTCTGATTAAGAATTACAAAGCGGCAGCTCTGAGCAGTTTCCTCACAGTTTTTGACACTTTGTACAGGCTGAGCAAGGTGGCTTCTTTCCTGCTGTCCTTTTAACCCTCGACCCGGGATGTGTGAAGGGAGGCCATTGCCTTCTGTCAAACTGGTTGGATGGAAAGTAATCCTTTATAACACTTCTTTGATAAAGGATATTGGCATCAAAGTAGTTAAAATGGGTGTTAGTTGTGCTGACTGGAAGAGAAGACCAACTTTTAGTTGCCCCTGCTTGTAGGGTAGTCTTGGGCGAAGCTAATGTAATCTGTAACTTGCTTGAAAAGGAAATCACGGTGTAGTGCTTGCTCATTGTTTTTAGACAGGAAAAAATACAATTCTGAACATGATATTCAAGGCTGAATGAAAAATGGATAAAGGATAGAGGGAGAGCTCTGATGTTGTGTATTTTGAGGTTTGGAAGAACAGTAAAAAGGGTTCAGCCCTAAAGCTGGTCAGCTGAACGTCCTCAGCTGCAATTTCCGCTCTTGCCAGCGAGGGATCAACACAGAGCGAAGGGTCCTTGTGTACCCTTGGGGGATACAACCATCTCTGCTCAAGTGTGAGCTGCCAGGCGAGATGTGGGTGGTCAAAGCAGCAGAGAAGTGCCAGTGAAGGTGGGTACGCTGGGTGTGCTTGGGCTGGGTTCTTCATAAGCTCTCAGTCAGTGTTGGGAGTAGCGCAATGCAATGCAATGCAGAAGGAAGGACAGAAGGATTTTTCTCCTTCAATTTGTTTTTGAAAATTATTTTCAGAACTTTCCTGGTAGCCACTTCTGTTCTCCCCGTGAGATGAGCCTTTGGGGGGAACGCCTGGATGTAGGAAGGACACCCAGCAATAATGTGTGTGCTGCCCCTGACGAGTCTGGTTTGTCATTCTGCCAGATTACAGAATAAAATCAGTGTACTTCTTTTGGCTAATTCTGGCCCGAGTTGGTTGTAGTGGTTTATAAACGTTGTAAAAGAACAGGAAACCTTTAAAATACTCTATGATAACAAGAAAGTAAAGAGAAGTCAGAATGACTTCCTGGCAGTAGAAGGTGGAGCCTCAAAGGCTGGGGAGTTTCCCTGTCGGTGTCGGGGGCTTTCCGCGCTGGGCACGGTACAGCCCGACTGCTTTCGGGGCACAGGGACAGGGCAGTGCCGCTGTGAGTTCAGAGTTAACCTCTGTGTTAAGATGGAACAGTGGAAGAGTTGATTAGTGATATCTCATAATTCAGATCTTAAAAAGTAAGTCTGCTTTCTCTTAATTCATACGTTAAAAGTCAGTTGTATGTTTGAGAACGAACTTGGCAGAGGACTGAGCCCGGGTATTTGCTACGTCTTATCTGCGCTGCAGTATCTCTGATTTCAGTCGTCCCGCAGATGGCATTATTTATACTGACCCAGTTTTAAGACATGCTGTAACTTCCTTAACAAAACGAATTTTCAGATTAATTTTCAAGTACATAACATGATGTCCCCCCTAAATTTAGACAAACACTTCATTCAGTGCTGTTCGAGTCAATTTTCTTGTGTCTCAATTCATACTTTTTTTTTATAAAGCTAGTTTTGGATCCTTTCATTGAAATTATTATTAAAGAACATTACAATTCTGTCTTCTCACAAATATTTTTTTAAATAAATTGGCAGTATTTTTGTATGCTTTCCATACTAGATCTCTAATGAAGAAAAATAGAGATTATTTGATTATAAACACAGGGGTTTAATTTCACTTTGCGCTGGAGGATTTCCACCTCAGGTGATGGAACTGAAACCATTTAAGGGGAAGTTTCTGAGCGTCCAGACCGGACTGACAGAGAGAAGTTCTAGTTTCCTTCCATACTCTAAATGAAGGTTTTTGAAATGTGTTCCCTTGCCCCTGTCTAATTTCCTACTGAATTTTGTGTCTAGTTGAAGGGGATTAGACGCTTCCCTCTTTGCGGCTGGCTCGTCTCTTAATGATCTGGAGAGCAGAACGGTGCATGGTGCTGCCTTTTTGAGGCTGGTTACGCCACTTTTAGAGCGTTTCTCAACTCATGACATTCTTGATAATGAAAAATAAAGAAAATGCTTGCTGCTGCTGACCTGGTGCAGCTTCGTGTACCTCTGCTTGCAGCTTCCTTGCTTTTACTTCCTTTCCCCCCTTCCTTCCACCTCCAGCCTTTCCCTAGTGCCCCAGTAACCCCAGCTTTCCCTGGGGGTGGAACTGGGCTCGCACCCCCCGACTCCTGTCTAGTCTGGCCAGTTCAGGTCTGGCCTCAGCCCTTCCCACTGCTCCCTGGGCCCAGCAGCACACAAAACTGCAGAGAGCACTCCTCTCACGTTCTGCTGCTCCCCTGGGGGACGTGGCCCAGCGGGGGC
Organism: Limnodromus scolopaceus; assembly: GCA_028565335.1. NCBI lineage: Eukaryota > Metazoa > Chordata > Aves > Charadriiformes > Scolopacidae > Limnodromus > Limnodromus scolopaceus. Next base: position 40,489,855 of record JAOXNO010000052.1, on the reverse strand, counting down.
TGTCACTGGGAACCAGCACCACCAGAAGAGCGTTTTCCCACGGTCCTGCCCATGAGGAGAGCCAAATCCCCCTTCAGTGAACTTAAACCCCTGAGTCTCACTGAAATACCTTTTTTTTTTTTTTTTTTTTTTTTTTACGACATCCCAATAATTTGCTAAACAGCTGGTTTAATGTAGGCAGAAACTGTTGCTGCAGCTTAAAGGTAGCTTTATTTTTGATCTGGCATAAAATGTTGGAGCAAAAAACCAATTCCCATTTTCTTGCCGGAGGCTTTCCCTTGCCTGGCTGGAAATGGCACCCAATTGGCGCAGGGCACCCGTGGCCAGACTCCCAGTGGTAGCCGACGTGCCATGGCAGCTTTCCAACGTGCTTGCTTGTCCCTTTTGCAGGTGTAGCAATGATGCAAATAGTCAGCTGCCCGTATGTAAAGACAGTCGCTACCACCAAGACCGGTAATTTTCAAACCCATCCTAGTTCGTTTTGTCTGTAAGTTGGCATGGTAGTGAATGTTGGTGTTATCTTTTATTTATTTATTTGCTTCCCCAAATGAATTAATATCTTTACTTTCTTTTCAAAACCAGTATAAATGCAAATATCATATTTGGCCAGGAAATAACTTTCCCAAATAACTGTTAGCGTTAGCTTATTTTATACCAAAACTCCAGTAGAGTTTTCTGTAACCATTGAGTTGTGTAATAACTGTGACTCTCTTCATGCCCATACTTCTTAGTTACTAGTTCTGTGTGTGTGGAATTTTGTTTTTCCTACTTCCACATGTATAGTGACATGACTGTGCTGGCATGTTGGTGTGTGTGTATGTGTGTCCTAGTATAAATTTTCATTTTTCAAATTGTGCATTTAAGAAAAGTCACTTACTGAGAATACTTTATGGCAATGTGTAATGTGTGCTTTTCCATTAGTTAAAAAGACAGATGTTTTCATATAACATTAAAGGCTCAAAATTATGATCTCATAGTTCTAGTCCTATCCAATTTGTTTTCCTAGAACTTGTATTTCAAAATATATTCAGTATATTCAATATATCCATTTTGTTGGGATGAGTAGAGCAGTAATAGGATAATGTCACATTCTGGCTTTCTTATCTTTGGGTATTTCCTTGCCATTTTGCTTTAGGATGTGAATAAAATGGTTTTTTCCAATCGGTCTGCAGTACTAAACAAAATTGTCACACAAGCTGAAATCAATTAATTCTCATTAGTTTTTATCCAAGGCTCAGAATTAATGTTAACTCTTTTTAAGTCAGGATTTAAGATTTATCAGAGTTCTGCTCTGTATTATATGGCTCAAATTCAAGCCACTGTTGTCTTTTTTTTTTTTTCAAAAACAATAGCAATATCTCTTAAAATGATAGCATAATTAAACAGTGGAATAGCTTTTTCAAATATTTTTTTTTAATAAATAGAGTACTTTTGAAGTATTAAAGCAAATGTCTGAAAACTAACAAGCTTTGTGCTGTGCAGAATTACACATTAATTAAAATGAGAAGCTCTCTAATTTGTCTGGTGACGTGGGCACTGTGATCTGGCTGTAAAACACAGGAAGGAAATCCAGGAACAAGGCATTGCTTTCCAGTTTAATTTTGAAATCAGTCTTTGTGTTTATTTATCTGGGTTGGTTATTTGTAAATCAAGTCAGTGAAGTGCTAGGGTTTGGTTCTTGGGTGGTTCATTGCCACTTACTGTTTTCTTTCCTCTTCTTTTTTTTCTCCCTTTCCCCCCATCCAGGCGTGCTGCCGGGCATGGCCCCCCCCATCGTGCCCATGATCCACCCCCAGGTGGCCATCGCAGCCTCCCCCGCCACCTTGGCCGGAGCAGCTGCCGTCTCCGAGTGGACCGAGTACAAAACAGCCGATGGGAAGACTTACTATTATAACAACAGGACTTTGGAGTCAACGTGGGAAAAACCCCAAGAACTCAAAGAAAAAGGTACTTCATTTTTTTTTAGATACAGCTGTATGTGAGGCAACATGAATGTCTGTGTTTGAAAATGAAAATGGGAATGTTTCTAACCCCTTATCTCCCTTAAGAATATTTTGAAATCCTGATTGTAAGTATCCATTTGAGTTGGAAAGCTACAGTTTGTTTCCCACTGTATTGTGAGAGTATTTGTCTCTAGAGTCGCTTCCAAGTCCCTAACGTGGGTAACCATGCGTTTCCACTCCTCCACAAAGGACTACTCGGGTGTTTGAGAAGATCCCAATTGTGGAAAGATAGAGACCGAGGGGAAATTCAGTTACCCTAAAGACGGTAAACCAGGAAAGAATGAAGATCATTGAAATGCTAAACATCAGATCTTCAAAAACTAAGTGTCTAGATAGATGTGGAATATGACGAAGAAATAAATGACCGTGCCCTGTCCACATCGCTGAGTCAGATTCTGCGACTTGTGGTTATTTGAACCCACATTTTATCCATGGGTGTTGGTATATTGAAGGGAAATTGTTCTTTTATTATAAATAAGAAAGAAGGGGCAAAAATCCTGTGGCTTTTATTCAGTTTATAAAGTCTTTAAAGAAAAAAAATCCAGTTGGACCCAAATGGTTCTTCCTTTTACTGTCGAATTTTTCAGTTACAAGAAATCTGTTGAGACAAATCAGAACACTTACACAGTTACCTAGTTTAATGCCTATCTTTCTAATCAGGTTTAAATAATAGGTCTTTTTACTGTGGTGAAAACATTTTAGATGGCAAATATTTACTCAGTTTTGCTAAGTAAAGATTATACATTTTATAATAATTTTTGAGTGGGTGCAGGGCAATCCTCAGATGATTCTGTGGGTGTTTTCTCTGGCTTCTATTTTTTTTGTCAATAGCATTTCAAGTCTGAAAGTTGTCTTTAGTGTTGCACAGCTGGTTGCAAGTGTTGGTTGATGTTTTTATTGGTGTTTCAGCTATTAGTTACGTTTTTAATACAATAGGCTGCCTTAAACTATTTCGTTTTCTAGTCCCGAGTAGATCTTGGTGCAGGCGATAATCACATCTTTATAAGCAGACATTGTAAAGCCCAAGAAGGACAGAAAGTGGAGAAAGCACATTAAAAATAACTTCTGTTTTGCACTTGTGCTTGGAAAATCATACTTATAAAATCCAACTTGTTGTGGTTCTATAATGGTTTCTCAATAATACTAAGGAAAGTTCTGTCTTTATTTAGAAAAAATGGAAGAGAAGATCAAAGAGCCAATTAAAGAACCTTCAGAGGAGCCTTTGCCCATGGAGACAGAAGAAGAGGAGCCAAAAGAAGAACCTATAAAAGAGCTTATAAAGGAGGTAAAAGTCCTTGCAACCAAATACTCGGTATCGTGTTTTGAGTCCTGCCTCCCAGGTAGGGCTGCTGTCGGCCGGGACTGGTGGGAGCCGGGCTTGGTAACAGCAGTTCTGAAATTCTGGGGGGATTTTTTTTTTTCACATAAGGAGGAAAGAACATTTAAAAGAAAAATACAGAGTATGTGAGTTAAGAAATTAGTAAGAAAATGGAAAAAAGTTAGCTAGTTGCATAGACATGATGTTCTCTTGCTGATTTAAGTGTTCAGAAAAATGAAACTTGTCCTGAATGTTTGAAATCTTTGAATCAATAGCTTTTCCTCTATTTCTTTACTACTTTATTTTGATCAGTTTTGAAGCAAAGCTGGCAGATTCTCCATGTGCTATAATCGATAAGTTTAGCCTGTTAGGAACATATGTCCTAGGAAATGTCAGTCATGTTTACACTGCAGTAAACAAAATGAACTTTTTTCTTGCAAGTCATTTTGTTGTGCTGAGAAAGCACAGTTCTTGGAGATGCTGAGGTGTTTGAATACAAATTAAAGCTTTTATATTGATTTCTGTGAACTTCGGTGTAGTTTAGCAGGTGAAAGCACAGAGTTCAGTTGCTGTTTTTTGTTTCCGCTCTGCCCTGTTTACTTCTGAGGTAGTTACTGGTTTGGTTATTGATACTACAAAGGTTATTGCGGATTTTTGACTGTGTCATACTCTGTGTCTCATTTTCAAGGAGTTTAATTTGAAGAATAAATCAAAAATTCTTTGTGAGAAACTACACCCTTGCCCCTGTATTCAGGCCTTGATTCAAGGATTCATATGGATCTAGGAACACATTTAAATAAGGTTTCATTGAAGTCAAAAGTTAAGTAAACACTTAGAGGTTTTCTGCGTTGAGACTTTTGAACAGCAGTTATTTTGAAATCCAAGGTTTCTGCTTTAAGCAGAGATGAAGTGCAGTTGAGCTGTGTGTTAGCATTGTTTCAAAATCATCTGCTTGTTTGCAACAAGTTAGTTACTTCATAATAAATAATTATATCTCTCTGTCATTGCCTGAATCCTGTACCTCGCTTTTCCCTCGAGGAGCCAAAAGAGGAAGAGCTGACTGAGGAGGAGAAAGCAGCCCAGAAGGCCAAGCCGGTTGCCACCACCCCTATCCCAGGCACCCCGTGGTAGGTAGCGCTGTGTCCTGTGGCTGCTGCTGCGGGGGCTAGAACAAGCCTGTGGTTGGTGTGCTGCAGTCTCAGCTGACCGTGGATTCCCTCAGCCGGCGCTGCTCACGCTGTGCCATGCCGTGCTGTGGTGGGCAGCGGTGGGTGGGCAGCCTTTCTGCCACACGGACCCCAGTCCCGTGAGCTGTGTCGCCAGTGTGGCTTTCACATCCCAGTGATCCCTCCTGAGCTGGTATGAAATACAGGCCAAAAAAACCCAGTCTTGGGCCTCTTTGGCCCTTGTGCCTTGGGAATGAATTGGCTGCTGGCCAAAGCAATTTTTTTAAAAAAATTTTTTACTTGGGGTAGTTAGTCATCAGGTGCCTGTGTGTGTAACATCCCGCTGGGGTTACTCGTGCTGTGGTGTTATGTGCATCATTCCCGTGTATTTGGGTCACCAAGGGAAAAACCTTACCTGTGGGAAAGGGATATTGTTTTAATTTTTGGAACTTAGCCATCGATGCTCTTTTATTAGCGTTTGATATTTAGAACTGTCTCCCTTCAGATTTTCTCTGCGGTTTTTTCATCCCACCATCTATAAAGTTCTGGCAAAATGATTGCTTTTTCTCCTGTTTTGTGGGGCGTGGAAGAGATGAGGTGCGTTTTATCCCAGAAGCTGATGCAGCTGTCTAAAACATTTTTCTAGAGAAGCGCTGAGTATACTGTAGCTCCTGATAAAAAGCAATATTAAAATAAAAAATTTCAAATCTGCTGGCAGAGAAAAGCAATAGTTGAGTGTCCCAGTTGCACAGCAGGGGTGTCCGGTGGTTGTGCAGTAAGTGTCACCTGTGTCTGTCTATGACTGTGGCACTGGCGTTGTTCCCTGGGCATGGTAACGGGTATAGAGAATGAATGAGGACAAAGATAATCCAAGATTTCCCGTCTGTCTCTCACTTCTAGGTGTGTGGTGTGGACGGGTGATGAGCGCGTGTTCTTCTACAACCCCACTACCCGCCTGTCCATGTGGGACCGACCAGATGACCTCATTGGAAGGGCTGACGTGGACAAAATTATTCAAGAACCTCCTCACAAAAAAGGAATGGAAGAAGGAAAAAAACTTAGTAAGAGGAAACTTATTGTTGAATATAATTTATTGTTTATTTTGTGTTGATTTCCAAAACTGGTAAAATTTCAATAAATGAGAGAAACATAAGGACATGTTGAAAAATGTATGTATCTTTGGAATTTAAGAAGGCTGGTGGAAATACAGATTTACAGAGTCTTTAGGGAAAAAAAGTCTGTTGAAGAAAGTAGATACTAAGAAGGGTATTTTTTTTCCAAAATGCCAATGGCCTGAAAAAATCCGACTAAAAAAAGGGACTGTCTTTGTTTTATAAGCACGAGGAATTCGGGGGCCAGAAAAGATTAATTATAATGTAGGAATGGGCTCTCCCAAAAGAGGATTTAATGTAGAGAACATCAAGGGGAACACAAATTTGCCAGCAGCTGCCTGGAGCGGAGCATGTTCAGGCGGCTGCTGGGGTGAGGGCTGTTTCTGGATAGTTCTGGCAAATGCTGCCAGGAGGACGGTCGGTGGTGGGAGCAGAGCACAGTGCAAGTAGGAAATGGGGAGATCCACATGTGCTCCATTAGGCTGTTTAGCCTGAGGTTTTCTCCATGGAAATAAGAGGTCAGTGTTTGTCATTTTAGATCCAAAGTTGGTCACAAGTCTGTAGTCCTGCCACAAAATGCCAATAGTGTTATTCTGAAAGCAACTGAAAATTGTGTGTCTTCCACTGCCCTGATTTTCATTTTGAAATTAGAAAATTGTCATAAACATAACCCTAAAGTATTACTGAATTCTCTTACAGTCAGAGAAGAGCATGAATCTACAGAGGAAGCGAATGAGGATGAGCCTATTAAAATTAAAAAGCGCAAGTAAGTTTGCTTTTTCAATATGAAATGGTCTGTGTAGATGAAAAAAACAGTTTTCCGTCTGAGCAGTGTCTATCCTGGTGTATTCAGCAGAGCAGAACAGTCATGGATAGGACTTGTGAACACAATCAGCAGCTTTCTGCTATTTAACAGCTCCAGTATTTGCTATTTCTCTGAGATGTCTGTAACTCATGCCTAGAGGAAATAGCATCTCCTTTGGAAATCATGGAATAAATGGCACAAGTTGGTGAATCTAAGGGATATTTTGAGTGCACTTTATCTTAGATAATTTGCTTCTTTTGCTTGTTTATCTGGCTTGTTCGTTTCTGTACACTAGATTTGGTTGCCAAAAAATCCAGCCATCTAGATTTTCATAGTGATTTCTCTTTTTTCACTGTGTTTGAAAGGTTTAACCTTTTCGGTTTGGTCTGTTTTGCCTTTTGGAAGCGACACGTCACTTCACTCTGAATTACTTACAAGCACTGTTTTAAAAGTAGTTTTACCATTTTATTTTTTATTTGTGTACTCTTAGGGATGATCATAAAGCTGTTAGCAACGAGGGCTTTGAGTTTGTTTGGGACAATGCACGTTTCCTCTTAGAAAACATAAATTGGGAAATGGCACGCTATTGCAGAAACGCTTTGGTGCATGGGTGAACGTGTCCCTCGTGTCACAGCACGTCCTGAGATCACTGCAGCAGAGAGTTCCCAGTCTGGGCTAACTCCTGTAGCCGTAGTCTTTTCACGGGGCCTCGTGCTCTTGCGCAGGAGGTGAGAGATTTAGTGCAGTTAATGTCCAGTCTGTTCCCTGTCTGGCGGGACCATTGCACACGACCAGCGCGTGTGAACTTGCTGGAGCCATTGCTGGCACTGAGGCTGCTGAGGATACGGTGGTCCCTGGAAGCATTCCTGTCCCAGGCTCCATGAAGGGCTGTCGGGGGCTGTAAGCCTGTGCCTCCGGAGGTGTCCGGTGCGTCCGTTCTGTCTCGGTGCAGTTCAGTTCCCGACCGACGGGGCTGAGCTGTGACTGCTCAAGTTACACCCTTTGTTTAATTTTTTTCAGGAAAGATGATAACAAAGATATTGATTCAGAGAAGGAGGCTGCTATGGAAGCTGAAATTAAAGCCGCTCGGGAGAGAGCCATTGTCCCGCTGGAGGCTCGGATGAAGCAGTTCAAGGACATGCTTCTAGAAAGAGGGGTCAGAAACCAGTGTGTGTGTGGGGAGAAGGGGAGAGAGGGTTCAGGCGGAGTCTCAATCCTTGGGGAATTCAGAACTTGCAGTGCTTTGTGGAAGGAAAACAATCTCATCCTTGCTCTGACTAATGGATGCGTTTGGTACAAGACTCCACACTTCAAAGAATGTTACAATTATGGCAAAATTTTTGTTTCGAAGTAACTGAAATTAAGCAATATTATGACATTTGTTTTTTTTAACTTTTTTCCAAGTTAAGTAATTTCCTAATTGAAAACTGCTGTTGAAAATTAAATAGAACACACAAACTGGACACATCCTTAATGATTTTGGAAATGTTCCTGCATGAGGAAAGCAGTGATTCCCATTGCAGTCTGTACGCTCTTACCCTTAAACGGGAGGGGTAGTGTTGATACTTGCTGTGGCAGCATCCATCGTCTGTTACTGATGGAAACGTCAGGATGAGTTTGTTTCCCTCTTTTCATCATCAGATGTCCTGTAGTTTTCAAGCAAAACTGTATGACGTCTGTATATTGGAGGAAACTTAACCATTGGTTAAAGTCTGACTTTTTTAAATTAAAGGTCTCTGCTTTTTCAACGTGGGAGAAAGAGCTACACAAGATAGTTTTTGATCCTCGTTACTTGCTTCTCAACCCAAAAGAAAGAAAACAGGTAAAAGAAGTCGAATTCACTCCCCATCCAGACACAGCTACTTCGGGCTTTGTCTAAATCCTCAGTCCCATTTTCGCTCCTGCTCACCTTCCAGACTAATCAGTGTTGGAAGGGATTTTGTTACGATTAGGGTTTGTCTGGAAACAGAAGGCGGCAGCAAGAACAGAAGTGAGTTGATAGTTTTTATTTTTCCTGTGGTTGGAAGATCTAATATTTTAACACGGTGAAAGTTGTGTGCATTGAGAGAGCTCACAAAACCTGAATGAAATAGTGAGAATCATCAATATCTTTTCAAAAGATTGGTGTGATTAGTTGTCTGTTTATTTTTAAAAAAAAAAGTGGTTGGGGGAAAAACTAAGGCACGTTTTTATCATTAATCAAGTTCTCGCTCCAGAAGCTTTTCTTCAAATGGATGTAGGGAGATGGAAAACGTCAAGAATAGAGGAGGTTACTACTGTCTTAAACTTCTCGCCCAGAAAAATGTTACCATGACTTGAATGTGTAAGAAACTTCTTCCCAGGTCCCAGATGACATGTTTTGATAGAGCACGCTACGTGTGCAGCAGGTTAGAGTCTTTTGCATACTCAGATACAAAGAGTCCCTCGCCCTTCTTTCTGCCTCATCTGCGGTGTCTCTGTGGGGAGAATGAAAGGAAAGCGGGAAAAAGGAAAGAAAAGGGATTTTTTCCTCCCCCTCGCCTAGAGGTTTTGTGGCCTCAGGCTCGTACGTGTTATGTCGGTGACTGGTGTTTCTGTAGGTATTTGATCAGTATGTGAAAACTCGAGCAGAAGAAGAGCGCAAGGAGAAGAAAAACAAAATAATGCAGGCCAAGGAGGATTTCAAGAAAATGATGGAAGAAGCAAAGATTAACCCAAGGTAGGAGCTGCTTTCTTGTTCGTATGCGTAAGCTCCAGTAGCACCAACTGTGCTGGGTGGGATTGGGTAGATTCACATCTTTCAAAACGGGCAAAGAGGAGAAAAATCATCAGATATTGTTAAAATCTTTTGCCTGCTAGTATTCAGCTTACCCGTGAAACAATAGAACTTGTGGTTTATAGGTCATTTTGAAGATCTCCCCAGCATGCTGTTGGGATTGGGAGAGAGGCCTCATGATCCACCACAAGTTTTCTTTGATAACCCTGTTTCTTATTAAGAATATTAGTCATCTCTGAGAAGTACTGGGGAGGTTTCTTCAGTTTGGGGGGGTGCTGAGGGGATGTTTTTCTGGTTACAAAGTATGTTAATAGCAATATGATCGAATGTTCTGGTTGCTTTAATATGGCAGTTACTGCATGCTCCTCACATTCAGAGCCACTCGCAGTGATGACAGCGAGGAGATGACAGTGAATGTACTAACTCAAGATGTTATTGCTAGAATTGTTTGTTCCACAGCTTTTTCACATAGAGTCCATGAAATACGTGCTCATGTCACCAGATGAGCTCTAAAGCATTCTCTTCCAGCATCTCTTGGCTTATCTGGCATTAATTCTTTTACAGTGAAATAACAATGCATTTGTTTCACTTCAGATTAATTTTTTTCAGTGACCTGTTCTGGAAATCTGGTGGAAGCCAGTGTTACCTTAACTTTTAAATTACTTCCAATCTGATTAATTAATAACACTTGTTTAAAACACCCAGCTGCTCACTTAATAAGGGTGGCAGTTGTGACGGGAGTAGGCTGGGAAGAATGGAGGCAGGGAAATGTTTTAAGGAAAAGTTGATAAGTAATAAGTTTACTATATAATTCGGAGACTAACGTGGACCGTTATGTTAGCTTCAGTATCCTCAGCTTCCACGGTACCTCCCATGTGTCGTATTGGGACTGACTCTTACCTGGTTACGGGTTGGGGTGGGGAAAAGAGTTCCAGCTGAAATACTGTCTTGTTTAATCTTATCCTTTGTCTTCTGGTTTCAGTGTTTGTCTAAAGATATTGCTGTACTTCTGTGAGTGCCAGACTGGGGTTTTATCATCTATCTCAGTCCAACATGCTCAAGAGTTTGTGTTCCACTTCTCTTAAACAGCTCTTGTTCTTCAATATAGCTGTACATTCACTTTCTGATCTTTTTGAATAAGCTACCAAATTCTCTTCTTGTTTCAATTTACCCTACAGCAACAGTAGGCTGGATTTTCCAAGTCTAATTATTTCCATGCTGTGATGAAAACATTCGTATGATTATAAGTGTCTCACGTATTCTTGGGGCCAGATTTGCATCAGAGCTTGGAAAAAGCACAGTAGTGGTTTTTGTCGAGGTAAGTGGCAGTACTGTATCTACTGCACAGGTTGGAATCTGGCCCTGGAGGTGAGAGAACGCTCAGGGAAGCACTGTGGGGACCAGGGGTTGAAAGCCCGGTGCTGCTGCGTCTGCCCGTAGTGTTTAAATACTTTCAGCTCCCTGTGTTCTAAGATCAGGCTTTACGGCGTTCGCAGTAGGAGGAAACACCAATTCAGCCAGTGTTCTGTTGTGACTAATGCCAAAGGGCATTTCCTGGTGAACTCTTAGCATGGTTTGGCTGCAAGGGAATGCACGTGAAATTTTCAGTTTCACAGCTGTGCAGCACCTGGACAGACTGGTGGCTGAACTGCTAATCTGCAAAAAAAGAAGGTTTTTGTAGACAACTGAGCTTTTTTTTCATTTCTTCTTCTTGGTTGCATTGTAGTCTCTCTTCCTACACCTGCACTCTCTGCAGGTGGCTGTATTCACACAAACACACAAAAATACCCCTGTGAGTCTCTAATGATGCCTTTCACGCGTGTGCCTGAACCTGACTCCTTTCTGTAGAGCTCATTGATGGAGTGTCTCCGCAGTGAGACCGTAGGGTGTTGCCTTTTTATTTTTCCCATGGTCTCTGGCATGTACTCCAGCAGAGGAGTTTCTCTGCTGAACCTGCGTCCCAGCAAAGACGGCTCTGCCAAATGAGTTCACTTGCCGTTTTGTTGCAGAACTACTTTTAGTGAATTTGCAGCCAAGCATGCTAAAGACTCGAGGTTCAAGGCAATTGAAAAGATGAAAGATCGAGAGGCCTTGTTTAATGAGTTTATCACAGCGGCAAGAAAGAAGGAGAAAGAAGACTCGAAGACCAGAGGTGAGAAGGTAAGGAGACCTCTTCAGTTCGGGCAGTGTGAGTGGTGTGAGTCCGAGTGCCATGGGACAAGGGCAGTGCCTGGTTTCCAGTGAGCCCTCTGGGACACCCTCCTCCTTCCCTCGGGGTTTTGCCATGTAGAGCCCTCAGGGGGGTCCCTTCCGTCCGGCTGAACTGACTGCTCTGAGTTCGCAGAACACTGACTTTCAGAATGTATAGAATAGAGTTTACATTTGTTTGTGAAGCTGAGTTTACTTAAATAATCACACTTTTTTTTATTTACCTAAGCAAGTAACACTATATTCTTAACTGGAATAAAGCCTGATTTTTGTTTTATTTTTTTTAAAGTTCTATTATCCTGAAGCATTAAAAGGAAAAGGATTCTTGTCCTGTTTGGCTGGAAACCCCCGAACTGGCCATTACCTCTGTTCTCCCAGTGGAGGCAGGAAGAACTTGAAATTCTCTGTAGGGTATTCTGTTTAAATTTCAAACCGCTTCCATATCTTCTCTTTCCATCTAAAAGCTACCACTATAGTGACTTTTTACTCTTTCAGTAAATATATCCTATGTATAAATGGCTGCATATTAGCCAGAAAGGTCAGCCCTTAAAGGTGAGCGAACCCCAAATGTCACTTGCCTGCGCTGTCGGTAGGAGGGAGCCGGCTCTCGCTGCCGGGGAAGGGGGCTCCTGTGGAGGAGGTGTCACCAAAATCTGCAGCTACTTACTTAAACGTCCCTGTGTGTTGTGTGAATGAGAAAATAGCCTCTAAAGCCTAATCATTTTTGACATTTTAAGGTCTTAAATATTTATTTTGTAGTATAAAGTTATTGCAAATTTCACCTACTAAGAATGCTTACAGAAGGGAAAAATGCTGAATAACAGGTTAATTTGGGGGCAATTTCATTATTCAATAAGTTTTGCATATTTTTTTTAATCTGGTTACTCTGGTCTAATTTGATTCTGTGCTCAAATTTTTTCAAATGTTGACTTATTGCTGATGTTTTCAATAAATGATTGTGCTTTCAGAGGAGAACTGATGTAGTTCAAAACTAGACTTTTACCTATTGCATTTTGATTATGAATATGGAATTTTAAAGCATTCTTGAAGCTTAATAGTGCAGTTGAAGACTTTAAAAAAAAAAAGTAAATACTTGTTTTGTTGTTGCATGATTGTTCTAATGTTGAAAAGTTAAAAGAAGAGAGATTGTGTTTGTTTGCTTTTGAAATAATGTTTTTTTTTCTCCAAAAGCCTTTTGTAACCATTTTATGTATTCTGTTTTATAACAAGTGGATAGACTTTACAGTTATGTGCTGTGCGGCCTGTCAATCAGTTCAGTCTGACAGCTGTAATCACTGACACGCAAATATTATGGGATTCCCTAGTGAGGAAAGAATTGGTATCTCTGTGTGGTGACTTTAGCCTCCCGCAGTTCCGGTACTTTACATTTTTTTAGTTTTTTTCCTTGTGAAGTGATGAGAGTTGTACCTGCAATGTGTTAACTGCCAAAAAAAAAAAAAAAGACTTCTAAATACACCTGAAATATTTTCAATTTATTTTCCTTTGATTTTGAAAGTACTTAAAACATAAAAGAAAATTTAAGGCATTTAACCTGAAGCTTTCTCAGTCTGTTTAAAAGTCCAAAATCTTTATTTAAGGAGGATGAACTTTACAGAAATCTTTAACGTAAGGGTTTTAAGTTATATTATGTTTGGATTTTGCTTTGCTGAGTTCTGGTTGCTCAAAGACCCCTCCAGCCTGGACTTGAATGTTTCCAGGGATGGGACATCGACCACCTCCCTGGGCAACCTGGGCCAGGGTCTCACTACCCTCAGTGTAAAAAATTTCTTCCTGATATTTAGTCTAAGTTTCCCCTCTTCTAGTTTAAAATCATTACCCCTTGTCCCATCGCAACAGACCCTGCTCAAAAATTTGTCCCCATCTTTCCTGTGGGCCTTCTTTAAGCACTGAAAGGCCACTGTAAGGTCTCCCCGGAGCCTTCTCTTCTCCAGGCTGAACCCCCCCAACTCTCTCAGCCCCCTCTCCCAGCAGAGGGGCTCCAGCCCTCCCAGCATCTCCGGGGCCTCCTCTGGCCCTGCTCCAACAGCTCCATGTCCTTCTGATGTTGGTGGCCCCAGAGCTGGAGGCAGCACTGGGGGTGTCTCCCCAGAGCAGAGGGGCAGAATCCCCCCCTGGCCCTGCTGGCCACGAGGCTGGGGATGCAGCCCAGGGTGTGGGGAGTTTCTGGGTTGCCAGTGCACGTTGCCGGCCCACAGCCAGCTTTCCCCCAGCCCCCCCAAGCCCTTCTGGGCAGGGCTGCTCTTCATCCCTCCATCCCCAGCCTGGGCTGGGACCAGGGGCTGCCCCCACCCAGGGGCAGGACCCTGAACTCGACCTTGTTGGACCTCATGAGGTTCACACAGACCCACTTCTCCAGACTGTTCAGGTCCCTCTGGATGGCATCCTGTCCCTCAGGAATGTCATTCTACTTAGTGGAGCTAGTTAACGGTGTATAGACACACTAAACTCACAACATCATGGAGTTGTGATCTTAAAAGAGGATTCCTTGGTGAGATGTCTGTGACTCAATGGCTGATGTCTCCTGCAGTGGGGCAGGAGCTGGGTGGGTGGGAGGTGCCTGTAGAAGCATCTCCCCACAGATGGTGGTGGTGCTCCTGGCTCTGGCTGTGTGGTGCTGCTGTGCCACAGGGCTTCCAGCAGTGTGGAGGGTGTGCAGCTTTTATCCTGTGGGATATGTCTATGTGCGTGTGGGATTTGTGTAGACGCTTTGAGATACCCTTACTTTATAGAATTCTGTAGTAATGTCTGGGAATTGTGTGATTTTTAACAAATATTTCAAATGCCATGGCTTAGAAAGCTTCATCTTTTTGATACTGCATGCATGTTTTAAGATGTTTTGAAACAACATTCTTAATTTTACAATGAATAAACAGTTTGCTTAGCTTTTTGTTCAGCTGCTTTAAGAAAAAGTGATAGTGCTGTAGATGTAGAGCAACTTCCCACTGGCACTAACCAGTTGTTTCTGATCCCTATTTACTATCTTAATCTCTCTGTTGAGATAGTAAAGAGAAAAAGCCTATAAAGCCTCTTAACGTTTATATGCTAACGTTGAGAAGAACTAAAATTATCGTTGGGCAAGGCTGCAGGATGTTGGTTCTGGTCTCCATTTTCTCTTGCATTCTGTAACTAAAGGTGTTTCACAGCAGGGGGATGTGGCAGTTCTCTGCCCAGCCAGAGCCTGGCCGCTGGCCCCGTGCCCCCCTCCCTTGTGTTTTACAGCCAAAGAAAACTGCATTTCTTTTTTTAAAGGGATGAGGAGGGGAGATAAGTAGCAAAACACGAATGGCCAGCGCTTCCGCGAGGGCTTGGGATTTTTAATTGGTGTTAAATCATGGCCGGGTTGTCTCTGTGCCTGGCGGGGCTGGGGTGCTGTGAAGGCAGCACCTGCGCTGTGCCCAGGGCCCCCCGGCCGGTCCCTGGCACCCCCTCTCCCTGCGCCCCGGGCTGGAGGCTGGGTGCCACACCAGACCTCCAGCCACAACCAGGGGAACCCAAAAGGAGAAAATAGGTGGGAGCTGAGTGCAGCAGGAACAGGGAGATCATCTACCCCAGAAAATCATGTAATAAAGGCACAGTGGCTGCTCCTGCAACTGCTGGTCCTGGGCTTTGGCTGAAAACGTGTTGTCTGGAGATAAAACCCAGTGGGATTGATCCTCTGCCAGCCCCTGGCTATGGCTGCTGCTATGGACAGAGTGCTGGCCTGCCATTTCCAACTGAAAAACCAGACTAAAACTTTTCCTTAAACTGTCACATATGTGTGCGTATCCATCTTAAATGTAATTTACTTAATCGCCATATGTGGGTAATTCTTTATTGGTTAGATCCATCTTAAGAAATTGCTCTTTATCAGCAGATCCAAGTATTTACCTCTGTTCATTGTACACTTGGAGGATGAATCCATAAGAACTTGATTTATCTAGAGCCCTGCTTAAAAATGCATAGTATTTTATATAGCAGTAGCATTTATATAGCAGTAAAAATGCTATAATGTAGAATCAGTAACTTGTTACTTTGAGATATATATATATACAAAATCTCAAAAAAGAAGCTTAAATTGGATTAAAATGATAAAAAACTTCTTTAAAGAATGATTTACCAATGAATACAGTTCATCTAAGATGTAGCAGATTTCTTAATGTATCTGCTTTAGTAAAATTGTCCCATGGGGAAGTGATTTTAGATGCAGTTATGTCTAAATCCAGAGTTTTAGTTATTTCTCTAAATTGTAATGGTATGTAATGTTAATGTGCTTCCTCTCTTGGAGGTAAGTCAACACCTTTTTTTCATAAGAGTAAACTGTTGGGTGTCAAAGTGTCTTTCTCAAGGGTGGTTGTTCTGTTTCCATCTGTAAAACAGATCAAAATGGACTTCTTTGAGCTGCTGGCAAATCACCACCTGGACAGTCAGTCTCGCTGGAGCAAAGTGAAGGACAAAGTGGAGACTGACCCGCGGTACAAAGCGGTCGACAGCTCATCTCAGCGGGAAGACCTTTTCAAGCAGTACATAGAGAAAATAGCTAAGGTGCGGGTGTGGTGTGGGACTGGGGGTGTTCTGATGGGCACGTGGCTGCTAATGAGCGAGGTAATGAACTAGGAGATAAGCGAAGAGGTGCTTTAGGTCTGTACTGAAGAGAATTCTATACCATCATTATTTGTAGAAGCGTCCCAGAATGACCGCTTGAAATTTGGAACTGCCATCCCTGATGGGGGTGCAGGGATGTGTGTGTGCACGTGGTGCGTGTGTGTGCACGTGGTGTGTACACCCACACTGTATTGAGGAGAGTTTATCCAGCAGAGTAGGAAGGGCGGAGACTCCCGTAAAGCCATTGGTTGTAAAAATGGCTGTAAAACTACAGCAAACCCAGAAGCCACACTGATTGCCTCTTGCCAGGACAGGCAGTTTCCTTTGCTTTGGTTTTTGTATCAGCTGAGCTGCCTTCAGGAATACAGACTGTTCTCGCACGGTTCCTTTGCTGGTTCTTCTGTCTTAATTCAATGTTCCTACCTTTTTTTTCAGGCGATGAATGATTGAGAATGTAAAACTGGGCTAATAAATGCAATTCCACTCTCCCCCTGTCCTCCCCTTATTCAGTTTGTCACTACACAAACACCAACAGCCTGCTCCTGAGAACGGTGGTTCTGTGACCAAACCTCTCCCTCCCACCTGTAATGCTTCACCATAGCTGTGGCAGCAAAACTTTGTATTCTGTAGATCTCAAATCACCCTGCAGTATTTTATTCCAATATGCCGTTAGTTTGATAACTCTTTAATTTATGTACTTGCGTGATGAGACCGTGAAAGGGAGTGTGTTGTTTGTATTGAGAGACGTTTGTTCATATGTTTCAGAATTTAGACTCTGAAAAAGAGAAGGAGCTGGAGAGACAGGCTCGCATCGAGGCCAGCTTGCGTGAGCGAGAAAGGGAAGTGCAGAAAGCTCGTTCAGAGCAAACCAAGGAAATCGACAGAGAACGCGAGCAGCACAAACGGGAAGAAGCGATCCAGAACTTCAAAGCGCTTCTGTCTGACATGGTGAGACACGGACGGGCACGCTCAGCCTGTCCGGGCATCCCTTCTCTAATCGTTACACTATGCAGAGGCTTTTGGGCGCTTGTAGTTAAGTTTATATAGAAATAGGATTCTGTTGCCTTCTCCCCACTGCCCTCCCCTCGCTGGGACTCTGCCGGGGTTGGAAGAGGTTCCTTTGCCTTTGGGATTCATGCCCTGGCACCTGGCCCGGGGTTAGGGGCAGCAGCATTCCTGCTGGGCTTCTCTGGGTCCAGCAGGCGGCGGCACGTTTCCAGTTGGGCTACTGCAAACTGCCATGTGGCTGCTGAACAATTAGGTAATGTTGAGCATTAGGAATAGTCCCCTTATTCTGGCACTGTCTCTCTTCTGACCACATAGGGTTAATATGGGATGTTGTGCACAGAGGAGGAGGATGCTGGATCCTTCATCCTGAAGACTGCCCAGGCAGAGCAGTGGGGTGTCTCCATCTGCACTTGAACTGGTGCAAAGTAATTCCTTCTGCCGCTGCCTCATCCGTGTTTGTGAGGATCCTGCTGCAGTCTCTTATTTAAAAGCTGGCTTGGGTTTATGTAATCTTTAGTTTGAACCTTAGCTTCAAACAAGAGAAGTAAGAAAACTAAGAAGTATATAAGAAATATCAGTGAACTGTAGAAAAAATGGTTTAAAAAAAATACTCATCTTTTGGCTCAGGTGCGTTCTTCAGATGTGTCGTGGTCTGATACCAGGAGGACTCTGCGCAAAGATCATCGGTGGGAGTCTGGCTCCTTGCTAGAAAGAGAGGAGAAGGAGAAGCTCTTTAATGAACACATTGAAGCACTTACCAAAAAGAAGAGGGAACACTTTAGGCAACTTCTGGATGAAACTTCAGCGGTAAGAACTGTGTGTGTTCAAACTGCAGATCTTTGCCTGTCTTCTTCTGGATTTGTCACACAATCCCATTTGGTTTTATTTCCAGGGCCCCTTTGCTTCACCATCGTCTCTTCTTTTTCATAACATAATTTGTGCATCATGTTTGCTTACCTGTTTATCTCCAGTATTATTTTGGTTTAACATGTAGTTCATTTACATTTAACCTTCTAACCCATGATCTCTTTATCTCCTGCAGGATGTTACCTTTCTTCAGCACTGAGTTCTTTGCTACTCTTTACTGTGTGGCATCTTGCTCTTTTAGATACCCAGTGTGTTTGTCTTAACGAGTATCAGTGTGTAATCTTACCGGGTTCATCATGTTCTCCTGCTTTACCTTGTGCTGCTGAACCTGCGCTTTCATTCTGTGTGGTGCTGTGGAAATGCATCACCCTCTGTGTCCCGGGGGGGTTAGGGAGTCCCGCTCTTTAGTTACCTGCCAACTTCAGCTCTCTCTTAACCTGGGGGCTTGTACCTCATTGTTTAATGCATTTGTTAAAAGTGCTTAGAACACGAGGCAGATTTTTAGTGTGATAGAGTAAAATGACAGGCGTGTAGCTCCAGAGCAAGTTTTCTAGAGGTAATTTTTAACAACGCATTCATATACATAAATATGGGCTAGGAAAAGACTTTGGGATGGAAATTATGTTTGTGAGGACTTTGATCTGAAAATGCCATCTCAAAATACTAAAGAAAAGTAGCTATCTAAAATCAACTAATTAAAAATACGAACATGGTCATAGAAATAATGGAAACCCCACACTTCAAAATGCAGCAGCGACCCCACCAGTGGATTCCAGAGATGTTTAAAAGCTTATAAATGGAGTGGAGTAATATTTACTTTTCTTATTCTTAGAATCTAATTTTCTTTTAATTTAACTATTTTTGCTTCTTTTGAAAGATAACTTTAACATCAACGTGGAAAGAAGTGAAAAAAATCATTAAAGAAGATCCAAGGTGCATTAAATTTTCCTCGAGTGACCGGGTAAGCGGTTCGTGTGGCTTTTCTCACTGTGCAGGGCAGGGGCCGGAGGGAGCAGGGCGATGGGCGCTGGCATGGTTTCTGCTTTATCTGAGCAGAAGTAGCATTGTTTAAATAAAAATTTGTCAAAATTAAAAATGTAAAAGATAAGGAAAAATAAAGGTAAGATGTAATTGCTGCTTACGTTCAGTATGTTGTTGCATTCAGTGCTTCAAGCTTATCTTTTCTCTTCCAGAAAAAGCAAAGGGAGTTTGAGGAGTACATCAGAGACAAGTACATCACTGCCAAAGCCGACTTCCGAACGCTATTGAAAGAGACCAAATTCATAACCTACAGGTCTGTAGCAGAACGGCAGCAAAAGACTAATTTATTGTTGTGCTTTTCCATAGAAACGGCAACAAACTGGTCTGTCTTTTCTCCAAGCATAAGTTGATGTCTCAGTTACACTTTAACCATCTTTTATAGTCTGTCAAAAAAAAAAAATTTAAGCAGCAGAGACCTCTTTTAGTTTTATTTTGACATTTTTGCTGCTGACAAACGAGCAGTAAAAATGGAAGCAGTGCAGGAGTGGGGTTCTTTTTGCTTCAGAGCAGTGTCCTGTGGCAGCACCCGAGCTCTCGGGTGTCTGCCCATCCTTGGTTCAGACTCCCGAGGGGTCAACACTGAAGAGAGGACTCTATTCCAGGACTTGGGAGTAGGCAGAAAAGAAATACTGGTTCCCTTGAAATTTTATAAAAAAATCCTCATGAATAATTTGCCTGGTTTCTGTGGGAGGATTTCATCCAAAGGGTGGGGAGGTTTCTGAAGCAGTTGGCTTTTCCACTCCGTCTCGGGGGATGGCGAGGCTGGTACAGAATCGTGGGTACGGACCAGAACAAGTTTCCCACCAGAAACAGCAGTCCACCTGAAAAGCAGATGATGAAATGAAGTTCTCTGGATCCTAACGAGCAGCACGGTTCCCTTGGGTCAGCGCCGTGGTGTGGTTCTGGGTGGTGCCATCAGTGAGTGGGATGGTACCACACCGAGCTGGTGGCATGGATCAGTGCTGAGACTTCCACCTCCAAATCCTAACTGTTTGCCTCATTTAAGTGCTGAATTTAAAACTCTGATTTTATTTTTTTCATCCCCTCTAGGTGTTAGCATTTGTGTAGTTCATGTAGCGCTGAACAAAGCCGCTGCAGCCAGACTCGAGTCTTCCGTGGTGCTTCATTAACGTGGCACAGATGTAGGCAGGAAGCCGTTATTTCCTGAGCACCAAGTGCTGTTAATGACCCAAAGGAGACTCCCCGCTCTGCGCCCGCAGCAGCCCCCGCCGGGGCTGGGGGGCTCGGGGCGTCCTGTGCCGCCCGCAGTACTCCAGGGAGTAATTCTTGCCCTTCCTTTCAGATCCAAAAAGTTGATCCAGGAGTCAGACCAGCACCTGAAGGACGTGGAGAAGATATTACAGAACGACAAGCGGTACCTGGTTCTCGACTGCGTTCCAGAGGAGCGGCGCAAGCTCATCGTGTCCTATGTAGATGACCTGGACCGTCGGGGGCCACCTCCACCCCCCACAGCATCAGAGCCCACCAGGCGAACAACAAAATAGTTACGAAATACTCTTAGGCCAAGGGTATCTGTTAAATCCAAAAGCTTGCATGAGCCATCTGTCAGGTTTATACATACACATTACCGTGAGTATATTGCAAAACCATCTGAGGAGCAGAGGAAGAAGCAGCATTTGTGAACATAAAATGGTCTCGGGGGGGGAAACCAACACCAAAAAACCCAAGTTCAAGGTATTTATGAGTTTCTTTGGGGCAGGACTGAAGAAGGCGAGCCAGTGGGCCCTGCATGGTACCTCCAGGGGTGGGAGCAGTGCAGTGTGTTTGAGGGGTGGGTGTCTGACACCCCCTTCTCAGTGGTCCTGGGGAGGAGTGTGGTCTGAGCGGGTACCGCCTGGGTGCCACCAGGGTCCCCTCGATGAAATGCTGGCTCATAGCTTAAATTATTGATTGCTGACAGTTGCCTTCTGGAAACAGAAGTCCCCATTCTCTGCTCGCTCTCACCCCTCACCAGAGCTCAGTCCATCCGAGTCAGAGCTGGGCGGGGAGACCAGATCAGGTTTGTTCACAGCTCTGCTTTGTTCCTTACCCTGCCCATGAATTAGAAGTAAAATCGGGTTGCTCTGCCCAAGTGAAGATTTGTCTAATAATTTTTACTCAAAGTGGGAAATGCCTGGTAAATGCCAGCAGGGACGGCGCAGAACAGGACGGTTGTATAAACACATTTTTATTTACGATAAAGTGATCTTTACATACTTCTGGATTAGACTGTGGATTTCCCCTCTGGGCAATTCTTGTAAACTATACTCCTGTTTTGAATGTTAAACTTGTGTTTCTAAAGTTTAATTTTGAAATGTTGGGATTGTTCAGTTTATGTATTTGAACTACAATAAACCAACCCTTTTTATATATGGATTGTACAGGCCTAATACCAGTTTTTGTTGGATTTTGTTGGACTTGTGAATTTACAAGTAAAGCAAACGACTGAAGTCCTGTCGCCTACGTTCTTGGCTGCGTTTGGCAGAACAGCCCCCAAGGCCCCGGGGAACGCAGGGTCAGAGCAGCAGGAGCTGGGCACGGGGCGGGGGCAGACGGGGAAAACTTTTCTAATTGAGTTCATTAGTCTTTTGGTTAAGTGTGAAATGGTGGGGGGGGTGTGTGTCACAGTATTTCCTTCTCTGTGTTGGATGTGAATCTCTTCCTCTGAGTGAGTATTCATTCTCCCAGGAGAAGTTGATTATTTTTCCCAGCAGTTCCTGTTTTGGTGGCCAGGACCTGCAGCACCAGCAGGAAGGTTGTTCAGAGATCTGGAGCTCGGGGAGGGGTTTGTGAAACCTGGGGCCTGTAGGAGAGCGTGGCTGCTCCCGAGGAGCCTGTGCTCCCGGGCAGACCCTTCCCTCGCTTCCCTTCATTTTTAACACGTTCTCTGTGTTGTTTTCAAATGTCAGATGCCCTAAGAGTTTTGGATTGTCTGCTCCAGGCAGAGGGGTCTCACGCTCATTTGCTCGCACCCGAGGACAGGGTGAGGACCGAGGGGCACACGAGGAGCTGGCGCAGGAGCACGGTGCCACGTGAGCAGGAGCGGTTCCCCCGAAACGGCAGAAGGTTTTTGCTGCGGAAACTGCAATTCAGAAAAAAGTGTTGGCTCAGTGAGTGTCCCCAAGTGGGACCTGTCCCTTGCAGGCTCCTGCCTGCGATGGGGACAGCCCTTGCCCTCCGCAGCCGGTGCTGCTCAACATAAAATCTTCATTTTTGGGAGCAAACCAAGAGCCTACTGAGCCACAGCGCAGGAGGTTTGGGCAGCGAGGGCTCAGAGGCTCCAGCAGACGGTGGTGATGCTGACACAGGTCACCTCATTTCAACAGCGCTGGGTCCTCTGCTCCCTGGGGGACCCCAATGCCCTCCCCATACCCGGTGTGGCCCCCCCAGGCCCACCAGCCTGCACCATGCCCTCGTGTCTCCTCCAGAGTCCGTGGCCGTGTCTGGGGTGGGACGGTGCCCGGAGCTGGTGGAGCTGAGCCCGGCACAAATGGATTTATCTCCACTCGGTGCCTCCCTGCGGGGAACCGTGCGGTTTTTATGGCTGTTCTAAAATATGGTGAACTTGTTCATTAAGTGAATAAGATTACTATTAATTTATCTTGTTTATGGAGACCAGATGTTCATTAACATTTATTTATCTGCTTATTCTGTGGATAAAGCAATTAACGCCTGATGTACTGGGCCCCTGCTGGGGGTGCTGCGGTGGCAGTGATGGCCCATCAGTGAAATAGTGATAGAAAACCAGGGCGTGTCAGCCCAAAATTAAAAATTTAAATAGATTACTTGGGACTGGAAGTTCTTATGCATTCCCACAAGTGAAGGTGAGATGTGATGAATTAAAATGAGAGTTCTGTGACTGTCGTTAGCCACTGACCATAACCATCGCTCAGCGCCAGGCACCCTCCCCCAGCACGCCAGCCGGGGCAGCCAGGGGAAATCATCAACTTCATGATAAATACTCTTTTTTTCCAACCCCTGGAAGGACCTATTCCCCCATCGCTTTCCTCGCTCTGAGCCCCTGGTTCCCTCCCCACGCCCCGCTCCGGGCACGTGAGCAGAGCTCGGCTCTGGTGAAAGGCGGTGGTGATGCTGTCCCTCACCCACTGCACGAAACCCCATTTCCATGGAGGTAAGGACAAACATGGCCACTTTAAATGTCAAAATCCTTGCTGGAAGCTTTCAAGAGCACCCGGGACTTGGGACTTACTCCGGGGCTCTTTGGGAGGAAATGCTCCTGGTGCCGCCCTGCGGGGACTGTCACCACACAGCGAGGAACAAACAGGGGCTGGGATCTGCGCAACGTGTGGATGGAGGTCACGTCGTTAATGTGAAGGTAAATGAGTGTCTGTTTGAATAACATTTCCTTGACAGTGTAATCCATGCCCTGCAGCTTCTAATTAGGTGCTGCTGTTTAAATTCATCACCAAGAACAGCAGAGAATTAGCGGACGGGCTGCAGAGGGACTGACAGTTTCTTTTAATGCTTTACCAAATAATGAGATTTGTCCTGCTGGGGGAGGGGGGGCGTTGGATGCTCCTGGGGATTCACCATCACCACCAGCCCTCCCAGGCTCTCCCCATGCGGCACCGAGGGCTGGCACGGATCAGCAGGGCACGTCAGACGTGGCACTGGCAGACCGGGGCTGGCCCTGGCCGTGCCACACTGAGCTCATGGACCTTGGCCCATCCTGCGCCGGAGCGAGAGGAGCCCCAGCCACCCCGTGTCCTCCCCAGCTCCTCTGCAGCCTCCCCCCGGTGTGAGGGGGACGTTTCAGTGAAGCTGCCCTTCCTCATCATTGGCTGTGGGTGTCTGCATGGAGGCAACGAGCTCAGCCACCGCTGGGATACTGGCAGCGCCGTGCAGCATCTCCC
>JAOXNO010000052.1:40440433-40459349 GCA_028565335.1 Limnodromus scolopaceus | reverse complement strand
TCTAGTAACGTCCTAGGGGGTTTCTCCTCACTTTCCCACACGCTTCTCAGAACAAGATTGCTTCTGCTGGTGCTCCAGGAATCCCCATCTCCCCTTTGGCTTCCTGTGGCGCTTTGGACAACAGCGATTTCTTTGTGCATCCCCTGGCAGGACCACTGCCCCATCGGTGCTGCAGCTCCGGCTCCACACATCCCTGTGGAGCCCACATTCCTGGACAGAGGCTGATGCTCTCCCTGAGGCCAGTTCTGCCGCTGGAGGAACACGCATGGTCTCACGGATCGCAGGAGCCCCACATAAAATGGGCAAACGGAATTTAATAAGAGAAGCACAGAAGTAAAAGCTGGCCCCGAGCAGCACACTGCGTCTATCTAAATAAACATGACTGGGATGTGCAGCACTGTCTTCTGCATTTTTATCAAATATTGACAGTTATTAAATGTCTCCGTTGGAGGACTTGCTTCCAAAAGCCAATGTTGCTTTTCATTTTGAACTTTGATGAACTGTCTCAATTTCCACTCACACATCTGCTGAACCGCAATTGACTGCGGCTGATGCTTCCGAGGGATGGAGAGGAATCAATAAGGAAATGTCACGGGAGAGGTCAACCCAGCTGGGATCTCACCGGCCGCTGAGCTCGCTGGGGTACCCACACAAAGGGAAATGCCAGGGGGGGCTTCTGCCGCCCGAGTGTCAGGAAATGAATTTTGTTTGCGTCTTAATCGTGTTCTGGTCCTCAGCTGGGAGCTGCCACTGCAGGACTGTGACACACGCCAGGGAAATGCAAGAACAGAAAGGTGTGTTTTGCTCAGGATTTGGGAAAACTGCCATTGGGTATTTCTGAATCTCCAGACAGCAATGTAACCCTTCTTCTCCCCCCATTTCACTCCAGTTTAAATCCAGGCATGAGGCTGCAACCACAGCTCAGGAGCACAAAAGCAGCAGCTGGTGTGTAACTCCCTTTTGCTGTAGGAAACTGAGACCTGGAACGTCCGGGCGCTCTCTGGATGAAGATTATCAGCCCCGGGCTCCAGTAACTCGCATCCACCTTGTGCATGTTGTTCTTTTAACACGACCACACTTTAAATACTGAAAACCTCCTTAATTTCCCACAAGACAGTGGCCACTTTCTGAAGAAAACTCAAACAAGAAGTGGAGGCGCAGGGGTTCACCCACCCACCACTCAGCAGAGCCACCCCTGCGTCTGCCGCGCTTCGCTCTCCTTATGGCAGACGCCCAACTCCTTCAGGTCTGTCCCATCTCTGTGTCCCACTCACGGCCCCCCCGACCAGCACGGAGCCCCGGGGACTGCGAGGGCACCGAGAACAGCAGCAGATATCTACCAGCCCTCCCAGAAACGCCGTGGTGTTGGTGCCAGCATTTTACCAAGCGGTCCCTGATAAGGAGGGTGTTCCCAGGAATGACCCCCAACACGTGTGGGCTGAGCAGGAACCAGGCTTGGCTGGGGGGGACCAAGGACAAGCTTCCCCCTGCCCAGCTTACCCCAGTTTTTGAGGGGGCTGTTCTGCACATCCTGACCCCTGATGCATTGACACAGGACAGGAGGCTACTTGGACAAACAGCCTGATGAAATGCAGCACTCCCTCTCTCCCAGCACTGACATCCCCATGGCCAGTGTTCACTGACACCCCCACAGCCCCTTGGACCCAGACATCACCCCGGGGCTTTAAAGGGTTCCCAAAGGCTGTAGGGCCGGGGCTCTCTCGGGGCTGGGCAGGATGGAGGGCAGTTGGCCATGGGAACGCCGAGGGGCGGCTGGACCACAGCCTGGCACAGCGCAGGGAGGACAGGGCAGGGCAGGGAGTCCTGAGCCCAGGTCAGTCTCTGCGCTCCCTTTTTGGGGCTCTTTTAACCCAAAGGACACCCTGTCCGGGCCGCAGGCTGTACTCACACTTGGCGTGGCGGTCGCAGAGGGCGGAGGTGCGCATGTCACACAGCCGGATGGTGCCTTTGCTGCTGCTGTAGACGAAGGTGTTGCAGTGGTGGGGGTGGAACTCGGCGGCCGTGATCACCTCCGTCAGCTCCTCCATGTTGGCCGGTTTGATGTCCACGATGTCTGGCAGGGTGAGTCAAGGAGCCCCCACTGCTCGGCCCAGACCCTGCTGCTCCCGCTGCCCCTCCTGACAATGTCCCCGGCTCCCGGGCTTCCCCCCAGCCTGTGACAACTGGGAGTCCCCCCAGGGGTGCTTGGGCTCAGTGAAATGCTGGGTGCAAAGCCGAGCTGCAGACCCCATCCTCAGGCCCCATGGGGGATGGTGCCACCAAGGACCTGCGTGGCCCCACACAGCCCCCCGGTGCCGCAGGGGACAGCTGACAAGTGTCTGTCCTGTCCTAACACTGAGCCAGTGGTCACCTGTGGACGCAGCTTCAGATCCTGCAGTGCAATCCAGACAGCCAGCATGGGACA
The DNA here is from genome assembly GCA_028565335.1 of Limnodromus scolopaceus. Taxonomy (NCBI): domain Eukaryota; kingdom Metazoa; phylum Chordata; class Aves; order Charadriiformes; family Scolopacidae; genus Limnodromus; species Limnodromus scolopaceus. The sequence continues at coordinate 40,456,924 of JAOXNO010000052.1, read as the reverse complement.
ATATACACACCATGCAGAGGGAAAAAGAAACAATACCTTTTCTCACCCCCTGGGAACCAAACTAGGATCCTGGCAAGATCCTAATTAAAAACAAGAAAGACAAAGATATGAATTTCCCACCCACGTGGGGCATTTTACAGCAGCGAGTGTTCTGCAGAAGAAGCTGCCGCGGTTCCCGTCCCTGCGAGGTTTCACAGCCCGGCCGTGCCACGTCTGCAGCAGAACCAGGGTTCTGGTTCCAGCCAGACCTGGACCCCGCACAGGGCCCAGCAGGACAGCAATGGCTCCCTCCCAACTGCCCCAAGTCTGGTGGTACTGGTGTCCGTGGGGCACTCTGACAGTCTGCACCGAGCATCGGTACAGCACCGCACTGTCACCACAATGCTGCACTCCCCGTGGCTCTGTAGCGATCTCCTGACCCTCAGCAACCCTCCCACGACACCCCCATGCTTTGCTCAGCAGAGGTTTCCAGTCTCTACTCCCTGAAGTTTTACCCAAATCAGCACTCCTCACCTTCTTCCCCAAAAAGCAACACACATCGCAGCTCTGCTCAACGGCACCCATGTCGAGCCCCCACCAGCCCCACGCCTGTGGCTGCCGAAATCCTCCCCAGCTGCCGAAACCTGCCACGTGCCCCAGGGATTTCTCAGAAGAAATCACTGTATAAACATCACCAATGATTAGTGCCCCGTTGCTATCGTTTCTGATGCAGCTGCTACAAGGGTGACTGGCACGACCTCATTTGTGGGACGGTGACTGGCAGCCTGTCACCTGCTGCAGGGTATAATGGAGACTGCACCATTAATATTTCCTCTCTCTCTCTTCCCCAAGGCATCTGTCTTCTCCGTCACCTGCAGAGCCCCCTCTCTCCCGCCTGCCCCACTCACACCCTGCAGGCAAAATGCAAAACCCGCACGGGGAGGCAGCAGCAGGGATGATGCCAGCTGAGCCCTGCACCATGGAGGGACTGGCTTGATCCCACAGCCGAAGGTGCCTGCCAGAGACATCCCAGTGTCCTACTGGTGACAGCCCCATGTCCCACCAGCGTCCTGGCTCAGCCCAGGCAGAGATGAGAGGGACAAGCCTTGGTAATGTCACCTGGGGACGGGATTTCAGGTGTTCTGCAGTCGGCTGCACAGAGCACAGCACCAATTCATGCTCCTGAGCCCCTGCCAGAGGGTGAAGCTCCTGCACCGAGGAACCAGGATGGGGGAGCAGGGATGGGGCCAGGCGAGACACTGCAGTACCTGCTCGGTCCCATCAGAGCATACATGGCCATGGCTCTACTGCTTCCCATGTAGCTGGACCTCGCAGGTTCACCTCCACCACCCACCTTCACCAGGGACCTGCCTCCCCATCCAGCCTTCTTGTTCTCCCACCAACATCTGCCCGTCTCTGGGCTCCCAGGGCTTTCACACCCCATTCCCCAGCCGAGCCACCTTCCCTTATTCCTGCCCTGGGACCGTCCCGGGGCCACGTGCACCAAAGGATACTAAAACTTTGATTTGTGATCTCAAAGTTCCAGAGGTTTATCCTCAGGTCGTCTGCCGACATGTAGGTCTCGTAGTCGCTGTTGACGGAGATGGAGTTGATGTGGTAGGTATGAGCGTTGGCAAACACCCGCCGGGGGGTGGCCTCCACCATCAGGTCCATGGGCCGGAGCACAGGTACCTGCGGGACGGGAAGCAGAGCGTCAGCACCCAGGGAAACCTCACGCCCTCCTAAACGTATGGACAGAAGGACAAGCAGACACGAAAGCCTTTTACTGTTGAAAGAGGCACCAGTACGGTTAGATTGCTGTGGGGCAGCTAGAGCCCAGTAAACCCAGCTCGGATCTCTGCTGCAGCAACTGTTCCTTCTTTGAGAAAAAATAATAAAAACCACTTCTGCCTTGTTTTGTCACCATTAACTGGAATCTGAAACTCCTGGAGCATTTCTAAGAGAAATGCATTTCTGGAGGGAGCCAGTCAGCCCAGATTTTTAATTTAACTTTGCATTTGCTTCACAGTGAAGTGAGGGAGGAAAGAGATGAGAAGAGACAGGGAAAGGGAACGCACAGGGCAGGGACAGATGGAGGGACTAGAACCAGAGATATACACCATCGCCTTTGGATTAATAAACATAACTCATGTAAACATGGGGGGATGGAGGGATGCGGTAAGAAGAGCATATGCAAGGAGCGGTGTAAGTAATAACTTCAGACACAACGCTCTTAAGGCACCTCAATACCCGGGGAAGGTGTCAGTGCTGCACTCCCCTGAGCTGGAGCTGCTCCCTCAAGCCACTTCATCACCGCGTACATTATCTGTGCGCTGCCCAAAGAGATTTCCCATGGCTGCCGAGGTGGGGACAGGCGTGTGACAGCCAGCTGGAGTGACGCGGGAGCACAGGGACTGCCAGCGCAGAGCCTGAGCTTAATGTGATGAGCCTGCCTGCTAATTCCGCCTGACACGGCCAATGATGCATCGTTTGCCGCTGAAGGGCTCTGCTCAGCCATCTGGGGATGGAGGCTCCAGCTCCGCTCGGGGGTTATGGGGGACAGGCTGTCGTTCAGCCCGATGGAAACACAATGGTCGTGCACAGGGAAAGGGTTCATCGGCTACACCAGGCCTCGGTGGGTGAGAAATAAGCACAGCCGAGGCTTTGGCAGGGGCTTTCAGTGAGTGCGGCGACGCCGTGCGGCTCCACGGGGTCACGGCGCAGCCCGGCCTGGCCTGGCCAGAGCCCTGCCACGAGCAGCAACCAGGGCCGAGCCATCGCCACTGCCCGCACCCGGCACAACGCCCGGCCCCATTCCTGTGGGGCAGCCAAGAGAAACTCTCCAGCCAAGAAAATTCTCCACCTGTTACCTCAGAGCCAGATTGTGGGGAGTTTTTTTTATGTCTGGAAGTCGTTTTGGCACCAGATAAACCCCCACGAGAGGAACACACCTGGTCGTCCCTGAGTTTTGCTAAGGCAGGATATTTTACCTGCTGTGGTGGCAAGAACCTGCACTGGAATATGGAAACCACCAAGTGTCCCTGTCCCTTCTCACCACGTGCTGCCAGCTTTAGCTTAAGGGTATCACCAAGACGTATTTAAATCTGAAAGCACTGACATTTTGTGGCAGGAGCAGCCGGGAAGGTGCTGGGAGCGCACCTGGGGGTCTCGTCCCTCGGCAGCAGAGCCCTGAAAGGAAGCAAACCCTGTCCTGAGATGGCCAAGGGGAGTGGCTGCCGCCGGCGCAGGATGGGCCCAGCCTGGGTTTAATGTCTTCTGTGCCGAAACCCACCCCGAATCTGACTGGGAACGCCAGGGAGGCCAACATGAATTCATGCCGACAGCCCGAGGCCAGCATTGGCCCTGATGGCCGCCCCCGCCAACACAGGAATGCCGGGCAGAGAAGAGCCCTCTGCCTCCCTCATCCCGCCATCCCCACCGCGCCCAGCTGCCTCTGGCCAAGCTGGTCCCCAGCCCCACGACCCCCAGCCCCACAGCCCCTTCCAGCGGGACAGACCCCCCATTACACTCCTGCCCAAGGCACAGCAAGGGAAAGGGCCGGGTGGGGTGGGGGACAACCCCGCAGCCACGCTCTCCCCAGCCCAGCCGAGCTGTGTCGGTGAGGAGAACACTCCTAACGAACCGGGACACGTGGCAGCAACTGAAACTTGGCTTTTTTTTTTTTTTTTTGAAGCACAGAGAGTCCAAGCCAGTCTGCCTAAACCCCCCGGCTGCCCCCAGCGGTGATCCTCCGCTGCCATGGTGATCCTCCATGGCAGAGACCCCCCCAGCGCATCCCTCCTCCAGCTACAGAGCCACCCGGCAGGGCAGGCGCTGGTGTCACATACACCCATTATTAAAGGGTAATTCAGTGTAACAAACCGCATCAAGTACATAGAAAGGCTGTCAAATAAAATAAACCACTAATAAATTAAATTAGCTGCTGTTTTAAGGAAGGGGGGGGAATGCCAGTCATTTTTCATCTAAAACAGAATACGTCTTAATTTTTCTTCCTGCCTTTAGCAGCACCCCCTGTGAAAGAGCCAGCCCCACTCATTCAGAGCACACGACACTCATTCCTCTCTCCTCGCCTGGCAAAGGCTTCCCTTTTCCAGAGTTAATGAGGCACTAATCCTTCCTTCAGCTGTAAAATTCATTTTCTCCGTGGCTGGGGGGTGGAGGGAGCCAGTGTGCCCTGGCCCTGTCCCCCCACCAGCGCTGCATGTCCCCCCGCCACCTCCGCGAGTGCAGGTAACGCCACGTCAGTCCCCGCTGCCCCTGCTCCCATCAGCGTCCCCCCTCTCATTGCCTGTCATGTCGACTGTCACCAAGTGCCCCCCGCTCCCGAGGGAGACGCTTCATGTGGCAGAGTTTCTCCTCATTTACAGTGCCGCGATGGCCACAATGGCCATGGCCTGCAGAGATAAGGAGATTTCTCAGGGAAACCTCATCCCCTGCCCAGAGGTGCTGTAGGGCATGCGGCGTTCTCAAAACACAAGCCCAAATACAGAGGAAAAGGGTAAAGCCTCAGCTCCCGGGAGCCGTGGCCACGTAACCTGCCACATGCACGAGTCCAGCGGGGGCCGTGTCCGAGCTGCCCGTCACTGGTGGGACTGGTGACACGGAACCCCCCGCACAGCGGGACGGGGGTCAACCGCCTACAAGCTGGGGGAAAGCGCTGCTGGGAATCCTCACGGGACACGCTGGGGGCCAAGAGTCCCTGCCGGCTGTGATGATGACAGGGGGGCTCATGCAGGGACAGCCCAGTGCCAACACATGGAGCAGCGACGCTGCCTCTGCCCACAGAGCTGCCACAGCCGCCCAGCAGCACCCCTGTGGGTCCTGCACCATCCCCTGCACCGTCCCATGCATCGTCCCCTGTGCCGTCCCCTGCACTGTCCCCTGGGGGGCCGGGGGACATGGCCACTGCAGACCCAGAAGCGCTGGGACCACGCACCCATCTCTGGGTAACGGAGAAGGATGTTCTGCTCTCGGTTACCTCCACAGAAACCCTCTCAGCACACGGAGCCACAACAGACTTAGGCTGAGATCCAAATCTGACCCAGAGCAGTAGCCGTTAAAAAAAAAACCAATAAATAATCCATTTAGGTGTCTACCCAGTCCCCACCCCGTCGGGGTTACCAAGGCTCAGCACCAGCACCAGCCGAAGCCCGGCAATCGCCAGCTCCGTGCAGCAGGACGGGCAGCCCCTCAGCGCGGCAACGCCAACGGGCAGAGCCGCTCCTGCCACCCCGCACCTTCAGCAGCACTGGCGTCCAACGGCACTGCTGCCACCGGCACCTTCCCTCGTGCCTGCCCCACGGCCGCACAAACTGCCCTCTCTGGTGCCAGCCGAGCGGCGGCGGGGCCAGGCACAGCCCGGTGCCACCGGCACGGCCCCACAGCTGACAGCGTGGCCCCGGCGAGCTGGCAGGATTTGGCCACATGGGATTAGTCGCAGCCGGAGCCCAGATTAACCCCAGCCCTGGCTTTGCGGGAAGGAAGATGTAATCCCCTTCCTGGCAAAGCAGGGAGCAGAGGGAGCTGCGTGGGGATGAAAGCAGTGGGTTCCCCTCCTGCTGCAGCAGCCGAGCTCCCCGGGACGCGCTGCCCCATCTTTACTGCTCACCTACAACAGGCCTACTCTGTAACTGGCCAATGCCGCCCACGGATTAATATTTTGTAGACAAAATGTGCATCAAACACTACTTTCATGGCAGACTGACAATTTCATGCTCTTCGGGATTTTGTCTTACTGGAGTGTCCCCATGCAGCGTGGAAGGTACCCCCCGTGGGAGGATAAACCCGCTCTCTCGTTCCCGGCCGCTGGAGCTGACAGAGCTCCTGGGCTCATCTCTTTTCCCCAGACATCCCCCTCCCTGCTCGGATGGCGCTGACACCAGACACACAGACTTTCTTCATACCGTGAAATGCAGCCACAGACTCACTGCCAGCCAGAGATTCACCTCCACGTCTGCAGCTCCAAAAGGTGCTGGCTGCCCCAAAAGGGCCTGGGTCCCAGCGGGGGGTCAAGGGGAGTGGGAGGACCATGGAACACCAGGTCCATGGGGAGGATGGTGCAGGCAGCACATGGAGGAGGCTGCTGGCACACCGCAGGGCTCCGGCACCGGGGGTGCCCCACAGAACAGCCTCACACCGTACCCCGCTGCGTGCCGAGACCCCAACGCACTGCGGGAGCAGAAAAGGTCCCTGCCCCGTGCCCCCCCGGAGCCCCCAGCCCCACGGCAGGGCAGAAGGGGGCTGTCATCCCGGGCAGAGGCCAACAGGAGCCATTTGGCAGCGGGTCCCCTCCGCAATGGGGATGAGCCATAGGAGGGTCTGTTGGCTCTGCTCCATCGGCTCCGAGGTGCCAGCTCAGGGCCTGAAGGTAGCCCATGTGGGCCAACGGGTCGGGCCACCAACACAAATACCCCCCAAAAACGGGGTCAGTTCACGAAGGGTTTTTAGTGCAAGGCTGAGCACTAACTGCCAAGTGTCATTCCACATGCAGCCCAAATCATCCCAGATTTCCTGTTCTTTGTATATTTTTATAGCATGATAGGATTTTTTTTTTGTTTGTAACTGAGAATTTGTCCTAGTTCAGCTCTTACGCTCCAAGATTACTTTCGCCATCTGTACCTAAACTCTGAAATAAGTTTGCAGAAATCTCAAAGAACAAACAGAAAATCTTTCTTATTTGAAGTTAAAAACCCTGAACGCTTCATGCCAATCTCATTAGAATTGCATTCCCCTTGAAGATGTAATTGTTTGAAAAGCTATTTTTAAATTCCCTTCTCCTGCTGAAAAAGAGCCAGTGTCAGTAAAATCCCACCTAGCACTTTACAATATTCCTACTTTTCCAGGCAGAAGTGTGCAGAGGCACAGCCCCGTTACCAAACACAAACCCAAAGCAATCCAAACCCAGCCGATAACTCTGCCTGCTCGCTGTTTTTACAGGACGTCGAGACCCCGACACCAGCAGCGTAATTGCTATGGAAAAAGAGATTAAAAAAATATCTGAAAGGTCAATTCTGGCCACCAGCAATTCAAGGCGAGTTTACAAATATTAAAAGGATGAATAATGAGTTTTCACCAGAAAATAAAGAATTCAACTCATGACCTGGGAAAAAAACAAAAAAAAGACAAGAAAAGCAGCAGCCAAAGGGGCTCCTTCATTTCTTTTCCAGTCCCCACAGGGTGACACTGGAGGGGTGGTGGGGTTGTCCCCACACCACAGACCAGCTGCGGCCACCGCCGCGTCCCACCAGACCCTCCTGTGCCCTGGGCCATGGTGCAAGGGGCTGCGTTGCCCATTCCAGGGGAACCACCATCCCATGCACAGTGACCTCGGCACCCGAGCCCCCGGTGCCGTGCCTCCCCGCCAGACCCAGACAAGCCCTTCCGTCCTCATCCCGGGTGTCGCTTTAGGAGCGACAAGAACCCAGCCCCTCCAAACCAGTAAACCCCAGCGATGCCCAGCACATCCCAGCCCAGCGCAGTGCCACCAGAGAGGGCCCTGCCCAGGCAGAGGGGCCAGGCTCCCCCAGAGCAGTCGAGCACACAAAGGCTAAACATTGAGCTGCTGCAGAGCAATGTGAGCCACTAATGAAAATGAGAAAACCCGTGTTTTTTTTAATTTCTGTGGCAATGGTTTGATGGCAATCGTTTGAAATTGATTAGTTCTGCCATGTGCATTTTATAGCCAAAAAAAGCCAAATGTTTCACATTACTTTGTCATTTAAATGATAATGTTTTGGAGAATGCACACAAGAAAAAGACAGACAGATCTCTCTGCTGGGGCGGAGGGGCAGCAGCACATCAGCTCCTCTCTGAAGGACCCGTCCCCTTCCCTCTCCCATCACACAGCCCCACGCTGGGGCTGCCGAGGGCTGCACTGGATGCAGCAGGAACCCAGCACGGCATCCCCAGGAGCCAAAAAATCTGAGTGCTTTGGCAAAATGGAAGATACAAAGCAGAATTTATGATGGATTTTGCTGGAACTGAGAGAGGGAAGTGGTAGCTCTTAATCAGAACACGCTTTCTGGCAGCTACAAACACCAACTGGGCATGGCGATGCACTTGCTCATCACACCCACATGCTCTTGGTCTGGGAGGGTCGTTCCTCACCCGTGGAGTGTCCAGTGGAGACCACAGAAAACAACCCTCTGTACCACAGCAGTCTCCTGAGTCACCAACAGCCGGGGTGAGACACGACCCCACTGCCCAGAGGACTGGTCCCTGGGCTCGTTGGGAGCACCCCAGCTGGTTTGTGGGGTGCTGCCTTACTTACCAACAATTCAAAGTGTCTGGTGCAAAGATCAGCTGCTTGGGGCAGGGCAGTTGCTCCCCAGGGGTATCTGAGCTGCCCTGAGCTTCCCAGGGAGAGGAGGGGAGGTGACAGCACTCTCCTGTGAGCCCCGCCAGCCCCGGGGACCCCGGCTGCTCCCCCCCTGCAAATGGAGCTCGGGAACAGGAACCTGGTGGAGTTAGAAATCCCAGCCTGGATCAAGAACGCACAGTGGCCTGACACGAAAACATCCTTCAGCAGCAGCCCCGACCCGGCACGTTGGGGAGGTGGGAGGGTGACCCTGTGGCACTTGGAGCCCTGGCACCACGGGCCAAGGCAGCGCCGGCAGCACGGCTGGCTGCTGGGGCTGCTCCTCAAACAAACACCGTGCCCATCAGACCCTCCCTATGGCCAAGGGAGGCCTAGGAGCTGCCTCTCCCAGCCCGCTCCCCCCGTTTTGCTCACCAGAAGCACGCCGGCATCCAGCCGTGCACAGCACCGGGGTCCACAGCCGCCTCCTGCAGGAGGGTGCCGGCAGGAGGATGAGCAGTGGTGTTTCACTGCAGCCTGACCGGCACTGCGCGCCATCAACGCAAACACATCCTCTACTCAGAGAGATTGAAGCCCTGGATATTATTTGTGTCAATTATCTCCTGCACACATCCCCAGGCGTAGGTATGGCCGTACCCCGAGCGGCACTCCTGAGCTGGCGGAGGCTGAAGGGCTGCAGCTATCAGGCCGGGGGCTATCCAAACAGGCAGAGCTCTTCTGATGACAGTAAAAGGCCCGCTTTTCTGTCTGAGCAGAGTTAAATACTCCTTTTGCACTATGTGGGTTAGAAATTCCTCAGAGAACAATGCTCATCAAGCACATTTAAACCATTAAGACAAACGGCTAAGAGACGATTGCAGCAGGGTGGTTTTATAACTCTTTTGCTCGCCTGTGGTCAAAAGTTAAACTGTGGATGGATGCGGCTCTATTCCAAAGTGCAAGCATCACAGGACAATTAAATGTCAGAGACACACCAAGCTGCAGCAAAATGGTTACTGCTATGTAAATATCTGTCTAAGCAAAATCATCAAACGTTAGATCAAACTGGGGCTGGCAGGAGACTCCTCCATCCTCCCTCCCCAGGGACAGCAGTGTTGTGCCGGCAGACACCAAGAACCCTGGCACCCAGCACTGATGCCACGTTTCCCCTCTTCCCGTTGGAGAAACAGGAGCTGCTGGTCCCGCGGGGATTGGCAGCGCCTCGTCTCACAGCAGGGTGGGAGACACACAGGCAGCAAACCCTCCCGCCACGCGGCACCGGGCTGCGGGCGGGAATCGATGGACCCAAAGTGAAACGAGGGCTGACACCTTCACAGCAGACAGTGGGCTACGATAAATACCGTCCAGTTCTCAGACATTTCAGTATGACTTTCTACTGGGAAAAAAAAGTCACAAATCCCTCTTTCCCTGACAAACTCCAGTGACGGCTGCTGCCGGGGGAAGCAGGGCTGGGGCAGGCGGGTACCTGGGGGGTGACTTGCCGCCCCCACCCCACGCACAGCCCCGTACACTCAGGGCTGGCCCACCTCCCCGGGAACTCCCCGGCACCGCACAGCCCAGGGCTGGACCCAGCTTGGTCCACGCTGGCAGCATCTCTGCGTCCCTGCCCCTCCTCAGGGACACCCCGCCGGGCACCAGCAGTGATGGAGGGGCTGGACGGTGCAGAGTCAGGTCGAGTGCTTGAGAAAACACACACGGGCTGATTTTCAGCTCCTCTTCAGCGGTCAGCAATTCAAGCAGCACGATGCAGTCAAACACCACCAGCTCACACCAACAATCAATAGTGAAGATAAGCACCATGATTATTTATTTTCATACCCACACAGCCCACGCGCCGCCGAGGTGTCGTGACCCTCACCGCGGGTCGCCATCGACTGGGAGAGGCAGGTCAGGGTGGGACCCGACCCCGGCTGGACACTGCTGTTTTGCAGGTCCCCAGCAGCACATCGGGGTGCCCAGGAGCCCCCTGGGCATGGGACCGATGCCAACAGCCACCCACAGCAGAGCTCAGCAAAGGACCTTGGCAAAACGGTGACCCTCGGCTCCTCAGCAAGCCCAGGGCTCTTCCAGGGCGTTTGGCCAGAGGAGGAGGCACTGACCCAGTCACAGCCCTTCGCGCTGCCCTCTCTCCAAACCTGCCCCCCAGGCCCCACAGAGGGATGGTAACCCCAGCTCCGGCATCCCGATCCCCCACCAACTCCTCAACATTACCTGTCTAGGTAACGGGCTGGAAACGTTGCCTGAAACATGACAGCAGATACATATATACATGAAATAAAATGCTTTCTTGCTCTGTAAAGAAAAATGCCTGCCAGCCAGCAGGAGAACTCAGTGCGGAGACGAGAATTAACTACCTGTCTGGGGTTCTCAGTGCCTTCACCGCAATGGAGCTGGAAGCTGTAAAAGTGAGCCAAAGGCAATCACAGGAACAATTTTATATATATAAATATAAAACCCCCAAGTACTCAAAATGCAAATTCTGACAGGATGTTAATAAATTACAAGCTGGTGTGGTCTGACTAATGTCATGACAAAATTCCTGCATACCTGGCATTTCCCAGCCTTTGGGTTACAGGAGTTACTCTCTTTCTGCTCTGGCACCCAGCAGAGGGGAGCACGGCTTCTCCCCGCTCGCAGAGGGGCACCCCGCTCCCTGCCGGAGCCCACGACTGTGGGGTCTCCAGTGCTGCCTGTACCCGCTGCCTGTACTCTGTACCCACTGCTTGTACTGTCTGTACCCGCTGCCTGTACTCTCTGTATCCACTGCCTGTAGTGCTTGTACTCTCTGTACCTGCTGCCTGTACTCTCTGTACCCACTGCCTGTACCCGCTGCCAGAGCTCCCTGGGGTGCAGGGTGAGCTCTGATTGAATTAACAGGGCATGCACGGCCTCAGGCTGGAGCTGGCTCTTTATATGCAAATTAAAGATCATAAAGAGAACCCCAGGGCAGCAGGGCTGGGCGCAGAGCGATGCCCAGCAGCCCTCCCTTGCCACACACGCCCAGGGGCGGCTGCTTTAATGGGGTCTGTGCATCCATCCCCCTCGCAGCCAACAGAAAACATGGCCTTAGGTGTTCACATTCAATTCGGGAGGCCGGTTTTAATCTCCTTGGGCTGGGAGGAAAACTCACATAGAGAAGTATTTACGCTCCCAAAGCAGAAGTTGTGCTTGCGAGTGTGCTACGAAGGGAGAGCTCATTAGCAGCCTCCTCGTTGGGATGGTGTGCAGGGCAGCACAGCAGCAGCATCAGGCGCTGACAGGAGACGAAATGTGGCACTTCACAGCACAACCGCCCAGAGCCCGCGCAGCCCGGGCACCGCGCCGGCAGCAGCTCCCTCCTCCGCTCCCGCGCCCACATGAGCCAAAGCACCGGCCTCTGAAACAAGGAGCATCCCCCTGCCCTCCGACACCCACCCGCCGCGTCACACCAGCATCACCGGCACTGCGGCACACAGGGGACACCAGCAGCGATTTTCACCCAGAGCCTGGAGAGAAAGGCCCTCGACAGCCCGGGTCTCCCCACACTCACCCGCAGCATTGTGATCATGGAAGGGTCCCGGAGACGGCCGTCCTCATCCTTGAGGTTGTATCCCTCCGGCCTCTTGTCCCGCTCGCTGACCTTCCATAGCTTCACCGTCTTATCTGGGGGCAGGAGAGGAGAGCGTTACACCCGGCAGCTCCCCCCGGCCCAACCGACATGCCGAGGCCCTGCTGATGGACACGCCAAGGCCATGCTGATGGACACGTCCTGTTTAACAGGGAATTATCTGCTGTCTCCCCCCTGCACCTTGCTGGAAGTGGGTACAGAAGATGTACCTATCACCACTGCACTTGGTCCCCAGCGCCCGGGGGTTCCTGTTCCTGCCGGACAACTGCCGGCATGTTCATCCCAGATGGAAGGGATGCAGCAGCTCTTCCAATTCTACTGGTTTTCCTCCTCTTTGACCCCCAGCCGTCCCTGCTGACCCCCACCAGGAACATGGAACGTGTGGGACCCCCCAGTGTGGGACGCATGGAGCAGGGCAATGGGCAGTGGAGGTTCCCATAGCTGGGAAGGAGGGAAGCCGGGGCGGAGGGAACCTCCCCAGGAGCTCCCCAAGGAGGTGAAACAGTGCCTGGAACTCGCTCCAAAGTCACCCCAAGCCTCCCCTTCAGACACTGTGCAGAGCCCAGCAGTTCCCATGGAACGAAGGCAGCTCCGAGCTGCCCCTGTGGCTCCTGTCCCCTTGGAACTCCCACCCGCCCCCTGCCCCAAGCCCCCGAACATGTGGGTTTGCTCTGAATAATGGTGTTTTCTTTCCTCGCTCCTGGCAGAGACTCTATCCGTAGTTTATCATCACTTCCACCAGGTTTCATACACAACCATATCATCCATCTTCATTTTCTCCTTTACATGGCAATTCCAATAGAGTGCCATTAATTTTGTTTTTATTAACCCACTTTACTTCAGGGGTTGTCTATATATAATGTTAGTTTAACAGTGAGAACAAAAAGAAACAGCATAACACGGGAGTATTTCTAAAAGAATAATTTTGATAACCTGCTAGCACATGAAGCACCATCCCAAATGGAAAGATAATATCCCTGTTAATCAAAAAACTATTTAAAAACTCAATTAACAGAACATTATGCTCTATAATTAATCTTCATTGCATTTCAATGATTCTCCCCCCAAATGAGTTTAATAAGTCTTTGAATTTTATTACAATGATCAATAGAGTCAATTCTATAATACAAAGTAAGTTGGTTATGGAAGATAATTAGACCCCTCCTTTTCCCCTGAAGTAATTAAGTCACATCCATCTTAAGGTCCCATTCATCCCAAGTAATATTCCTGGATCCTCCTGATATTTATCTGAACATAACATGGAACTGCTGAGCTGAACGCAGCTGCAAATTGAAACAAATCAGCTGCAGTTTTTCTCAAAAAAAAAAAAAAAAAGAGTTAAAAAAACCCCCAAAATGAGTTCCCAAGATCCCAGAACTGTGAGGTGTCAGCAGGGGCACAGGGCCCCTCCCTCGCAGGGAAAGGATGCCGTGAATAAGGACAAAACCAGCTGCACGGAACTGAGCCCTGCCAGACGGCTCTGGCCAGGTTCCCGCTCCCCTGTGACACCCGTGTCACCCTCAAGGGAGTCCACATTTTTTTGACATACATTTTTCCCAAAGCAACACCACCGAGCAGGGCCGGGGGCGGTGGGACGGCAGCACCAGTGCCTGCCTGCAGCCACGTACCGTTGGTGGAGAGCAGGAAATAGGCTGCGTTCTGCTGCGGGAGCCATCGTATCTTATTGATCTTCTCCTCTATCTCCAGACTCTTCAGGTAATCGAACTCCGGCTCGTGGCTCTGGAAGGTGCTGTAGACATTGTACTCTCCCCTGCGATGGGGCTGGTGTTTGCTCTGCAGGGGGAACAGAGGAGCTGGAGGCACCGAGAGCCAGAGAACACCTTCTGCTGGCTTGGGTTCTCCACGTGTTAAGCGACGGTGAGCGTGGCACGGCTCGGGCTCCTGCGGTGCTGTGGATCAGCAAACCCCGCGTGGTGAACCCAGCACCAGGCTCTGAATGGGGCCGAGGTAATTAAATGAGAACTGTGGTGGAGATGAGCTTCCCACACGCAAACGATGCCTCTGGGCCAGCGAAGCCCCCCTGTCCCCTGGAGTGCAGCCCTGCTCCACGGGGGGAGCTGAATGGAATACACCCGGTGTGACGTCAGGAAGCATAAAGTTCAAGAAAAGAAGTAGAATACGAGAGAGAAATGAGAAATGAAACACTGCTGGGAAGGTTGATGAAGTGTCTATGAGTGTAACCTTTAACCAACCGGTTCTCTCCAGCTTATACAGAAATAATTTTGAGGCTGTAATTTTGAGAAAAATTTAAAACCATCATCAGAGCATGACATTTTTCACGGCCAGGCCTGACTCATCCCCTCCGTCAGCAAACACACCCACGGGGAGACAGCTGAGAAGGATGCAGGAAATGCAGCACGGTTTTGGAGGGTGTTTTACAAGGTGAAATCTGGCCCTGCTCATGTTAATAGTCACTTTTCAGTGTGGAGTCTGCCAGGGGGGACCTGAGGTTAGGAGTGACACATAGGGATTAGGGAACAGCAGGAAGCTTCTCTTAAAAGGATAAAATGGGCATTTTGCATTCACTGACACTTACCTCCTGCTCACGCTGAAATATTACAACACGGCCCCCCTTGTCCCCTGTTGCTAGTAATTCTCCAGTGTGGTTGAATTCTACTGTAGAGATGATGTCAGCTGGAAAGGAGAAGACAAAGACAATTTAAGTAATGGCAGATTGGCTTTCACAGGCATCTAGAAAGCACCACTCCTGGTACAGCCACATGCCTTGTCAGCACTTCATCCCCTGTGGCACCTCCATAAATCTCCGATTTTCTATTGTCTATAACAATAAAGGCTACAGCATTTTGGAACTTTGCTGCTGGGAACCAAGACCTGCTCAGCATTCCTGCCCCCTGCCCCTGCCCTGCGCCCCGACAGCCAAATTCAGGGGTATTTCCATCTCCGCGCTGTGCCTGTGCCCAAGAAGACCGCTGCCGGCAGCAGGGCCACCAGGCTGAGCAGCATGGCACGGCACAGCACGGTATGGTACAGCATGGCATGGCATGGTATGGCACGGCATGTTCCCCTCACACCCTGGGGAGCCACCCCCAGACTTTGGGCGATGTGATTGATTTGGCATTCCCCTGGGAGGGGACAGAGCAGGTGGGTGAAGACACCTTCATGTTCTCCACCCAAACCCACCCGAGATCACACCAACTCCGCCGGTTCCCTTTGCCTGGTGATGAATCTCCCATCGTTATCAAGGTAAATTGAAGTCAGGCCTTTCAGCCCTCTGTCACCCCAAAAGCCACCATCCTTGCACCACTCCCCTTCCCACCAACCGAAGTGCCACCACCGGGGGCAAAGCCCCCGCGCAGGGACCGGTGCTCGGCTGCAGCCCTGGGGAGAAGCGCGGAAAGGCGCAGGGACCTGCGACTTGTAAAGGCTTTAATCTGCAGTGTTTACCCTTGAGGCAAAGCAAGCGGGAGAGCCGCTAATGACTGGATTTATTGGGCCTATTTTTAGAAGAATGTCAGAGGTTAATTCCACGGCAATTACTGCCCAACTGGTGCTCGCCCACTGCCCGGAGCGCGGCTCAGTGCCGGGAGGGACGCACGCCGCCCTGGAGCCCCGCTGCCGGGCACAAGATTGGTTCTGGATGAAGAGCACTTATCCCCGATAACAGCCGGCCGGCTCCTGCCCGGATGGCTGAGGGGACCCGCACTGCTTCTCCTGGCGTTCCTGCACTCCACAGGGCTCATGGCCCCAGCTGCAGCTTCCGCAGCCCCGGGAAGGGGCAGAGCCCGGTGTGGCTGCGGCTGCAAACAGCGGCTGCGCCCCAGGGCACCGGCACCACCTGCACCGCGGGCACCGATACCCCCGGAGCCCTCCGAGCATCCCCGTGATTCCTCTCAGTTATCAGCTCCACCATGCGCCAGCACAGAAAGCACCTGGGACACGTAACCCGCATGGTCCTTCTCCCGCCTGTGATTTCTACCCCTCTCAGACACAAAGCGGGAAGTTATCGAGCAGATGGGAAGAGGGAAGGAAGAAAAGGTCATCGACCCAGACCCAGAGACTGGCACAGACTTTCGCAGCTGCTGGGAACACTTCTGACTGTCTCCATCTTCCAGGACGTCAGCCGAGACAGCACCCACCAAACACACATCCCGCACCGTGGATCTCCCAGAGGAGCCATCTCAGGGCCCTTCCACGGCTGTGAGCTGCCCCAAAACACCCTCCCTCTGCCCCGGGACGGCGCCTGAGCCGGGCGAGAGGCTCCAGGTGGGTCTGGGAGTGACAACAGCCACCGCAGCAGGCAGTGCCCGCACAGACAGCGAGGGGCACCCACCAGCACACACCGTTACTGACCAGTGCGCACGGCTGCTCACCAGCACACACCACTGCTCACCAGCATACACCACTGCTCACCAGCACATCACGGCTCATCGGCACACAGCACTGCTCACTGGCACACACCACTGCTCACCAGCACACACCACTGCACCGCACCCCGCTGCCTGCAGCCGCCCATGGCACTGCCCCGGGCTCGGCACTGCCCGTGATCGGCATTGCCCTGGGCTCGGCACTGCCATGGCCTCGGCAC
>JAOXNO010000052.1:40411407-40437887 GCA_028565335.1 Limnodromus scolopaceus | reverse complement strand
ACATTTGCCACCCTCCAGTCCATTGGGACCTCCCCAGTTAGCCATGACTTCCTGTAAATGATGGAAAGCGGTTTGGCGAGCACGTCTGCCAACTCTTTCAGCACTCTTGGGTGTATATATCAATTAAATATCAAGTAAATATCAATTAAAAACCACCTCTCATGAGCAGAAGCATTCAACCCAACCCAAACCCACACTGTGGGCAGGAGCGTCACGCCCCGGCACTCGTGGACTGGACTCTGGCTCTTCTCCCCAACATCTCTGGGAACCAACAAAGCCGGGTGTCAGGCAGGAAAGCACCCCATGGGGTGAAGGGGGGTATCATGGTCCAGGAGCCCACAGCAGCACCAGATCCTTCCCAAAGGTGTCTCTTGACAAACTCAGGTCCCCCCAGCACAGGCTGGTGGGTCACGGGCTGCTGCCTGCTCACCCCCACCCACCGCACTCGAGAGACACCACAGGGTGATTATTAATTAAAATTCCCATGTATTCGCATTGAAATGATCAATAATTTATGCCCGGTTCTCCTAAGGTTCCTACAGCAGTTTTGTGACAACAGAAAGGAAAAAAGCTTCTCTCTTTTTTCGCTTTTTCATTTCCTCCATCACCTCCTACACGCTCAGTGCCCCGATGCGGGAATTTAAAGAAAACAGTTTCCATGGAGACCCTCCCCTCCACCAGCACCCACCCGTCCTCCCTTCCCTCAGCATCCCTGCTCCTTCACGCTTTCATGCTAAAAATATCGAAGATGGGATTTGATTTCCGCCGTAGCAATACAGTTTTATCAGAAAAATAGGAAATTTATAATACAAACACCCCTTCCCCCTCTCCTGGAGTGGAGGGAAGGCGTACTCTCTACCAGGAACAGGAAACGAACCCCTTATTGAAAAGAAAGAAGACAAAACCAGGGGAGCTGCAGTCGGTGCTGAGACCTGCATCCCTGGAACAAGCTGAGCATCCCCGGAACAGCCTGACCTGGAGCGGGAGCTGCTCACACTGCCCCCCCTCTGCTCCTCCCCACCCATGCGGGGGCCTGGGTACCCCGTCCCCTCTCCCAGAGCATCCCAGGCACCTCATCACCACTCCCAGAGCATCCCAGGCACCCCGTCCCTGCTCCCAGAGCATCCTCGGCACCCCGTCCCTGCACCCGGAACATGCCAGGCACCTCATCCCCACTCCCGGAGCATCCCTTTAGCGGCAGGAAGAGCATTACCGTAAGCACCACTACCATAAATTGGCTTCAGCGGGAAGATCACAAATAGCAAACCTTATGTCTGGGGTCCACAAATGAGTCACTCGTACAGCTGCAAAATCAGCAATTTCCAACCCAACAAGACCCAGAAGTGACATCCCCACGCTGCTATGTACAGATTCACCCCAAAGCTTGTCTGTTCCTATAAATGTCTCATTTCCCCCAGCACCGGGATGGGAGAGCTGGCATGTTGTCCAGATCCCCGGCGCTCGGTCACTGTTACTCAGCCCCTCACGCATAAAACCAACCTGGAGTTTCACTCCCCCCCAAAAGTGACAGGTAGGTGGCCTTGCACTTTGTAGGACAGACACCTGTGGGGGAGCCCTGCTGAAGTCAAGGGGATGGGTCCATTTACACCCATGGAGGATCTAGAAGAGTATCATGTGGCAGTAACTGGGAGAAAAAAAAAAAGGCAGAAAACAAATCTGCAAAATTTTCAGTGACTTTTAGGATTGTTCTTGTTCCTGCCAAGATGTTGACAAAAATACAACAAAACGGTCAAATTTTAACCAGCTTTATTTCCAAGGAACCGACCCCTGCCTCCCCGCTCCTTGGAAGGGGTGACAGCTGCAGTCCATCTCCCAGGGACACTTGGGATGACCCAGAAGGGATTTGCCTCTAAACCAGCCCTGGTGACCCAGCCCCTTCCCACCGCTCAGGGTTTTGCTCTCATTTATCTCTCTGCTTTTTTATGTACCTGCTGAAAGCGCGATACCGGCCCTTTGCAGAATGAAAACACCAACTTTGCTCAGACAAGCCCTACCACAGTGACCGAGGGGCTGCCCCGGGGACGCCACAGCCCTGGCAGCGCTGCTGGGGAGCTGGGAGACCCGCAGGGTTTCTGTGGCGGGGGCAATCCGCCCGCGCTGGAGCCCAGCACCAGGGCCTCATCCCGGACACGGATTCCAGCCCCTCCGGTTGCTCTCCCAGCAGGACAAGTCGCTTTCGGGGGGAGCCCGTCACCCAGCACCCCCATACAGGCGTTGTGCACATGACACCGTCGGGACAATTCCTTCCCTGATTCCTCTCGGGGGGAGCTCTGCCTTTCCCCGGCAGCCCCTGGCCCCCTCGCTGCCGTGCTCCTGCCCCTCGGCGCTGCCGGGGCTCTCCCGATGGCCACTCCGCTCCCTGTGCCCCCAGCTTTTCATTATTTGTATAAATCACGGGGCTGGTGGCACCGCACACAAAGCCTCCGACTCTGCAGATGACAATAAATTGGGAAGCACCATAAATAACAGCAAACCAGGCCGCCAAATAGAGAAGGATTTAGATCATTCAAATCCCAGGCTATGAGATGTCAAATCCAGTTTAGTGCTGATCAGTGTGGGATAATAACTCAGTGCAAACACCTCTCCCCTCCCCCCGTCAGCCCCCCAACCAGTGCCAGGGCACGGGGGGGTTTGCCGGGCGGATGGGGGTGCTGCTGCACAGCATCCCCCCCGCAATGGAGATGGAGGAAGCAAACGGGATGCTGACGGGTCCTGTTAATGGGAGAACGTCTACATCTGAAACCATTCAGGTGGATTAAGAAAGCACGGGGAGGTCATGAAAAATTAAAGGACTCAGGGGGGGAAATGAAAGGCAGAGCTGTGTCTGGCAAGGGGAGAGCCAGACCACGAGCCCCTGATGCGCCCTCTGCGGGGTCTCGGGGTGAGCGAAGCGCAGTCTCTGCATCCCACCCCTCCGTGGCAGGAGGTGGACCCCGAGCTCAAAAAGGGGTTTCGAGGAGGACCTTGGAGTTCCCAATGAATAATGCAGCACAATCCTCAGCCTCCCGAGGAGGCTCCTGGCTCAGCTACAGCCGGTGGGTCCCACCTCGCTCAGGAAATTGAGACTCCTCACATTTCCCTGTTTAAAAGAGATCCCTTTGGTTTCCCTGTCTGCCTCCCTTAAAATGAAAAAAAGAGAGAGCAGGGTTTTTTAATAACTCTGAAATGCACATGCTGTCAGCAATGAGGAATTCACGCTGCATGTCGGAGCTTTAAATGCAGACTCGCAGAGTTTTGATGGAGAGCTGTGAAAATACCAACGCTTGAGCACAGCAAGCCATCTTAAATGGAACCATGACCTGCTCTCACTTTTCTAAGTTCAGATTTACAAAGATAAAAACCAATGCAAACCCAAACCACCCACCAGTCTCAAACGCAAAGAGGCCAACCGCCCCATCTGCCGTGGGTGCCGACTGGCCGACAAATGGAGAATTAATTCTTTTGGGGCCAACCCCTCCCGATGCACAGCAGGCAGCGGGCACCCCCCGGCAGGGAGGCAGCCGAGAAGCCCTCCGGCCACCTCAGGAGCCTCGAAGCTCTGCAGGTTCCACCTCTTCTGGGGATGGCCAGGGCACCCTGGGGACACTTCCCATCAAGCATCCCAGCAGCTTCGAGAGCGGCACCGGCAGCGGGAGCATGACCCAGCCTGTGGCAGAACCAGAGCTCCTGGTCTCCAGACCAGCAAAAACCTCACCCCCAGACCCGACTGCAGCTTTCTGTCCCCCTGGGAACCAAAGGAGGAGGTTTCAGCTACACAAAAGACGGGCTGCAGGGGAAAGCCTGGCACTATGGGGCTGGAGGGGAGAGGGAAGCACCATTTGAGTCCCACCAAAGTGCAGTCCCCGCAGGGTCAGGCAGGGCTGAGCCTGGCCATCAGTCCTCCCCAAAACTGTGTGGTCCCTGGCAGGGGGGGAGAGGACAGCAGAGGTTAAACTGGGATCTAACGGCATGCAAAATCACATGTGATTGATCTGCATTGATTTTTCCCTGCTGGGGTGAATGATAGCCTAGCAAACAGAAATCAATTCCACTGCATTAAGCCCAGTAAGGAGCTGGTATCATCAGCAAAATGCCCTGAAACACCATTGCTTGCCGACAGCACGAAGCATGGCTTGGATTGGCACGGCTCAGCTCAGATTGGCATGGCACAGATTGGCACCACAGACAGGCCGGGGCTGTGGCAGAGGAGGGAGGCCAAGACCGGGCTTTATGGAAAAACCCTACGTCGGAGCCCCTCGGAGCCCCAGGAGAGCCCAAGCTGCTCCTGTGCCCCACGGTGAGCCCTGGTCTCTGCAGGTGTTGGGCTGGAGTCACCGCGGGGAGCCTCGGGGCGTGCTGGAGGCAGGGGCTCTGCCGCCGGTACGGCTGCTCCTCAGGACGCCGCAGAGCCAGCAGCAGCTGCTGCTCCTCCCCAAAATGGAATAACTCTCCTAGATTCAAGTGCTAAAAATACTGGCACAGTCAAAATTTCTCTGCCCTCGTTACAGCAAAGAATAATTTAGCGCTACCGACCCAGACAGCAGAACCTGGGATCTTTCTTCAACGCGGCTCCCCCAGCGTGTCCCCGGCTGCAGCGCCTCTTCCAGAGGGCCCCAATGGATCTACCCCTCTCCCACCCTCCTCACGGGGTTTAATTCCCTGTGACCGCTGGAGATGGGAGCTCAGGAGGGAACAGTGTTGTGGAGGCATCGGAGAAGACACAGGAGAGCAGCAGCTCTCCCCGCCCCGGGTGGCAGCTCTCTGTCCCCAACATGAGGCAGCGGGGACCGAGCGCTCCCCCAGAGCTGAGCACTGTCAGCAGAACCCACACCACGTCCCATGCCGTGGGTCGGTGCGTTAACAGACGCGGAACAATAAAATAGAAAAGAAAGCCAACAGCAGCTTTCAGACAGAACCATAACTTTACACCCGACAGAAACACTTCTTTTTCACCCCATCGCAGCTGATGGTAACAGGCATGTGGGGCGACGCAAAGGTGGGGAGCCCTCATCTCAAGGGAGCTCGGGGACCTCTCCCAGCGCAGAGCATGAACGTGGTTGCTCTCATCCTCCCCATGGATGTGAGACCAGGAGACGTCAGGCTCCGGCCACGCAGTGCGGCCACTGCCCTGCACCCGGTGTCACTCTGCACCTTCTGCTGGGCGGCAGCAGACGATGCTCCCAAGAGCTGATGTGATGCCCCATCCCTGGAGGGGTTCAAGGCCAGGTTGGAGGGGGCTTGGAGCAACCTGGTCTGGTGGGAAGTGTCCCTGCCCAGGGCAGGAGTGGCACTGGGGGGGCTTTAAGGTCCCTTCCCACCCGAACCATGCTGTGAGTCTATGACCCCCTATCGCTGGCCATGGACTTGCACATACAACTCAAGACTCCTCTTCCGGCATTAAGATGTGCAACTCATTAGCTCTTGGATTAATGACAATTTTTAATTGGTTAGGCTGTGAAATCCTCATAGAGCTGTTATACATCACACCTGTGATGGCGGAACACCACATTAATCAAGACAATTAGTGTGAGACCCAGAGAATCTCTCTACCACCGCAAACAATCCTTCTCACTTTAAGAGAAAATTATCAGCTGCTTTCCGGTGCCCCAGAGCCCCTGGCTTTGCAGGAGACCTGGGCCACCCCTCACCAGCCACACAGGTGCTCCCTGGCCAGGGTGGCACAGCCTCGGCCGTAGGGACTGGCTCTCGCCCCTCAAAGGACCCCGGCCGGGCAGCAGGACGGGCCATGTCCTGGACCAGTGGCCACCATCCCTCCTGGGCCCCGGGCACCACGGGAGCCGTCCCTGGGGCTACCACCCAGCACCGGGCACCACCGTGGTCCTCAGAGACACCAGTGTGAACATCCGGCAGCAGGGGAGGAGGCGGCATGGCCACGCGTGGAAAGCAAAGGTGCCCACAACTCTACATGTGATGGAAAGGATTTAAAGACGCCACATCAATAATCCTGATTGTGGCGGGACAGAGACGCAGTAAGGATGCTGAAGACAATGGCAAACACGCTCTACAGAGTGTGGTAGTTTCAAAGCAAATGAAACCTATGATGAATTGTGCAATTAATAAAGTCCATCGTTTCCTGTATCTGCTTTCTTCTTGTTTTACTCTTCTTTTCTCCACTGGCCCTCCATTACACGCTGAGGTTTCTGCTGTTACGGGGGATGGGAGGAGCAGTGCCACGGTCTGACCGCAGCCTGTCCGCACCCCCTGTGCCTGCCTGGACACGGCGCCGGCTGCCGAGCGGCTGACGCTGCCAGCAGCATCCCCAGACAACTCCTCCGACTGTACCCCGTGCCTTGGCTCACTGCAGGATTCACGCTGCCATCCTCTTGCCAAGAGGCTGAGAGGCAAAAGACAGAAAACCTCCTCAATATGGCTGATTTGGGCTCAGGAATCAGAATAGAAAATCCAAGTCCTCCTGCAAAAATACACTCCTAAAATAAATCAGACATTGTAAAAAGCAGCATCAATCGAGTCCTCCACCCTTTCCACACTAACACCTTTAAAATCCCCAAGGATTTCTACACACTTTGGGCTCTCTCCCAGGTCTGCCACGAGACTGTCTGGGCACTTCTCATTCACGGGCATAAAGAATAAGCGACCCAGAAAGCGGTCTGGTTTCCAAAAACCTTCCAAAAACCTGTAGTTTCCAAGTGACATCACCGGCTGCTGAAACCTGAACAGCTGACAGAGGAACAGGGACTCACAGACACTGACAATACCCAGCTCTTTGTGTTTGCCACATCCTCCTCCCCAGCAGGAGCACAAAGGCTCTCTTCTGGCAGGACCAGCGCGGCGCTGCCCGCTCCGGCAGCCCGCTGATGGGCAGCACACATGGGTACCCCCAAGACGCTGCCTTGTGGACCCAGGAAGCACTAATACATGAATATCACTGTTAAATTATGACTACAGAAAAGGGTCCGTGTGCGGCCCCCAGGATGGACGTTTTGCCAAAGCGCTCCGTGTGCCATGCATTCTGTCTTTCTGGTCATCCTGCTGAAGCCATCTGTTAGCTTATCAGCAAAAACTATTGATTTTTTTTAAATTTGAATTAGAAGTACCCAAATGTCAGCTAAGCGAGTAAAATCTGGAAGCAGCAAGCTTTCCTCTCATGTATAGCAGCTGTTTTCAGCTTATGACCAAGAATTGCTGTCATCTTGCACTGATGTCATTCTCATCTCGTTACTCCAGGTTGGTGCCCAGGAACAAGGCCCCCCGGCTGAATGCGGCCGGTACAGCACGCCGCGACCGACACAGAGGTTTCCTCCTGCAGGAGGAGGTTCAACAGGACCCTGACACCGAGCGCTCAGTAACGAGCTCCGCTGATGGAGACTTGTTCCATAGAAGATCCTGGAAAAATGACAGAGCTATCCCCAGAACAGGAAAAGGATCTACTATTGCAAGAGGGCAAACAGGGTGTAAAGAAGGTGGCCCCATTGCAGGGTTTTCACAGACCCCCAAAGATGACCCATCTCCTGAGCTGCCCGGGGCCATGGGGGAGGCAGAGACAACAGTGGGTGGGCAGTGAGACGCAGGGGGGCTGGTCTCACCAGGGAGGAACAGGAGCAGGCAGACAGGGAACAAAGCCCACGGGAGATAAAGATCCTCCGCAGGGAGCAGCGGGGCTGTCCCTGCCACAACCCACCTGTAAAGAAAGCGAAGGGGAACCACAGACTGCAGAGAGAGCCGATATTCCAAAGAATGTGCTTCATATCCCAGTGCTATACTTAGGGGAAAGCAAACATACAAGCTACGTACATACAGTGCCTGGCATTTGTTGCATAGATTTGAATTTAATCAGCTAAAGATGGCTTAATCCAACATCTGGAGCTATATCAAGCAGGAAGACATCACAAAAGGATTTATTTCATGCTGGGCTCAAGCAGCTGCAGCCCAGCAGTGCCGGGTGACGCTGCTCCAAGCACAGGATGCACCTTCTCCATCGGGGCCACCCCACGTCCATGCCAAGGGGGCATTTCCCTTTGACATCAGCCATCGCAGTGCTCTGCCAAGAGCATTTCTCCTGTGTCTGTCCCACTCGGGTCCCACCTGCTGCAGGTCCTTCGCTCCTCCTCCAGCCCACGGTCCCCTCCCCGGGATGGTGGGAGGCAGCCACCACCGCCCTCCCCGCTGCCGCTCGGGGTGCAGGGCTCAGTGACAATGCCCACCCGGCTCCAGCACTGCTTGCCCAGGGGCACAAACCCCTCACCGAGCAGAGCCAAAACTGACATTAACCCAGGAAAAGCTTGACTGGCCAGGCCAGTCCACAGCACAGGTTCTGCCTGCTTGGTTTGAAACTCATCATAAATGAGATTTTCTGCCTACTTTAACATTTCTTCCAATGGAAGCTGAATGTCTGTGCCATCACTTTCAATCTGCCCCTAGAAGAGCTTGTCTCAAGACATTTTCCATGCAGTATTTTAATTAAACTTTCTTTCTTTCAATTTAGTGTTAGGTTCATTACATGATGTTCTGAGCCGCTGAAATGAATTGCTTAAAAGTAATTTGTGCAGCAGCTGAAGGAGCAGATTATAGCTATAAATGGGTCCATCTTCTGAACTTTGCATTTGTTGCCGGTCCACAGTGCGTGTGCGCAGCATTCGCCAGCATTCCATGGAACGGTTCAGAAAATGGAAGGGGCACCAGTGTCTGTGGAGTCCTGCCTGGTTTCACCACGAAGCCACCCAAGGGGGAACCTGCTTCTGGTGCTCAGTGTCCCCAGCACCGAGGGGCAGAGCCCAGAGGAGCCGCCAGGGCACAGGGAGCACGCAAGCACTGCCTTCCCCCTGCAGGCATCGTGTCTCCTGCTGGTAACTAGCAGAGAGTAAAAAACCACTTGGCTTATAAATTGTCAGTGTAAATAACAAATATTTCTATTTGAAACTGATCAGGAATTTCTCCTGGCGGTACTGCTCATCTCCTGGCTTAGATAAGGACTTAACACAGCCTCCTCCTGTCCGCCCAAAAAAGAAATAACCTTGCTTTTACTTCCCTGCGTGACAAATCGCTGCTCAATCTGCACCCGAAAGGGAGAGGTCACAGTCGTGCTATTTTTACGATCTGGGAGGTTGTGATAACAAGAATTCATCTTTAACATCGGAGAACTAATATCTTTAAGCTTAAAGGTGTCCCCAGCTAGATCCTCACCAGGCTCCTGGTCACCACGACCCCCTGCCAGGAGCAGACCCAGCCGAGCGCTGAGGGGCCCTTTGGTAGCACATGGGGTACCTGCTGATGGCCCCCCTGCAAAGCCCCCTCCCCAGCAGCAACCTGGGCTGTGGGTCTGTACTGGGAGCACGCGTGAGACCGACCGGGGTGTCGGGGAGCAGACTCCCCCTGGGGTGGTGGGAGAGCCCAGGGAGACCCCTGCCTTTCTGCCCAGCGGCACCTCCAGCGCTTGCCCGGGGTCTGTGTCAGCAGTACCACCCCCCCACGGGGACCCCGGCTCCCACCACCCCAGGGGCTGTGCTCCAGGAGACGTCCCCCATACACCGTCAGCTCGGTGGCATCGCAGACACGCTGGTGTCCCTGCCGCGGGTGCACCACTCAGCACAGCCCCTCCGCACCAAGGGGTCTGACCCCCAGCCCCAGCTTCCACCCCCTGCCCAGGCACCACTCCACACACCCAAAATTCAGCTACCGACCCCTCGCTCTCCACTTCCAACCCATCGTCCTACCATGGATTCTGTCCCCTTGGAAGGAAAATGTATTTGGGTTTATTTTACTTTATCTCCAGTGGAAATCAGCAGACAAACCTTGCTCGTTATCAGGGAATAAACTCCATAAGCTTCCAACTGGAGGCACGGACATTCATTAGATCGAATGAAAACCCTCTCCCAGTCAAATGGGATTTAATTAAGTTGATTCTGACAGGGAATTAAAGGTCTTTGCTGGGAGCTGTGTTTCTGGTGTCAGGGCTGTTTCACTGAAGCTAAACATAGTGCTTCCCCGGGCAGCGCTAGTGCCGGGGATTTGGGACAGAATCATCAGACTGAGACAATCCTGACACTGTTCATCTGCAGGAACTGGAGCCACAGCTGAACCCGGCTGCTCCTAGAGGGGTCTTGTTGTTAACACAGTAACATGGAAAAAATTAATTAGAGTGCAAGGAAAACTGATTTGTTTAATCTAGAACTAGCAACAAATGCAGAGAGACACAGAAATGATGCCACAGCACGCCGGGGCAGGCAGCGACAGCTCTCACCCATCGAGACACAGCGATGGTTCAGACGGTCCCATACAACCAAACGGCACCCGTGTGCTTTGAATAAAACATCCCACTCTCGGGTCCTCCCATTTCCTATCAAACCATGAGTAATTCTGCTTAAACGGACTGCCTGCCCGGTCCTGCCAGGCGCATCCATGTGGGATGGGGGCTCTCGGCCACGGGGGGCGGCCAGCACAGGGAAGGACGGGAGCCGGCAGCCCCTGGCTACTCCCCAGGGAGACCCACGGCCAGGGACGCTGCAGGGGGTGGCCGGTCACAGGCTCACACCGGTCTCTGACTTGCAGTACGGGCTGCCAGGCAAAGCCACCCAGACTCAAACAGTCTTTCACAGCACCGCCACCGAAAACACTGGGCTTTACCTGTGTCTTGTCTTTTTTTCTTCTTTCACAACCATGCACTTCATGGACTATATGAAATGTCATTTCCCAAGAGTGTGTAGTAAGGGCCTCATCACAAAGAAAGGTGGAGGACTATTTTTCTTCTGTTGTCCACACTTTGTTCGCACAAAGCTGTGGTTCATGGTCACTCCACACATACCACAGGGCAACAGCGGCTCCACGAACACAAAGATCTACACAGCCTGGTCACTGACACGAGGAGCGGGGTCGGTGAGAAACGTGGCTCTGATCCAGCAGGAGAAGGATCATCAAGTGTGTCTCCAGCACCCATGGTCAACACCAAACAATCGGGATTGTACAACACCCAACAATTTCCACTGAACACCCACAGTGATAAACAACACGTTCTCTTACAGACCTTCTAGAAATGACCTCAAGGCTTTGCAAGTATTAATCTCTCCTCTGTGCGGTGGGAGCTGGGCGCCCAGCTCTATTCCTCCCTGTGTCAGTGAAAGCAGGTTACCAGATGTTTCCAAATGTCAGGCAACACTGCTTTTATTTACCACCCATGGCCTGTCTGATGCTGAAAGGAAGGCATCAGGCTTCCCTCTCCTCGCCCTGCTGCCCACTGAGGGTCTCCAACAAGGGACTCGCAGGTTCTGGGTTCGGCCACACAGCAGGTAGAGTCCACCCAAACCCTGCCTGGAGCCATGGCCAGAGCTCCCACCCACGCGGCAGCGTCACCTGCCCCGTCCAGCCCGGCACTGACCTGTGGTGCTAACGAATTTGGGATGGGTACAACGGGAGCCCCAGGCCCACCCCGGCAGGGACAATGCCACATCCACACACAGCACTGGCCATCGGCCCACGCCAGAAGGGAGGACGAGGGCTGGGGTCACCAAAAAAGAGACGAGCCGCCCCCAGTGGCAGACAACATGCTGTCATCTGACAAGGGAGTGCTTTGTCCCTGGGAGGGGGGGACACTGTCCGCTGGGTACAAGGAGCAGCAGCATCCCCCCAAAATGGCCGTGGCAGCACAAGCCCCTGTGGGACACCCAAGGGCTGGCGCGGTCCCTTCCAACAGCCCCGGGAGCAGGCCGAGGGTAACGACGTGGATTTCAGCCTTTGTGCCAGGAAGCTGCTCCCCGCTTTAATGAGAATCCGGGAATTACTTCGTTCAAAATGGGAAATGCAAACTGCGCTGTGGGTTGTGAGCACACGTCTGGGCTTCTTTCGGAAGGGGAAAAAGTGAAAACACTCATTAACCTCGGTTGTTGGAAGAGCGCCCTGCAGGAACGTGACTCAGAATGGGTCACAAATCATAAAATAATAATAAATTAAAAAAAGCCACAATACTCTGGGGACATTAAGCGATTACAGAGAGTTGTTATTTGGCTGATTTTCACACTTCATTAGCATATGCATAATTTAACAAGTGAACGTGCTGAGGGCTGGCAAGACATAAGAGCCACTTTCTTGAAACACGAACTGTAAATTGGGACGGCGACAGTTAGATTATTATTTTTTTCTAAATCACGATGGAAAAGCAACAGACATCAATCCAAGGCCTGCAGCAGAAGGAAGGCCCGGGGAGCCCAGAGCTGCCGTGGGGAGGCAGCCCCCGCCCCGGAGCCCGGCTGAAAGGGGGCCCGGAGCGCCCCGTCTGATGTGGGGGGGGCATGGAATTGGATAAATCCAGGTGAAAACAGCACCGCTGCAGACATGAGAGGCCCTGGGGTGAGGACGCTCTCCAGTCACCCTCGGGAATTGTCTTCTCCTTCCCCACTTTGTGGCTGAACAGCCCAGCCCCGGTTTATTAACACCTATTTTTAATCCTCTCCAGAGCGCTCTGCTTTACCCAACCCTTTCTCTGGGGCTTGGTCTCTCTGCCTTTGATCTGCTAATTGCCTTTCACCCTCTCCCATTCCTTTTAGGCCGCTTCCAGGTGTAAATTCACTCCTCTAGGCCTGATCTCCCCACTGTTCCGTGGGGGCTGCCTGCCCTCCCGCCAGACCCCTGCCTCTCCCCACTCACCACCGGTGTGCCGGCGAGAGCCCCCCAGCACAAGCTGGGGCTCCCACCCCTACTCCAGACAGGGCAGGGAGGGTTTGCAGGAGGATCAGGTGCCCATGGCCGGGTTGCCCAGTGAGCGCAGACCCCGCAGGGGGCTCCCACAGCACCCTAGAGAAAGAGCCCCCGGAGGCTCAGCACCAGGAGACCTGCAAGCTACAGGTGGAAGGACAGTTCAAATGGTGGAGAGATGAGTCTTTCTCAAAAAAATACCTCTATTGCTCCTTTTCCCCTGCAACCTGCAGCCGTCACATTTCTAACAACTGTTCCAGACTGCTATTTCTCCGTATTTTAACAGATGTTCTGTTTATGAAACTGCAAGAGGATTTAGGACTTATGAATAACGCCAGGAGGTCTGGGAGATGTTTCTTTATATGATTAACTGACCACAGGCCATTTGTTTTACAACAAAGATGCTCAATGGTCCATGCACGCTGGTTTATTCAGACCTTGACTATGGTAATGGTTGACGTCTCCCTGGTACCCTTCATTAGCATCAATGACAGGAGGGATGCGGATCATGAGAGCAAGTCCCTGTCGCGCTCCACGATAGTCCATCAGCCAGGGCAGCATCCATTGGCATGAAACCCAAGACCATGATGAGGGGAACCTTATGACAGGCAAACCAGATTCCACAAGCCAAGCAGGTTTGGTGAAGTCCCGCTCCCAGGGTGCCCCCAGCACTCCGCTTACTGGGGCACTTTCACACCTTTCACCTCCACTTCTGATGTTGGATATGATGACATCTGCTGCAAAGAAGACAGGGCAATGTCTCGCCCCATGGCTGGTCCCACGTGGGGAGGCCACCGCCGCTGCCCAGCCCAGCTTGGTCTCTGCTAATGAGCCACAGGAGCAACGAGGATCCCAGGGTGACAGGCAATGAGTCTCTGAAGGGGAATAGCATCTTCCCAGGGCTGTAGTGCAAGTGAACTGGGGGGAGAAAATAACACTCCTGTCACCTCCCAACCCCCCCGACACTGTTTGCACCGAAACGTCACGGCACTGAGGCAGTGCATGGGAACTGGCAAGTGGATCCCGCTCTAAATGAAAGTGGAACTGACAAATGCACCTTAATTGTCCAAATTAAACAGCTGATGGCGAGTACCTGGCATCATACAGGTAACATGTATTTGCTTCCCATAAGCACTTGATCTTGATGGGTCTAAGTTCCAGGAAAGGCTGCTGGAAAGGTTATTTTTATTCTGACTTTGGCTCTTAATAAACAAACAAGAAATTTTATGACTATGAAAGAATTTTGAGTTTCTCCATCAAATGAAACACAGCGATGCTTGGACGGCACTTGTTTTGTTTTGCCACACATCAATAATTATGAGTGTGGATGCAGTACTTTGAAGTTGAACTTATGAGCAAAGCTACAGCGAGAGTAATAAATTATGCAAAACTATTTGTGCTTGGAATGTCATTGTTTCAAGATGATGCAAACAGGCACTTTTTGAACCTCTTCTAAGAACTCAAAGAAGCCTTGGGACCAAACCATATGGTTCAAGTCAGCTACCCACAGCAAGCTTAGTGCTTCCGCCAGCCAGCAAGGATTTGGTCAATTAGCTTATTAATGTGTTTATGCAAACACAGAGAAAGAGTTGAGGAAAGTCTCCTTGATTTCTCTCTGCCAAACTTACCAAGTACCACAGGGCTAAGAAAATGTTAATCTAAAAAAATGTTTAAAAAACCCCAAACCAAAACCTCCCCATCGGCCCCAAGTGCCCAGAGAGGCAGAACCAACAACCCTGTCAGATGGACGGGGCTAGAGCAGAAGCTGTGTCTCACCAGAGGTCACAGAGAACAGGCAAAACGGCCCCTTCCAACCTTGAAAAATCTAAGAAATCTTCAGCAGAAAGCTACCATATCAGTTGCAGTTTATTATTATATATCCTTGGCTCAGGATGAGGAATATCTAATTATACTAATTGCTTCTGGTTTGGGAACAGACCCTTTACACTTGGATAAAGGTGCCTATAAACAACAGCATTTCTGCCTGCTCAGGCTGCGGGTCAGGTTTTACATGCTCTGAGAAGATTAACTTTATTCCTAGTGAAGAATTTAATTACAGGAAGTGATTAGCCAAGTGCTTCCAGCCCGTACAGCCGCAGCACCAGCCGCTCGGGAGCCTGCGCGGTTCCTGATGCGTGGGAAGCCCAAGAACAGTGAAATTGAAGTGAAGACATTTGGGTTTTCAGCGACACCAGCAAGACCTGGATCTCCACAGGCCAATTACAACATGCTGACTCCAGCAACATTCAGCAGGGCTGGGAAGGGGGAAACCAATAAAAAGACAGCAGGAGGCTGAAACTCCATTTTAAAATACAGGAATAACATCATCTTATAGGCTTCTTGTTTTCTAATTGCAACGCTGCTAAAATCAATGGCTTTTGGAATGTAAAAAACACACGCAGTAAACTGCTCGCAAGCCCCACTGGCCAGAAAACAATGCTTGCCAATAAATATAAATATTGTTCTCCCCATCTTCTGGAGGGGGATGGGACAAAAGAATGCCTTCAGCATTTCCCATCTGCTTTAACATTTTTTCACTACAGGTTAATAATTGTACCAGCAGCTATTCGCTAAGCAAGAAAAAACTGTAATTAAATACACCTAAAATAGCCTTCCAGCCTCCAAATAGCACTGCCAAGAGCGGAACAAAAGCTAAATCTGACAATCTCGCCAAGCTGTCTATCAGCATTCTCACACTGGAGGTAACCGAGTGCAGTGGCTAAAACAAGCTTCTATTTTAATGCACTGTCCTGCAGAGAGACTATCGGAAGGGTGCGGGGAAAGGCAGCCCCTGGAGAAGCTCCCAGCCGGGCTGGGGGACCCCCAGTACTCCCAGTGCCCATGGACATCTGAGCCCTGGCTGGCAGGAAGGTTCTCCACAGGGAGAACTAAAGGAACAGGGCAGCCAAGAGCAAATGCCACCTCAAACCAAACATTAACTTTGCAGAATTAAAGTCTTTCCAAGCACTCTGCTAAGACAGGCTTTTTCCCAACAAACTCTTCCCAAAAGCTTCATCTGGATGAGTCAGTGTCATCATCCGCTGGGAGCATCTTCCCATTTAATGCATCTGACCACACTCGCGTTGTCTCTCACTAACCTCACCAAAGAAACCGAGTCTATCAGTGGATGGCAAAGCATTTGCAGAGCCCACCTGGGTACCGACTCCCACCCCGAACACCCCAGAGACTCCTGCCCCTACCATGACTCGAGCTCCTGGATGCCAGGCTGATATAGAACACATTAAAAGTCTTGAGATCGACTTCATCAAACAGCACTGAAAACTACTGCTCTTTCCAGGTGATAAGTGCTGCAGGTTTATCCTCACCAGGCCGAAGGGACAGGGTTTGGCAAGCAGTACCCAACACCCAATGGAGGAAGACTCACAAGGACAATATCACAGTATTTTCTTGTGCTAAATACCCCTCCCATCTCTGCACGTGCACTGAGAAGGTACCACTGAGCCCATGGGTCACGAGGCCACCAGCTCAGTGGCCACTGCCTGCAGCCACCACTCTGAGCCCCACACACTGCACACCAGGACGTGGGTTTATGGGGGGATGGTTTCACTTCAAGGCCTGAGACTGCATATGCAGGGAAAAAAATTCTTCTTTTTCTGGCAAATCCTCGTCCACCAGATTTCATCACCTTGTCAATAACTTCACACATTGTCAGAAACAGATTGCAAGGAAAGAAAGAGGTTTGGTGAGGCAGCAGCTCCCGAAGGATAGAGAACAAAGTGCCACAGAAGTCAGGAATTGAGCTATATGATGGTGTCTCCAGCCGGGGCTCGTCTCCTCCCTGGAGTCAGGCGGTCACCTCCAGCCAGGCAAGTGCCCGCCATGTCCCTCAGCCGCCGCACTATGGCCCTGCCAAGGGAACAGTCACGATTCACAGACTGAGGGAAGGCCAGGGGCAGGGTGTGCCCCCCAGTGAGGGCAGAGAGGGGAGGGACCCCCGGCCCCACGGGGACAGACGCCTCCTGTTCACGGGGACACGAGCATCCCTAAGGGAACACCACCCTCCAAAAAGTGCAAGGAGAGGTAAAAGGAACCTAAAAATGACCTCGTAGTCTCAACAGCAGGTTTCTTATGAGAAAGCGGAGCTTTCTCAGTCAAAGAGACAAAGCCTTTAAAAATAAAGCTCCAAAGCCACGCTGGGTCCCTGGCATGGGGACACACACCAGACCTGAGCACAATTGGGAGCGACTTCTGGCAGTTTCTCTCTAAACACAGCTCTGCACAGAGTCCCTGCTCCTGCCTTTGCAGGAGGTCTCCCTCTCAGCCCGCACCGCTCCGCTGCTGCCTGGCCCTCCGCAGGTCCATCACCGGTTCCCCGGCCCAGCCGGGAGGTGGAGCGTTGGGATGGGGCAGGTTGGGGTGAAGGGAAAGAGCAAGAGCAAGGTCTGGTGCAGAATCCCCCAGCAACAGGAACTGCCTGGCAGTTGGTGTGAGGACAGACCCTCACCAGAGTCACATCACTGCCGCCTCCACTGGCCGGTGCCACGGAGCCAAGTGGCCCAACCCGGCCATCAGGTCAACAGGGGAGATGTTAACACTGCCTTGGGTGGGCCAGAGCCCCCGAGAAGAAACAAGTGATGGAAGGGACCTTTGAAGGCCATCAAGTCCAACCCCCTGACATGAGCAGGGACATCTTCAACCAGACCAGGTTGCTCGGAGTCCTGGAATGTTTCCAGGGATGGGGCAGCCACCACCACTCTGGATCCACACAGAAACCGAGGGCAGCATTTGGCCCTGAGATCCTAACTTCTAGCAAGCCTAATTGTATTAAGGACCACACAGCGTATTGCTTTGTTTGTAATGAGTTTTAGGCTTCAGAAGCTGAGAATCCCATCTGCAAGAGCAGACTGTTGCAGGATTCAGCTATTAATAGCCACTGGTACACACTTACTTCCAGCTGAGGGACATGAGGGGGGAGGAGACAACCAGATGGAGATAATGCATTAGGGTGACACAAAGCCAAAAAAAGGATGATCCACTTCCCCACATCCTCACACACATCTCAGGCTTGCAGCAGGGAGCATACAAAGTGTCACACGTGATTAACTCATAAACATCCTAATTAGATGGTTCTTACATTAGATCAAATGTCCAAACATGGCAAGACCTCATTGTCTCCTCCCAAGAGCCCCGTACGGACAAGGCAACGCTGGGACTACAGCTCCAGCTTCACGGCAGCCTCACCAAGACCCAGGCCCAGCCTGGAAGGTCACTAATGGGCAAGAATCCATAAATCCATCCCTAACTTACGAACCAGAAGCCTCGTCTTGTTTATAAAGTGCTTTGAGATCAGCTGGTGAAGGAGCACTGGACCAGAACCGGGAATCCCATTCTCCCATGGACACGATGGCCAGCTGCGGGTTCCCAAGGGCCTGACCCGGGCTGTGCCCAGGCACCTGCCCCCCCACAGGGATTATTGCCCCCCAAGGGGCACCGCACCAACCGTGGACACGGACTCTGACCACCCAAGACCTGCCTGGAGAAACAGACCTGGCTCCACTGACACCAGGGACAGCCCCAGCTATGATCTCAGTGTGGCATTGCGAACCCACCTTGGGCAAACTAAATCAGTTACTGCGCAAGTGCTGGCCTCTGACTTTATTTTTATGCCTGATGGCTAATAAAGGATGCTTATTCATTACTTCCATGGCTGAAAAAGGCTTAAGAACCTGTTACTAGCTGGAGGCGCTTCACCAGTAACACCAGGCTGCTGTGTTCTGCAAGACTCCTAACGAGAATATTACATCAAGGTGTCCAACAGCAGTACGAAACTGGACCCACAACCAAAATGCTCTGGCTGGGCAAAAACTCAAGACCACACTGGGGGAGTGGGGCTGGATGTGACCCTCCTGTAGATACCCTCAGGGTGCCAGCAGCATGACAGTGCTGGCCAGACTGGCTGAGAAGTGGCTTCTCCCCAACTTTCTCCCTCGCACACAGCCCAACACTTGCTGGCCACAGTCTGGAGACTCACAGCGACTGCCTCCAGCTCTCTCCCACCGCCCATCCCCAGGATGCTCTTGACTCTAACGCAAAAATCCTGGGCTCAGAGCATCGCTCTGTGCATTTTTCAGCCTGGGAAAACTCCTGGGCTCACAGGCATCGCCGGGGCGGTCAGGAGCCATTGCTGCACGACTTCAGCGACGCTCGGCATGTGGCCACAGCTCGGCAGACAGGAATCCCACTGGCCTGGTGGCTGTACAACCCGCAGCCCAGAGACCACTACTATAGCTGGGGTGGAGGGACACCTCCAAACTTCGCCAAAATTCAGCAGTACGTCACTGTCTGGAGCTGTGCAGATCCCCGTTCACTTCAGTATCTTCTAACATAATGAGTTTTTGCAGGAGGTAATTGCTGCAGGGAGGCTTGCAAAGGTTTTGATGGGCCTGCGCAATGGGACTCGGGCTTCTGCCAAGAAATGGGGCAAGCAAACCAAGCACCCCTGGATACCTGTGCTATTTGTACCCTCCAGCTGTGAGCGTTACCCCCATCCCATCTTCCCACCCGGCAGCCGTTGCAAGCAGACATCTGGCACAGCGCTCTGCCAGCCAGAAACCTTCCCTGGAACCCCTGCACAGCAACACCGCTCACACTGTTATTGTAATTAAGGGTCTGCCAGCCTGCTGCAACCCCAGCCAAGTCTGTGTAGGGATTGTGAGGGAGGGCTCTCAGAAACCACCTCTAATTCCGCCTCCCCCAGTCCCTCACAGAAACACATTTCCACGGGCAGCTCGTCAGCCCAGGCCAGAGCAGCTCCCACCCCTGCCTGTGTCCAACCTCCATCATGTCTCCTGCTCCAAAACAGCACGTGCCAGGGTCCTGAGTCAGGAGTCATGAAATATCTGCTCCTAACAGCGGCTTCCTTGACCTACCAGACAGGTGGAAATCAGTTGATACACACAGGTTCATAAAGGAATTAATTTCATATGTATCTACCTATAGTAAGTGTTCAGAAAATTCAGATTAAATGCGCAAAATGTTTTGCTCCCTTTTGTTACACGTCACATGAATTGTGCACCCCACCAGAACACCCTGGGCAAGATCACCTCCTGCTGCCGGTGGCGGGGCCACAACCTTCCCCCTCCCCTGGACCACCCCAAACAAAGACCAACAACAGCCAGGAGAGCCAGAGCAAGGAGGATGGACCGGCTTCCCCGCATCCTCCACCTCCCGCCCCAGTGCACTCGGGAACACTGACCCAGCCGGGGAGCGAAGCCATCTGTCACCCCAGCTCACGCTGCTCACCTGCCAGGCACTGCCACAGAACAGGGGTGTCAATGGCTGGCACTCGGTGTCTGGTCAAACACCCGTGCTCCTCAGACAGGTTGCTTTCCATCAGCCAGACGGATTTTTCTTTACTCACGGAGCCAACAGAGGGAAGGCAGAGAGATGCCGAGTGACTCACCTCACGGCTGCACTGCTCCCTTGGGCACTGCCTGGTGACACAGCAGCAGGTCCTGAGCACTGCCACGGCTCCAGTGAGGCCACCAAAGCCAGCAGCACCACATCAGGACGCGGCCGGGCACTCACCAGGGGACACCTCGGTCTTCGCACTGGGCACCAAGTGCCCATGGAAGGTGGGTGTCACCACACTGCTGCTGTGGGGCATCACTCCATCCTCAAGCCGAGGGAGGTCATGGTGCCAGGGCTTCACCCAGAGAGATGTAATAAATAACAACAGAAATACCTCTATCTTGCTGTCAATGTGTATGTCACTGAGCACTTTTGTATCAAGAATGAAAACACCAAGATGAAGCTTTAAACCACCAGCGGTCTCCCAAAGCCTACAGAACCTCGGAAGAGCAGGCACCGGGGACGCTGCGTGTGCAGGGCCGGGCTCCATGAGCTGAAACTGCATCAGGACCTGGGCCTCCCCCACCGCCAAACTTCCTGGGGATCTTGCTATCGGCATTAAGTCACAGGCGACAGGACTAGAGGAAACGGCCTCAAGTTGCACCAGGGGAGGTTCAGGTTGGATAGTAGGAAAAATTTTTACACTGAAGGGTTATCAAGCATTGGAATGGGCTGCCCAGGGAAGTGGCTGAGGCACCATCCCTGGAGGTGTTCAAAAGACAGACTGACATGGTGCTGGGGGACATGGTTTAGTGATGTTTTTTTTGTCAGAGTTGGGTTGATGGTTGGACTAGATGATCTTGAAGGTCCCCTGCAACCTAGATGATTCTATGATTCTGGATAGCTTCCACCTCGATACCCCTGCACTCAGATCAAACCAGGCAGTCAACAGAATTTTTAAATTAAACTACAAAACAATTTAAAGTCCCCTTTGAGGATGTTATCACAGGGTTAACACCCACTCCGGCCCCAGATAACACGGCAGAAACAAACAGTAATGTGCACTATGGAACATGATTTATTTTTGCTGAGCAGGCTTGGCATCTATAAATCTCAGCACTCTTAACATTTAAAGTTGTTATTCCAATGACAAAATAGACATGAGGGAGATAACAGTCTTTATCTCCATTAACGTTTTATTGTTATTCAGAGAATATGGATACGGACTGATCCATGGGTAGGAAAATCACAGCAATTTGTTTGCATACTCGGGGAAGTGGAGATAATGGTCGTGTTTTATGACTGCACAAGGGAATCAACTAAAATACAGGACGGAGAAGATAGAAATGGGAGATTAGTGGTCTATTTTGGTGTCTGGTTTCTATTTTGGTTACCTTTCCATTCACAGGATCTGCTTCAGCACAGCATTAGGAGGGACGGGCCATTGCGCCCTGCCATCCCGCTGCCAGCCCCCGAGCCAGGGAACAGCTTTTAAAGGAATCAAAAATGCTGCAGAGGGTTCTGTGCGGTGCGGGCAGATGGCGGGGCAGGGGGGCAGCTCCCCGCTCTCCCCCGGCTGCGGGACCCCCACAGACCCCAGACAAAGCTTCCAACCTGGCATTTTTCCTCCTTCCCAAGGTACACATCGCTCCCCACAGTGCCCTTCGGGAGCTGCCCCTGAAACAAAGCGAGCCGGAGCTGCGGTAGCTCGACTGCAGGAGGGTTAAGTGGTGAAAGACTGAAAAACAGGACAGAAAACCCACGCAAATGGCAGAGGGGCCTGCCTGGTCCCGGGGCGGCCGTGCCAGGAAGGGCCTGGCTTCCTGCTCCCACAAGGACCACCCCAGGGGACACCGCCATGTCCACCTCCCCCGCAGTTGTCACTCGCCTTTGCCACACACTGAAAGGCAACACAAGCACCACAGCATCCGCTCTGGGGCCACTCCACCTCCAAACCGCCCGGCCGAGCCCCCTCGGGAGGTCTCACACCAGCCAAATCCCCTTGGGACCCCTCACACCGGCCGAGCCCCCTTGGGACCCAAGATCTCACACCGAGGAGGGGAGGCCGCCTTGGGGTCTCCTTCACATGGGCTCTGGGCAGAGACCAAGCGGCTCCTCTCACCAACTTGGTAGAGCCGCCATCCCCCAGATGAGGCATGGGCACCTCCCCAGGGCACCCCTCAGCGCGGGCAGGGACGGGCAGCACGAGTACTTGTGACAGGATCTGAGTCGGGACAGCTCTGCCCGGGCAACAGCGTGCTGCCGGGGGGGTTCAGAGGGCCAAAGAGCTTGGGACAAGCCTGAACCTGACACGAGGAAGGCATAAAGCCTGCATTGCTCACAGAAAACACCCAGGCTAGAGAAAAGCCTCAAACAAAAAGGCAAAGCTGCCATGAAGCGAGGTCCCGCCTGGCCTCCCCAGCAATGCCCGAGCCAGTGGTGCGGTGCCAGGGGAGCAGCACCATTCCCCGCACCCTCCGCAAAACAAACCCTCTCCATCGACCACCCTTCAAATGTTTCCCCTCAGGAAACCAGACTGACAATGCACCAGGAGGACAAAAACCACTGGTGCTGGAACAACAGCTCTGAATGTAGACATCGAGTCCGAGGGCTCAGCCTGGCCTGTCCTGGGGAGGGCGGCAGGGACACACGCTGTGCACTCCATTTCTGACAATCTACGAACAACGCGCCCTGTGTCCCCACGTCTGGGCTGCAGTGCCAGGGCAGGATGGCTGTGGTTGCACCTCGTCCTTCCCAGGAACGTGGGGGACAGGCACGGCGGGACGGGACAGTGCTGGGTTTGCTCTGCCCCGGCTCCAGGGCAGGACACACCAGTCCCCGACCTCAAAGGGGCTTGGGGAGGGCACGAAGAGCTCGGGTGCCACGGCACAGGGCTGCCGGTATCCAGGAGCCATGGCAGCACCATGCGGAGGTGCTGAGAGGAGCAGTCCGAGGGCGTTTTGGTGTTCACCCCCCAGCTCCAGACAGAGCTGCCAAACAGCAGCCGCCATCGCAGGGCACCCCAGGTCCTGCTCCAGCCCCAGGGTGGGCACTGCCCGGCTGTGGTACCAAAGCTCCACGCTGCCCCGGTGCCGCGGGGCTTTGTGTCGGCTCAGCACGCTGCTGTACACGCTGCCGGCTCCCGCCGCACAGCCAGGATCGGGAGGAGCGGGAGGAAGCAGCTGCTATTTTTAACCTGCCTGATCAGCATCCTGCCACGTCACCCTGCGCGGCTCCACCAGCCTCACCTCTGCGCCAGCCAGCACCCTCCCCTCACCAGCCCGCACCCCTGGCCTCTCCAGCAGCTGGCACTCACGCTCTCAAAGGATCTCTTCCACCAGCCTCTATCCTCACAGCCAATCCTCCCCCAACCCTGCCAGCAGGGGTACGCCCCAGCTCTGGCTCCCAGCGTTGAGGGTACCTGATGACTACCTGGCCTGCCATGGCATTTGCCATGAAGCCCTGCTGCCTTCCCAGGCACAGCATCCCGCCAGCTCTTTGGGAAGAAGGCGCTGGGCCTCTGGCAGAGCCCTGCAGACCCTTGCTCACACAGAACAAGAACCTTTAGCACCAGAACCTTGCCCATGAGCAAGGCCACACGGGGTCAAATCAAAAGCCCACCCAGCCCAGTATCCCATCTCCAGGGGACAAGGGAGATACACACACAAACAGCGCAACCATGCAACGTCTTTCCACTAATATTCTCCCACCCTCCAAAAACATTCAGCTCAGGGGCCTCCTGAGCCAGAGCTGGTCCCTCTGCATTCAGCAAACCTTGGCAGTTCTCACAACCTTGTCCGGTCTCCTCTCGCAGATGCTAAAAGATCACAAGGGTTGACTATCCCATGGGAGTTTCCCAACTCTGCTCCCCTACACGTGGCTGCTGCTTCACTGGACCTTCAGAAGGTTCCCCACCGGAGCTCCTGGTGTGGCCCAAGGAGACCTTGGCCACAACATGCAGCCCCATGGACACAGCAATGGCTGCAGGAAGGAGTGGGAGCACAAAACACTTGGCATCTCCTGGCAGCACAGACACGGTCACTCTGACCAGGAAACATCACCCCAAGTGCCCAACGGGCCCTCTGATGAGACAGTAGACAGGGTTTAGAGATGGTTTTGCCAGTGCTGGGTTGATGGTTGGACTCGATGATCTAAAAGGTCCCTTCCAACCGAGACAATTCCGTGGGTCTATAGAGTAGGCATCACAGCAGGAGCTGGCCGAGGAGCAAGCGTGTCCCAGGGAGGGACAGAACAGAAGAAGGCACAGAGGGGATGGGACGGGAGGAGTGTGGGGAAAACCACTGTTACCTCCACCACCACCTCACCAAGTCCCACAGAGCCGTCGGGAACCCTGCTGTCCCGTGCCAGCAGCCCGAGGCTCCCCGTGTAAGCCCCCCACAGCGGGCCCGGAGCCCGGGGCTCAAGGGCAAGGCCAATGCTGGGCTCCAACCGGAGGCAGCCGGTCCCCAGAGCAGACGGGCACTGCAGCAACAGGGATGGGTCCTCACCTAGAGACGGGGAGATGCCAAGCTCCATCCCCTGCAGAGGGGTGCGAACCCCCCCCCAGGGACCGGGTGCTCTCACAGCCCATCTGCGAGGGGGCAGAGAGGCACCATTGCCCACTCCCAGTCCTCTCAGTAATCCCTGGATTACCGAGTCCCAGGCACGTCTATTCTCTCGTTAATCTCTGGATTAAAGTATCCCCAAGTGGGCTCTGACGCAGGGCGCACACACGGCGGAGGTACACGGCTCTCCTCGCCGTGATCCCGGATCAGACAGGAGCCGCATCCATGGGTCCTTCCCACCCGGCAGGAGCACGGGCTCAGGGAGAGGAGGGGAGGCCTAAACATAGGGCATGCTTAGAAATAAAAAGCAGAAAGGATGGGATTGTGTTTCGTAATCAAAGGGCTTATGTGATAAAACAATAACTTCAAGGAGGTTCCCGGATTAATTAAATCTCAATCCAGATGATCCCCAAACAGCAACTCACATCATTTGCAACAACAAAAATACCCAGCAGCTCTCAGCCCAAGCCCCGCGCTGGGGGAAAACACCTCACTTTGTGCTTTTCTGGGGGCTACACACAGATTTATTTTTTAGAGAGAGCTGTCGGCAAACTGAGCTGGGGAGTGAAAAAGCTGTTGGGGACCCAGCACAGCACAACGCGGTCAGGGGGCTGGGGGCACCCCCAGGCTCCTCCTGAGACTCCGCCGGTGTAAGGGGGAGGCAGGAATGTGCCCACAGAGGGAGAGACAGGAACCCCCTGGGGACATGGGCACATGGCCAGCTACCCAGGGAAACTGGTGACCATCCCGTCAGGTTTTCATCACATGGGTCACTTCTCTCTCCCCAAAACAGAACAGAGGAGCCTGAACTTGTCCCCTGCCACACATTGGCAGCTTATGCACCCAATGGCCCCCAGGTGCCCAGAGGCCCCGCTGAGGTGTCACTGGGCCACTTGCACAAACACATCCCCGGCATCGGGGTGGAGGGGGACCGGCACCAGAGCTCTTCCTGCAGCATGGCAGGGATAAGGGTGGATGGGAATGACAGAGAGGCAAAGGGGTTACAGCTGAAGTAACGAGATTAAACCAGGAAAAGGAAATGAAGGCTTAATGATAGATTTCTCAACAGCAAAATCTATTCAGTTTGGGAAACACTCGTCAAGGGGATTAACGCCTCGCTGGGGCATCAGCCAGCGCCCCGGGAAAAGGAGCAGCCAAGCGGTGGATGGAGAGCGGTGGCAGGGTGTCATGGCCCTCCCGCCCAGCAGCAGCCGACATGTCCCCGAGGCCACACGTCCCCATTGGGGCTGGCCCCACGAACCCCCACGCTCCCTTGGCAGAGCCAATGATGCCCTACTGGGGGGGCCAAGATGGCCACAGTGGGCCCACGCCATGGCCATGGGTCCTCCTAAGGGTCCTCCTCCAACAGCACAGCCACCTGGCCATGGGCC
Source organism: Limnodromus scolopaceus (assembly GCA_028565335.1). NCBI lineage: Eukaryota > Metazoa > Chordata > Aves > Charadriiformes > Scolopacidae > Limnodromus > Limnodromus scolopaceus. The sequence goes on along the minus strand of JAOXNO010000052.1, from coordinate 40,411,957 downwards.
ACCTCCCTGAGCAGCCCCAGGCGAGGCCACCTCTCCTTCCCCAAGTGCATTGTTGAGAGCCATGGTGCCCAGGAAGCACCCACCCCTGCATCGCCTACAGCCACGGCCGGCCCCGGGGCGTCTGTGCCATGACGCTTACAGCCGAAGCACACACCCCAAGATGCACACCCCACCAGGGGCTCCTCCTGCTGCCACGCTCCCCAGAGCGCCTCTGCGGCACCCAGGGCACCCATCACACACCGTCAGACCTCCCTGTCCCTTGCACCAAACCAGTGGGAAGGGATGTGTCTCTGTACAAAAGGGTCACCCAGCTGCGGCTATTGCGGGGCCAAGCTCTGCAGGCTCTTCGTGCCAAGCCCAGGACATCCCATCAGAAGGGGGCAGGGACAGAGCTGGAAGGACTCTTTAGAAGGGCATGTAGTGATAGGATGAGGGGTAATGGCTTCAAACTGCAAGAGGGGAGATTTACATTAGAGATTAGGAAGAACTTGTTTGGTGTGAGGGTGGTGAGAGCCTGGCCCAGGTTGCCCAGAGAAGCTGTGGCTGCCCC
>JAOXNO010000052.1:40389485-40400699 GCA_028565335.1 Limnodromus scolopaceus | reverse complement strand
GGTCTCAGCCCATCCATCCAGCCTGTCCAGATCCCTCTGCAAAGCCTCTCTACCCTCCAGCAGATCAACACTGCCACGCAACTTGGTGTTGTCTGCGAACTTACTGAGGGTGCACTCAATCCCTTCATCCAGATCATTGATAAAGATGGATTACCCTGTTGATTTGTTTTCAGTTGGTGAAGAAAATCACCACGTTAATTTCCTACAGAGATACAACTCCCACACACAATGGCTTCTGTTACGCTAGGTTACCATACAGGAGGGGGATACACGAACTCGCACATGCATTTGAGTGGAACAGACACTGCAAACCCAAACCGAAGGTGACCTGCTCATCTTCACCCACCGCACACCCCGCTGCTCGGAGACGCAACGTACACAGGGACCGGCGGCGTGGACGCGTGTGCCATGGGCTTCCAAACACCCTTCCCATCCATCACCCTCCTGCTTAAAAAATGTCAGTCATCAAGCCATAGACAAATAACAATTCCACAGAGCAAAGATGGCCATCACACACCACAGTAGTAAATAAATAAATAAATAAAAAACAAACCCAAAAAACCCGGAAAGCTGTGAAACAACCAACAGTCTGCAAACTGTTTATCGACCAGCTGAATGATCAGAAGAAGTAACAAAAGGAGAACCCAGGATCAGATTGAGTGCAGAAAAAACCCTGTTTGTCATGTAATGTATTTATACTGAGCACTCAGATGCTTGCCCACGTATCCTGGGATGAGATATTATTTGTGAGAATTACTATTTAGCATTTATTTCCATTAAATTAGCACTAAATATGCAAAATTTTGTTTGGCCCTAAAGGTGGATTTTATTTGAAAGGATGTAGGCCAGTGCGAGAAATCGACACATCTAGGTCATTTTGAATTGTACATCCTACACTGCAAGCACTCCGCTGCCTTCAGTTAATTTGAACATGGTCTACATCAAAAAGTAATAAATTCATGGCATAAATGAAACTAGGGCTGCCCACATCTCGTAACACAAGCACAGTGAGTTTTACAGCACTGAGAACTCGGTGCTGGGATTGCTACTTTATAAAAACCATTCTGCTCGTCCTCAAATGTCACCCAGCAGCAGAGAGGAGAACACCCAGACGCAGCTTGGCCATCCTTGGAAAATGGAAAGCACAAAGCCCGCTCAGTGAGACAGGATTAATTCCCCAAAGGGAAGGAGACTGCATGTCTGGCAGAGCAGCAATCTTGACCTGTGCTGGGATTAGTTGGAGTTTCACATCCACCAGAAGGACGGATGGGGTCTCAAAACCAGGCTGGGGGATAACGCAGAACTGGGTAAGGCACAATAAAGCAGCGCAGCCAATAACTGCTTTATTTTGCCTTACCCAGCTCTGCGTTATCCCCCAGCCTGGTTTTGAGACCCAGAGGGTCTGAACAAGCCAGGCAGCCTGTAAGCAGCCATTTATTGCCAACTGCTTCAACATTCTCAGGAGTTTGTAAACTTTTAGAGATACTTCACAAAAGGACAGCCACTGCAGAGCGCTGATCACCGTGGTTCTGCCTCAGCTGCCGCCGCAGGAGGATGTGGTCTCTGGGCAACACATCCCATAAACTGCGTCTGAAAGTCAGCCCAGAGCTGGAAAGCCAGCCCAGCCTCCAGCACGCCTCGGCTGATGGAGAGTGTGTTTTAAGCACTGAACTGTTTTGGCATGGGAAAAATCACAAGGAGTCACCCCAGCGCGCTCCAATTCCCTGCCGTGCTGGCAGGGCCCAGCGGAGCTGCCACAGGAGACAGCGGTGGCTCGGGGTGCAGGTCAGCCTTGGGGGTCCCCAGTGGAACGGGAGGGCTCGGGGGCAGGGGGCTGCACTGCACTCACAGCACGGCTGCGTTCGTATGACAGCACCGCACGGTATGGCGTGTGGTACCGTGCCATCCTATGACATGATGCCCTTTCGAAGGGAACCTTTCAGCTTAAACTGTGTTGGTGTTTGATGCGCTTAAAAGAGTTAAGGGAGGCTCAGGGAGCGTTACGCTCTCCCTGTTCAACATTTCTTACGCGCCCATGGCACTACACTCCGTGGGCAACACTGCTCCTCCGTGACTCAGCCACCAACGGGGAGCAGCAAACGACGGAGCGTCGGCAGCTCCCGCCCCACGGGCAGGCACTGCCTTCCCCCCACCTCACTCCCATTTTGCTCTTTCTCCGTGAATGCCTGAAATTCAGCATTCCGCTCTGCCCGATCACCGCCGGGGCGATGCCCCTGGTACAGAGAGCAGCCTGGGAACGGTGGCGCCGGGTCTGGCGGGGTCCCCGTCCTGTGCCCCCCCTGGGACCCACCTCTTCCCCGCCTGGGGAACAGAAGCAGCTCCTCCATCAGAACCACAAACAACCCCAGTTTTCAGAGTCACGTCATGGTGACCACGAACCCCGCGGTGCCCTGTCCCACACCACCAGCCCTCGCTGTTCCCCAGGATGACGGAGCGTGCTGTTCCCGTTCTTCTCCTTGGCCCTTGGACAGTAAAAGCTCCCAAAAGGGCTGCGTCCCAGCAGTGGGAGACATCTTCTCTCCCGTGTGGTAGAGGCAGGTTTTGTACTCGTTTACACTGATTTCCACTTTTGGAACTCTCCCGGAGGAAAGATGGGATGTGAGTGTCCCAGGAGGATACGAATGGATGGAAGAACATCACACAGGCAGAAAAATAGGGAGAATGGCTTAGGACATGGGCCAGGTCTGTGCCCCCCTTACGCTGAGAGACCACCCTTTAACAGAACCAGAACAGTTGTGCTACTGGAGAGTGATCACAAAGCATAGCTTAGGGCAGGAAAAAAAGGCACCATGGGGAGCCTTAAAAGTTTGCCCAACTTCTCAAATGCTAACGTTGTAGAACTAATATTTGTATGTCACTAATATTTACATATAATTTACCTCATGTCATTTGGAAAAACAAACCTGGAAAACTGTTAATTAATAAAAGATATCACGTCTTATTAATGTTCATATAGTAATTACGAAACCCACAAATCCATCTGTTAAGTAGTCAGCAAACAAGACAAATGACTGTGTTATGTTGAACAGATTATAGAACGCCTGGGGGAAGGGGCTCTATGGGCCCAGCCGATGGGGGAGCGGGGGCGCAGCCCAGCGCCACGGGGGCTCCTGGGGAACACACGGGGCAAACCCCGCACACGGACCCGCCTGCGCCTCGGGTAGGAACAGCAACACGAGCAGCGAGGTCAGTAGTACGTTGTGCATAAAAGCCTACATTGGAACACCATGATGTGATCATTAAGATTTTATTGTCCTTTAAAAAAAAATTACTTCTAAAACAGACAACTATTCCCACCAAGAAGAGACTGGAACAATATGCAAAGCAACATTAAATCCAATTGCCCCATCCATATGGGAATCCAGTTGCTTTAATTTAACTCAATAAACAAAACTGATTTCATTCTTGTCATTTTTTAAAATTATTTCTGAACATGTAAAGGAAGAAACACTTTTGCATGGAGAGTAATTGATTCATTAGCATGAGCATCATCAATCCGGGAGTTCTCTGGACATTTGGCGCAGTACTGAGGCATGAAACACCGAACACCCCATTCTTCATGCAATATATATGCAAAATTGGATGCCAACTTGTACGCAGTCTTACCGTGACTACTCACCTAAAACAAGTAATCGTGCTAATTAAAAAAAGATGCATTTCACATGGTTATCCTGAGTTGACATGTATTAGGAGCTCACTCCACCTGCTCTGAGGCCGCACACGCCCGTGCTGCTACCCAAGGGTGTCCCGGGGCCAGCGACTGCCCACCCCAGAGGAGCCGCAGACACCAGTGCCGGCAGCTCGGTCCCCACCGGCTCCTCCTCGGCAATTCCCACATCATCTCCCTCGGCTTCATCTCCCTCAGCCCTTCCACTCCAACGTCCACGTTGACCGGAGACTCAGCCATAGCCCTGCTGATGCAGAGTGCGTTTCATCCACACGCCATCGTACGGAACTTCTGCCAACAGACTATGGCAAAGAGGTCGCAGTGTTCCATGTTCCCGAGACCCAAATTTATGGGAACAGAATGTCAAGGGTATAACAGCAATGTTCCCCTCACTCCCGCCCTCAAATAACCTGTGTCAGAAAAATATGGCCAAGGCATTCTATCAAAAATATTCTCTGTAGTCCTCCCTGTCTCGCACACGTGAAATCTCACCAGTGTGAATTTTATGGCTTGTGAGTTCAGACAACACAGAGAGTGATGTCAAGCACAGCAAACCAGCAATGCCTTCCCTCTCAAGGACAACCACCCTTGAAAAATTACAAAGTCAGCACAAACAGGAGAAGATGAAGATTTGAGGGCAGCCCGAGCAGCAGCAGATTGTAAATGGGCTCCTCTGCAGGCAATGAGTTTGCTGTGGAGCGGTGTGGGCTCGTGTTCAGCATAGGGCACCCCCAGAGGAGGAGGAGGGGGAGCCCTTTGCCCCCCCAACATGAGGAGGATGGGGCAGGCAGGGGATGCAGGCAGCCCCTGCCCACCCCTTGCAGGGCCAAGTCTGGCTCCTCAGTTGTTGTCACCACTGTCCTGCATCTCTTCCGAAAATGAGCATTTCTCAGTGACTCTTGACCCTCTCTCCCCCTTCAAGTTGCAGGGCCCACGGACTCCTGGGCTGGGACCCCCCGGGAGCATCCCCCAGGCCCTGTCCTGGTGACAGGGGCTGCCTCGGCCACAGGGAGTGATGGCCCGTGGTGGTGCCCATGCCCATGGGGACACTACGGACAAGAATCGCACAGGGAACACGATGGCCTCTTGTTTCCACAAGCGACAAACACTTTTGCCTCTTGCTCTTAGGCTGCTCCTGTTTTTAATCAATTGGATTACTTGTTTTCTTCTCCAGCTATTCTGTCGCCTAAAACCTCAGATTAACCGTGTGGATGGAGAGAAGCCTCAGCTGCTATTAGGTTAAACAGTCAAATCAATTAGCCTCTTTCAAGGGAATAACATCTAACTAGGTGGCAGCAGGTCAAGAAATGCACCTTGATAGCTTTTCTTCACGGGTTTGCCTGGTGGGTTTGTTGCCATCTGCTTGTGAGTTGCTTACTCTTTCATTTCAGCTGAGAAATGTTGAATTAAAAGGCAGAATCAAGGCAAAAATAAAAGGGAAGCCTTCTCATCAGCTCCTGCTTTTGAATGCACTGGTTTTGCTGTGAAATTTCCACCCCAGGCGGGTAACTATGAAACCGGATTAAAGAGAAGTAACAGCAGCGAGCACACTTGTAGTGACAGGGCCCGCAGTGGTGAGTCTGCTGTTTACACAGATGTGTGTGTGCGTGGAGACCCCACAGCTCCCAGACAGAGCCTCCAGTGAAAGAGAACTGCAGGGCAAGGAACACGGATGTCTCCCCTGGACCAACACACTCCTCGGCTACCGCTCCCGCCCCGCGGACCCATGCTGTGGCAGCTGCCAAGGGAAAAAGGTGACACAAATGGCCCCAGATTCAGAGCCAGCTGCAACCCGATCCAGCCCAGAGCAAGGGATGAAATCCCTAGGAATAAATCCTTCTTCAGGGGTAGCCCAGGTGTTTACAGCCAGGCTCCCAAAGCCGCTGGAGCACCACGACCCTCCTGATCCCAGCCTCGGGAGCCGGCAGCCTGCAGGTCTCCGAGCAAGAGCTGAACTCACCTGCAGGAGCAGGAGACTTAAAGGTGTATTTACAGGCAGGAACTGAACATTTTATTCTGGTGTTATTTTATGTGGCTGCCCTATGAGGTGACCGATATCCCTACAAACCTCTTCCAAAGGGAGCCCAGCAACGCTGCACAAAAAGGAGAAAAAAGCAGCCAGCAGCACAGGAAACAGACCTGTGCAGGGAGAAAAACTGATGATGAAGTACAGGGGAGTTTGTAAGAACTCAGTAATGTAAGTGATTAATTATATTGCTGAACACGCGCTGCACAGACAAGGGGTGGCCTACAACCAGCCAGCTGACCGCTCTCAAATCATACGCTGGAAAAGGAAAAAGAAAAAAAAGAGTGCTGAGCTGTATCCTGGAAAATGTATTACTAAATGCCATGAACTCACATTTGAAAGGAACTGCTGATTGTGAATAAATCCACCATATGGCTTTACAAAGCTGATAGTGCATTTATTTCCCAAATATAGCAAGATCAGCCTATGACTGCCTGTTTTTCTTTTATAATCCACATTAGAAAATTATTAGAGTATAGTATCAAAACCAATTTGTTGTGTTGCTGTCAAACAATCACTGGCTTTTGCAGTAAGAATAGGATCTTGCGCACAGCAATTACACCTGCACAGCTCCACCGCAACATCAAAACATTTAAGGGATTTCTGAGGCTTTTTTGGTGACCTTGCTTTAGCAAAGCTGCCTGAGGAAAGAGAAAGGTTAAACCTCAGACTGTTGCTTTTGTGAATGTTTTCATTGAGTGGACACACATGGACCTGTGGCCCTTCCTGCCCTCTGCCAGCGCGGTTATTCGTGACATTCCTGGGTGGGTTCGGTGGAGAGAGCACACAAAAATCAAGAAGCCGGAGGCTGTCACTGGGTATTTGCCATCTGCTCTGCCAGCCTGGACAGCAGCTAGACGTGCCTCTAGGTCTGAGGACAATCACGACGCTGTGCCCGTGGATCCTGCTGAGCACAGCCCCAGGTTCCAGGGCAGACATGTGCCCCGGCCGTGGGCAGGAGAAGGGATCCAGCACCACCACCAACACACGGGCAAAGCTGTCTGCAGTGGGGAGAATAAATAGATACAATTTCTGTGGTTTTTCTTACAGGTAGGTCAGTCTGACCATACGCACCATCCTGCCTGCCCCAAAAGTGCTTAAAATAGCTCCATTTCGAGCCAGCCGCAGAATGCGAGATGTCTGCAGCTCTGCTCCCCAGCCAGCTGCTCTCCCTCTCCTGAGCCTTTGGAGCTGTGCAACCCTGCAACCTCAATCAGGTCTCTTCAGAGAAGGCAGAAGGCACCTTTGTGCTGATTCAAGCACTAACTAAATATAGATGACATGGAAACACTGGGAAGCTACAGCTGAACCCATCTGTAGAAACTGAAATACAGTCACATAACGGAAATATCTCTGGAGCCTTGGAAATATGCTCTTAATTCAGCTCTTTTTTTTTTGTTGGAGCTGTTTTAACACACTAAATTGCAGGAAGCCTGAGCACCAGGCAGCCAGGAGACCAACGGCCACGCTGGGATTGCAGATTGGCACAGGGTGGGGAGGAACTTCCCAACACCAACGTGGGGGGAAGAAAAAACATTATCAAAATCCTCTGATGACAGGACAGAACATCCACAATTAAAAGTATTTTTGATTAAAAAAAAACACCTCAGCATCATTTTTTGTTGTTAAAGAAGAAAGCTCTTTCAGCTGCCTGTGGCCATTCGGGGTGAGGTGACGCAGAGGGACGTGAGCCCCGGGCGCAGGGTTGGGGGGTGGTCCCCAGCACCTCCCGGGGCCCAGCCAGACCAGCGCCGAGCCCGGCCGGAGGATGCCACACGCCTGTCCCCCCCCCCGGGACGGGCACCCAGCACTGTCGCACCCCCACCCCCCCCGGGACGATGCCCCTGCCCGCCAGTTCAACGCGTTCCCAGCCAGCGGGGACACGGACCGCAGCGGGGTTACCGTGTCCCCGCGGTGCCGTGTCACCCGAGAGCGAGAGCCCCCCCGTGCCCTGCCCGGAGACCCTCTCCCGCCCCGGGGGGCAGCGCCGGTCCGGCCGCTTGGAAGCCACCAGCAAAGGCTGGACCGCACCGAGCTTCCCCCGCAGGCGGGCGGCGGGGGGTCCCCCGCGGAAGGAGTCGGAGCGGGAGCGCCCAGCGCACCGCGGGACGCAGAGGGCGGCGGGGGACCCTGCACGAAGCGGGGGATCCACCGGGCGCGGCCGCCCCGGACGCCCCAGGCGCGCCCCGGCCCCGGTACCGGCCCCGGCACCGCCCCCGCCCGCCGACGGGGAGAGCGACACCGCCTGCGGGGAGGAGCTGCCCCCGGCGGGGCGGCACCGGGAGCGCCCCGGGAGCGCCCCCACGGACGCCCGCGGGGGGGCGGGTGTCCCACGCACTCGGACTGCCCCCGGGATCGCCCCGCGGCCGGGGACACCCCTGGGAGCATCCCATACATAGAGACACCCCACAGGGCGCTCGGGGATCGCCCCACAGCCAGGGACACTCCTGGAAACATCCCACAGACACCCCACAGGGCACCCCAGTGTGGCCCCACACCCAGAGACACCCCACAGGGTGCCCCAGGATCGCCCCACGGCCAGGGACTCCCCTGGGAGCATCCCACACCCAGAGTCACCCAGCAGGGCACCCCAGTGTGGCCCCACAGCCAGGGACGACCCTGGGAGCATCCCACAGACACCCACAAGGCGCCCCTGGATCTCCCCATGGCCAGGGACACCCCTGGGAGCATCCACCCCCAGAGACATCCCCTAAGGCACCCCAAGGTTCCCCCACAGCCAGGGACACCCCTGGGAGCATCCCACACCCAGAGTCACCCCACAGGGCACCCCAGGATGGCCCCACAGCCAGGGACACCCCTGGGAGCATCCCACAGACACCCACAAGGTGCCCCTGGATCTCCCCATGGCCAGGGACGCCCCTGGGAGCATCCCACACCCAGAGGCACCCGCCAGGGCACCCCAGTGTGGCCCCACACCCAAAGACACCCCATAGGTTATCCCAGTGTTGCCCCACAGCCAGGGACGTCCCTGGGAGCATCCCATACACAGAGACACCCCACAGGGTGTCCAGGGATCACCCCATGGCCAGGGATGCCCCTGGGAGCATCCCACACCCAGAGACACCCCCTAAGGCACCCCAAGGTTCCTTCACAGCCAGGGACACCCCTGGGAGCATCCCATATCCAGAGACACCCCACAGGGTGCCCCAGGATCGCCCCATGGCCAGGGACACCCCTGGGAGCATCCCACACCCAAAGACACCCCACAGGGCACCCCAGTGTGGTTCCACAGCCAGGGACACCCCTGGGAACATCCCACGCCCACAGACACCCCACAGGGCACCCCAGGATTGCCCCACAGCCAGGGACACCCCTGGGAGCATCCCACAACCGGAGACACCCTCTGAGGCACCCCAGGGTTCCCCCGCAGCCAGGGACATCCCTGGGTGCATCCCACACCCAGAGACACCCCCTAGGGCACCCCAGGTTTTCCCTGCAGCCAGGGACACCCCTGGGAACATCCCACACCCAAAGACACCCCACAGGGTATCCCAGTGTTGCCCCACAGCCAGGGATGTCCATGGGAGCATCCCACAACCAGAGATACCCCACAGAGCACCCCAGGGTTGCCCCACAGCCAGGGGAGACCTCTGGGAGCATCCCACAACCAGAGACACCCCACAGGGCACCCCTGGATTGCCCCACAGCCAGGGACACCCCTGGGAGCATCCCACACCCAGAGACAACCCCCAGGGCACCCCAGGGTTGCCCCACAGCCAGGGACACCCCTGGGATGAGGAGGAACTTCTTTCCTTTGAGGGTGGCAGAGCCCTGGAAGAGGCTGCCCAAGGAGGTGGTGGAGTCTCCTTCTCTGGAGACATTCAAACCCCACCTGGACACGTTCCTGTGCAACCTGCTCTGGGTCGACCTGCTTTGGCAGGGGGGTTGGACTAGATGATCTCCCAGAGGTCCCTCCCTTCCAACCCTTCTGTGATTACCACAACGTGGAGCTCCTGGCTTTGGTGTCACCACGCTTCTTCCTCCGTCTTAACCTCAGGACCACATTTCACCCTGACTTTGTAGCGCAAGCCCTCGACGACGAGTGTTGGTCCCCAACGAGCAGCGAGCTTTCAGAGCGAGGTAAACCCGGAGCTCCTTCCCTGGCGAGAAGAAACGAATTCTCTCCGGCGGTTCAGTTTGAAAACTCGTAGTAGAGCAGCGAGATCTGGGCATCCTTCAGAAGTGCCAAACTACCTGCGTGCCAACTCAGCTCCCTCCCAGGGTCTGGGCACGCAAAGCACATTTCACGTTCAAGAGGTAAAAAACCAGAAGCTGGAAGCTCTTTATGCCGAGACAAGCGGCGGTATCTATAAATTTTTTCCTGTCCTAGAAACACCACCAGGCGCTTTACGGAGGGAAGTGACACGGATTTTACCAGGGTTTAGGATTTCTGCCACTTCTGGTGTTTTCGGCTGTGCTTTATAGGTAACGTACCAGGATAAATACGCTCTTAACTTCCTTGTAAAGTTGGCGTCGCCGCCGCAGCGCTGGCACGGTTGGGTCTTCCTCGTGGTTTTGGAATGCCCGCGTGTGTTCGGGTTGGCGGAGCGCTAAAGCCACCGGCAGCGGCACTTGTGCCACCTGGTGCCAGGCGGGGGTACGGGGAGCCCTTCGGCTTTCGCTCGCTTGCCTTCAGGAGAGCTCAAAAAGTTGTCTTCTGTCAAAGATTACCTCTCAGCGAACCCAGGATTTCAGAGGAACGCTTTTCACTAAACAAGCAAACGGGGTTGTCCCCCAAAAAACCCACCAAAAAGCCCAAACCTAAGCATGAATTTAAATTCTACAATTTAAATTCTTTGGCCTGAAAAGGTAGCAGCTCCATTTGCAGACCCTGAAATCTTCTGGGAATGCTGCCCTTCTCTGGCTTCATTCCACAATTTTTTTTTCTTTTTTTTTTTCTTTTTTTTTCTTATTTTTTTCTTTTTTTTCTTTTTTTTTTTTCTTTTCCACCACCAAGTTTTATTTCTCTCGTGCTTCACCAGACCCCCACACACACCCTCAAGTTTTGACTTTTGTTTTCCTCCTTCAAAGCCGCGACCGTCATCAACACAACTCGGATATAATCCAACCTGGAGGCCACCCAATCGCCCCACTCCGCTGAGCTGCTGTGGCAGGACCAGCGCAACCTCAGATCTCCTTTCTTGCCTCCAAGAAAGCTGTGGAGAAAGGAGATGAGTCCCTGAGATTTTGTGATGCCTACTTCTCCTAGCTATGGCTTTCAGGTGGTGAAGGATGGCATCAGGCTGTTGACTTTTGAGAACCAAGAGGTGTTACAGCAAGTCTCATTATTAAATACAGCACTTGAGAATGCCAAGAAAGGCTGGTGCTGGGTAAAATACAGGGGTGTGACCAACAGGTTAAGGGAGGTCATCTTCCCCCTCTGCTCTGCCCTGGTGAGGCCTCATCTGGAGCACTGGGACCAGTTCTGGGCTCCCCAGTTCAAGAAGGACAGGGAACTGCTGGAGAGGGTACAGCAGAG
>JAOXNO010000052.1:40377520-40389385 GCA_028565335.1 Limnodromus scolopaceus | reverse complement strand
TCAACATTATATTAATCCAGGTGCCCTTTATCCCGCAGTACGCTGTTTTACCTACTACATAACGCTTTGCTCACGCGGCGGCGCCCGGTGGGAAAGCCAGTTCACCCCCACCCCCATCCCGCCCGGCTCCCGCACCCGTGGGGCGCAGCTCGGCCCGGGGCAAGCCACCAGGCGCGCAAACCCGGGCGGCAACCCGCGGCCCCACCGCCACTCGCCGGCCCCGACGGCAGCGGGGGAGGCCATCCCGTGGAGGGGGGGAGCCCTGCAGACGCGGGGGGGAAACTTGCCTCAGACTCTCACTCCGAAAGCGAAAAGCGAAACAAAGCACCGGAAAGGGAAAGGGACTAAAAGAGGGAAATAATTTAAAAAAAAAAAAAAAAAGCAGTGCAAGTCACAACCCTCCCCGGGGATCCGGCCGCCGCCCCACGCCGTGGGACCCCCGCGGGGGCGCGGGCAGCCCCGTGGGTGCGCACGGCCTCGCGGAGCCTTTGCGGGGGATGGGGGCCCGTCCCGTCCCGTCCCGTCCCGTCCCAACGGGGTGGCGGGGGGAGGCGGGGAGCGCCCCCGAGCCCCCCCGCAGGCCGCGGCCGTGCGGGCATCTCGGGCAAGGTGGTGCGGGTGTGTGGGCAAAAGCCGGGGGCGGGGGGTCTGTGGGGGTACTTTTGACCCCGCTACAAACTTCGGCAGCGGGTTCGGAGGGGGATTGCGCTTCTTATTGCTGCTCCTGATAACGGGCTGGGGAGGAGGGATGGAGGGATGGAGGGATGGAGGGATGGAGGGAGCTGCCGTCCAAACCCCGTTCCCTTGCAGGCACGGAGCTCCTGGGACCCTGTTGCAAAACTAAGAAGTCACCCGCGCCCCTCAGAGCTGCCCCCTGCCCCCGGCTCAGCTCGGCATCCCGGGTACCCCCTTTCCGGCGGCACAAGCCACCCCGCTCTCCCTGACACCCCCCCACTCCTCCCAGTCCCTCGGAGGACGGGCCACCAGCGGCGTGCTGGGGGCAGCACGGCCTCCCTGGCCACCTGCGTGGCACTGTGCCCCCCAGTACTCCTCCTCCTCCTCCCTGCCTCCCGTCCCGTCCCGGCTGGAGCCGGGCGTCGGTGTCCGGACCGGGGTGCTCAAAACAGAGGCGGGAGGGAGCGGGGAGGGGGGGGAGGGCGAGGGGATATTTGGGAACAGGGAATCTCTCCCTGCCGGGGAACAGCCCCGGACTGGGTATGGCAGAAGAGCATTTATTTAGCGTAGTATCATCAATACATGGGCTATTTATTTATTTTTATTCAGCTTTCCAAGGGACCTCTCGACTGTTGCTTTTTTTTTTTTTTTTTTACTACGAGTTAAGCGGGAGGAATAATTATGAATGAGTTTAAGCGTTGCATTAGCTTTAAGCATTTCCAAGGCAAAGTATTGGATTTCATATTTATAAGAGGAATTTACATTTGTACGTTGACTCATGGTATGACGTAGGGCGAAACCGATTTCCTCCCTCCCCACGCTTCAGCTTATTTTGGTCGAAATGGGGCAAATAAGCAAACAGAAAAAATCATCGTTTTAATCCACGCTTTACTAAGCGCTGACCCAAAGAGCAAGATTTTGTTGAGTAGATAACTGAGTCCTCTCTCTCCATCTCCCTCCCTCTTTCCCTCCCTCCCTCCCCCCCTCTCTCTCTCTCGTGATTAATTCAGAGACTGTAATCATGGACATTGTACATCAAACCTTTCTGCTCACGCTACAGACTCCTGCAGATTTTTATTGGTTTACATGAAAGCGAGTAAACATATTTCAGAGGATGCCCTTTCAATCTGGCTCCATTTCCACAGCACATAATTCCAAGGACAATTTGTTTTAATAATAAGAATGGATGCAGTGTTAATGGTTTTCAATTTGTGTTTAAAAAAAAAAACATTAAATATTTATAAGTATCGATCGAGGGTTTCAGGATTTTACAGACGTCTTAACACATTTCATAGATGGGATTTTTTTTAATTTAGAAACCTGCGTCGTATTCTCTTTTATGCTGTTTATTGATTTAAGCAACATCCGTGTCTCAAATGAGAGACTAATAGATTTTCATTAAAATAGTCTCTCTTAATCCTGATTGTGAATGGATATGATTGATCCATCCAGCACACTACACATCTATAATATTAATAAAGGACATTATCATGGCAGGACTTGCTTTTCCGTCAGCAGGGCACTTTCCCCCCCCCCCCTCCTTGCAACCTTAAAGATTTATTTGGGGGCCGTAAAATGACCCACAGGAGGGAAACGCGTTGGGAAGAATACATTTTTATATTAGATTTTTTTTTTTGGTAGCTTCAGTGGAAAGATTTCTTTTTTTAAATTTTCTTTTCTTTTTTTTTTCTTTTCTTTTTTTTTTTTTTTTAAATCTACAAGCCGCTGGGGCAACATATGGTGAAAATTAAACTGTTTCCCCGCAAATCTAATCTTAAAACATTTATGTTGAGTTTTATTTTTAGAAAAACAGTTTTAAAGGAGAGGAAAACAACCTTGGATGAAAAGTAAAATAAAGAACATTTGAAAGGCTATAGTTTAAACTAACAATAGCCTACTTCCCCGGCTGAGGCTGCTGGACGGGTATGGTACCTGATGAATATGTTACGAAGCAGTCGGGACAGGAGCGGCCACAGTAATTAATGGAGTGTGACAGAAATGCTAAGGGCTTAATTGTCTTTATGCCGACTTCTAGCAACGTAACCAAAGGGATACATTAATTCAATGGAAAAACACACAAACGCACACGGAGGCACATGCAAACACACACGCTCACACACACACTCAACGTCTCTTCTCTATCACAACTATTTTTTTTAATAAAACTTCATCTTTTCAGGAACATTAATTACTCATATATTCATTACAGGGAGACTAGACGCGTTCAAATCCTCATCTACTTTTACTTCTGTAAAATTAAACATTCACGTGGTGAATTACAACAAGCAATCGCTTTTGTGTGCAATTAATTACAATTTAGTGGGCGAGCACAATGGGCGAGTAGCTCCCTTGATTTCAGTCGCCCTGGTTAACTCGAGCAGAATTGGAAGAGTCTATCAGAAATACCGCAGAAAAAGAGGGGAAAAAAAGTTCCGAGCTGCCAAGTTTGTACTGATTTTAGCAACACAAAATACACACAGAGAGAATTGTTCGCCTCCTTCGGTAATGTGCGAGGGACGCTGCAATTTTGAACTCTGTAATAATGATTAATAAGTCAAAAGGGCATATTTTTCTTTTATGGTATGCGGCGCTCAAGGGAATATTCCGTGTATGTCTTTAAAACGAAGTAGGAATATTTACACACATGCACAGAGTTAGCAACAGCACCAAAGAAAGAAAGAAAGAAAAAAAAAGCAACCACGAATATTTCAGTGGACTATTACATTTTTTCAATTATTTCCCAATGAGTATTTCAATGAACTGTTACATTTTCCCAATTCACAGGGAAGATTTATGGGATTATTAAGATTTCTAGTGGAAATATTATACAGTGGAAGTTTATCGTCTCTCAGGGATTGTACACCATTTGATATCAATTTCCAGATGTTATGATCTTTTTCAGAAAATAATTGAGTATATTAACTTCTTTCCTACAGAAGACTATTTAGAGTTCTATTTATTTATTTATTTATTTATTCTGTCAAGGGCACAGCTATCTCTTCCCCACCACCACCTCTTTTCCCTTACCGGAATGAAATTGTTCAAACATTAGGGTAAACTTAAATCAGATAATAGTTTAATACTCAAGGGAAGGAATAATTCATTTGCGAGTTTATTACAAGCAGAAGCCCGTGGATTTACCTATGTTTTTATATAAGAGTAAGGCACAGCCTGCCTATTTCTCTGCCCACGGTCGTGGGTAGGAGGGGAGGACTGGTGACCCTGAGTGGGTGCCGGAGCCCCCCGCGGGCGCCCCGCTGACCCACGCTCCGCCGCAGCGGCGTGGCTCCACCGTCGCCCCACGTCTTAAACCAAGTTTGGAACGACACGCGTGTTTTCAAAAGGTCTCTTCCAGGCGGTGCTCGCCTCATCCGGCGGTAGGTCCCTAAATCCTTCGCAGACCTGGGGAGTACGCACACGCGTGAACACACACACACCGACATGCGTGGACAGACACACGCACACGCACACACACACAAGCCCTGCGAGCCCCCACTCCGCGATCTTGTGGGGCTCAGCGGCAGCGCCGGGATGCCCCCCACCCCACGCCCCACCTCGGCCGGTCCCCCCCGCTGCCCCACTTCTCGGACGGGGCGGGATGCTGCCCGGCCCGGCCCGGCCCGACCCGTCGGGGGGAGCGGGGCAGGGGGGCAGCGCCCTGTTAACGGCAGATTTGCAGCCGTGCCCAGGAGAAGCGCGGGGCGGACGCCCCCCCGGTCCCCGCTCCCCACTCGTGCGGGCCGCGTGTGGGTGAAGCGCTCCGGCCGGTCCCTGCTGTTGAGCTCCCACGGGGAGGAAATCGGTGGGTGCCACAGCGGCGCCTCCCCCGAGGAAGGGTCGAGACGCGCGTGTCGTCCCCTCCCGCCCCGGGTCCCCGCGGCCATCGACGGATAGAGACCCCCCCCAACACTCCCGCCCCCGCCCGGCCGCCGTCGGCAGCGCTCCCGCCGTGCCGGCCGGTGCCTCGGCGCCCCGCGCTCCCCCGGGACCCGGTGGCAGACCCGGGGAGCCGGGGAGGACGCGGGAGCTGCCCCTGCCCGCCGTGTCCCACCCTGAGCAGCGCCGGCAGGGCCCGGGACCGACGGTCTCCGTCAGAGAGGGAGCGTCGGCTCAAACGCAAAGAGCTTGGCTCCAGCAAACAAGTAATAGCTTTTTTTCCTTTTCTTTTTTTTTCTTCTTTTTTTTTTTTAGAGAAAATACACATTTTCAAAGCCTAGAAACAAAGCTTCAAAAGAAATGGTATGCAACCCCTTAATGAGCTGTTTAAGTAAACGGTGTGCAATTCTGATGACCACCTCACCCGTCAGGGCTAATCTAGAGCCACCATTTCAACTGCATTTTAATTAAAACTTTAAAAACTCCAGACTCAGCAGAATCATCTCCTGCCCAACATCCTCTCCCACTTACTATAATGAACTCCATGGTCAGGGATTTTCCCATCCTTGGCATTCCCGCACGGAGAGGGCGTTGCTAAAAAGCAAATTGTAGAAAGACAGACTGGTCCCAGTTTACTTGGCCCGAGATGCACAGCCCCACGAGCCGGCCCACACAGCACCCTTACTGCGTGCCGATAACCACCGGAGTCCGGTCACAGACAGCCCCGGGGTCTCACCTGGAATCCTGTGGGGCTGCCTGCAGCCAGGGGGAACCACAGGCAAAACCTGGACAACCTCCTCATGCGAGTTTATTCAGACAGATCAGAAGGGTCCTGGTACGACACAAAGATTAATTCCTCTCGAATAGCAGCTCAGTGTCACGCCCATGAGAATTTAAAAACAAATTAAATCCCACTCTCTACCCAATAGTTTTGAGAGAATACAAATGAGGCCATGTTTTAGCCTGGGAAATTAGTGCAAATACATACACTTTTGTAATAACAAAAGCGGATCTCCAGCTCAGGCCTTGTTGAGCCTAGGAGCTACTAGGCTGTTGCTTTTTTTTTTTTTCTTTTAAAAAAACCCGAAAAGCTCTCTCAGCACAGTCGTGTCATTTATGGCTGCAAATTTACAGCAGCGTAAGATCACGTGAAAGGTCATGGCCCCAGTATAGAAATATTTATACTATCAGAGCTTAGATACAGACACAAAGCACTTCTATGTTGCATGAAGAGGTTTAGAAATGCCACCGGCTACAATTAAGAAATTCCACCCCAAACTGATGACCTCTGTCCTCCTTTATCCTGGCTCTCCGCAGGGCCCGCAGCGAGCTCCCGGCTCGGAGCCCAGCACGGGCAGAGATGGGGAGGGCTCAGCCCCGGCGGCGGAGGCTGTTCCCGCTCCGGTGCAGCGCCGGGGGATCTGAGCGTGGGGAGCGGCTGAGGAACCACGGCCGCAGCCGGAGCGCGTCCCTCCCGGGGCTGCCAGGTGACAGGCTCCTTCTCCTGGCCTCCTGCCACCGCAGCCCCCGGTCGGGCACCCCGTCCCCTGCGGCATCCCTCTGCCCACAGCCCAGGCCAAGGTCCCCGCCTGCTCCCCGGAGCCCAGCACTGGGTCACCCCTCCTGGGGACACCGAGAGCTGGAGCCTGTGATCAAATACCAAAGCACTGAGGAATCATCCAGAGCAAGTTTTCCCTCTCATCTTTGACTCTCTGCCCCTTAAAAGACAAAATTTATCATATCGTTAGAGAAAGAGACCTCAAGCTGAATTCTTAATCAAACAGTAACATCTTTCAAAGTGGCTTGTACACTTTTTCCCCACTGAAAGTGCCCTGAGAGCATCACTATCCAGACAAAACCATGGATCTTACCGTTATTGTGTTCTGTGGCAAACAATTCTATTAAAGAGTGTAACTGCAAGCTCTGTATCTGTGAAACTGAAACAGCCCTCTTCCTCTTTTATAAACTGAACCTAGTAAAGAGCAAAACAAAACCCTGTAAGTATATATATTAATAATGAAAATGCTACTTTTTTCCTAAAAGGCCTTGAAATGGACAGAGCAAGGAGAAATTGCAAAGGAAATACAATTAGTGCAGCTAAGGAGAGCTATTTCCAGCTCCTGAGTCACCACAACAGAAGAGGGGGTGCACCCATCCCCCCTCACGGAGCGAAGCCCCCGTCTGCACCAGCAGGACCTCCGAGTACCAGAGCCTCTCACAGCCACAGAGCTGGGCACCTTCAAGTTCTGATAAACGCAAGAACTGAGATTAGAGCAAGTCTGATGTTCTTCACTAAAAAGCAAAGATTGATACGACATTCAGACAGAAATTAGAACAGCTAAATCAGGAAATGCAATTATTGTAGAAAGCTCAAACTTAACTTAGTGTTCTCCTCCATCAGCCTTAAACTAATGGCCTCTTCATGTAATTATAGAATATTAGTTACATCAAACCATATTTGCATACTTACACAATGTTACTGTACCTCTAACACACATACCATTCTGCAGTATTAATGCTGCTTCAAATTTAATTGATGTGGGTTTTACTCCAGGGTAATTCAGGACTTCAGTGAAGCTCCCAACTGCTGGTGCCTGATTAACTCGGGTGGAAGCCAGAGGAATGACTCACCAGAAAAATAAACCCACTTGTGGCTGACACAGCAGGGACAAAACTGATGGTAAGTCTAAGGGTCATCAGAATAACAAAGTTATTAAGGCTTCAAAGAAGAACGGACAGAAAATTGGCTATTTTAGGTTCACTGCGGACCGAGGACCATGGCTGGGGCTCCTGCTGTCCTGAGAGCTCTCCGGCACCCATCCAGAGCAGGGTTTGCAGAGACTGAGACCTTGTGGCTGCTCCATCCCACCCACGGCTCAGCCTCTGCACCAGGAGCTTTAAGAGACATTTTAAACAGCTCCCAAACACACTCTCCCTCACTTTGTTAATTGGCCTATTCCCCTGACCTAATATGAGAAGAGGTAAAACCTGGCCTTGCTGGCTGTGCTCACCCACAGAGGAATCAGCTGTCTGGAGCATATGAGGAAATCATTTATTTTTTTACTTGCATCACTCAAAAATATTCCAAAGGCCAAAAGCTTAGCCTAGAGGTGCCCCTCAGATAAAAAGCTTAGTTTTAAGGTGCCTCTGTCTGAGCCTTCATGTTAAAGATCCCTAAAAAGCTAACCCTCTAGCTTAAGGGCACCTTTGAGCTAAGCTTTAAAACTGGCTCAAACATAAGTGATGAGAGATCCCGGCCTTTGTTCACCTCCACTGAAACCCCCAGAAACGTTACCACAAAGCCCGGGCACAAACTGAGAGATGCGGAAAAACAGAGAACTGTTAAAAGCTTCATAGAACACAAAATGATTGTTACCTTGGGGATACTTAAACACAGGAATTGCTCCACTCTTTGGTAGCCTTTCAGAACCAGGGAACTATTAATACAAATACTCTGGGAATTATTATACCTTCAAAATCCTTGATTTTAAAAAACAAAGTCACATTTTGGTCTTTCAAGGACTCTGAGTCTTGTGAGTATCAAGATATTCAGGAAATAGCTACTCAGAGCTAGGTTTCATTATTTAGTATATTTTCTCACTAAAACAGTATTTATTTTTGAGCTAAAACCCAGTTTCACTAACAGCCCTGGGTGGTGCTTGTTGCTTGCCTTGTCACTGGGAAACTTATCAACCAGGCACTGGACAGTCTGAACACCTCGGATGAATAAATTAAAGGTGAAGGTATTCCTAAGGCAACAGATTAACTTCCTTAAAGTAATCACATTAAACAAACCAAGTTGGCTCCAGGTCTCACACACCAAAGCACTTTCTGTCTGAACTCCCCGTGGGACAGACCTGACCCCGGGGTGCCACCCCAGCTCCCCCCACACCCACCCCGGGCACACCAGCACAGCCGGGGACAGGGCTGGCGGCTGTGGGTCGGGATCGCTCCGGCAGGCTCTGCCCTCTCTCGGGGGACGGCGGGGACCAGGGACAAGGGCTTTCTGTGCCCGGTGGCAGGGCAGAGCGGGGCTGCACCGTGGGATGGTGCCCACCGAGGACAGTCGCTGCCCTGTGCCTCTGCTGCAGCTGCAGCTTGGGCAGAGCCCCCGGGCGCGGGTGCCAGCCATTCTCCACAGCCCTTGAAAGAAACATTCAAACACGTAATATTTACCCCAGTGATGTTTTAAAATCTATTTATTAAGCTGCCTTTTCATTTCTTTTCCTGTGCTCATGATACAGCTGCTCTGTGCTCACACTGCTCCCCGGGTGGCTGTTCAGGACACCCGGTTGTACGCCCCATCCAGCCGCAGCAGGGACAGTGCGGGCAGTGTCACTGGGGCAGTGTCACCGGGGCAGCGCACACAGGGCACCCACAGGGCCCTTCGAGGATGGACAGCCTGCTGCTCTGCCGAGCATGCAGGAGGGTCCAGCAAAAGCAAGTGCAGCCACCTCGATAAAGTGATAAAGACAGTCGAGACGTTCACTAACGAGCCTCCGACCCAGACCACAGCCTGTGGCATCCGTACAGCCAGCCCTTTGTTTTCCAGTTCTGCAGTTGCGACAAGACCCTCCCCTGCCCCCACCACCACTTGTCATTCTCCAACACGAGTCACATCTCCACAGTCCCGCTCCTCCGTCCCCTCCGCACGGTCCCACTCCCGTCCCCTCGCAGCCAGCAGCGAGGACGAAGCACGGCAGGGCTCCAAAGCCCTTGGTCACCGGCTGCGGCTGCTCCCCACTCTATCACACGCCCAGACCTGCTGCACCATCCTGCACGGTCTCCCTTGCGGGTACGTTGGACATAGAAATAAACGAAAACTTCCTATGTTTCCTATTTCCCAAGCAAGTACAAATCTATCCACAGCCAGTGGGAAGCTCTTTCCCCCAGGAGAACACGTCGCAGCCAGCACCAGACTCCACGGGAACGGTACGAACCCCAGGCTTGGCCTCCACTCGTAACGTGGCACCCCCCAACCTCCTGCAAACTGCTGTTTTGGTCATTCCACGTTATTTGCAGGAATAAGGAATGTGCAGGAATGAGCTGCAGAGCAGAACAAGCTCCTGATGGACTCTCCAAAGCACGGAGCATGGGGACGTGCTGGCTCAGAGCAGCGAGTGCACGGCCCGTACCTGAGCCTGCCCACGGCGACACCGGCTCCAAACCTCTGCCCAGGGGCACCGGTGCGGAGCAGGGGCCTTCTCTCGGTCCCTCACAAAACTACATGGCAAATATGAAAACTGCTCAAATTTCTTATTACATTGTTATGGTGGTTAGAGTTAATAAAACAGTACAAACCTATATCATGTATCCGTTTGGAGCCCAGCTTGAAAGCAGCAGCGGTTTGACAGGTACCCCCCAAACGTGTTTTCATTGTATCAACCATACTTTCAGCATAGCAGTATGAAATGTGCACCATTATTTTTCTGTTACAATTAATAAATTGTATCTGGACCTCAGCAGTAAATTCAGATACTGGATAGAGTATTTAATATTAAATAAAGATTAATATTTCAATAATTCCTATCAATTCCTATGCACTGTGAGTGAACTGAAAGCAGGCTCATCTGCACTGGTCACGGTTTTGTATCTGCACCAAAGTAACTATTGCAGAGACCCCCAACTGCAGCGACAAAGGGCCACACTCACCAGCCTGAGATACAGAGTGATTCAAGACCTTCAGCCCAACTCAACGTCAACCAAATCGGGAAAAATTGGGAAGTTACTGAAAATGTATTCAAGTTGCTGGCCTGTCAAATTAATAACACAGTTAAAGATCTCCTAAGCATAATAACCGATTTTAAGGATAGAAAATAACTATTACATGCCTAAATATCAATCGAAGTACCCAAAAGAACTACACTTCTGCAGAACAGCAAATATTTCAAACCCTGCTCAGAAAAGTGCACAAAACCATATTTCTGTTTAAATTCTGGTAGAAAAACATGGGCATGACTCAAAGTGTGGTGATTGTATGCGTTCAGAGCAGTTCCCATCTTTGTGCTTGCTTCCTCACGTGCAGGAAAGGATGCTGCTCTCTCAGTTCAAAGGCTTGCTCTCTGAAGGTTTCTTAGCTGAGGATTTCAATCATCTTTGATATCCTCGAGTTGAACATGTTGCAGAAACAACAAAAAAGTTTGCATTTAAAAACCCAGGCAGTTATGTTGATCAGTATATATGTATTCATTCTGAAGTGGTTTGTGTTGTAAACGTACATCCCAAGCGTGCCGGCTGCTGCAGCCTCGCTGCGGCGCTCAGCGAGCCCCACACTGACACACGCTGCTCTTCAGGCCCAGGCACACACCCCTGCCCCCTCGGCATCCCCCATCGCCCACCGACCTACGCACACAGGCTCGAACTGGGTGAACGAGCCTGGGAAAGCTGAGTGACAGGAAGGGTGTTCTTCCCCATTAACTGACTGGGTTTAGGGTGCGCGAGGGAAATCGCAGTGGTTCCTTCCCCACAGGGGAGCAGCAGTGGTGGGAAATGTGGATCCAACCGAGCTGCAGACGATTCACACCAGCCAACGCAGTCGTGTCACACGGGGTTACGCAGCCATGTGAACGAGCACTCCCTATGGGAGAAGTCCCACCAGAGTCTCTGCAAACACGGACACGATGCTTCGCTTTCCTGCCCAGAAAAGAGAAAGTTCAAACACTGCCGAGAACACTTCATTTATCCCAAATAGCGGCAGAGCTGTTTTGCCGAGACCTGAAAACAGGCTTTTCTGAACGAAAGGGCACAGGTAACCAAACCCAAGCAGTGCTAGATACAGTTTTTCCATTTTCCTGGGAATATACAGAGAATTAAAGGCCACACTTACAAACTACATAAACCTGAAAATCATGCAGCACCGTAACTAGAAAGTCTTCCTTATGCGGGTCCTGCTGCTTGCTCATTTGCACAATTAGTGCAGCGTTACCAGTAAACCGAGAAGCATCGACAGCCATAAACACGGGCATTTTCTGCTGAGCCCCCCGAGCCTTCTTCCTGCCTTCTGAGCCTCCGCCCGGGACGCACATCAGCCGCCCCGGGCCCGGGCAGCCCCCCCGCGCCCCCGTACCTCCCGCACGGCAGCTGGAGGAGAACGGCGGGGCCCTGCCCGCCAGCCCCCCCGCGCCCGCGTACCTTCCGCATGGCAGCTGGAGGAGAGGATGGCGCTGGGCGGTCGGAAGATGTACGGCAGATAGCGCGAGAAGCATTTCATCTTCCAAAACGGTAATTAAAAAAATAAAAGGGGGAGGGTGGGGGGGAGTAAAACCATACAGACCTCAAAAAAAAAATCCTAAAAAAAAAAAAAAAACAACAAAA
>JAOXNO010000052.1:40341909-40369230 GCA_028565335.1 Limnodromus scolopaceus | reverse complement strand
CGCCAGCCCCGGCCCCGGTTCCCTCGGCCGCAGCCCGGGGCAGCGGGAGGCGGGGCAGCGGGAGGCCGGGCAGCGGGGCTGAGACTGGCTGCGGGGGGGGCGCGGTACGGTACGGTTCGGTTCGGCGGTGTGTCCCCCGCAGCGCTTACCCTTCCTGCGTGCGGATGCTCTGGGTGAGAGCTGTTCGCTCGGGGCTCCCCGCCGGCGGCTCCGTCTGTCCGGAGCCCCGGGAGCGGCGGCTCACGCGGGTGCAAATCACGGCAGCCCACTCGTCTTTAAAAATCCCGCTCGCAAGGTGCAGGATGGGGTCCAGCCGCTGCCGGCTCCGCCCTGGGCTCCTCGGGGTGGGTTTGCGCCACGAGAGCTGCTATGGAAGATGGTCTGCAACTGCCTGTGAGAGATATCACTAATTATTCACTCGCTGTAATTAAGCGTTTCTGTAGCTCTCACCTGAGACTCACTAGCAGGTGCTGAGCACAGGGCTGGCAGAGGTAACTCGGTGCTTTGGGCTTTCCTTTAGGTTTTTTAGGTTCCATCCTGGATCACTAGACTCCTGTTACCAGAAAAATTCCTGAAGTTTAATACGTGGGTATGTGACCCTGAATAATAAGTACGGACCCTCAATAATAAATACTGCCCCTGAATAATAATCAGCACACCATCATCCTGAGCATAAGCGTATGCTGCCTCGGTCTCTCAGAGCTCTCCAGTATGGAAGAACAGACCTGCAAAAACCTGTGGGTTCCCTTCTGCTTCACTAAGCACCCATTAAAATTTTGGTCTCTAGTCACTATTTTTACGGTGGGAATTATATTGGGAGAACTTCAGGGTCGTTTTCTCCCACTTTCAGGTGGGCAGGATTCTCACTGCCTAGGTTAGAGCTAAGGAAACGCCAATATGTTGCCAGTAGGAAAAGGAGAAGAAACGAGGGAAAGATTCCAGACTCTTGTGCATTGCTAATGCACTACAGTAACTCTCTTGCTGGGTAACATCCAATGGAAAGTTTGATATTTTTAAAATTTTAAATGGAATTCATTTTTAAATTCTCAATGGGGAAATTCTGGAGTCTGAGGGTGGACTCATTTCCCAGGAGAAATACTGCTTTTTAAATCAGAAGATGGAAGGTCTGCCAGATGTTTCCACATTTATTGAAACATGAAAGAAAAATGAGTTTAAGAACGGCAGAGGTTTTTGTGCCAAAAAACAGGTCTTCCAGCTAGCTGTGGTCTCAACTGGTAGGTGCTGTGTGGGGCTGAGTGCTGGAGCTGCTGGTGCTGGCCGCATCCATGAGAAAGGGAGGTCAGAGCACCGCGGCGCTCGGCACCAGCAAATGGTGGCCATTCCTTGGCCACGGTGGTGCTTTGGCAGCCAGATGTTGGATGTGGCCTTGAGGGAGCGTATGGCACCAGAGCCCTGTCCAGTGGTGTGTCTGGTTTCACCGTGACTTACATGATTTACCCATCAGGGAAAAATCTGTAATGCTGAATTGACTGACTTTCGCAAAGGACTGAGGTTTTCAGATTGCCAGAAGATGACTTTTTCTAAGGGAATAGATTTCCCTGGCTCGTGTTTACTCAGACTTTCCCCTGAAGGATAGGAGGGAGAACATTTATGCAAGTTAGTTCATACAAATCAACAGCTGTTAGAGCAATTTTTTCCTCAGAGATTTGAAGTGTGAATTATAAAAACTGGAAAGCAAATATGGCAATCAAGCCCATCTGGGACAAGAATATTTCTGTATGTAAGATTTTCTTTACAGAGTCATGACAATAATAAAGATCTCTGATTCTCTGACCTAAGCACACCAATGAACAAATACCTCTCTTTCTAATTGTTGTGATGAAGTTTATGCTGTTGTTATTTCCTGATTCTTTGTAGCATTTTTATTATTTATTGTTTTGTCATTAAGGGGACAAACTGTAATGGGTACTGTACGGGGTCTAACTGTAACCATCCCTTTACTTGGATAGCTGTTATTTGATAACATTTATCTGAAAGACCAAGTGTTATTGTGTTGACTGAAGACCTGCTGTCTTCCCACTTGCTCCAGGTCAAGGCATAGGGTTTTGCGTCTGCGTGGGATGAGGGTGTCGTGTGTGCTCTAAGTAAAGTCTGCTGCCTCACCTTGACTTCTCCTCCTGAGTAACCACCAGAATTATTTGAGCCTTTGATCCTGATTTTTTACATTTGTTAACCTGTAAATGCCTTCCACTGAAGCTTTATTAATGTCAGTTTAACATCTGTGGGTGATAGAATTCTAATGTTTCTAATGATGTTCAGTTACTAGTGTTTTGCAAAGATTTCTATGCGTATAAACACATCTGTCTCATTTTATATGATCGTTTTGAAGAAGCCACAAACAACCATGTGTTTGATGACATTTTCTCCATGTTTTCAAAGCATTTCTCAGAAACAGTTGCTGCTGAAGGCGTTCATGAAGTTTTTGGCAACAGGAATGTGAAGTTGGATATCTGAACTCTTCAAAATACCAAGCACCTACGAAACAAAAGCCAGTTGTATATAAGGGGTGTGTGTGTGTGTGTATATATATATATATAAGGTCATGAGCACATGATTATGCACGGTGTTTTTACAGCTGAAATGTAACTGTCTCACAGGTGTCCAAGACATTGAGAAAATTCATCTGGAACTCCTGATTTCCACTTTTAATCTCTGACTGCTGTGACATGGCCTCCTGTCTTCTCTCCGAGTTGAGTCCAGACACACACATGAAAAGTGCCCTTAATAACAGAATGAGCATCTTCTTAGTTTGCATTCAAGCAGTGCTTTATGGTTGGGTGTAAGCTTGCTTCGAATTTCGCTCTGGGCCTAGAAATAATACGAGAGCTGGTTACAGACCAGGACTTGTTCCTGTCCTCACTTCTGTAGTTCTCACATTCTCACCAGGGACCATTTATTCCCTCTTTGTGCTGGAAATGCTGAGAGCAGCAGATGGGGTTTCTTGGCCTGTGGTACCTCCTGACTCCTGGAGCACGAATCCTGCAATATTACAGAAACCAGGTTGGAGAAAAAGCCTTTAGTAACACAGTCCACATTTGATACGTTGGAAAGGATTGATTTAAAGAATGCTGCTGTGTTTTTAAAGTTTTATTTTTATACTTCACTTCTGCAAATTCTCCATGGACCATGTAGACATCACCTGTAATTCCTGGATTTGCTTCTTTCAAAGCACCAGCTCTCGCTGTAAGGGTAGGATTTCACTAATGAAGTGCACATCTTGTGATATTGATGTATAAAGAAAGCGTGGTCCCTCTCTTCCCCGCATGTAAATTAAATGCCTTTCTATTCTAAGAATTTGAAGAACTCTTTTAAAAATCAAATATGCCTGGGGAAAGGCTGCACGTGGATATTGATTAGTTTTATGATGTCTGCCCTAACTGCATTGCATTCAGTCCTGGAACGAGGTGAGCCCTCAACGATGTGTAGGGGTGGGAGAGCATCTGTTTTGGTTACACGTGACAGTCTATTAACATTGATGGGATGGGGTGATGTACACAGAGGACTTCCTGGTGTGTGAGGTTATGGTATGCACTCATTAAAAGGAGTGGGAGTAGGAATACTTTTTACTTCCCAGGCCACCTATTGACACATTGAGTGACCCTAAAACAGAGTTAACTTGTGCGTCCATCTGTTCTCACTGCTGTAAAACTGAGCTCATTAGTTGTTAGAGTTATTGTTAACATTCCAGCTCCCTGGAGGAGGGCTATTTCACATTCACTAGTTATTTTTGTGCACAAAGCTATTAGTAAAGCATTTATTTCTGCAGAAACTTTAAAAATTACTCAAAACTTTTGTTTCCATACTATTGATTTCCCCCTAGTTTTTCACAATACAAATATTATGGAAAGGTTTAAAAAAAAAAATAAAGAAAATTAAGATTAGGTGGTCCTCATTGTGGCAAAAGAGGAGGAACATGTAAATGAAATGAGGTGGATTTCCTTTCCTATCTGTCCGTGTCAGGAAACAGACTCCCTTATTCCAGGTGTAAGTAGAGCTGGAGGAAGGGGGTGCGTGGAGTGTGACCAAATGGAAAGCAGGGCTGAAGTGAGGGGACACCCTCAGTACAGGGAGCACAAGCCGGCAGCATGACAGGGCCGGGGAGGCAGATGCACATTTTAACCTTATAGATTTAACCTGTAACATGAACTGATTATTGGAGTGTAATACATTGATAAGGTTTCCATGAAACATTTTTTGTCCTTCATGTCTGGGATTCAGTATTGACCCTTTCAAAGCAAAATGCAGCCTGCTCTGTGCCCCAATGGCCCCTCAGCAAAAGAGGAGTGGGCAATGTAGACTGTGTGTTCCAGAGGGACAGGGACAAGGACGCTGCATCGCCAGCGGGTTCCTGCAAAGCATCGTGATTTTGCAATCTCTTTACCAGGAGAAGTATTATGGGAGGAATATGGAACTTCAGTTAACATTACCATTAATATATAAAAGCTTTTATCCAGTAGTCTTCTCTGTAGAGCATGGCCTCCCCCTGGAGAAACTTTAGGTTCTGAAATCCTGTTCTGCCTTAAATTCTAGTGACCCCTAGCTGAAGAGTCCTGGCACTTCACACCCTGCAGCTCTTACTCAGCCTGTTTTCCAAGCTGGAGCTCAGACCCTAAAAGCAATCTTGCAGGGACTGGTGTATTCAAAAATCCTCTTTTAATTCAGGCTCCGGGATACTGTGGTTTGCGTTACGAAAAAGTTATGCAAGATGTTTTCAGACAAGCCACCCAACAGCACGTGTCACGGGTGGGTGCAGTGACTCTGTGCCGTGCCAGAGGTCTCGGGAGTCTGAATTGGGTAAGTCACACACACACGCTTCCTTTTTTTGAGCTGGATCTGTTTGGTAGCAGCGATTTTAAAATCACAGTACTTTTTAAACCAAAATGAACCCGTGATACTGGGCAGGATATCTGCAACTGCACTGCTTTAGATGTTTTGTGCTGTTTAATGGGTGGAACCTTCGCTTGGCCCCAGAACACTTTCTGGTGCTTTGCTGGAGTTTGTGCAGGGATGTGTCAGTGGCAGAGCTGACCGTTCTCCTTTTCCTCCAGCTCTGCTAGTTACTTCATTAGTACAGGTACAATTGTTGCAATTTAGCAGACTGCAGGCAGGGCATGTGATCTGCTGGATGCCCAGAGGGATGAGAAGAGCTGCCTGGTGTGTGTATTGGCCCCGCTCTTCCTGGCAGACCCTGCTGCAGGTTGCTCACTTTGAAAGCACAACTTTCTCACCTTAACAGAAACATCTGCAAATTTGAAGTGTGCAGAACGCTGTCTAACAGCATCCCCAGCCCTGGGCTGCAGTCAGCTGGGCTGGTTCAGTTCCTCCCCTGGCAGGGGCAATGCGTGAATGTCTCCTTTCTTATTTCGCGCTGTCTCTCCTGAGGCTGGGAAGAGGCATCTGCACAGGGGTTAGAACTGTGAACGAGCTGTGCCCATGGTGAACAGAAGCCAAACGGTTTTTACTTTGGCAGTAGCAACTGGTGGTGTGTAAATCCCTTCCTTTGTGGGCTCTGGGCTCCTCCGGGGCACCAGTGGGGTAAAGCAGCACTTGGCACACGGTCCTAGTATGGGAACAGAGGCTGGATGACATATTCCTGACCCGGGGCCAGGGATACGAGAAGTCCCAGGGGATGCAGCTGACATCCAAGATGCTGTGATGCCAGCAGCAGAACTTCTGCTACATTGACTCCTCCATCTCCCAAATTGTTCAATGTTTTCTTCTTTTCTGGTTAAAGCTAAGGTCCAGAATAGACAGGAAATATTCACACCAAAGTTCTCTTGTCTGTGGCGGCAATTTGGACTTTATAGCTTCTGGGGGTGGACCATTTTGATTCGTGAGGATAAAGGTAACAATTATATCTGTCAAATATTAGCTAAAAAAAAACCCCTCCAAACCCTAACAGGGCTTTTCATTGTTTAGGTTATCCATCTCTGCCTAGAGCTTTCCAAAGCCTTTCATTGAAGCCAGTGTATGATATTGGCACCGTTTCACATGATCTGCTGAAGACAACGATCTTTTTGTGCACTGTCACACCTGAAGTTGTGGCCTCAGAGAAAGAGTCTCCTCTCGTGACTTTTCTTAAGCAAATCTTATCCCTAATGACTTTTAAGGGCCCTTCAGAGGAATAGTATCATTCCTCCCCACCCCCCCAGGAGGGTTTGCAGTCTCTTTATTAATAGACAGTGGTTTGATCCTCAGCTGGAATAAGTGAGTCCTTGCCTCCATATGTGTAAGATGGGTCAACTGACACCACAGATGGATTTGCCCATCCAAAAGACCCTTGCTCCCTGCTCGTGGGAGAGCGAGCTGCTGGAGGGAGCCCTGGGTGGTCCGTGGCCCCATGTCACACCGAGCGCCGCAAAGGGACCGGGCCCCAGGAGCTGCCGCTGCTGGGGCTGAGGGAGGGTCAGCCACGGCCGCCCCCCCCGGGGTGACTCCCCACCACAGGCTTCACCTCTCCTGAGGACACCGTGTGGGTACCGGAACCAAGGTGGTGGTCTCCGTGTCAGTCTGGAAAGGAGATCAGTCCATGATGTCCGTCGGTGGCCGGTGGTAGAACCAAGGGTGATGGTGGGGACCTCATCCCTCCAGCGCTGGGTGGGGACAGGGCAGGGGGTTTGATGGGATGAAAGCACTGGGGAAACCAAATGAAGTAGATTAAAATAGTCAATGTACCAGTTTTAAGCTCGATTAAATATGTGTATCGATACCTATACTTTTGAATCAGCATCCACCTATTAGAACTGCAAAGCATACAAAGTACCTCTAATTCCATAGGGACTGTGGGCACCTGTGTGAAAGTGAGCCCTCTTTAGCCACAAGAGATACCAACAATGGGTATTAAAATCTGGTGCTTGGAAGACATACCATAATGTTAAAGGTTACAGCTGAGGTACGGCTGCGAAGTATAATTTCACTTCTTTCAGGGCTTAAGGTTCTGGGAAATAGGTACTGTAAATGTGGCTAAACTTCTCTATTTTTGTAAGCCATTGCTAAAAAATTAGTTTGGTACTTGAAAGAAAAAGATAGTTGTCTGAATAGTTAAAATTGTAAAAGAGTAAAAGAGAAAACTTTTTTTTTTTTTTAAATTCAGTGGCAGAAATTTGGTGCTTTGCTCCCTCAGACCTTGGCAGATCCTGGAGGTTTGTCCTGTGTGAAGGCTGGGGTGGGAGGAAGGGTTTGGGAATGCCCAGAGGGCAGCTGATTTGTGGCAGGAGCCTCTCGGAGGAGAGGGCTCAGCCTTTCCTCTTCTCCATTAGAAGGCACCAGAGATCTACCGTCTGCTCCGTGTCACCAACCCGGCAGGGCCGGAGGTGGCTCTTCCTCAGAAGCTGCTGCAGGAGAGCTGCATCCTGCCCTCTCATTACTGTTCTTTGGCGTGCTCTGGAATT
Source organism: Limnodromus scolopaceus (assembly GCA_028565335.1). Taxonomy (NCBI): domain Eukaryota; kingdom Metazoa; phylum Chordata; class Aves; order Charadriiformes; family Scolopacidae; genus Limnodromus; species Limnodromus scolopaceus. Next base: position 40,361,818 of record JAOXNO010000052.1, on the reverse strand, counting down.
CGGCTTCAATATTTTATTTCTGTCAACCTACAGAGACACTAAAACTCTCCAGATGACCCACTCTGCAGAGAACAACTCTGAATTAATTATTTTGTTATAGTTTCACTTCTGGTGCCACTGATCGTACTGGTTTTGTCATGGGTTCTAGCTTTTGTTGAAAACAAAATCTTAAGAATAACGTGTAGAAAAGAATTCTAATCACTTAAGGTAAACCTTTTCAAATTTTGTTCAAATTGCTAGTGTGAAAGATCAAAGAGAGGATCCCCAATCCAGCAATTTTTACTCCGTTCAGGAGAAGCTGCTTTGAACGTGCAGAAGACAAGCAGGTGGATGCTCTGAAAGGTAAAGTCTGACCTTGGGCAGCAAAGGGAATCTCAGGCGTCTCCTGTTGCTGGAGCTGTAGATAAATCATTAATCATTCCCTGCAGCATGAACTTGTTATCCAACCCACCAGAGATGCTTCTATTTCAGCCACTTTGTTATTTTAATTCTGCGCAGTAAGGGCGGGAGGGGCGTGCAGGTTATCTCATGGGGATGGGAGTTGGGGTCCTCATGTCCCCGGAGCTCTGGGAAGTGTTCTTACCCCCTGGGCTGGGGGGAGGACCGGTGGCCCCAGGCCCAGCTCTGCACTGGACCCAGCCTCTTTATTCTTCTTCTGCAGCCCTCGGGTTTATTTTTCAAACAGTTTGGTTTGGTGCATTTGACTAAAATTCAGATAGTTTTAGGGGTTTCAGCTTGTTGGTTCTTCTCCAAGTAATGCACGAATACGGCTAAAACTGGATAATTACTCTGACTTCTGGCTGCCCTGGAGCAAGGACCACTGTCCCTCGGAGCCCCAGGAGCCCGAGCCGGCTCCAGGCACTCGGGAGGGAGAGAGGAGCAGCCAGTGTCCAAAGAACACGGGGTGGGATGGGAAACGGGGTGTCCGCCTTTTTACGGATCCTTTCAAAGAGGAATGCCTCCGCAGAGAGGGGACGGTTGTGCTCACCGGAACCCTGCGGCACCGGATGAGTTAAAACGAAGGGAAACACCGCAGACCGACCCGCAGCACCGGGCGCGGTTCGGGGGCGTCTCGGAAGGGTCCATTGCGGTGGGACCACCGGGAGAGCTCCGGCCCCGGCCCGGGAGGTGTCAGGGCGCGGGGACCCGAGCAGCCGCTGCCAGCGGTGCCGCGGCCGCGGGGGGGTGGGACGGGGGCACCCTGCCTCCCCCGTGGAGTGGCGGCGTGTGCGGGGCGCGGCCCCGGGAGCGGGCTCCTCCCGCCGCCGCCGAGCGGGAGCTGCCCCCCGCCGGGAGCCTGCCCGGGACCCACGGGGCGTGCGGCTGCTCCGGCTCCTCCGGGGCTCCTCCGCTCCTGGGCTCCTCCGGCTCCTCCTGGGATCCGCCGGGGCTCCTCTTCCCGGCCGCCGCCGCAGGTTGCTGCCGCCGGCGCCGGGCGCTGCTGGGACCCGCCGCAGTCCTCTCCTGTCCCCTCCCCGAGGTAGGTGGCTTCTTCGGCGGTGGGGTCGGGGTCGGGGCCGGGGTCTGCCCCAGCTCTGGTCCGGGGCCTGCTCGGGGCCGGGGTCTGCCCCAGCTCCGGCGGGGCGGGGGTCGCACGGCCGCGCCGCAGAGGGAGGATGCAGTGGGGCGAGGAGCGAAGGTGACACCGACAGCACCGGTCTCGTCCTTCCTGAGCTCCGCTGTGGCTGCGGAGGAGTTCAGAATAACCTTTAGTTTCTCTGGGGCAAGAGAGAGAGGATAATGTCATGTATTGCTGCGTGACTGCCCAGTTTCAGTTGTTCAGCAGAACAGCAGCAGCTTAAGTAATGAAGAGATGTTAAGAGAAATTATTTGTGGAAGCCCTCTGAGTTAGTGGTCCTCTTCCAAGGAAGCTCGGTAGCCACCCCTCGGTGATAGTTCTAACAATGCAACTGGCTGCTCTTCTGTAGCGGCGCTGGGCTCGTTTCCTCACCAGAGAGCGCAGCCTGCTTGCAGTGTCAGTGTCACACCCTGGCCATGGCACTCAAGTGGTTACTTTCCCTCTGCTTTGCTTTGGTTTCCCATTTATCTGTTGAGGATAAGATATGGGAAGGTGTGTGCCAGGCTCTGGAGATGGGAGCAGGGCATTCCCAAACAGCTGCTTTCTCATGCCTGTGTAATTTCTGCTGAGACCCCAGGACCACTGATGAGAGGAGCTGCTGCTTGTGGAACAATGAGTGGTCCAACTGAGCATGAAGTTAACACATGAAGCATTAGTCATCTTGGCCCAAGAGAAAGTAATGATTTTCATTTAAAAAAAAAAAACCAGTATGATTCTGTTCCAAATGAGACTTCTGTAACAGCTTAAATCAAAAGGTTGACGCTTTGAATTTCTTCTTATATGCTTTTACACTTCTGCATCACCTTAGTAGTCAAAAGTGCCTTTCTGATTTTATTTAGCCAAGTCACTATATCCATTTATTTTGGATATCAACCTCACTACAATTAGTCATGCTTTATCATCTCTAAGTTGGTCATAAAATCATTGAAGCTACAAAATATATGTTCAATGATCAGCAAACATGAGCCAGATCGTCAGATCTTTTGGTCTGTTAGTCTGGTTCTGCAATTCCCTGAGTGGGCAGCAGTCCTGGTCTAGGTTGTGATGTTAATGGGGTTTCTCTAGTGAACTCCATCCTAATGTGCCTTTTCCCTGATATTCTCTTTTGTGCCTGGAGCAGTGAACCTCCAGGCAGAAATTTGAAAGCTGCAAAATGCTTCTTAATCCTGAATGACGATGAGTTTTTGCCTCCTGCCTCCTCCAGGATGCACCAGCAGAACGTTGCCCAGGTCTGCTGGCAGTGACCCGCAGGTAACACCATCCTGGAGGCACCAGCTTTGGAGGTGGTGACATACCTGAGCGAGTGGAGCGAGCTGAGCAGGGCTGGACACACCATGGGTGCAAACACCTCCAGCAAATCACCACCCTTTGATGAAAACGAGGATGGTAAGAGCTTTTCTGAGCTGTTGTCTGGGACTGCAGAGTCCACCAGAGCAGAGACGGTGACACTGAGAGTGGCCACCAGCTCCCGTCCTGGGGTTGCAAACACCCGGACATCTCGGTTAAGCATGGGTGAGCCAAGGTCTGCAGCAGCAGCAGCAGCAGCGTACCCTGGGTCTCCTGCAGAGCTGTGGTGGGTCGGGTGGTCCTTTCGCCTCCCCTCCCTGCGGCCAGGCACTGGGACAATAACTGCTGGCCAAGGTTTGGTTTTGAGATGTCTCTGGGACACTGCCAGGAGCTTTGAAGGCAGGAAGAAATGCGGCTGTTCTGGAGTCAGGGGAGGTTTGTTCTGGAGATGACAGCACGGGGAGGACCGGTACGACACCACGGTGTGGTGGAAGACAGCTTGAGTGTTGCCTGTTCCCATCCCTGCTTTGGGCTTCGTAGGAAGGCCACCAAGAGAGACCTGGGCAGCAGCAGCAGAGGTGGGGGCTCCTGGTGACAGCCCAGATGGGCAGCTCTGCCCCTTGGCACTGGGAGACCAGCACACAAGTGTGGTTGGCTGGAGAAGGAGAATACATTGCTGAGAGCAGGACTGGAGGCCAGTGTCACCATGCTGCCAAGATTATAGAGACAGTCATTAAAAGATTGTTCCATAAATACATTTCCTATTGCATGAGTCAGCTTGATAGCTGCCATATGGGCTTTCGCCTGGGTGCAATCATAAAATGTATGTGTAGGTAAATACAGAGAGGTACAAATAAAAGTAAAATATGAGAACCTAAATGACTCATAAACTGCAGTTCTGAAGGTAAGAACTCCAATCAGAGAGGAGGTAATCCCAATTGCTGGGAGCGTAAGGGGAAAAGGAGGGGACATCGGCCAAAACCTGGTCTCTCTCACTCAGCTCCTTGAGGAGCGGAACGCACTTCCATTCTGGAAAGGCAGTGATTGTATCCCGGGCGGTGCCGTTAGTGCTCGTGGTGCTGCCGGTGCCGGCGGCTGTTGGGGAGGGGAACAGTCACCCTGTGCAGCAGCTCGTTCCCGAGTAAATCTCCTCGGCAGGTGATTTCTTACGGGAGCCAGTTCTGTGCTGGGAAAGGGGTTGTTTTCAGCAAACCGAACCTGGCAGCCTGTGAAGTCCCTGGTAGCTCTGCTGCAGAGGGAATGGGGCTTTCTGAGTGGAACCCGTACCCCGTGCTCAGTGCATTTATGTGTCGTGCTGGCAAGTCAAGGGAAAAGTCCAGAAAAGAGCCATCATGAGGGGTTCGGTGTTGATCTGCTGAGTCTCTGAGGCTCAGGGGTCACCCTCACTCCCAGGTACAGTGTCCAGACCAGTGCAGCTGTGCTTCCATGGCCCTGCCCGAATTTAAGAAGTGTTTTTTTCTCAAATTAATCTTATTTTAATATACTGCAGGCAGAAAAACCCAGCTGAAATGGGGATGTCCCCTATTAACTTTTCCATTATCTTGGCAAACTTGTGACCAGAGACTGTGTCACCTTAGATGTCACAATCTTGTCCTTATTCTAATGTCAATTAAAATTGAAATTAATTAAGAGCTGCTGGGCACAGCGGGGAGCAGGACAGCGGCTCCTCTGCTGGGTGACACTGGCAGGTCCTGCACTGGCCGGGGGAGAGCAGCCCCTCCTCTCGCCGGTGCCTCTGGGACCTGTGTAGACACAGCGATAACGTGAGCGGTGTAAGAGCTGCGGTGCCAGGGAGGCACCCTCCTCTCCCCTGCCCGAATCCCACCCTGGCCGTTCCCTGCTCCGTCCCCTGGCCGGGCCGTGGTGCCCGATGCTGCCGGGGCGGAGGGAAGGTCCTGCTCCAGCGAGCATCGTGCTGCTGCACCGGGACTTGGGTCTGCTGCTCAGAGAACCCTGCTGTAGTGTTCAGCCATTTCATTTCTCTATAAGACCTAGCAATTTGCCTAAAATAATAATAAAAAACCCCAACAAATTGCTGTTGCTATAATTTGACTATTTTCTGCGGCACCATGATTATTTATTTTTTTTTAAATGGCCTTCTCAAGGGGGCCTGCTTTGCCTTCGGCTGAAGTGGGATGACAGCATTAGTTTTCTGTCGGCATTTCCTCTGAGTAGGCACAGTTATGGATAATAAGCTACTGAGATGAAAAGAAAATGTAATAACCAGACAGAAGGCTCAGTGCTGCAAGGTGATCTCCCCTCCCGATGCACTCGGGATGAGACCATGGTAAAAGCCGGATTTTGTTTGTGCTGCTTCTGGGCAAAAGGGTGCGGGCAGCATCCCAGAGGATGGCAGCCAGACGTTCTCCCCAGCTGGCCAAATTTGGGGGAAGATAAATCAGAAGCAGGTAGTAGGTGAGGACAATGGCTGGGTGAGAGGGATGCACATCATCCCACCGTCCTTTCCCTGTGCCCTCCCCAGGCCACCATCAGCCATTCTCCCTTTAATCTGCTGCATCTTTGCTCCTCTGCCCGGATCTGCAGGAGTTGGGCTCCCCGGTACTGGGGGGCACTCACGTTCGCATTCCTGGTCCTGTGGTGGCACTTGTTTCCCTGAGGCTGCAGAGAAGGGAAGGAGGGGATGTAATGAAAATGGGGGAAATTACAGTGACAGAAGGAAGACGAGTCATAACGGACTGTGCGGTGCTGTGCTGGCTGTACTGGGGTGGGTGACAGGGGTGGGGGGACCCGAACCCCCCGAAACATTGGCTTCCACTGGGGGTTCTGGCAGGGCTGTCTTGTCTCTAATGAGGACATTTTACATGGCTAGTTTGGTTCTGTATTTTTTTATTGAAATACTGTTCCTTGAACCTGGGTTTAGAAATACAGCCCTGGCTTTTGAAGTGGTATTTCATGCTTATACTTCAGTTGGTTCTTTACAGCAATTGTATTATCTTCCTTGGCATCTCTTAAACACAATTTGCCTGAGTTGGCATATCACATGAATTTTCTGTCTGAAGGGCAAATGCTTTGGCTTTTTCATTGTTTTAGATGCCATCAGGCAGTGAAATGAGGCTTGTCAAATCTGTAGATGTGGATCCAGGACAAAGACCATGTGTTTGGTTCCTGATTTGGACACCACAAATTTCAGTGCTCTTTGGCAGTGAGACTCTGGACTGGCTCGGGGATGGTAGGAAAGCTAAAACAGAGAGGTTAAAATGGGATTGTACCTCGTTTGAGAGTCTTAAATAAAAAGTATGCAATTTGGCTTTCTTATGACCAGTTCAGTTATAGACCCATGTTTAAAATGTTCATAAAAATATTAATATTAAAAGACAAAGAGGCAGAGGGTATTAGCATGTTCATGAAAGCATTCTCATTAAAAGGCAATGGAGGTAGAAGGTGTTAACATGCAACATCTGGCTGTCAGCTTCACTCCTGCATCTGCAGCTGTTCCAGATGTTGCTGCCTGGTGGGGTCTCTGCATTCTGTGTCAGCCCCGCGCGGTCCCACCCCTCGGGTCTCCCTCTCCCCCACTCGGGACCGTGCTGGGTGACACGCAGCTCCCACGGGTCACCTCTCCCCGATGTCCCAGGGGCTTCTGTCCCCTCCCCTTTCCCTGCAGGCGATAAGCATCTTCACGCTCCCTTTATATCCACTGCCCTGCTGTTGGGTGGCCTGACTGGTAAACAGATCCGGTAAAACTCGGTCATTGCCAGCCTGTATTTAGCTCTGATATCGGCAGATGTTGTTCCAGGTTTGAAAAAGGGCTTCTGTGCATGACAGCCTTTTTTCCAAGTGCTATAGCTGGAAACCATTAACTTTGCTTTGGCTAGATTATGGCATCCTAACTGAAAAGATAATGGCAATGAAAAGGAAAAAAAAAATTAATTTAGTGTGCCTGCTTTAAAAAATTTATTTTATGAGTTACCCAGGGGGTATTACTCTCCTGTCCAAGTATGCAGTGCCTGTTTCCAGCCTTTCTTTTGGAGGGTTTGTGGCTTAGTGGGCTTCTGCAGGCTTAGTGGACCCCATGGCAGTTTGGTGACCCTCATGCATCATGTTTATGCTGAAGGAAACCTAGTCTGCCTGGTTAATTTATTTGGAAAATGCATGCATTTTGTTAGTGCTCCAGGAACGGGTGTTCCGAGAGCCCAACCTGCCCCTGGGACCTGGACACTGGCCCTGGGAGCGCGCGGCCGGTTCCCTTCTGAGAAGGTGGTTAAAGCCGGGGTGGGGGTTGGCCCCCGCAGGGAGGGGGTAGCCCTGGGGCAGAGGGGGATGTGGCATCTGGTTCCTGTGGTGCCGGTGGGGACACAGCCCTCCCTTGCTGGCTCCAGCCGTGGGGTCCAGCCCCTTCTGCCAGTGGGGAAGCTGGAGAGGCAGGCGGGGAATGAACTCTGGGATTTCAAGCCCATCACATGGGTGGTATCTCTCAGTTCCAGGCATCACACTAATGAACACTGATGAGCTATTATAAATCTGTCAGAGACCTTTTTCTGATGCCTTGAAGGAGTGTCTCGACGTGGTTTGGTTCAGGAGCAGGTCCTGGAGCATGACCTTCCCTTGTCACCAGCATCTTGGAGGAGTGTTATCTGGGTTCAGAGCGTTCATCTGAGTAATCCCTGCTGTGGGACCTCACCCAGTGATGGGCAGCAGGGTTTGAGCTCAGCACGGTGAATCTGTGTTTGCTGCATAGTAATTTGATTTGCTGTTTCTCTGGGTCTATTTACTGCCTGCGATGAAGCACGGGCAGCTTCACCCTGGCTGGTCAGGAGCACTCGGTGTGCAGGGTCCTCCCATCAGTGCCTACAAAGCATTCTCCCTGGCTGTCAGATGTCTACCCCAGCCCCATCCCCAGCAGAGGCCAGGAGGGGAGGTGTTCTCGTTCCTCCCTCCCCGTTTCAGTGCTCAATCTGCAAACCACAGCTCTTCTGTTTCCCTTCTAAGCAGAAACAGCCATTCTGGGTGCTGAGTGGCAGTGAAGCTTGTGTCCAGGGTCGCTGCATTTATCCTGCCCAGGTATCTAGAATAATGCCACAAGGATACAAAGATCCAGCTGCCCATTTACATCTTCACGTGGTATAAACGTTTGATGCAAAAAGCTTTGCATTTGGTTTCAGCAGCAGAAGGTGAGACTCCCCCAGGCAGGGCAGAGTGGAAGCGTTCGCTGGATGGTTCCTTGCCTGATCTGCCAAAGGCGACCCAGGGAACCTGCATTTGCAGCTCAGCTGGAAAGGAAAAAAGCCTGTTAAACACCAGGTTTTAAACAGCACCCAGATCTCCAAAAGCACCGGAAAGTTGCTAGGGTATCCCTTATTTTTCTCAGCCCTCATCTTAAGGAAAAAAAAATGTAGAAATGATGGAATATCATCAAACAGTTGCTCAGCTATTTAATGTTTGAATGTTCACTTTTTCTTGCAGTCACCTTCGACCATTTTGAAATTTTGCGAGCTATTGGAAAGGGCAGCTTCGGAAAAGTAAGTGTTTTGTGAACTAATCACCATTTGGACAGCTGGAAATGTAACTGAGAAATGGGAAAATTAGAGGCTCACATGAGAGTAAAGAAATAAACCCCTGCATTGTCAATGAGCTTTGACCTGAGCTTCAACTCCTGGTAATCGAGAAGGAATCACAGCCCGGTCCCTCATCCATTCTGTAGTCACAAATTATATTACAGGAGATTAAAATGAGATGCTGATAAATCAAATGAGCTAAATTTCATTATGTTTCTGGATAGACACTTTCTGAGATTCCCCAGTGAAGCAGCACTGAACATCATGGTGCATCTTTAGTAAAGAACTACAGTCAACCTGAAAGGCCTGGCAATTTTTTAAAGAGGATATTTGTCTGTGGAACATAGTGTTTGGTATTAAGCATCAGGTTATGGTCATATGTTTTATTTTTATGCTGTTATGGAGTTCTCTGCTTATACATGCTGACAGAACTCTACAAAGTCGCTTGCCCCTTCACGTAAAGGCAAACACCCCTGCCAGAAACGGGGTGTGACATGGGTGCAGAGTGCGGCAAAGATCTCCAGACACAGAGATGTATTTGGTGGTGAAACAAAAAAGATTGACTGAAACTTTGCGAATTCATCCTAAACTCATAAACTGTTGTGGAAACAAATCTGAAAAACAGTCTGGTTTGTTTTGCAGTTTTACAAACTCTGGGTCTTTCACTGAAGCAATGTTTGTTTCTAGATTTGAAATATCACTGTAAGAAGGGTCAGAACTCAAACCCCAGCACCCCTCTAACAAATCCCAAGGTGCTTTGGGAGCTGAATGAAACTCACCAAGAAGGGGGAGCTCAGGTGCTGCTCCCCAGCTTCCAACCTATCCTTCTGGGGTGGAAAGGATTCTTCTGAGCAGCAGCCGGGGTGGGAGGGACAGACAAAACCAGGATTAGTTAGTGCAGTAAATAAAATGCTGACTTGTGCGCAGTTCCCCATCTCCTGTCTTTGTGGTGATAAATTCCTTCCCCTCACCTCCCCCCAGCAGAATCTCTTCTTTGGCCTGGAGCTGGGTGATGGATTTGCTGGCCATGTCTGACGTTGCAGCGTTGGTGCCCGGAGCTGTCACTTGGCAGTGGGGACATTGCCCCTGCCTGCGTTTGCTGCCATGTCATCTCTGACTTATCCCTTGATTTGCTCACGTAGGTCTGTGTTGTGCAGAAGAACGACACCAAGAAGATGTATGCCATGAAATACATGAATAAACAGAAGTGCGTGGAGCGTAACGAAGTGAGAAACGTTTTCAAGGAGCTGCAGATTATGCAGGGCCTGGAGCACCCCTTCTTAGTTAATTTATGGTAAGATATTGCTTCTTTGCCCACTGTCTGGGTTAGCAGTGTCACTGAGAGACACCTTTGAGGGTGGGGGTGCCTGTGGTGGTGGGTGTCTGTGCTGCAGAACGTCTGGGTGCACCAGGCGCCCATCCTGTCCCGTGGTTCCTTGGAGGGGGCTCCTTCTCTGTTCCGCTCGCCGGGGCTCCGGTCTCAGGGGAATCTTGTTTAATTAAAGAAGTTATCCCTCTTGTCCCTGAGACAAGCACAGGAGAGTTTATTCATGTGTTCCCCATGGTTTGTTCCTCAGCAGGTGTTGTTCGTTACCGTAACCCAGTTCTATTTAATTGTGCTCTTTTGCAATCAGCAGCAGCTCCTGGGACCAGGCAGCGACACCTGGGATTGATAGCTGAGCAGTGCTCTGCTCCCAGGGTTTCCCTTGGCAGCGCTTCCTTCTCGTTACCTCCTGACTCTGGATTTATGGCTTATTTTGTACTTTAAATAGCCTGCCTTAATGCCTTATTGATATTCGACTGAATTGATGCTAATCAGCGAAGACAAAAGCAATTTATCATTGAATTTACTGACAGAAAAATAATACTGTTCAAAGTTTATTGCACAAACCCATATATCTATAGGGGAAATGTGTACATAAAAGAGTCTCTTTCCTTTAAGAGCACCTGATAAATGCAACCTACGTGCTCTGGTTATAGTCCTTTTTCAACCATTAGCAATGGGATTGACCAGCTGAGTGATAAAAGACACACTAATTCTTCCCCTTTCGTAAGATTCAGCATGTTTTCCTGCAGTGGGGCAGTAGAAAGGAATTTTAAACAACATTCTATTACTGTTGGAGTCTGCCAGGTTAATTTTATTAGGACAGCAGTAACATTTCAAGTGGTGTGATCTCATACACCACATGATGCAGCGGCCAATATCCTGTAGTTACACGATTCCTCTGGGGTGGTGGGTAATTACATTTATTGGATATTGGATTTATTTCTAGAATGAGGTAGAACTTACCAATGCTGAACACAAAAAATGAGGCTAAACCACATTGAAGATCACAAATCTTTGAATAACTGTGTTTCTTTTTGAAATCTCCTGAAACTTGAGTGCTGTGAGGTGGACTCTCATGATTTCAATGGCGTTGCCATTCAATGTTGATCTAACTCGGGTTTGAATGAGAACCATGCATGTAGACGTCCCAGAGCTTTGGACATATGGATGGGGGATGACTTTGTAGAGTAGGGTAGATGATTGGACTCGATGATCCCAAGGGTCTCTTCCAACCTAGACAATTCTATGATTCTATGATTCTATATCTTCAGACTTTGCTTTCCTCTGTGAACAAGCGGTTCCAGGCAGAACTCACTCAGCTGCTGAGAACTAAAGAGTATATGTGTGTCATAGACCCATACAGAGAAAATGATCCCAGTTTCCCTGCTTCTGTTCTTATCACATCATCCCTGGCCTTGGGTACAGCCGTTAGCTTTCCTGCACTCTGTGACACACAGACTGTAGCTTCGTGTCCAGTAATTCTGGTTTGTGGTGCTCCTCATCGCATCACAAAGCTGGTGTATTGGTAAGAAAAAAACCTACGGGAAGAAATCTCATAGCAGACTGTCTCAGAGGGACGCTTGGTAAATAATTGCATCGAATCAGGTCACTTGAAGAGGAGCAGCACAGAGCAGCTGCATCCCCTGTTGCGTTGAGAAAATGGGTTTATAACAGGCTGCTGCCGGGAGAACCGGCCCCTGGTTCCAGGTGCGTCCCGCACACAGTCTGCAGGACCGGGCACGCTGGCTTCAGGGTCTGCTGATCACATCCCCTTGGGTGCCTGGAGAAGGAGAAAAGTCCATGTTGAAGATCTCAGAGTGAACTCCAAAGAGAGCACACAGGGTTTATCCAGAGCTCCAAGCTGGATTCCCACTGCTGTCCTGAGTTACCCATGGCTCGGCCAGCTGGGACGTCGCAGCAAGTGACGGGATCTTCCAGGGTCCCTTGGAGGGATCTTTGTGTGAGTGGTGGTCGGGGCAGCGCAGGCTTTTCAGGTGGCTTTCAGAGCAGCAGCAGAGATGCGACAGGAGTGATTTCTGGAGCTGTCCCCTCTGTAGTCAACAGGGAACCGTTTCAGTGGCTGCCTGTGGCCTCTCCTGGCAGTGTGCAGGGCGCCAGCCCCATCTCTCAGGTTCTCCTGGAAATAAAAGTGCGTGGCCCACACCTCCTGGGCCCTCCCTGGCCTGTGCTGTGTCGCTGCCACAAGTACCCGTGATGATGCCTCCTGGGAGCCGTGCTGCCTTCCAGGCTCCCGTCGATCTCCCTGCGCTACTGTCACGGGGAGGAAAACAGCAGCCCTCTGCGCTAGACTAATGGGTTTGGGTGTTCTTTGGCTCTGAAGTGGCTGAGAGTAACAATCTCAACACAAAAACATGGGGTTCCTGTTCTTCTAGAGGGCCTGATGCTAGTCATTCATGCAATGACACTAAGTTGGTTATGGATCTGAAGCTAAATTATTGTCATCTGAGTTATTTTGAGAGTATAGGTGGTAGGAGTTTGGTCACAATGGGAAATGGGGCATGGAAAGGTCGTGAAATTATTTATCAAGTTAAAAAGTTTGAAGAAATTATGAGTATTCTCAGAGGTGCCATATGTCCCTTTTTTAACCTGTCTTTTTTTTAATAGTATCATCCCCGGACCATGCTTATGCCGTTTTAGGTACTCGTTCCAGGATGAAGAAGATATGTTTATGGTTGTGGACCTGCTGCTGGGAGGGGACCTGCGTTACCACCTCCAACAGAATGTGCGGTTCCAGGAAGGCACCGTGAAACTCTTCATCTGTGAGCTGGTGCTGGCCCTCGACTACCTGCAGAGCAGGCACATCATCCACAGGTCAGCTGGGGACCCCCTTGGGGGACCGGTGCTCCCAGGCTGTGGTAGGGCTGGACTTGCTCCTTTCTGACATGAAAAGACAAATAGAAGCTCAAGAGCTAAACCAAACATCTCCCACACACGTTTGCTTTCCCAGAGAAAAGTATTTTATGTACAACAGGGAGCATGTTGTTTCTCCCTCTGGGATAGCTGTGTTTTAGCATGTTTGATTTGTTTGCTCATCTTGCAGAAAACTGTCTCTAATAGGTTTAATTAGCTGTAGCTCGTTAATATCCGTCCTGGCCCAGGGAGGGTAGGTGTCAGCATTCAGCATTCCCTGGCTGTCACACTGGAGGTGTCTCCCTTTTGCTCCCCTCTGGGTACCGCGCTGAGAGACAAGGAGTGGGACCGAATGCAGCTTTATTCTGTGTGAGGTTAAATCACTTTCTGGAAGTGGTGAGTGTTTCTTTTTGGCAACCAACATTTTTCATGGCCAGTGAGAAAATATTTGAACTCTTCCCACGCGTTCAAGGACCTGCAGAATAACAGAGGAGGTAGAGCTTTTGGCTCTGGAGAAGGTTTGGCTCCGGATGGGCAGACGGACGCGCGGCTGTTCCCTTCGGGTGTTCTGGGCAGTGCAAATATCAGGGGTCCAAGGGTTTGACAGAGGAGCTGGTAACGGGGTACGAACAGGGAGGGACTGGCAGAGGGTTAGTAAGGGTGGAGAGAAGGTTGTCTCCAAAAGAGCATTCTTATGAGGGGTAAAAATAAAGTGTGGTTCAAACTTTAAAATTGAAATGATGGTGGTTGTTAGTCAGGGAAGGAACGCGCTGTTCAAGGGCTGATGGAGATTAACGCTTGTTCATGTTGGTACCGTTTGGCTGCCATTTGAGATGTGAAGCAGAAAGGCTAGTGCTCGTTGTGCCCGCAGCACGTCCTCACCGCTGCGGAGAGCCCCAGGGGGGGTTTGCTCTGCATTGGTTGGAGCCAGACCTCCTCGGAGAAAGCTCCTGCTTTCTCAGGAGTCTCAGCTTTCACCTGCTTATTTTGTTTCTCACCTGCATGGATTTCTGCTCTGATGCCCCTCATCTTGGCAGGTGGCCACCCCAGCTCCCTGCTCAGGCTCCGACAAGCTCTCTGTGGTGAGACGCGAAGCCGGCGTGTGGTGATGGGGACATTGGCCACCACCACCCAGCACCTGCTCCCCGGCATTGAACAATGGATGGCCATGAATTAAACATCCTGAAATGCAACTCGGCAGCCTCTGTCCTGCGCTGGACCCTCACACTGTTGGCTTGGCCTGAGCAACTGCGTGGGGCACTAACGAGGGGAGGCACAGGGCAGGAATCCCGCTCCATTAGGGTTGTGTTAATGTCAGCTGTGGTGTCTGCAGGGTGAGGGGCTGGAGGTTCTTCACAATTCGGTGGTGAAGAACGAGTCTGCAGTAGGAGGAGGCCGTTCCTCATAACAATGAAGGACGTGACATCTACAGGAGCAGAGGGTGCCCAGGGGCTGTTGTCCCCTTCTGAGCCACATCCCTGCAGAGCTGTGGCCATCGGTGTCCCTTGGCCATTGGCATCCCCTGGCCACTGGCATCACCGAGGGGAGGGCTGGTGTCCTGCATAAGGGCAGGTGCGAAGAGATCACCAAGGGGCAAAACTCCTGGAATTTCCCAGAGGTTTATTTGCAAAGACAAGGAGGAGAAGCTAAAGCTCAGGCTGCAGTCTGTGTTTCAAGGAGCAGTGTTTAAGGTGAATCGAGTACAACAAAACATGTATGACAGTCTGTAAAATTTGCAAGTGATTTAATTAACACTGTACCACAGGTTCTCCCAGTGAGACAGTGTTAGATTAATAAAGTGACTCAGCTGAGTCAATTACACTGCAACATCTGTAATTGGGAACATCAGGAGAAGGCAAGCCATTGCTTATTTTCTCTGAACAAAGCTGCGCCAGGGCAGCAAACACAGGGATGGCTGGAATCATTGCCCACCTACATGTACAAGAGTGAGATATGTTTGTTAATTTTTTCAGGCTAGGAAAAGGTATAACCATTTTATAAAAAATAAATATACAAATAATCAATAAACAAAATGATCCCCGTTCCTTGTTTGTACCGTGGGAATGATCTCACGGTGCTGGTGTAATTCCATAGGCTACACACCAGACTGAGATCAGAGAACGCCCCAGAGGAGCTAAAAAAATTAATAATTGAAAAGTTGAAAATTGGATGAGAAACAAACACCTGTATTTATGGTTCATTTCAAAACTTTGACAATATTTTTGTATCACGGGATTCAAAGAATGCATTTTTTTCAAATTCTTTTTGCTGAAACATTTCTTAAAGTTTTTCCTTAAGTTAACGTTTTCTCAAAAACACCCGAGTGTGGCATCACCATTCTTCACTATCAAATACAGCACTTCTGGCCATCGGGGCTGTTCGCCTATACCCTGGGGCACAGTTTTGCTGCACTTTCAGGGAAAACCAGCTGCCTACCCAAAGCTGTCCCATTCTCTCTTGCCAGAGACCCCCATTCCTGCGCTTATCCATGGGACGGGGCTGGCACAAGGAGGTGACTGGTATTTGTGTCCCACAGGAAGGAGTTTGGGGAGAAGGTGCCAGAGAACTGTAAGCTGTTACATGATAATTAGATATATTGTCTTTCATTAATTCCAGGTAGCTACTGAATTCAAACTTTAGTGACTGCATTTTAAAAGATGAAATCCTAAACGTGCTCATTTCTTCCCTTTGAGCCCCTGGGGGTAGCGGGAAGCCTGAGGACAGTGCGGGGTTGTTGCACGTGTGCCTGCCTTGTGGGCTGCTTGTGGGGCGTTCGGTTGCCAGGTGGCTGATAGCAGGTGAACGGGGACTGATGTAATTAGCTCATTAAAACCAGGTAATGTCTTGTACAGTCGCTCAGGTGTACACAGCAGGGGTATCAGGTGTACTTTTTCCTCCCTTCAGCAGAAAGTATTTCCCTGCAGCCTTGCTGTAGGTGTTATTTTGTTGTTTGGGTTTTGTTTTTTTTTTATTCAGGAACAAAACCTGTGCAGAACCCATTTGTTTCTAGAACAAAGATGTTAAAATAATTTGAATTTTACTGAGTAAATGGGGTACAGCTCTCAATGTAGTATTGAAACAGATTAAGAAGTAAAAGGAGGAAAAAGATGAACAGCAGCTCTGTCATTGCAGGTGGGCTGCCTGGGTGCTGCTGGACCAGACCACAGCAGCCTTCACAGCCCTGGCCCTGCACCACCGCTCCTCTTCTTGTCCCATTAGTCATTCTCATGCCTAAGTCAAACCCTGTGGATACATCAGAGCTGAGGAGCCCCACCAGAGACACCTTCTGGGGCCTGATGTCTCTGACCGGTGTCCCCCCAGGGCCTGGGCTGCCCTAAGGCTTTGCCGCCATTTCCTGTCCCTTTTCTAGGCTAATGGCTCTCTCTCCTTCTCTGCTTTTTTCCTTAGAGACATCAAGCCTGACAACATTTTGCTGGATGAGCACGGTAAGTGCCTGCTGCTTTGTGGTCGTGCCTGTGCATAAAAGCAGAGTCAGAAACGGGATGTTCAAGTTCAAATTCAGGTGCCTGCTGGTTTCCTCATTTGTGTGGCTTTCCCTCCTCCGTTCGGTTCGGACGGGACCATCCTCCCGTGATTTGGTTGCTGTCTTTGGCTTTCCGGGGGGCAGTGTCCTGTACCCTCAGGGTGCTGTGTACCTCGGGATGCTGTGGTATTTCTGGGGGTGTGTAGTCTGACTGACTGATCTCCTGGTGTCTGTCGAAGGCATTGGTGGGGACCACACGTTTTGGCCAGCAGACCTCATTTTAAAACCTTCTTGGCTCTTGCTTAAAACTTGCTCAAAATGTCATAATTTGAATGGAAGTGCTCCTGTGTGCAATGCAGGCTGTGTGTAACGTATGCTTGCAAACAGAATGGATTATGGTTGAATAGATACTCTTCATTCATTCAGGCATTTTCTTTTTCCTTGAGCATTTGACATTGGGAGGGAGCTCCAAAGAGGATTTGGGGCTGGGTATATTATAGAAGTTGCTATCATTTTTTTCTCTAGTCTTTTTCCCAGGCAAAACTCTTGCATTACTCTCTAGACACCGTTTTTGTTCTGGCAAAGCTCTTGCAGTGAAGAACTGTCTGATATTTATTAGCTTTTAACTCATTAGAAAAACACTTTGTCATTTTGTTTGGTTTTTTTTTTTAAATCCATGTAACTGGCTTGTTGTGAGAAATCTTCATTAGCAACTGCAGCAAAGCACTCCAAGAGAAAAAGCCCATACAGGGACAAGGCGTATCTGAATTCATTATCACTTCAGAGGCTGTAATGGAGATGCTGAAGCTCCCACAGAACGGCCCTGCCACTCCTGTGTGGCTGGGGTTGCCTGGCAGCACCATTTTGCATATGACCTCTAATTTCAAAGTGCTGGCTAATTATTTATTTAGGAGCTGTCAGCCAACCTGCTTCTGCCTCCAACTGCCATAGGCTCTCTCACTGCCTCTCTCCTGCTCTTGCCCCATGGATGGATGCAGAGATCCGTCCTCCCTTCCGCCAGCATCCACACAGGACCTGCTGGTCCAGCCGTGGCCCCGGGGCCACCTTCCCAGCCAGCGCTGGTGGCCGGGGCTGCCTTTGGTCATCCCTTACCCTGGGACACTCTGGGGTGACCTGTCCCCATCTTCCAGGAAGCCCCGTGCCCTGTAGGATGGGGTGACACAGCCACCCCCAAGGGAGCGGGGACAGCAGAGCCCTGGAGATGTAGGTCCCATTGCTCCAAGAGGGGAGGAACAGAGGGGAAAGCTCTGCTTGTCTCTGCAGCTGCATTCAGCTCTGTGGGATGGAACCTGCAGGCTTCTGTAATGACACTGCAATTTGGGTAGATTTTTGAGCCTGTTCTCTGCTCACTGTGATGTTTTAACTGTTGCAGAGGTTTCAGAGTTATTCTCTGTGGATGTACCCTTAGCTTCAGTGTCCTTCTGACTACTCGTATTTCTTTTCTTCATCCATGGCAGCAGAGGTGTGTCCTCTCATGCATACAGAAAGCTTTGTGCAAACACAGTGCCATTTTTCTCTTGTCCCCAGAGCAATTGTCACCATAGCATGTTTATCTATATTTAGCCTAGTAGATGGTACTTGTTTTTCAATATCTCTTTCCCCATGGAATGGGCTGCAGCTCCCCATTGCCTCTCCTCTCCTTTCACCAGGCTTCCACAACCGCGATCACAAAATACATGCTATTTGCTGGCATCAATTTTTCATAATGTTCTTGATTGAGACCAGTCCCACGAGAGTATGAAGCACCTGAAGACCTTCAGCAATCAGACTGCAGTCCTTCATTTTTCAGATTCTTCTTGACACCTCACATCTTCCTTTCCAGCTGTGAAGCTCCTTTCCAGCTGTGACTCCTCACCCTTCCAGGTGTACGTACCCAAAGGCTGCTGCAAACTGCGGTGCCCTCTTTGCTGTGGTGAATTCCTGAGGAGGCTGCAGGAGCTCTGGAGCACATCATCTGGTCTCTGTGTAGGAGGTGTTCAGGTTCTTGATGGTACAAATGCCCCTCGTGATGCCACGTGTTGAAATGTGTTGTCCCGCTGCTGACGGTCATGAACTTAACACGCATCCTGGTTGGTGACACTCTCTATCACCATACCGATTTCAGCTAAGAAATTAAAGTGAGCCATAAAGTGGGATATCGGGCAAATGTCTTTCTCTGCAATAAATAAAGCAGCTGTTTGACATCAGAGATTGGGATCAGGTCCCACAACGAAAAAATCCTCAGCAGAAGACCCCCCGCAACAGTCATTCCAAGCACAGTGATTTCCTCCTTTAACGATAAGGCTGTTGGTTTGGCTCAATGGCAGCACGGCTCACCTGGGGGTAAAAAAACAGAACAGATGGCAGCTTCCAGGAATTGTGACTAATTCCTCAGGAGTTTTTGGCCAGGTCATTTGTCTAATAAAATTGAAGAAAAGCTCAGTTTTATCTCTAATAAAACTCAGGTTTTTTGCAAGAGCCCTGTAATGGCCTGTACCTTTCTTGTACCGATGCCAAGGGTTCTCGAGGGCAGTGCTAAAATGGGTGAGTTCTTGCCAACGCAGGGCACGTGTGGCCCATTTGCTCACTATTCTCAGTAAGGTAAGGAAGTTAGAGCACAGTCTGTCCAAGAGCCTTCACGCTCCACAGCCCCTGATGCCTCCAGCTTCATATTCTTTAAAGTGTTAGGTTGGATGGGCTTCAGCAATGATGTGGTGTGGAGCATGGCTCTTTCCAATCCAGCTGCAGGTAGAGACGCTGAGCAATCAGGAAAACACGAGCCTTAAAGCTCAGCAGCAGCTCCCAGCACTTCCCTCGCGCTTCCTGGGAGCTGCTGTCCCTGGTCTCCCCCCCAGGAGCCCCTGCCTCAGCCTCGTTGGCCCGAGCTGGTAATTTCCCAAGTGGGTAGTTTGTAAAACTTGTGATTTGTTTGAAGTGAATCATTTAAAAGATGCATCCAGAGCAAGGCACGTTTGTGCTTGGAATATCAAATTCTTAGTAAGTCTTTATGATTCACATTTATGAAAAGAGCTCCCCAGAAAGTGGGATGAGAGCTGGAGATGAAAGAAAAAACAATGCAAGGACATAGAGGACGCATCCAGACAAGGCAGTGGTATCTCATTCTTTTCTCTCAAGTACTCCCCGGCCATTTCGCCCAGTCCTTAGTGTGCAGACTGGGGGAGGGAGGGCTGGTGTGTAGCGCAGCGTGAGCAGCCAGGACACACACCAGCTCTTGGCACACCGGTCGGGTCCTGTCTGGGGTGGGGGCAGCTCTGACCCCTCGCTGGCTCTCCTGGCGGTGCCCACCGCTCTCCCAAGGAGCCTCAGGTTTTCCTTTCTTCCTTCAAGCCCAAGCCTGGCAAACACTGTGGATTTGGTGAGGAATCTGCCCGGGGTGCACTTTGCACCGTGGCCACGGCAAATACGGGGTGCGGGCACAAGGCTCCTGCGCTTCACACACTGTGCTATCGTTGAGGAGACACAGGCAGGAACGTGCTTTTAGGTGAAATTACAAACTCTACTTTTATTCCCCAAATTTTCCCAACTAGATCAGATACTTGCAGCAGGCAAACTTTTATCACTGTTCTCGTGTAACAGAGCTATAGGTGCAATTGTGAAGATTTACTTAAATGTTTCATAGCATCCAGACAAGACAACAGGAGTTCATTGCCAAAGCATCAACTTTTATAGAATCATAGAAACATCTGGGCCGGAAGGGACCTTCAAAGGCCATCTAGTCCAACCCCTCCGCAGTCAGCAGGGACACCCCCAACTAGACCAGGTTGCCCAGGGCCTTGTCGAGCCTCACCTTGAATGTCTCCAGG
>JAOXNO010000052.1:40309034-40333715 GCA_028565335.1 Limnodromus scolopaceus | reverse complement strand
TAATGTTTCTGATCCCTTTTAAATTGGATTAAAGCAGCACAGAAGTAACACAACCCTGATGGAAAATAGTCCAAGGGCTGTTGTGTGCGGTCTTACTCCAAATGGTTTTCAGCTGAACAAAAGTTGGGCTAAACTATGAATATTTGTTAACTGTAGGTATTTCCCTGCCCTGTTGCTGGTTTTCTGTGTGGTGGGTGTTTGTGTGTTGCTTGAAAACCAGTTTTGCAGATTTTTGTGTGCGCCCCCCCCCGCAGAGGCACAACCCAGCCAGAGACACCGTCCTCAATGTCACCTGGAAGCAGCCGAAGGGCTGAGTAGAAGCAGGGAGCACAAAAAGCGATTGTCACACCTTGGCAGTGTCCCCTGGCTGCGGGCACTGATAGAATGCGTAGAAGTACAGCAGCTGTTTTGACTCTGTGTGCAGGCGTAATTATTTTTTACAAAATTTAGCTCCCAGATGCAGCCCAGTTTATGAGAGACCCTTCAAGCTGGGCTCCAATCACTTACGGCCACCTCTCTCCCCTCCAGAAAGGCAGACTGAACTGTGACCCAACCTTTGAACTGGAAGAAATGATCCTAGAATCCAAACCTCTTCACAAGAAAAAAAAGCGCTTGGCAAAGAAGGAGAAAGACACCAGCAAAAGCAATTCCTCCCAGGTGAGACCAAGCATGGCTTTCCCTTGGGACCAACTTATTCCCAGGACTTAGCATCTTCCCTTGGTGGAAAGAGCACATAAACACACTGGTTTTGTGTGAGAATCTTAGTGCCCTTCTTCCCACTACAGTGCTTAAAGATGCTCTGTAGTGAAAGACCTCTCTGTATCTCCTTGAAATTGTCCTAGTAATGTCTTTCTGTGTCAGCTGTGAAGTCTGGACTAGACGGCCTTTAAAGGTCCCTTCCAACCCAAACTGTTCTATGGTTCTATGATCTATTTATTTTTCTATTCTAATGTGAAAGGCCTGCCACCTTCAAAAGCACCTAGAGATGCTCCAGAGGGACTTCATTGTTTTCAACAGAGAAAAGTAAGTACTGATGCTGGGGCAGCATGAGGGACCCTGGCCTTTGACAGAGGTGGGGGTCAGGCCATCTTGGCAAACGGTGCAGAGGGGGGTTAGGAGCTGCTTGGGGTGAATGCCGGCCGAGCTGTTGTCTGCTGGGGACTGATGTGACATTTCCATTCCTGAGCTGCATCCCCTGACCCCTTTGTGCCCACCCTGGTACTGTGGGAGCTCGGGCTGTTGGGGCTCGGTGGACCCCTGTGGGGCAAGCGGCCGCTCATGCCAGGGATGGGGACGTTTCCAGGCGGCCGTGTCACTGTGTGGCACATGGCACTGCCTGGGCTTCCTCTCACAGCTCGACCCTCCCTTTCTCTCCCAAAGGGTGAGGCATCACCACAATGACACCCAGGAGACCATGACACTGGCCAAAAGCAGAGGCACACGCAAGGAGGACAACCAGAACAACAACCTCTAAGAGCAGCACCGCCCTGGCTGGAGCGTCCTCGAGGGGCCAGCACTCACCCACCGCCCACCGGCACAGCGCTGGCCCCCAGACTCGTCCCCCGCCACCGGGACGCTGCTGACAGCCTGGGGCTGGGGCACCCCCTGCCTCTGCTCCCACTCCACCCCAGCAGGTCCTGGGGGGAAAGGCTGTGGGTCCTCCCCCCACAATTTGCCATAGCCAGTTGGACATGGATCCTATTATTTTACCTTTTTTGGTGGTGGGAATGTGACCATGTGAAAATGGATGAGACATGGAGTGTCCACCCTCTCGGCTGGGCAAGCCAGCGTCACAGCTCATGGTGGCCTCCAGCAGGCCAGCCCAAGGGCTGAGCCTGCGTCCTTCTGGAGGTGCCATCGCTGGTGTCACTGCTGGTGGTGGGTCCAGGCTCTGCGGAGCTCTGGCCTCCCGCAGGGGCTCGCAGCTGGTGGCTCCAGATGGAAGAGGCTGCTCTCAGTTCAGGGTGTCCCCCAGCGCTTAGTGACAAAGGTGGCCTTTGCTTACAAAGGT
The DNA here is from genome assembly GCA_028565335.1 of Limnodromus scolopaceus. Classification (NCBI taxonomy): domain Eukaryota; kingdom Metazoa; phylum Chordata; class Aves; order Charadriiformes; family Scolopacidae; genus Limnodromus; species Limnodromus scolopaceus. The sequence goes on along the minus strand of JAOXNO010000052.1, from coordinate 40,331,704 downwards.
GGCCTCCTGCGAGCATCCCGTGAGTGTGGGCACGGGGGGCTGGAAGCAGCGATGATCTCCGTCCTTGGCTGGGAGGAGGCAGCAAAGGCTTCCCCTTGGGTTCCCCCTCTCCATGCTGGTTCCTGTACCCGATCTCGCAGAGCAGCGCTGGCAGGGGGAGGTCGGGGCCGCAGATGTGGAGATGAAGGGTGACAACCAAGCACTGGTGAATAACTGGCATCCAGATGCTTTTCCAGGTCAGCCTGAAAAACCCGTGCCCATCACATTAAACTGCTGCAACTCACTGAATCTGATGGGGTCTGGCTTCCAACATCAGAGGTAAATTCAAATGTGTATTTTTAATTGCTCTGCCATCAAAATCACGCTTGATTTAAGCAGCTACTCTTTGCAGCAAGAGCTGTACTCTGGTGCAGTCTTTGCCAAGACTGAGATTGGCCAAAGCATCTCTATTAGGGTAATGCTGGGAATGATGTAATTATTTAAATGCTTTGGCAGACCTGATGTTTCACTTCCTTATTTGATATTTTCCTATCCTCAGCAATATAATGAATGCATGATGAACTGTTTGCCTCCCATTTGCCCAAAGGTGTTCCTTGTATCCCCTGTCTTTCTCTCTGGCTAAATCTGATCAACTCAAAAAAAAAAAAAATCAGAATAAAACCAACAGCAAATGAAAGGCTCCTTCCCAGATGATCTGAGTCCATGTTACTCCTGAGGTCACTTGTATAGCAAGGCAGAATGGGTGTTCCGCCCGCCTAGAGCGAACCAGGACTTCACTGGGCTCAGTTTTCCCATGGCTGAAGAGTTTCAGACACCCTCTGTCTGTGGAGCTGTGGATTCAGTCTGTTACCGACACACAAAAAAAAAGAGTTTTTTGCAGTAGACTTCCCATTGGTGTTCGCAGCTGCTGCTGATAGAAGGACGCATGAGTAATTCTTCTCTCATTGATGTGATGGTGGCTGCTGGTTCGCTTTGGGAAATGTGTGGTTTACACAAGTCCAGAGGATGCGGCCATCCCTGTGACTGCTGGGAGTGGAGTGTCCCCGTCCCCCTGAATCTGAGGCAGGGCATCGTCTGTCCTGCCTGTCGCCTCTGCACCCAGGGCTGGGGGTAGCTGTCTATACTGTCAAAGTGGAAACAACCACCGGGCAGCGTGACCCTTCTGGAAGCTGGAGTGGAATTAGTTCACCAGTGAGTGGTTATTGGAGTCCTCAGAGGGGGTCATTGCAGTGGGACAGCCTTCTCCTGCCAAGTCCCGCACACCCACAGAGTATTGCCATGTTCTTGCTCTCCCCCAGCCATCCCTTTCTCTCAGTGAGGTTGCTGAGCTGGGTGGGGGTCTCCGTGTCTCCCTGCCCTTGGACTCGGCCTTCCCAGGGAAGGCAGCCAGGGTTCTGGCAGCACTTTCCATCCATCCTGTTCTTTGCCCAGTCCTACAGCAGATCTGGGGCCAGGCGCAGCCCAGAGGGACAGTCCCAGCAGCGGTACCTGTCCCCTGCGGGTAGCAGAGAGGTTCATACACCAAAATTCTGTTTATCTGGAGCCCCAAACAAGGAAACTAACCCTGCTCCTCGCTGAGGAAATATCTATTGCTGCATAAATACCGTTGTACTGGCTGACCAAAAAAAACCCCAAACTCGAGTACTTAAATGGTAAGAACATCACATCTTTAAAAATTCCCTGAAGACTTCTACAACCATCTCTCCTTTCCCCTCTTTCCCTGTAAACAGAGGCACAGTCTCGGCTTAATCACTACCAGGCAACAGGAAAACATCTTTAATTACTTGGTAGCAGAATCTCACTAAACATGTAAGTAGGAGCCCCCTTCCCCACCCCTGGCACCGCTCTCCTGGCACAGCCCCTTGTGGCGCTGCACGGACAACTTGTGCTGTCTGAGCTGCAGGCCTGTGAAAATAAATATTTCAAGGTCAAATACTTAAGGAAGAAAAAAAAGTGTACTTATTTAGCACAGCCTAAATCGACACTTAGTGTTTGTAATACTTAAATTCCAATCAAGTTTTTTTTTTTCTTGCATGCTTTGCAAGCTTTAGAAGGCTGTGGTTTGATAACCACCGCTTGATAGAAGGGGAGCGTTTAACTCACAGGTGCCCACACAAAACAGCCCCTGTCCATCTCCAGCGGGGCAGAGCCAACACCAGGGCCTGGCCGTGCCACGGCAGCCGGTCTCTGTCACCGCACAGACAACAGGCGCAGCTCCACCGGGTGTTCACAGCCCATGACGGCCAGGTCCGGCTGCAGCTGGGGAGCAGACCCACAGACCCAACAGACTGTTACCTGCAACACACTGTTGTGCCAACACCTCTGCTTTTGCCTGAGAAGCTACACCAACACACCGACAGCAGCGAGCACCATGCAGCCTCCCTCTGACGGCCTGTCCCTGCACTGGGGCTCCTCCAGCTCAAACGCCACCCGAAGCCCCTCCTGGAGCCCCTGGAGCCCCTCCTGGATCTTGCCTGCGGGACACAGAGCCACAGCAGCCCTGCTCAGCAGCATCCCGGGAAGAAAAGAGCCAACCAGCAACACGAATTGTTTGAAGGAACAACTTTTTTTTTTTAATAAAGTGTACAAAGTAGTAAAACTCCTTACACGAGGTGCTGTGACAGCTGTTACAGAGATGATTCGGTCTCCCCCATGGGCCTTGTGGAGAAATGCCGATGAGCGTTGGGTAGAGATGAAGGACACAAACACGACACAGACCCACCTGCCCCTACAGCTCCCGTGAACCTGTCCTCCCCGTCCCTCTCTATGGCCCCGGCCGGCCCCCGTTTGCCGTCCTGGCCGCTTGGCTGTCCTGCACCACGGCGTCCCACACGCGTTCAACACGAGTAACACACTGAACCGAGCGACCTGTCTGAGCGGCATGCATACAGAAAGGAAGAGTAAAAACACAACCCAACCGAACCCACAACAACAACAACAACAACAACAGAATTTTAAGGCTATGCATAAAACAAAATGAAGCAATATCTTTAAAGCTAGGTAGCAAGTAGCATTTGTGAAACATAAGGCTTGAGGCTTATTGATTCTTCAGAACAGGTTTATTTGCTTTTCCTTCTTAAACACCAATGTACCATTTGTCTTCCTTCGCTTGAACAGGGGTTTTGTTTCCTCCTGGGCAGGGACGTTTAACTCAGGGAGGTTATGTTGGAGCGGCCCCCCGGGGGCGCAACGATGCGCTTGCTCGCCGAGCGCACGCCTTCATCGATCTGGGTACCTGGGAGAGGACAGGAGAGCGCAAAGGGGAGGGGGAAAGCAAAGTTAGAGCATTTTCTTCACAGGACTGAGCAGTCAGGCAGCCTGGGGTCTTGCCAAAAAGGGCCTCCCAAGGCTGTCTACAGAAACCTGCTCCCTCTCCAACTCCAGTGATGACCCCGAGAGCAGCAGCAGCTCAAACGTCTCTGTAGATGCTCCTTCATGAGCAGACCCAGCAAGAGCAGGGTCTGATGCTGTGCTGGCACCTCCATGGCCACAGTCTGCCTTGTTTCTACTGCAAGGTGCCAGCTCCAGCCACATCCTTTAAGGGACACATGGGGTCTCACCCTGCCATGCTCCATTCCTGTGCTCAGCTTGCCCCAGGCCATCTCCCAACTGCCCCCTGCCCCAGGCCAGGGGCTGGGACAGTGTGGCCAGTGGCCCTGTGCCCTCCCAGCCCAGCCGCCGCGTGTCTTCACCTGACAGGCTGAATCCAGACTGATGGAGGTTCCTGACAGGGGGTGTCTGCCGGGTGGGGGACCCCCTGGTTGACCCTGCAGGGGTTCCCCCCTTGGGGGTGGTGGTCAGGTCAAACACGGGTCCGTCATACATGCCCCGGGGCACAGCATGCATGTCCGACATCTGTCACCAGAGAGAAGAGGACAGTGACACTTCTCTGCTCCCAGGGAGCATCCTGCCATGGCAGCCCCATGCCCCAGCAATCCTTGTCTCCCCACTCCTACTGAGAGGCCATTCCCACTGGGCCCCCCTGTCCTGCATGCCCAAGACCTCCCTGTGGCATTGAGGCCTGGAGCAGCCCCATCACCCACCTCCTGTGTGACGACCTCCCCTCACGCCCACCCTGCAGAGCCCTCTGCAACAGCCACAGGTTTATGCTGCATGGATGGGGAAGGAGAAGGCCATTTCGGCCAGTCTCTTTGGTTTAAACTCAGCATTTCCCTCCACGCTCCTGCTGCAGCAGGACAGCAACAAGGGCAGGCGTCACCCACTGCCAACTGGAAAACCAACCAGTTACTGGGGAGAAGGGTGATCTGGGCTAAGTTTCCTAACTCTGTCTCCTGGCATCCCTGTCTCCTCACCTTCCTCCTGGCTTTGATGCGCTTGTAGACATAGTCAGGGAAGGGGCTGCAGGGCAGGAAGCGTCCAGTCCCCTGGGTCACGTGCAGGTTGCCATCCTCCAGCATGATCTTCCCCTGGCATATGACAACCAGCGGGGCCCCGCGTAGCTCCATCCCTTCAAAGATGTTGTATTCAGCTGCCTGCAGCAACCAGGAGATGATGGTCAGGAGGTACCTGAGTGCTGCCTGCCCCCTCAGGTCTGTTCAGTCCCCACAGCTTGCTGCTGACGTCACCAGTGCAGGGAGAGGACACCTGTAACAGCCTTCCCTGCCCCAGAGGCCTCCTTTAGTCCACCTCACTAGTCCATCAAACTAAGAACCCACCAGAGCTCCCAAGATGAACCACGACCTGCTGCTTTGGAGCTCAGTGCGAGCAAGGACTCCAAGAACAGAGGGGCGCAGGACTTAGGCCTGAGGTAAGGCATGAACAAAGCACACTGGCAAAGCCAGGAAAAATTTGTACTTGGAAGAGGAACCCAAATAAGGAGAAATTTGTGTCCTTACACCTGCGTGGGCCAGGCTCAGGAGTGAGAAAAGCAGAGCCCAGGGCTCACAGCCACTCTACCTCACAGTCGCAGCCGGCAGTGCCCGCTGCCTGGACTGAGTCCCCCAAGCTCCCAGCAGTCAGGAAGCCTTTACGCAGCGCTACTCGCCTCCCACCCTCTAGCATTCCCACAGACCAACAGAGGACTTACAGACTGATGGGTTTTTGCCGTAACGATCTTCACTGCATCAGGATCCCAAATAACCAGGTCGCTGTCTGAGCCCACTGCTATTCTCCCTTTCCGCGGGTACAGGTTGAAGATTTTTGCAGCATTAGTGCTCGTCACGGCCACAAACTGGTTTTCATCCATCTTTCCTGTGGCCTGCTCATACACAAAGGGAACTAAGAGCTCTTTTGGGGAAAGGGAGAGTAAGAGCCAGACTCACTCCCACACAAGCCACGTGGTGGCTGGGCCCTGGCCACTGCGGCTGGTCTCACTATTGGCCCCAGACAGACCAAAAAGTGGGGGCACAGTCAGAGCTCCTGGCTGTTCACCCTGAGCCCATGACTGCTGCCTCTCCCACTCTGGCTGGGTTGGGCTCTCAGAGCCAGCGAGGAGCCAGGACGGGTGCCCAGCTCTGCGGGGGTGTCCCATCAGCCCTGCCCCCTCCCTGGCCTGGCTCTTACCACTGCCTTGTCCCAGATGACAGACATCCGTTCCTCTATGCCATTGGTCCCTTCCGGGATTGCTGTGAAGTTGTCTTTTCCGATCGCTTTCTGTGCGGTGCTGAATGTACAGTGGGCGCTTCCCGAAACCTGCAAGTCACCACTGCGGGGTGGTGGGAACAGAAGCATCATCAGGGGACAGGCAGCCACTGGGGAGCCATCGCTGCCAGGCAAAGAAAGAGGAGCGATGCAGGCCAGCTCCTGGCACTGCCCGTGTGAGGCAACTGGCCTCGAGCACGTGGCTCCCAGCCCGGCTGCGCCTGAACCCAGCCCAGCATGGACACAATGGCTCTGCTCGGGGCTGCGAATCGGCCCTAATCCACTGGTAATCTCCATCTTCCTCTGATAATTTCTGCCATATGTCTGACTGCCTGCACAGCCAGAGACCCAGGCTGACGACACAACATGCTCCCTAATCTCCACCAGATATGTCCTGGTGGAAGAAAACAAGCCATCCAGCCCAGCTGGAGCCTCGCAGGCTCTCCTCCTGCTGAAGCATCACAGAAAACGGTGTGGGAAAGGCATTAGGACAGACAGCTGTGGGCCGCAGGGACTCAGAGTGCTCTTCCCTCTCCGTTGAGGTCTGGAGTAAATTTGAAGTGGAAGGGAAGGGTTAGACAGCCAGCTCAGGAGCTGGACTCACTTTTCCTTGCCAGTCCCTAAGGCCTGCACCTACTTCATACACCCAGACTGAGCAGAGGCACATCTTGCTCCTTTACAATGGTGAAATCCAGGGTGAGCTGCATATGCCGGCCCCAAATGCAGCAGCACCTCTCTTAGGCCAGCCATGGCACCTCCATGCTGGCACAACCCGGGTTTATCCTAATGTGCCCCTCCGCAGAAACACCTCTCACTGACCAGTCATCCCTTGCTCATCTAGTTGAGATGTTTCCAACATTACCTCAAAGGTCATTTCCATTTACAGCCCCCTCAGTGTCAGCCCTCGCTGGCTAACACAGACCAGCCGCCGCGCACAGTTCGGGGTGCAAACACTGGGTGAGTGGGGCATGCAATTCACATGTGGCACGTGGAGAGCAACGAGCTCTGCGTCCTGAGCTGCTGCGCGTGCCTTGCCAGTGAGGGGATGGAGTGTAACTGTGAAAGGTCAAAGCAAATAGCTGAAGTGCTTTTATTGTTTGCTATTTTCAACAAATCCCTTCCCCGCCCCCTTGCCTTCAGGGTGAAACAATGACCTACCATCCCCGACAGACGTGCAGGAGCTGCCCTTAAAGGCTTGGTGCGCTCTGCGGGTTGTACTGCTGCTCACCGAAACACATCACAAAACGTCTGCTTTGTGTTCCACCAGGGGCCACCTGTAACCCCTCCACCTTCTCCTGCACATCACAACCCAGGCAGCCATTCCCACCCCTCACACGCAGAAGGGCTGCTCCAGCTTGGTGAAGACTTTTGTTGACAAGTCTGTATTAGCTGCTCCTCATTTCATTGCCTTCTCCAGGGCATTTAAAATGGTTCGTAAGTAACCTGGTATTTTTGTCTTTACTGACATCAAGCTTCTGGCGCCTCCCCTGGAGCAAATTCTGGCACCTCCCCTTTCTTCCCTCCGCTCTCAGGGAGAAGCCACCACAGCTCCAAGTCAGAGCCATTCCATCAGTCAGCCCATTAGATGCTGACAGCCAAGTGGCTCGGTTGGACAAAGGCCCGTGCTGCCCCGGTGCTCCATAACCTCCTCCTTCCCTGCCCAAGGACGGAGTCTGCTTCCGCCTGGCAGAGCCACCACTCACCTGGCCAGGAGGGAGTTGATGTAGTCAGGGGTTGTTGGGTCTGGGCTCAGCGGTGGAGAGACCACAAATGCCGCAGCCTTGGCCCAGTTTTTGCTCCAGTAGTGCGTCCCGTCGGTCCCCAGACTGGCCGTGATGGGCTCACCAAACACCACGTTGCCTGGAACGGAGGACAGAAAGGACTCTGTTTTGGTGGAGCCTGGAGGCGTTCTCCATTCCACAGCACCACCAACAGCCTGCCGTGCCCAGAGGACACCCAGGCCCATGCCGGGCTGTCCCACACTGCCTCACTGCCTGCTTGGACCTCAGGTGCTGTGGCAGGCAGGAGGAACAGCAAGGCCCACAGCCCTGCCCGCCATCACCATAGGGCACCGATCCTGCTGGCACAGCAGGCCTGGTGGGAGCATGGTGCAGGAAAGCACAGCTGCAGAGCTATATGGGGCTCAAACCACTTGGACACAGATCGGTGGAGTCTCCTCAGAGAGCCCTTCACAGCCACAGCCACAGCACAGACAAACTGGTGTTTAAAGCACTGCTCCTGTGACAACAGGAGGTGGCTCCACGCGGACTGGTGCAGTGTCCCCATGCCCCTCACAACTCAGGTAAATCCCTGAACCAACTGCAGGAGAGGAAGCACTGGACTCAGGACACAGTGGTGGTCTCAGCAAAACAACCATGAGGACATGGAGACCACTGAACCCAGTTGTTCAGGATCCCAGCAGCAACAACAAGGCTGGGTGCAGCAGCAGCTGCCACTCACCCTTTTTTCTGGCTTGTGAGATGAGGTCAGCAGCACTTTTGCTCATCACTTTAGTCACGTAGAGAGGACAGTTGGTCTGACTGGCAATGGTGATGGCCCGGAAGACAGCTTCTGCTTCCAGCTGGAAGAGAGAATGGCACATGGCTGCAGAGGAGCACCGAGCGGGCAGGGAAGAGCCCCTGCTCCACTCGGCACACCACGGATTGCTGCTGACTCCCTGTGCCCTGGCTCTTACCCAGGGCTCCCTGAGGGCGGGTTCACCAGGGAGACCTGATGGGGAAGCTTCATCCTCCCTGGGGCCTGGCCCAACCCGCAGGGTACAGCCCTGGGATGCTCAGCGGGGGAGCGCTGCCTGGACCGCACTTGGGGCCAGCACAGAGCTGCATCTGCTTTTTCCGTCCTCTGGTTCCAGCTCTCCTGACAGCCAGAGAAGCCCAGGGACCGCTGCTTGTGCCTGGCAGTGTGGATCACAGGCTTATGCCAGAGAAAGGGTCTGCCCCTTCAGACCACACGCTGCTCCTGCCACTGTGCTCGGTTCTCCCAAAGGCCACGCTGCCTGCGGAGGGTGCAGGGAGGGCACAGGGAGCCATGGAGGGTGCAGGGAGCCATGTGGGAGGCTGTCGGTGTTGGGGCCTGGCTGCCCTGTCATGCAGCTGCTGCTCGTCCCGGCCTGCTGACATGGACCTGTGTTTCACTGTCCCGCTGTCAGCGGAGGGCAGGTTTCCATCACAAGGGATATCTTTGGACTATTACATCAGCCCGTGCTCAGCCTGAGCTCAACCCCAGAATTTCTCCAAGTGTTTGCTCTACAGTTTGGCTTCAAGCTTTGGCATGAGAAAGTTCAAAACAGAAGCCTTAAAAAGACAATGTACCAATGAGGCTGCTCCCGGGGGAGGCCAGGGCTGCAGGGAATGCGGTGACTGCGGGCCAGGCAGCCGCCCGCGCCCAACGCTCCCGGCAGCGGGAGAGGCAGAGACTGCACCCAGACACCTCGCACTTCTGCAGCCTGTTTGCTGCACAGTGAAAAAAGGTTTATCTCTTCTGCTTAAAGACTCTTTAAACAGAAATTTAAACAAGAAAATATTTTTATCAGCATGCTTACGGACTTGAGTAGTTGGTGGGGTTTAATGTGGATGGGAGCTAACAGAGCCATCACGCTCCATGGCACCTTACAGTCTGGAGCAGCACCATCCTGCCCTACCAAATCAGTGCCATCACCCGACAGAAGAGCATGTCTTTAATCCCCACTGAGGTCCCTCTGGGACAGAGCAGATCCACAGAGCTATGGACCATCCTCTCAATGCTTCACCATCACCTGCAGGCTTTATGGGGGGTTGCAGGGTCATTTGTGCTCTACCTAACATTTTCCCAGGTAGAGGATGTTCTGGAAGAGGGACACTGTTTATTTTCAAAGGCAACGAGATCTGGATTTGTCTGAACAGACAGTAGAATCATAGAATCATAGAAGTAAGAAAGCATTGTCGACAGTATCTAGAGTGTTCTTGCACTGTTCTCAGTTGCCTTACACTTTAATGTAATTTCAAGATCAAACACTCAACAATGTTTTACCGGCTCTGGAGCAGAACTGCAGTGCTGTCCTACAACAATAGGACAGTTCTCAAATCCTGGCACAACCACAGCATCCCATAATTGTGGGTTAACTTGCCAACTAGTGGCAACGGATCTAGAGCCGTAAAAATGGCAGTTTGCACACAGAGGGACTCTGATCTACTGTACTTGACAATGAGGCTCTTCCCTGTACAGAAAAATGCTTTACAGTCTCACACTTCACAGAGATTAAACACCGTATTACACTAGGTTATAGATGTTGTTACCAGCCATAATACAGTCAACTTCTTACATTCTCAATTTAAGCCAACTGATTTTATTTCCACAGACCTCAATGTACAAATCTGCCCCTGTGCTCCCCAGCTCGGCTTTGCTGTTGTACCAAAGTCTATAGTTTTCTTCTCTCATGTGCTATGGAAAGTTAAAAGCACCTTTCAGCAGGCAGTTATCTCAAGAAAACCTATCTAAAATTAGACTCAACTCAGATTAATGGACCAAACAGAAAAATACCCTGTGAGCTAAAATTAGAAGTAATCTAATTAGTGTCTTGACAATGATTTGTAACCAGGAAATTCCCCCTCTCCTTCCCTCCCACTGCTTCCACCAATGGCTTTGTCCATCTGATTTTGAAACACACTTTAGACCCTAAGCAGAGATTAAGCAGGAAGAAGCTGGAATCTGTCTGCACTCAGACAAACAGTGAATTTTCAGAGAAACTAAAACTTGCCATTCAATTCTTCTGAGGCCTCTTACATCCGTAGAGTCACCTATAAAAGACAAATGCCCCCAAACCAGCCCTAAATGCTGCTACAGCCATACAGATCTTTTTGTTGACTGATTCATCTCTGGGAGACTCAGAAGCCCTTGTCTCTTTAGCCAGACTGAAAAATGTTTGTCGCACCTCACTCTTTCCTGGGCTGATGATGAACAGGACAGTGTTGCCTGTAAAAATGGATCCCCATGGATGCACACACACAGAGACACACGATGCTTGCTTGGTCCCCATGCACACACTCAGTCCTACTGGGACTTGTGGGGAAAGCTCTGCAGTGCAAGGCTGGTGCCATCCTTTGCACCTTACCTCCTCAGGTCTGCTCAGCACGTGGCCCTCGGGGCCGGTTATTCCCATCTCCAGCATCCTGGTTTGTTCCTAGGACATTGAAAGGACAGAGGGACAATACAAGAATGTGAAACTATCAATGACACAGAAAAGCAGATCCCTCCTGCATCCAGCCCTTCACTTGGGACCACCACCATCCTGTGTCCTGTGGGACCACCAGGCACAGTGAGAGGCAGCTGCACCATCAAGGGGTTCGAGAGAGAAAGACGGAGGATGGGGAAACAGGAGTGCTTGGAGGGAACACGGACACCAACTGAAACCTCTTCGGTGAAACAAGCACAGTGTGGAGAAAAAAAGGGTACAAAACTTCCCAGCTCCACAAACAGCACTTGATATATTTACAGTCCCTTTCCAAGGCCCTCCCTGGCTCCCCTTCTGAAAAACAGGCAGTCTGAGCAGAAACTATGGAGAAAACAATCATTAAAGCCAATAAGACATTTTCCTCCTAAGGTTACTCCTGGGTCCCCAGTGCTGTTATTTAATCATCTGGATATCAGCAAGTGCTAAATCCTGTCCTGTATCAACTTCTATGAAGCTGGTGGTGTGGGACGTTGGTTCCTGTATTAACATTACCCAAGTATTTTGCTGTTATAAATAAGGACCATGCATGATTGTGTGTGTGTGGTGCATGCACTGGCCTGCCCATCTCCTGTCTGCACCCTGGAGATTTCTCTCGCATTCCCTTGTTTCAAATATCTCCCCTTGAGAGAGGTCAAAGGAAACAAACAAGGGGACTTCATGCCATCCATTTGTGCACTGCAGCTCTAAAAAGTCCAAGGAAAAACTGATTCTTGTAGTCCGAGAGGATGTTCGAAGAATGACCTCTTAGTTCACACTCCAACTCTCAAGAATAAGAGAGACAGGAAAAAACAAGGACTTGGAGAGCATAACTGAGCAACATCTTCCCTGTCTTAATGAAAATCAAAACATTTGGACTTTCTCTCATCCAGCACCAATTACAACACAGCGGGTCAATACAGTCTACCCACTTACCACCAGCACCACCATTCCGCTGCAAATCCAGCTCCATCAGCCACTTCTGGCCTACAGCATGGAGAAAATTCCTCCCTTGCTGCGGGACTCTCCAATATCCTTGAACTCTCTGCACCGATTGTGTGCAAGGCAAAGGTCTCTGACCCTCCACACCACAGAGCTGCGGTTGGTGTGAACACACAGTATTTGATAGTCCACCCTGTTCCATTTAGATAATTGCTAATTCACTATTTCAAATTCACTTATGCACCACATATTCACAGCAGAAAATCTTGGTAAATTTGATGTTGCATCTGAGTACCTTGCAAAAGACACCCACGCAGTTTTAGACTCATTTTGTCAATGCCCCCACCTGGGATAGACTTTCAGTCCCCAGACACCAGAAGAGTAGTTTGTTACCTGTGCAATTATATCTCCATTTTCAGCATGAACTTGAGCTATGGCACCCAGCTCTGCCAGGCAGCTGAATATCTCGTACAGCTAAAACAGAGACAAGAAACAATGATCACTGAGCAGACAGACCGCCCTCGGCACCCCACACGACCCTCCAGCCGAGGACAGTGGCAGGGCTGGCACGGGCACCCCGGGACCAGCTCCAGCCATGCCAGGTGCTGCTCGCCGAGGGCCATGGCCACTGGCGGACACTGTTGGTGATGTCCAGGCCAGACCTCTGCTCCCTCCTGCAACGCGGGAACCCAGACAGACCACAGCAGGCACACTGTCCCGCAGCCCTCCAAAGGCAGTGAGGGCAGAGGAGAGGAGCCGTGCAGAATGGCCAGGAGCAGCCAGTTGCCTGCTGCTCTGGCCTCCCTGTGCCCAGCATGGCCACCGTTCCCCCTGCACCCAGCGTGGCTGCCATCCCTCCCTGTGCCCAGTGTGGCCGCCATCCCCCCAGCCGCCCCTCGCATCAACACAACCATCACAGCAAAGGGGGTCTCACCTCGGTGTTTGACATCTGGTACAAATCCTTGTAGGCCATGTACACCATGAAGGAGTTGACTCCTGAGGGCAGAGGAGAGAGGGCTGAGCTGGGGCCTCTCCCTGCTCTGGGCTGCCTTCCCCCTCAGCCCATCTGCAGGGCACAACTCCCCCTCATGCCCAGCAGGCACTCGACAGCGAGAGGAGGGATGGCAGCAGGGTCACCCCATGCCCTGCTTCCACCGGGACCACCATGCAGCAAGGGAACTGCAGGGAGCAGTGGGCACCAAACCTTTCTCTTGGACCATGGTGTGCAGCTCCTGCCGGATGCGGTTGCTCCAGCGGGGGATGTCCATGTGCAGCGCGTAGTCGCAGCAGGCCTTCCCATCCGCCCACTCGCGCCACCGCTCCAGCGCCTCGGCCAGGCTGGACTCGGGCTCCGGCACCACGTGGTCCACTGCAGGGGCACAGCAGGGTGAGGGGTGGGCAGGGGCTCCCCAGCGGACACCCCACCACTGCCCCACATGCTGCCGGGCACCTCTGCAATCCCAGGTCACCTCCCAGCAGCCTCAGGGCAGCTCCAGAGGGCAGACCCCATCACTGCTGCAACTTGCCTGGGCTCCACCATGCACATTTACCGGCAGAGGAGCACGCAAAGCCTTTGCTTAATGGCCTTTGGCTCGGGACCAGGGGCTTTTACAAGCTTCTGCTGAGAAATCAGCTGAAAAATGAAGGGCCTTGTCCTTCCTTACTCCCGCTTCCACCCCATTAACACACAGCCTCCTCCCACACGGCAATACTAATGCGCCTTTTATTGCCCACCATGTAATCCCCATGCCCTGCCCCAGTCCATTTCACACAACTAATTTTTTTGGCCCATGGGGCAAGGAGAAGCAGTGGGGAGGAGGGCAAGAAACCCTCTGATCCTTTACTGGAAGGATCAACAGTTGCTCCTGCATCCCAAGAAATCCTGCTGTAACCACAGCTGTGGCCACTGCACAGCAGTAAAAACTGGACCTCAGACCAGAGCACAGCCGTGGCCTTCTCCAAGGAAGGACCTCAGAATTCCCTTTCCTTTTTCATTAGCACTGTTCATTTCCAAGCAGCGCAGGATGCCAGGACATTGCTCCGTTCCTCAGATGACTCTGAGCATCACACTGCCCTATTTTTATTTAACAGGGAAAAAAAGTGATGCCATTGTTCTTTTTTGAGGGTCCCAGGGGCACCAGTGGCTGCTACAGACAATGAAACACTGCAGAACACAGGATCTGCAAGGGCAAGGGGTCCTATGTGAATCCCCTGTCCCACCACTTCAGTGTTACTAAGGGTCCCAAAGATTCATCCCACCCCTCACTCTCTAGACTGCATTGACAGAGACTGCAGGAAAGATGAGTACACTGACATGGACCTTTAAAACAAGGGCAACTGAGAAAAGCAAAGAGCAAAAGAAATAACTGGGCGACATTCCAAGAGTGCTGGGTTCTGTCACATACAGGACCTGCCTGCTGCACTCACTGATCATGGTGGTTCCACCAGCCAGAGCTGCTTTCGTCCCTTGGAAGAAATCATCCACAGCTGTCATCCCCTTGTATGGCATCTGCAGGCGAGTGTGGACATCAATTCCTCCAGGGATCACCATCTTCCCATTGGCTTCTATGGTTTTGACCCCTCCAGGGACGATCAGATTGTCGCCAATCTGCCTGATAAGATCATACCAAGATGGTGAGCTACACACACACAAAGGACAACCAGCCACAATGTCATCAACGAATGGTTCAGCTCAGGAGCAGCCAAGTCACCTCCTCCCACCGGCAGGAATGTCCCACTCCCACATCTGGGCTTGCAGGAGCCAGCAGAGTGAAGCCACCTCACCCTGCAGCAGGACTGCCTGGCTCACTTAAACCTACGATTTGCACAGTCCAGGGGTGGCCACCATCTCTCCGACTGCTCTTTGGTGTCTATGATGGCACCTGCCATCTAGGGAGCATGGTCTGACGGGCAGGCAGATCTCTGCAGGGTATGGCGAGAAGCTGCCTAGGACACTCCACACCCCACAGACTCATGAGCCAGGCTGCCAGAAGCATTTCCAGCACAGCGTCGTACCTGTTCAGGGGTGCACACTCACAAAACCCAGCACCAGCCCTGCCTCCAGTAAGACGCACCCCTAATCTCTCCTCTCCCTGTCCTTCTGCCCACCTTAAGTAAGGCTCAAGTCTGAGGCTTACTTACAGAGAAAGATGATTTCCCAGCATAATGCCACAGCTGCCAGGCCAGCTCAGGGCTCCTCAGAGCACAAAGTCCCGAGGGCGCGGGGAAGCCTCCCTCTGGGGAGCTGGGGAGGAGCTGACGAAGGGCACAGCGTGGGGGCTGCCGCCTGGCTGGGCTCGAGCACCGGGCTCACACTCTTCCCAAGGAGCACAGAGTCCTCCCCTCCCCAGGACCTCCTCTCTGGCACTGTCTCCTTCATCCCCCTGAAGGGCATCTTTGCTGTCAGCAGTGCCATGCTCTAGTGAAGGCAGCTAAAATCCCAAGTACCTAAAAATATCTTCTGAAAACAGGAAACCTAAAAAGTTCCAGTACACATCTACTCATAGCCTAAAATACCGTTATAGTCCTGTGGAGTTTGTGCTGTTATAGCACACAATATTCTCCTCCCCAGACATACCCAGTGCTCCTGCAGGCCAGGTCACCCGAACCTTGGGACTCCCTTTGCTCAGCCCCCCGCCCCCTCAATCCCTTTATCTGTCCATATGTGGCACTCAGCCTTCAAATCTCTTCTTTCAGAAATCCTATTTTCATCAAGCCTTCCTCAGTCTTCCCTGATAAATCAAGATAAAAGACAAGTTGGTTTTAGGGAAAAACTTCAGATTTCCTTGGCACATTGAGGAAGTAAATGAGGAACAAATTCTATTTTTGCACTTCATTGAACCTTAGTGACTTTGCAGTTTTTTTTCCTGAGAATAACAAAGGTTCTGTGGATAGAACTGCTCACTCCAGTACGCTCACAGCAATAAACCAGTAGCTCTTTTATCACCATTTTTTTTGAGATGAATCCATCACCAAAGGAACTGAACTGTTCACTGTGTTCTTACCAGAATTCACTCATGAGAGCACTTCACTTCCAAGGCAATGAAATTCTGTAACCTCCAGGTGAGGACAAGTGACGTGCCCAAGGACACCCAGAAAGTCTGTGCCACAGCAAGACCCGAAGCTGGCTCTGATCCCTGTCTGGGTACAAGTACTAGACAATCATGAACACTCTTGTCCATGAGCCTCATAAAAATACAGTCCCACTTCTTGAAGTATTTCTCGGCTGGTGGATTTCTAAAATACACCATCCTGGGAAGGACAGGTATTTTCCTCTTAACAGAGAGCAAGTGATGCCTTTTCACATCCCTGTGCTATAAACCATCCCAGTTCTTCCAATCCACCCAGCTTGGAGCTGGTCCTAGTGTGATACCTTTGCCACTTTGAAACGCAGCCTTTAAACAACAGCATTTTTACTGCACCTCTGAAACACACACACAAAAGCTGTGGGGACCCAGAGGTTTGCCTGCAATTCCTGAAAATCTCAAGGATGCTGTGCTGCAGCACAGCACTGTCCTTGTTAGTGGCTGACAAATGGCATCTTGTGTGGGGTCACTCATGCTAATACTGTTAACCTGGGGCAAAACGGGAGTCAAAGATAAATCTTGTTCCTGGTGCAGTTACGTACAGACTTGTTGTACAATGGATGCTGTGTCACAATGTCACCAGCCCAGCTGCGATTCAGTCTCTGGAGTTACTGTTGAACACGCCAGGCCATCACACGTGTGCGCTCACACACTGCAGAGAGCTCAGCCTCTCACCAGAGCCAGCTGCCAAGCTGGGTACAGACTACATCCACAAAAAGCCTATAGCCATCCAACCTGAAGCTGATTTAAGGGGAGATGGAGATAATATGCTGTAATGGTCCTGTACTTACTTTATGAGGCCATCCTCCATGTAAATGTCAGCATAGAATGACTGGTCATCATTGACTATTCTCCCTCCTTTAATAAGGAGACGATCGCTCTGCGAAGGGAAGAGCACAGCAGTTGTCAGTAGCTGGTAACACACGCTGCTGGGTGGCCAGGACAGTGCCCTTCTCTCAGGACTCTCTACCGCCCCAGAGAGCTCGCCCCACAGCCGATACCGAGAGAAGGGACGCTGTCCTGTGGGGAACAGACCCTGTCTGAGGAACCAGGGTGACCGACATCCTGCTCTTCTACCTCCCCCTGCACAAGTCCGAACACCAGCTGCAGGCAGGGCAAGGGCAAACAGACTCATCCCACATGTGGTGACCACCTACTCGGGTGGCATAAGCCGATGGTGCTGTTCCAGAGAATATGCAGTCATCCCGACTGCTTAAAATGCTGCCAACAGCCTCCCAGCTCTCGAGCTCCCCTTCCTGCCCTCTCTGCTCCCCCTGGGGCCCACAGCCCCCCTTCCACAGACCCAGCCTGGACCACCGCCGACCGGAGCCTTCAGTGGGGCTCACACACCAGCCCCAGCCCGTGAAGCTCTCGCACAATTAATTTCTCTGCAGGGAACTGGGTTTGTTCCTCACCCGCTGCCCCTGGGGTGATTTCTGGAAGTATCACCACAGCGGTGGTAATTTGCAGCTTCCTCCCCAGCAGCAGAAGGATGCGAGAGAATCCCCCCCGTGTGCCTGCGGCAGCCGGGGCCCCGAGACCGGTGTGCGATTTTACTGCAATCTCATCCTCACAGTGGAGACAAAGGAACTGGGTGGGGAAAGGCTCAGAACGTGCAGCGCTCGGCCCCGGCTGCGGCTCAGTGCTGGTGCGGGGGGAAAGATGCCGTCTCCCCTCGCCTGTGCTGATGGCAGCACCCCCACTCCCCCCAACCAGGGCTTACTCTCCCCTCTCAGCACCCGTGGGGACCCTCACCCCCCACCAGGAAGAGCTCAGGGCCAAGTGCTCCCCTGCCCCCCCTCGCACCCACCGTCCTGCCCGACACACAGAGCTGGGGTTCACTCCCCTTCTCCCCTGACCGAGGCCAGGGGATCTAGCAGAACTCTGCTGTCCAAGGGGGGTCTGGAAGCAAGAGCCCATTGCTGGTCACGGACCTCCCCACACAAGCCCTTCACAGAGCTGGCTTTAACAGACCAACACCAGCACATGGAGACACCAGCCCTGACTGGGGGGCCGGTACCACCTCCCGCTCCCAGCTCTTTCCCTCGGGTACAGCTGGGTGTCCTGGCCCAGGGTTCCTGTCCTCATGCCAGCTCTCAGCCCACACCACATCTGTCCCTGGTGGGCACAGCCCAGGCGATTTGGGGTCGAGGACCCCGAGCACAGACAGATGCTGCTGACGAGCCCCCCATTCTCCTCCTCCCCCTGCATAGGGCACTTGCCCTTCCTTTTGTGTCTGCCCGTTGTCTCACCAACAATACTGTAATTTTAAATTCAGAAACCCCCAAAAGAGTGCAGTGTGACCACAGCCAGTTGCTTATAACCCTGTCAGTCTGGGGGAAAGCAACTGAGCTGCAGCTCCCCTGGATGCCAATGACGAGTACTTAATAACACCACAAGAAATGTGAATAGAAACCACCAAGCAACAGTATCAGGCATCAGTTATGGAAGGATCAGGGCAGGTTAGAAACAGAGGAGATTCTTGTTTTATATTTCAGTGAGCTGTACACAGAGCTTCTCCCACATAACCAGTCCCCTGTGCCCTGGCAGATCCTCCCTGGCTTTACCTGCCCTACATAATGAGAAAAAAAGACTCTACTTGCCCAGATCCAATAATACAACCGAGCCTCCAGTTTTTTTGTCTTGCCCATGCCCTTTAAACCTCCCCAGATTGCTTTCCCCAAGGCCCTGGAGTTCATTCTTGACAGAGTGTGAGCGTTCCAGCAAACTCTGATCCGTCCTGTCCCTCCCTGTGCCTGGGAGAGGGGGAAGCAAAGGGAGAGGGGCACAGGCAGCACGGGGGGTAGGAGACTGCAGCACTTCACAATTACTGAATAAACTGTTAATATGAACTCAGAAAATATGCCTGCCCACAAAGACAAATGGTCGTTCTGTGGCAGATGTGAAGGGCTGCTCAGTGCTGGCTCTGACAGCACACAGAGTCGCCAGGTCCATCGTGGCTGGAGCAGGAACAAGGGGTTCATTGAGGGGATGGGGCACTGCCAGACACCCCCTCTGCCTGTGGGAGGGAGAAGGGGGTATCTGTGCCCACCCACCAGCTATGGGGGAAAATGTAATAAAATAAAATAGGTAAAATCCAAGTGATGCCACTTCCACAGGCTCTGGCATCATCCATGGGCACACCCAGACGTCAAGAGGCAGAGGAACAAGAAAGGAAGAGAACGAAGCAGTTACGAGGAAACAAGTCTGAGTTAACAGGGGGGATTCTGCAGCGCACGCTGCCAGAGCCGCCTCACGCCACAATAAACGCACTGTTCCCCTGCCAGGGCTCCTTTCTGTCTCCCCACACCCACCGTCTCCCCGCCGGCCAGTGTCAGGCTGTGTCACCAGCCTTTGTTGGTGATGGAAACCCTCCCGTGCCGGGAGCTGCAGCGGCTCCGCTGGCACCCCCGGCCCGGCCGAAGCGCCACAGGATGGGGCCAGCGCACCCCGAGACCGGCCACCTTCACAGCCACTCATCCCTGCCTTGGGTGGCCACCGGGTCCAGCCCCCGTGCGAAGGGCCTGGCCCGGCACAGCGTGGGCGAGAGGTGCCACACGGACCGTGGCCACACACAGCTCTTCCCATCGGCTGGCACAGGTCGGGCTTGCTGGCCTCATCTCCACCGTGGACTGCATCCCAACAGGTCCCCGCGCAGGCAGGTACAGCCCATCTGTGGTGCCTTTCCTGAGCACCCCTCTTTGCAGGCACTGCCAAGCCTGGGAGCATCCTGGAATTCCAGCACAGCCCCAGCAGAGCCCGGCGGGACCCCCACCACCCTCAACACCCTGCCCTGCCAGGAAGCCTTTTTGCTGAACACTCCCTGTCTCTCCGCCTGCTGACGCCTGGGATCAAGCGTTCAAACCATTACCCATTACCCATTCCCTCATGCCCACGCTCTGCTCCTGATGCTCTTAAGCATCATCTGACCATTTGAGATTCCAGAATATCAGGGGGTTTCTTAACATTTCTGTGTGACACTGCAGAAGGAAAGGGAGGCAGCAGCTTCCAGAATCCAGCCAAGAACAGTGGTCAACTTCTTTACAAAGCACAAGGGCATAATCAGGGTAGCATGGAAGCAGGTGTATGGCTTTACTGCCCTTTCCCTTGTAAAAGAAGAAACGCTAATTGCAGTGGTGTTTCATCAGCGGCTGGATGTCTTCTCCTCACCAATGCACCACGGCACAGCACGGGAAAAGCCCTGGCTGGCATCAGAGGGATGGGCTCCAGCCACGCTCAGTGACTCCCCACAGCCTGTGCCACGGTACAGAATGCCGTACCGATAGCTGCCAGTTTACCAAAATCTGTCAGTAACTGAGGCTTTTGTCCCCACTTGCACCTGACACAAGACACTGGCCATCCCCATGCAGAGCTCATTGTTTTCAGAAGTGCCAGAGACATCACAGAGATGATGCCCGTGGGCTGTGACAGGCTGGATGAAGGGGATGGGCACAGCTCTCACCAAGAAAAAACACAGGAACTCCAGTCTGCCTGGGACAGGAAAGGGGTTTGTGATCAAAGCACAAACATTGTGTGATTCTGATTCAACCTACAGCTCCATTAACAGTTATTTTGTGAAACCAGGGCAAGGCATTTCACCACTTTAGTCTTCCACCTCTTTCTGCAGGGACAGGAAAATGTACTGTGGAAAGCAGGAGGGAAAGTATTCTGATTATATCTCCAAACAACCAAAGAAAAGGAACTAATAAAAAGCCTCTCAATAGACACACAAGGTCTGAGATGACTATTCTCCTGAGCCAGGCACCCTGGCATCAGCACACATCTGGAAAGCAAGACTACGTCTGCTGGGCTCTGTCACACTGTGCACAACCTCAGGCAGGGTGAAGAGCAACACCTCCCCACCGAGTGGTGAAGCAATCACCGAGAAAGCCAAGAGACTCTGCTAACCTCCCCTCCCCACGTTTCCTCCACATTGCAACCAACAGATAGGCCCACTCTTCCCAACCTTCCTTCAACGGCTACGGTCTTGCCTGTCACACGCAACTTCTGACCAGGCTTTTCCAGTTCAGGCTGGGAGTAATTCCCACGGCAATTAATCTTGCACACACACATGCACCCCTCACTCATGCTCCGGCCTTCTCCACCAAAACGGCTGTCCTAGAAAAGACCAGAAATTGCTGTGCACAGATACAACAGGCAAACTGTGGTTTTACAGATGGTATTGTCAGAAACTAACTACAAATTCCGACTGCAGCACTGTTGAGCACAAGGGGAATCAGGAGGGAGTGTTTGTGCATCTCCAGAATTACTAGACATTTCAAACAACACTGTCAGGATGTAAAAATACTGCAATTTCCAATACATCCTTCACAAACACCAAGCCTGGCTATTGCTTGGGTGCCAGAAGCAAGGCAGGCACTGCCTCCTCTGCCTGTGGGCTCAGTCATTCTTCAGCACTACCAGCTTTGAGATCCACAGGGAGGTACCTGCCAGCACACGGGGGCTCCCGTAGCTCTCTGTATTCTCCCATGCGCCAGACCTCCCCCCACCATGAGGCTTTAGATGCTTTAAAGGTCTCCAAGATATCTTATATCCTATTGGTACAACGCAGTCCCAAAAATCTCCCTCCTAACAGGCGCAGCTCAGCTGGCAACCTACCATCCCCAGAAGTCACTGTGTGTCCTGACATGCAAGAACAGATTCTGGGGCATAAATCTAGGAAGAAGGAATAAACAGTCAAGGCAATGCCTGGGGGATGCAATCTGCAGAAAGGGACAGAAGAGGCTTTGTTCTAGGGGACACACGGTAGATGAGATTTTCTTTCTGCCATTCCATTAAAATAGAGACGACCACCCAACACCTGCCTTCGCTTCATTGCCTCCCTCAGCCTCAAAGCATGGCTCAGGACACACGATCACTGGACCAGAATTCCAGAGGGATCTCCTCCACCCCACCCGGGACACAATAACGTTGCAGAACAGGGCAACGTGGCCCTGGAGGGTTGTCACAAGAGCTACCTGTCACGTCAGCTACAGAGACACCGCTCACCTACAGCGTTCTCTTTAATATGGAAAAATAAAGCAACTTGTGAGATTTTGTTAGCACGGAGGTAAGAAAGTTCCTGATGGATCCCAGAGGAGCAGGAACAAGCCCTGCATATTGGTAAAGCATATCATAGAGGTCCTTCTAGAAAAAGCCCCAGAGAATGGTAGAAATCCCACCTGCAGCAGTGATGTTGCTGTCACCATGGTGGTCTAAGGATACAGAAAAGGCAAGACATGTAAAGCGGCAAAATTTCTTACTAAAGCAATTGAATGTGGGTTGACAAAGGAATTTCTCTTTACAGCGGCTAATGATCTTTGTGCTCCTTCGGGAGCATTCTGTTCACATCTGTACATTAAAAAGAATAATGAAGCTCAAGTGCTTTGTTTTTCCTTTTTCTTCAAGGAGCCAAAGCTTTCCTCAGGAGGAAAAACAAGAGCTTTAGGAAGCCAGCAGCAAGCCATCAACAAGATGAAAGAGCCAACTGCCTGCCCAGAAGAAAGCCCCACGCAGCCTGCGCTGGGGAGGGCCGGGGGGGCTGCGCCGGCAGAGGAAGGCACAAGCCGGACCGGAGAGAGGTAGCGCAGAGAGCCCGGTTGGTAGCCCGGGGCTCCCTGCCCTCCAGAGCAAACACGCGGCCGGGCTCTCGCCGCCGGGCGGTGCGGGGCGAGCTGTGCCGGGCTCTCCCTGCCGGGCGGTGCGGTCCCTGCGCGTCCGCCGCACCTCATGCGGCAGGAGGGGAGCGGGGCTGGGGATGCGGCGGCACCGGGCGCCAAGAACGCCCCGGGGCCAGCCGAGGGGCTCGCCAGCCCGCACCCCCGCCCGCGCTCCCG
>JAOXNO010000052.1:40297881-40308467 GCA_028565335.1 Limnodromus scolopaceus | reverse complement strand
CCGGGCACCGGCGTCGCCCCCCGCCCCGCCCGCGGCACCCACCGTGATGCGCGGGATGTTCTTCTTGCCCTGGTACGACATGGCGCCGCCCGCCCGGCCCGACCCGCCGCCGCCTGCGCTGCCCTCCGCGCCGGCTCCGCACAAAGGCGAGCCCGACCCGCGCCCGCCGTGCCAGCCGCCACCGGGGACGGACCGCCGCCCCGCCCCGCCCCCCCCACGGGGAACCCCCCCCCGCCGCCAGGGGGCGCCCGGGCACCGCTCCCCGTGCACCGGTACCGGGCTCCCCGCACACGGAGCAGGGCTCGCCACCCTCCGCACGTCAGGTGCTGGGCACCGGCACCAGACGCCGCGTACCCGGCATTGCCCACTGGGCACCGGGCAGAGCCCAGTCTCCAGCCCCGGGAGGCTGCGGGGGGCCCACACCGCCGGGCCGTACGGGGTCATCCCCCAGAACAGGCAACGGCAGGAGCTGGGCACAAACAGGGCTTTTCGCAAGCTGAAACGTTTCCATGTAATAACAGTGAGTAAAAATGAAAGAGATTTCTAAAGAACAGATATTCTGGTACTGCTGGAGCGCATCTGAATCACCTTTAACTCTCTTTCACAAGCACAAGAATTGGAAACATTTAAAAAAGATAAAATGCCCCAAGCATCTGACTCCAGCAGTCTTGTGTCCTGTGTAAACATGACGAGTGTTGGCAGGGGTGTGGATTCCTGTGCTTCCCCAGCCGTGATCTCGGTGGGAAGGTTTGAACTGTGAATTGGTCACAAGCATTCAGCGCCTGCTGCGACCCGGGACCCCCACTGAGAGCGGGCCAGGACTGGGCCAGCTGGAACGGTGCTACCATGGGAAGAACTCGTCTGCCCTCTCCCGTCCGACGCCATCCACGATGCTGCCAGCAGCTCCGCAGCCCTGCAGAGCCGTGGTCGGGCCCGAGTCTCCCCTTCTCTCCCAGGTCAGTTGCCACTGCTCTGATGTGCCGAGCTCTGAACGCCATCAGCGAGATCTCCCTACAGATCCTGCTGCCGGGCAGGAGCTAACGGTGTGTCCTCCAGCACCCAAATCTTACAGGCACACCTGCAGCAGGCATCACTGTAAATGCAATTTCTAGCTCCTGCTGAAAAAACAAACCGTGGGACCTGGGTGATCAACACCCAACGCTCCCGTCGGTTTGCTTTTGGAAGCAGAACCCAGCTGCGGCCTGCAATGGTTGCGGGGGCCCTGCTCCCCTGTGCCCGAGCCAAGCGCCCCTCACAGCACATCCCCTGACGCTGCGGCCAACCTCGGCCGCTGAGAGCTCTGGAGAAGCGGGCGCTGGCAGCGGGGACTGTCTGGAGCTGGTGCTCGGCTGCCGGGGTTCAGACGGGGGTCACACTCCGCAGGGATAATTGCAGGCTCCGGCTGTGGCGGGGCCCAGGCGCACGGACGGGTACGGCAGCCTCCCCGGCCGCAGGCTTTGATGTCTCCTCTGGCACAGCAACCCAGCCCGAGGCTTCTATTACTCACCCAGTTTGTTTTTCTGTGTGCACTTCCGCTGAAGCTCTTAGAAAATTTTACTGGATACATATTTATTCTAAGCCCAAAAACCTTTCACCAGCTTAAAGCAAAAGCCACTGGCTTCTCAATAACCTACTTATTACCGCCAGACAACGAGGATGTCTGCAAAATGGCCAGGGCTCCTCAGCCCAGCTGGACCCCTGCCCACCACCCCCCTGCCCGCAGCCTGCGAGCGCCCCAGCACTCGGTGGGAGCGGGGCTATCGCCTTCCCCTCCCGGGGCATCCACCGCCGGGGGGTGTCCCCAGGTGCAAGGACGGGAATGGGGGAGCAGGGCTGTGCCAGAGCCCCTGCAGCCACAGAGCACGTGGGCAGCGGGTACGGTACCAAACCGTACTGTTCTTGCTGCGATGCTTCAAGAACGGGTCTGGTCTCTACCAAAATTAGACTGGCTGGGGCTGGGACGCAAGAAAGACCCTCAATGCCTATAGCCAAACCTCCCAAAACTTCACTCACCCATTTTCCAGAAAGTTTAAGAGTATCCTCGTGCTCGTGGGTGGTACCACGTTACTTTGTCTGGGGTCAGTAACAGAAAGAACAGCAGTTAATTAGTTAATAATAGATAAATTACTATGTAGACAGATGCTGACTCGAGCACTTGGACAGCTTCAAGAGCTGGGCTTGCATCAGCCCCCTGGACACTGGCCAGCCACGGTGACTTCAGACCCTTCTTTTGAGATGTGCTCTCCTCCTGGTTGCTATGTGACACTCACACAAATACACAGTAAAACATGCTGCTCTGGGCCCAAAATATTCAAAATGGAAAAAGATTTTTGTTTTCCATAAGACCTCTCCCAGGTGTAGTCAGTGAGGTCTTACTCGCATGCTTTGAAATATCCTCAACAAGAAGCATGGTCAATTTGAAAGTTATTTAAAAATGGCAAATCTCTCACAGCTCATGACCTCCTCAAACAGCTACAGGGATAACATGGCATGAGATGTTTCTGGCTGACAACGATGGGTGGCAGGAGCATGGCGAGGAACACCGACGGTGTGACCACAGAGCAGAAGCCACATGCTGCTGCAAGGACTTTGTCACCAAAACGAACCCAGCAGCAGGCTCAACACATGTCCATAAAGAGCAGGGTGCTGCTGACCCAGCTCGTGCAGAGAATGAGAGCAGATCCCACCGGGGCGACACGTCTGCCACCAACAGCTCTTACCAACAGGCACAGCTGAGGTGCAGTGAATACAACCAGCCACAGGGCAACCAGGGCTCATAACGTCCAGCAGACCTGCCAGGACAGCCTGTCCCCACGTCTGTGGCCTCCTCCCCATCCGCATTCTTTGTGCAAAACTCTCCCCTGGTCTCTCCCAGAGGACGAGTTACCAGGGGCTGAGCTGTCTCGGGGCACAGGGAATCCAGGGGACAGAAGCATGGCATCTGGTGCACCCTCTCCAGGTGGAACCTCTGGCAGAACACGATGTCTCGGGAGGCTGGTCAGGCATCCCGACCCCAGCACACCAGGAACTTCCACCACACACAAACTTCACAGCAGCTTCTCTTGTGCCGGTGTGTGCCATGCCCAGGGGAAGGGGACCACGAACCCTAAGCTGTGGCTCTGCCTCCACACTGGAGATCCACAGGGTCACCCTTACTTCTGCAGGGGGTCCAGCTCCAAGAGACAAGTGCTCACAAGCATCTGCCCATCATGCTCTTCAGTGCTGCGGGATCCAGCTCTCCCAACCTCTGACGTTCAACTTGGGAGCCAGAGCTGGAGGGCGCTGGGGAGGGAGCCCACTGGCCCCGTATCTGAGCAACACTCACAGCCACACTGGCTTTCGCACCGTTCCCACCATCCTCACCATCTCCCGGCAGCAGCACGGGGCTCTGCAGCCCTTCAAACTCCCGTGCTGGAGCAGACATGAACGGCAAGGAATCAAACCCAGCTGCAGCAGGAGACACTTGGGGCAGGAGGCAGGTGGGGGGCAGCCACACAAGGTTGTCCACAGCGGAGCAACTCTGCTCCGTTTTCTCCTGGCAGTGGAAACGAGGAGGGAAATCGGCAGATGTATGGCCTAAAACACATCTGGGGACACAGGCTTTCACAGCACAAGCTGACAATCCCGCTCTTTAGGACACATCCCGTAGCCACACCAGCACCGTGACAGGCAGCGGGGTGTCAGGGTGTCACGCTGCCTGTAGCAATGGGGACAACGGCACACAGCAGCGACCCGCAGGGACCCCGCTCCCACCGCAGGCAGCCGCATCTCTCCCTCCCTCCTTCCCGGGGCCAGAGGAGACCGCTCACCCCAAAACACTAATGCCAAGGAGGGAGACGGCTTCCACTTCGCACCCAGCTCCCTCCCGGGGGTGAGCTCTGGCTTCACAAGAGCATCTGGATTTCCACTGAAATGACTCAACTCCCTCTGAGCGTGGAGGGGCCAGCCCGACTCTGTGCGACACCGGCACCCGTCTCGACCCCTTCACCGTCCAGAGCAAGGACCAGGAAGGACTGAGCCCTCTGCTCGGCAGCACTTCTTTCCCCCTTCAGCTGCACAGAAACACCCGTTACCGGATCCAAATCCGGGTGCTGTAAAACGGAGCTCGGCTGTTCCCAGCGGAGCGGTGGGGAAGATGCTGCTTGATCAGACCTGCAGCTGAGAGCCAGCCCGGCTCAATGAGCCAAGGTCCAGCTATATTTTCCAGCTTCTCGGCCCTGTTTCCAGGAAGGCTGCTGGCATGTTTGTTTTTTGTTTCTTCCTCCCATTTCCTCCAGCCATCCATAGCAACTGCTCCCCAGCAGAAAAACCAGCCTTCTCTGCCTTCCACCTCTTCGCTGAGGTGACGATGGAAGGGGTCCGTGTAGGGAAAGCTTCCACCCAAAGCAAAGCGACAGAGCAAACACAGATCCAGCTGGTCTCCACTGTGGTTTCCCTCAGGATTAGGGCTGACCATCAGTGACCAGCACTCACCCGGACCATCTCAGGAGAGCAGGCCACACGTATGAAATGACTTTTCTGGGTCTCACCAAAAAACCTCCTTGTTTTGATGCCACTTGCAATGGCATCTACATTTTACAGTCCTTCTCTAGGTTTGTTTGCTTGCACCTTTCAGAGCTGAATCTCTTTTTGTCATTCCCAGCCCAAGTCTCCGAGTCCCCAAGACGAGGTTGGGATCACTCCTCCCCGGCTGGCACTGACAACACCGCTGTCCTTCTCCTTCCAGGTCACCAGCAATACTGGAGAAGAGCCACTTCAACACAGACACATACAGCTTCCCACTAAACAATCCATAGACCCCCTGCACACCCCATACAACTGTCCTGTGGGTCTGTATCCTCCGAGCTCATTTGCCGGTTCCCGTGCAGCCCAGCTGAGGGGGTACGTGCAGCCCCCGGTCCTCGCCGAGCCCCCTCCCTCCACACACGAGAGCTCCGCTTCCCCCGAGCTCCTCAATCCACATGGCCGGTGACTTCTCCTGCCCGGCCGGGGCTGACCCCAGCCGGGACCACCAGCAAAGCCTTCTGCAAAGGGGAAGCAGCACGAGAGCCCCCAGCCCCACTCGCTCTGCCCCGGGGGGGGCTGCGGGCACAGGAAGAACAGAGCCCTCACAGATGAGGGCTACAGAAAAGCTGCTGAGCTACAACCCCAGGACCCCACTGAATCCTCCTGGCAGCTGCCTGTCTGCCGCCAAACACCGCCCATTAGGAAATGAAAGCCCCCCAAAGCCTAGCCCACCTTGCCGGCGCACACCTGGCACGTACCAGAGACACACACTGCTCCCCCCCGGGGACAGGCAGAGCTGGGGCGGTTCTGGCCTCTTGGAGGTACTGACTTGTTAAATAATAAGAAAAGGAAAAGATTATTTTGGATGGAGCCAACTACTTTGCTGTGGCCAAACCACAACGTTTCGTTTCAATTTAAACCTACTGAAGTTTGTGTTTGACACTTTCAACTGTGTTCATAAAAAATGCTTAGAGGAGTTTCCAACACAACAAAGCCTCTTCCAAGTGAGAAAGCAGCGAGTCTTGCCTTGCAAGTCTCAAAACGTTTAGCTACTTCTCAGAATCTGTCATTGTTTTCCTTTCTTTCCTAAAATGGGCATCTCTCAGAAATCACGCAGATTTGTGAGAACAAGAAGAAATGTCCACGTGGCTCATGCAGTTTGTTTGGCTCCAAAGCATGTTTGCTGACGGAACACCACCTTGCCATGGGGCTCCCCGAGACACCTCTCCCGGAGGCCTGGGAGTCAGCCCTTTGTCTCGGTGCCTGGTCCCATCGCTAGCAGCTCAGCAGGGACAGTTCAATGTGGAGAAAAATATCACTGGCTTTTTATATTAAATGAAGAGTCTTTTGGGGTATCATTTTGCAAAAGTAAAGAGCATTATAAACCCTACCACAGACCCAGAAAAGAACTCCTTGCCCTGCACTCAAGCCCCTTGCAAACCGCCTAGCCGGAGTTCCCCCAAGGTTCCCCACGCAGACAGAAGGCACCAGCAGGAATGTTCATCTCATGGCCAGAGACCCCTCTTCAGAGGAGAAAGACCTCCTTCAAGAAGGCTGACAACAGGCTGGATCAACATGGGACCGAGAGATCCATCAACCCATCTATTTTACACCTGGCTACAAAACCCCGTTTCCTTTCTGCATAAGAGTTCCATAAAGACCTACATTTTCCCAGGAACAGCATGAAGTTTTTAAGAACACATCGCCCAGAATAACAACCGCAGCATCCTCCCAAAGCCCCAGCAGTGTGAGCTCAGTGTGCTGTCAGGGTGCCCTATGGATGCAGCAGCCAAGTGCCCCCAGCCACACCCGGGGACCCCCTGCTCCCACTGCAGCCCCCGCAGCACTGGGGCCGGCCCCGGCAAAGGCTGCACCTCCCAGAGTGGGCAGCGAGGACAGAAGGAAGCCAAGGACCCTTGCTACAAGGTAGTGCCATAAATCAAACTACTTCCATGTTAGAGTGAGGTTTTTGGTAAAACAAAAGCTCTTTGCAGCAAGCAGGAACTCTTCGACTGAATCTGTGTTTTCTTTGGAAAACTATCCCTACCACAAAACTCCCATGAAATCCAGTATCTGTGCCTTCCTATGTGGCAGGTGGTTTATCAAACTTTGCTGTTTTGCTTAACTACTGGCAATAATCTCTATCCCAACACAAACAGCCAAAGAACTGGCCTCTTATTGTTGTGCTTCAGGCATCATATTTCTTAAAAAACACAAACAAAAACGTGCAGCAGTTTTTTCCATGAAGATCAGAGTAGCTAGCATCAAACTCCATGAATTACAATACAGGTTTCACTGTTATCTTTGCATTGTGGGAACCAGTTCCCACTGAACTAGTTTGTTCCTACTGTTTGTAGAAATACCAGAATTCATGTAACTCCAAATCATTCTACTAAAAAAAAAATAAAATAGAAAAGTAAAACCAAAACAAAAACCTGAGCTCTCTGCTGAACGGGGCAATGCTGAGGTTATGAATTAATGCTATCAAAGTGATTTATGATCCCTTCCATGAATGCAAGATTTTAAACCACGATAAAAGGCAGTGCACAACTGCAACTTTTAGATCACTAAGGTAAGGAAAAGACTGCTGCTGGTGTGGTTTTTCTGCTATAAATTAATGGCAATGGAAACAAACAAGCGGAATGCTGAAGTCACAGCCCACTTCACAAATGCCAGAAAAAGAAAAAACTAAGAGAGAATCGAGTTAGTTCAAGCCTCCTTCTCCTGTCAAGGCCGCCCTGCGTGTCTGTCCAGGATCTCTCACAAGCTGAATCTGAGTGGTGTCACCCAAACGGACAGGACGACGCACGTGTGACACCAGCCTCCTCCAGGAGAAAGCCAAGGACTGGCTCCAGCAGCTCTTCTGGTGGGGATGGACCCCTCGCCTGCTTTCACTGCCCTGTAGCTTCCCTCTCGCTCCTGGATCCTGCAGTGGGAGCCTGAGCCGCGGCCTCCTCCTCCCCGGAGCTGCCCCAGCCTGCGGTGAGGCTGCGATCCTGTGTTTGTGGGACCACAGCCAGTTGCCTTGGAAATGACGACTTCACTGCAGAACCACGCAGCAGGATGGGAAGACACGTCTGGGGTGAGCCTAACGAGCCCAGCACTCCTGCCTCTGTTAATGAAGAGGAAAATGGAAAAGCACGGTCTCTGCTGGGCTGGGCAGCAAGGAGGTACATGGAGGAGGCCATCACAGGCTTCTAGTTTACCCTCCTCCCAGGCACGGAGCACAGAGGCGTCCCTTTGCCGGGTAAAGCTCCTTCCCTGCTCCCCAAGGCAAGCGGTGCCGCTCCCAGCACCTGGGCATCCAATACTGGCCCTCAGTGAACATCCTGACCACAGGGATTCAGAGGTTTGGCTGCCACCTACAGAGAAACTCTCTTTGGCTCCATCATGGTAAAACAAGCCTTGTAATCCACCCTGGTCATGGCATGGCATGGCAAAGGCATGGCAGCTCTCGAGGAAAGCTGCAGGAAACTTCCCAAGGCTAGAGTCCAGGCAGGCTATTACTGATGGAAACCCACACCAAATTAAATCACTCTTGTTAAATGAGGTCTCTGGGAACAGTCCAGATCAGAGCGGAATCTGCCCCCCAGTCCTGTTCCTCCAAATCTAAAGTGTTCTCCAGCAACAGCCCTCGCTGCAGCAGACCCTTGTACCGGGGAAGGGGCTCCCACTTTCAGCAAAGAGCACCCAAAAGGCACCTCTTTCCTCGGGGCAAGTCCTGCACAGGACTGGGCACCCAGGGGCAGCCGAGACCAGGCAGCCCATCGCCCACAGGGTGGCCACAGCCTCCCCAAGCAGTTGCCACCAGCCCCTCTCCCTGTCCCCAAACCCAAGGGCAAAGCTCAAATTCCCACCACGGAGCACCAAACCGCTCCCAGCCACAGCCCTCGCTGTACTCGTGTCCAAACCACCACAACCGTCACTGGCTTCACTGTGCCCGATGCCCCAGCTCAGTTTTTGTCCTTCCAACAGACTTTGTGATAAAGCAAAGTGGGGCAAAACACCAGCCTAGGCCTGTGGCACACCGACAGGCTGTACAAAATCACAGGTTATCACCAGGCAGTGACACATGGCAGTTGTCCTCCTGCAGAAATTCCAGTGCTCTAATTGTAATCAATGCCATTACAAACAAAAAAACAAAAACCAAACAGAAAAGAAAAGGTGTGTTGGTCTGTTGCACTTCCGAGAAACTGCTCGCTCCAAGAGTCAGGAGAGGCCACTCCGTCTGCTGCCCCCTCCGTGCACAGGCAGCCCCTCACTCTCAGCTCTCCCAGCAACTTGCCCGGTCAAGGGTAGATGACTTAACCTCTCTCTCTGTTTCTTAATCTGTGAAATTATTCAAAGAAGTTTGACTTGCCTTGACAAAAGAGCTTTTGTGTGCTCTGAATCCACAGAGCTCAACCCAAGCAAACCCCGTGGCCGTGCAGGCTCAGCGCACACAACGGCCTTTTCCCACTGGGAACGTCGAGCTCCGGGATGCTCCCAATCTTGAAAGTCACAGTATCCAGTCACGAGTCCTCTGGCCGGGCAGGCACAGGAACTCTTATCTATGAAGCTTCCACCGTCTCAGACAAGACATGCAGATAAAAAGGGTTCGGTTGCTGATGCTTATCAGGTGGAAGGCCTCAGAGGAAGAAATCTGGGAGCAGAAATGATCAGGAAGACAGCAGCTGCTGAAGGAAAACCTCAGCTACGAAACTCCAGAGATAACGGTCTACATAAGGCCTTAAAAGGGAATGAGACTGTTCCGAGTTTTTGGTACGGCTAATAAAGAAAAGCTCACGGCAAAGCCCGCAGACAGGCCCTCCTGAGTTCTTGCTGCTTTTTCCAAGAAGAAGCAGCATAAAATTGTTAATGCAGTGGTCATTTCTGCAGCTGGTATTCAAACCACACGGACAAGGCTGGTGCCAATAGGAATAATGTTAATTTTGTTTCTGACTGTAAAACGGGCTGTAAAGCAGGAAAGGTGAAGAATAGGAACCAAATAGTGTGCCAATAAGAAACCAAAAAACAGAGGCTGAAAAAATTAAAGTGCAATGAAGAAACCTCAGAGCAACCCACAGCCTAGCTAGAGGCTCCTACAGAAGAGAGCAGACATTAAGGACAGTCTGATGCTTTTCCCCAAAACTGAGCCAGGCCGAGTCATCGCATTTCGCTGCTGCTGCTCCCACCAGGCTCCAGCCAGTGGGGTTTGCACTCCAGATCACAAACCCTGGCAGCTGATTGAGGCTCACACTCTGGACACGAGCTGAGACACCCACACCACTGCCCCAGGCTGCAGGATCCAGCGATTTCTGCTTCCATTTCTAAAAATAGGTTTTATTAATTTGCCCTGTTCGCCCTTGAAAACCAATGCCCTTAAGACAACCATTTACTAAAAAGTTCAGCCCCAAATGAACTCACTGCCCGGGCCAGCTCGTGGCCTTACTTCCCTCTTATATAAATGAGCAACAGCCTCACTGAAATCCCAACTCAGGAACTTACTCAACACTATTGACCTAATCACCTTTCTGCCAAATTCACACTGGTGTAAATGGGACCAGAACCCAAAGAAGCAACCACCATCTCTGGCAGGAGCTGCGGAGCTGGAGGAACCTCCTTATTACTCTGAGTTTGGCATAAGTTGAGAAACTTTGTGCCTGACAATTCTGTCAGTGGTGCCACTTCCACACCGAGGTGCCGTCCTGCGCTGCGGGGCTTGTGATTTGTGTCAACTGAGACAAGGATCACCCTGCTCTGGAGTGACAACTCCAAAATCCACCCTTTTTTTTTTTTTTCCGGGGGGAGTGTGTGTGCTTATTCTTTCACACAAGCATATAAAGGGCAGCCGTAGCAGACAGAGCTGCCGCTCGGATTCACCGGCCCCGTGAGGCCGCAGGGACCCTCCGATTGTGCCGGAGCCCCAACGAGACCCCGCCGGAGCCCGGGGCTGCGCACACCGGGGGGTGACAGCAGAGCCCTCCTTCCGGAGGGGGGGGACACACACACTACCGGCACCCGGCGCGGAGCTGCCACCGCCGACGGCTCCCCTCGACCCGGCCCCCCGCCCCGCCCGAGCCCCGCACGGCCCCGGCCCC
>JAOXNO010000052.1:40280163-40297293 GCA_028565335.1 Limnodromus scolopaceus | reverse complement strand
GACGGGAGCAGCCGCCTTCCTGCCCGGCCCCGAGCCCGGTGCTCCCGCGTCCCCCGGGGCGGGTACTGCTGAGGTGCCACCGGCCTCTCGGGGACAGAGGGGGGTGACGGGGGCGGCCGCACGGCGCAGGGGCCCGAGGTGGCGGGGCGGCCGCCGGGGCCGCGACGGGACGGGCCTGGTGGGTCACCCGTCACAGCCGCACGACGGGTGACGCGCACAGGCGTGTGCACCGACAGCCGGGCGCGGCGGCGGCGGCTCCCGGTACGGACCAGCAGCGGGTGCTGCCTGCAGAGCCCCGCGGCAGCTTCGGCTCGAAGGCGCTGGAGGCCGAAGGGCCGGGCCGGGCCGGGCCGGCGGGTCCGTGGGGCCGGGCAGCACCGGCGGCGTCGCGCACCCACGGAACTGGAGCCCTGGCTGAGCGTTCTTCCAGACGCTTGTTTCCTCACAGAGAACCAGCGTGCGCAGCGCCGGGGCCCAACGTGTCAAGTAAATTCTTACACCACATATTTGTGTTATGAGATGTTGTCAGTTATGGTTTTTCTAACCTTTTTTATGGGAAAAAAAATAAAAAAAGCAGTGCCATTGTCTCTGCTTGTCCTCCGAGGGCTGGTGGTTCTCCCCCACGGAAAAATTTGCATAGAGCCGGATCCATCCCAGAGAACAATGTCCCTGCAGCGGTGCCTGGGGAGCAGTCTGCGGGCACTGGCTGGAGTCACGCCAGAGGAAATGGCCTGGGATCGTTTCCTTCCTCTTGCACCTGGGGAAGCAGCCTGCTTCTGCCACTGGACGTGTGCAGTGTCGTTAGCTAAGTGGAACAATCTACAGGACCTTGAATTTTTCACTAATTATTCAGGTGTGAAGGGTTAGGAGAAGAGACAGTGCCAGCAAACGTGGATGAGGTAGTTTGGCAGCGCTGTGTTACACAGCAGAGGAAAACACCACTCAGAGTCCACCCCTGCTTTCTCTAAAGCAACAGCAGGGAGGGTTAAACTGGGTTGTTCTCACAATCTTGCATGAACTTTAATATGCAGCTGCCCCAGCTTTGTGGCTTCACAGAACTGACCATTGCAGGCTCCGTGCTGGCACAGAGCCCCCCTGCCTGCCCCCCCAGGGCCACGCGCCCAGAGATGAGCCCTGTGCTGCTGCCGGTGCGGTGGTCACTGTCAGGGCAGGGGCAGCACCCGGCAGCTGCGGAAGGAACTACCCCTTCAAATAGCCAGAGTGAGTTCGGTTTGTAGTTTCTTCTACTGCTGCTCCTGGAAAACGCTCTCCCTCAGTCACCAGACGCTCGGCGGCGGGGCCACCGGTGCCACCCACACAGATGTGCACAGAGGTGCTGCCCACCAGGACCGTATCTTCTTATGGGACCACCTCAGCAGGAATGAGTTTATCCTCCTCCCACTGCAGGCTGGGCCCACTGAACAGGAGCTGAAAACCATCTCAGCCAGCTTCTGCCCCTGGCACGGGGCAAAATTCACTCTTCTGTTGATCTCAGAGCCAGTGGCAGGAATACTGCAGAGGGTGAGCACAGCCCCTGCTCGTTGCCGAGTAATAGCACTCGAGGAAGGGAGCCTTTCTGGGGACAAAAAGCACGTTCCTGAGCTGCAGACTGCCCTGTGGCCTTGTGCATCGACCCCAGTCACATTAGAGCAAACCCCTTGTTTTGGTTGGGACCTCTCCATATGGTTGTGAAGCCTTATGGGGAATTAAAATTCCTTGGAACAGGGCCTGGCCTTTGTCTGGTTCTGCAAATGTGCAAGAGTTTCAGCATTATACTTTAATAGCAATATTTATTCAAATCCTGATTCTAATGTTTATCTTTCCTAGTGCCTTGCTGCATAAATGGTTGCACTGAAGTTTTCTGCACCAGTGAAGGAGTATGGGGGCTCTTCTGAGAAGTGAAGACTTTAAAATCTGACATTAACTAGAAATTATTCACTGTGTAAGACAATTCCTGATTTTACTTCTAAGATTGCCTTTCACTTTTAAGATTCTTTTTGTTAGGCACTGTAAGGCCTATAGTTCAAGAGTGCCATGAGAACTGAAGTTTGGGTTCAGTGTGTGTTCACTGCAGTAGCCTTGCTTTTGAGCCCAGCAGAAGGCATTATTTATAGTTCCGTATATGCATGTCTCAGATCAGAGTTAAAGCTTTTAATTACACAATGACAAAATGCCTGTCCCCTGTAATTAAGGGCATTCTCTTTTCTTTAAATCACATGTTTGTATGCTAGTTGGCAAAAATGCTTTTGAGGCAAACAGTCATGAGTGATGCGTCTTCAAATGCTGCTGGCAAAGCAGATCTCCTCTCGCTATCTGTGCAAAGTAGTTGGGAGATAGGGATCAGGGAGGGGATCCCAGGGAAAGGTTGGATCCCCGGGAGGATGGAGATGGCGTTGGCGCTCCAGTGCGGGGGTGCTGCCGTGGGACCCAGCAGAACTGAGATGTTGGCCCTGTGGAGCGTCCCCTCCGCTCCAGGACTGTGTGACCCCAGAAGGAGCGTGGCTGAACCTGAGGGTCAGTCTGAGCTGAGCCTGACAGATGGACACCGCTGTCATATCTTGGAAGAAAAGAAGTAGCATGGTGTTCTGATTAAGGGAATGGCATTTATTTTAGGGGAAATTATGTTGTGTAGTGGCAAGCTTCCGATTTATGTCTGACTTGACTGTGTCTTTCTTGTAGAGTAAGAACTGTTTATATTAATCAGCACTCAGAAATGGGAATCAGTCATGTCACAAGTAAACCGCGGTAGCTGTGAATGGGGGACTGGTGCAGCCCTCCTGGCAATGGTCTTTAGGCAAATCCCCTTCTGCACACGGATTAGTTAATAAGATGGGACATAATCACCCTGTCTGGGGTGGGCATTTTCTTACTCTGTGCACCCAGCCCCCGTGTTGTTCCCTTTGTTGTCCTCATCATCTGCGCCAGAGCAGGGGCTGCGGTTCCTGATAGTCCCTCTGCAGGAATCACGGCCCCAGACGACTGCCCGACCTGCCGAGAGGCACAACCTGCAGTGTAACTTCCACAAGCATTTTCTCCATGAGACCGCCCAATTACTAAGGGTTATTTTTTAAATGTTTGAAGGGGAACTTAAATTGCCAATTGAATCATTCACATAGCAAAGGTATTGACAGACAAGTCATATTAGGTCACCTTGCCTACCGCTGCCAAGGCACCGTTGTTCTCTGCTGGGTATTTTCTGATGATTTTCCTAACTCATTTTCCATTTGTCAGGCTGGCAGACCGTTTCTTAATTGTATAAGCTCTGCATCCTCTGTTGGCAAACCTCTGTGCTGGTTCCCAGTTCCCAGATGCTCAACACAGCATCATTCTGTCTGTAATAAAAACAGAAAAGGATTTTTAAAAAGTGAGGCATGAAGCTTTTTATTCTTGCTTCTTTTTCTGGAGTTACTTAGGCTCTTAAAAGAAAGTTGAGGGGGTGGGAGGGAAACGTTCTGGGCTCCATAGCTGTGATCACAGTGCTCATTAAACTTGGAGGATGTCATGTTACTTGAAGAAAACAGGCTGTTGACATTAAGTGAGATTTGACGCCCTCCTTCACCAGTGCTCACCAGCTCAACCAAAGGAGAGACGTGTCCTGAGTGAGGACATTTCCTTCCTTAATGTAAAATCAATACAAAATGGTTTTACACTGGTTTTCCTGTGGGCCTGGAGGCAGCAGATCTTTAATTGCACATGAAAGGGACATAATGACAGCATCATTTGTTAGCTTGATAAATGCACGTCTGGTTTTGTAGCTCATTTGTTTCTAAGGTCTATAGGTTGAGCTGGAGAAGGCCTGGGAAGCAGCAGGGCAGTGGCAGCAGCAGGTTAACGCCGATTTATTCATCCCCATCTGCTTCCTACAGGGACTGATAAAACTGCAGCCCTTTATTACATGCATGATAAGTAGCAATGGTGAAATTAGTTGGAGTTATCTTGTTTCATGTGAAGGTAGAGCTGCCTTCTCTTAGTCTGCAGTCCTGACTGACGGGGTGTCCAGGGTAGGAGACTGCCAGACAGACAGGACTGTTGTGCTGATTCATTCTTGCAGCAACCTCGGGACAGCCTCCAGAACTGCATTTCGTGTGCCTCGGGGAAAGTCAGGCTAAGGACAAACACAGAAGAAATCCCAAAAGAGCCAAACTTGACAAGAAAATCTGCTTGCCCTACTTACATTCAGAGGCAGAGGTCAGAGATGGGTGGGTTCTTCCCTTCCCCTAGAAATGTCACGTTCCATGAAGGGCAGGCGGCTGAGGAGACTGCTACCTCCATCGACCAGGGAAGGCCAGTGACTGATGCTTCTATCGCCATGCTTCAGTTTCTAAACTTTCGGACACACAGAATAGACCTTTGTGATCCTTCAGGCTGCTCTGCACATCAAGGCGTTCTCCATCTCAGCTCGGTGTATCTTTCAGAAAACCGTCTGGTCTTGATTTTCACTTTTAGTGCTGGGGAGTATGTGACAGGAACACTAAGAGCCTCCTCCAAATGTGCTCAACTTCAGGTTCCAGCAGCAGACCTCTCATACACATCCACCCGTGCTTCAGGGCTCCTGGATCAAGTATCTGCACCTCCATATTGGCACTTAAGACTGCGATCGAGTTCTGACTAACCTTCTCTTTTACATGATGATTGTATCATTGTCCTTGAGAATAAGCTACAAGGCATGTTTTCCTGTCCTTTTGCTGTGATTGTGGCTGGAGGGGTGGCAGTTTCGTCATGCGCTGGAGACATCGGCAGCCAGACCTGACAGCAGCGTAGCAATAGTAGAGCAATATTAAATACATCCCAGGTGATATTTCTGCTTCCACGTCCAAGGACTAGTTGTCATTGCCACAGAGTGATGCTGGGAGCTGATGTTCAGCTGATTTAAAATTGCAGTTTTCCAGTCCAGATTTTCCTGTGCTGATAGGTATGTCTTTGTTCCTGGAGGTGATGTGTGACCCTGTGAACGTGCCGTGTTGTGTGACCGGACCCGGCTTTCCACTGCCCTGCCCAGCTGGATGTGCTGCACTGCATGAGAGACGTTCATGGATGAGACTGGAGGGACACACCGTGTGTTGTCATAAACTAGGAAAGATGGGAATGTGATGGTTGTCTAACACAGAAACTATGTTGGGGGGAAACAACCCTCTGTGTGGGCTTTGGGGGAGGGTTTCACCACGGGCACAGCCAGACTGATGTACAGCAGGGTGCTGTATTCCATCAAACCCTTTACCAAAGTCAAACCACCGCAGAGTTAGACAGAAAAAACATCTGACTCTGTCAAAAGCCTGCCCAGTATTTCATGTCAAAGCCACAAGCCATAGTGTGTTAATTTCTATTGCAAACTGCTGTTGTATTGTTGGAGGGTGTAACACGCACAGACTGACTCCAGTGCGTTGTCAGTCCGTCGTGCTGACGGAGAGCACAACTCTGATGAGCAGTTGGAAGTTATAATCTTTTGTGCTGGGTTATTCCAAGAATATTTCTGAAATGGAGTAATGCTTTTTGTTCCCAGATTTGTTTAGTGCTGAGAAAAACCTATGGGAAGGTCCAACATTTTAACATGTGGGTTTTTTCCTCCTGAAATGAGCTGATAGTCCAAATGTTAACAAATAATAATTGTGGAACAGGAGTTCTGAAAATCTCCCTGTGGGGAATCTGTCCTTTCCTTCCTTCCCCCCTCTGCTTGTCCCCTAAGGAAGGACCAGGACTACCTCTTCCTCGACACCCCCGGACTCTCGTGGCTCTGCAGCCATCACAAGCCAGTGCAAACTGTGTCACTCAGTCATGAAGCTGTTGGCAACAAAAGATGCCAGAGAGAAAGCTCTCATAAGGCAACAGAAGTAATGTTCTTAAGAGGTTCAGAAGTACAGATTTGGCATCAGTACAAACCCCCAACTATTCCAACCTGAGTAGAGCCTGCGTAGCTGTCTGGGCCCATTCGAGCTGCCGGGGAGGAACACCTGGTGACCCAGGAGGTTCTGCGCATCAGGTCAGCTCCAGCCACCTTGCCTGAAGATGGAGATAGTTCAAGATCAGTCCAGAGACTCAACTCCAGACTGGCAGGAGCTACCAAGTAAACCTGTAGATGTCTTCTGTAGGCTGCAGGTCAGTGGGCATTTTCAGGATCATAGTTTGGGGAAGGGTTTGACTGTAGCCACTGAAGAGCTTGGTGTGGAGTGGACCATTAGGACCTGCATGAGATGGCTTTATGTTAAGAAAACACCCATTCTGGATCAGTTGGAAGCCCAAAATATTCTGCCAGACTTGTGCCAGATTCACTTCAAGAGCAGTCAGTCCAGTTCCTCTGAGTCCATGTTCTGCCTCTCAAAATCAGTCTCTTCACCTGTTCTGTTGGTTCCTGCTTCCCAGGTGACATCATCCAGCATCTTTTCCCAAGCGGTGATGCCTGGTTTGGCTGTTCTCACTGGAGAACTCCACATTTGGCCTTTGCTGTGGCGGCAGATGCTGACTTGCCTTCAAATGCCAGCCTGCTGCTGTGGCTCCCTCGCACTCCAGCAGCTCCTCCCTCTGCCCGCTTTTATTCCCAGATGGGACTTTGAGGACTAAGCTGAGATTTCCTTGTTTCCACAGTGTTGCACTTGACCTAATCAACCATTGCGGACCTCAAGCGTTCTTGCCTGCAGCCTCCCTGCCAATAGCTTCAGGAGAGACTGATGCTCTACAGCAAAGACAGGTGGTGTATCCAGAGATAATTAGTGATTACATGCCAGTGATTACATGCCTATAATCAGTAATTACATGTAAACAGAGTAGAATTATAGTGGATTTGAAGGTACTGTGTTTGTTTGTTTGTTGGTTTATATGGTTTCTCATAACTGTGAGGAAGCAAGTGGTGCGATGTATTTTGGCCAGGCTGGTGAAGGAGGCAGGGCTGCCATTTGTGCACATTCTCTGTCCTGGCCCTCTCACCTCTGGAATAACCCATGACATAAGCATCTTAGCTGTGTAAGTGCTGCAGGAACCAGGCTGTGACTAGAGATCCCAGTCTGCTTGCCTGCCAGTCTGTTTGCTGTCCCTTTGGAGAAAAACTGTATTCTCTAAACCCCAGTGACTAATGTCGTGCAGGAACCAGAACCTCTGCTTGCCATGTCTGGGACTACTTCTTAATTTTCACTAATTCAGATGAAAAATAACTGGGCTGGGAAAGGGCTGTTATCCAATGATGTGTAAAGCTAGACTGTGCTAACTTGGTACCGTGGTCCTTATTGTGCCGAGAGAGAGGAGGCCACTGCTTTCTGTCTAGCAGCAGTCCTGGCTCGGGGACCAGTGACAGCTGAGAAAAGCTTTACTATCTAAGAGATAGCACTGCTTTAGGATGCTGCTTTTCTTGGTGAGTCAGGAATTTACTAGGATTGGAGCCATAAATGCCTGGCCAGCGATGTATGGAGCCCATGAGGAGGCACCACACTGGGCAGCTCGCCCTGGCGTGACCAGCCCCCAAGAACCAGTCCCCGTTGAGCGGAGCCACAGCTCCTGGTGCTGACGCTGCTCCTCCCGTGCTCCAGAAGGAACTCGGGACATCAGGGAGGTCCCTGCAGGGAAGAGGACAGGGACCTCTTGGGCAGCGTGGCCCTGCGCGTGGGTGCCCCAGGCAGCGTCACTTACTGTGAGATGGGACGTGGCCAGGCAGGTCGAGAGCTGAGAGCTCTGTCCCATCACAGCAGATTTGCCAAAGGGAACTTAATGGGCTGAGGTGATGGATACGGAGCCAGGATGGATCTGCAAAGGTCAGAACGCTGCTAGTCCAGAACTGTCTCTGTTTCTCTCCCAGCCACACCAGGGAGCCATGTGCAGCCACTACGGTTTTGTCTTCCATCTGCTTGAAAGCAGGGGCCGGGGGAGGAATCACGAGAGAGAGATTTATCCATGTTGGCCAGAGGATGAACCCAAGTCTGAAATCTCTGGCTGAAATCTCTATTTGTTGAAGTAAGACACTGCAGGAAAGGGGAATCTCAATGAAAAGACACATTTTGTAGACTTTGTTTAAACTAAAACAGTGTCTTTTGAAGTTTTATGCATCAAAGAGAGCAGAGAAAAGGCCCAAATGCAAAGGTCCTTGTTAGATCCTCAGACATCAGACATGTCATCCTCTGATCAGCTGAAGATCCTTTAGAAGTTTTCCAAAGCTTGTTTTCCCAGGTAAGCAGACAGCTCTGAGGATTAATAATAAGCTGCATTTGCTTTCAGCTTTAATATGCTTACATAATTCTAACCAGGTCAAGTAACGGCCAAAACACATTATGAAAATAATGTACATTCATTTAATTAGCATATTTCATCTGACAGTTGCCAAGTTTCAGGAGACCAGTAAGTGCCTCAGATACAGACAGGACTCGGTGACAGCAACACAGAACCATCCCAGCATCATTGTCCCTGTGCCCAGCTCCTGCCCACCCATGGCTCCCCGGCCTTGGCACCGGGCTCCTGAGGACACCGTGGCGGGATGTGTCCATGCCGTAGTCGGCTCCTGGATCGGAGAATCCCTTGTGTCCAGCTTTAGTTTGGTTTTCCACCCCGGTGTACATTACACGCAGAGAGCTGCAAGGCACAGATGCAATGGGAGCATGGTCTGGGGGCTCCTGCTGCAAAGCAGGGGAGTCGCTGCAGCCCCCACAGCCATCTTGGTGCTGCAGCTGGTGCACAGGGGTGTCAAGATCACGGTCCTGCTCCACAGGTCTATGGCCAGTGACCTGGGCTGTCCCGTAGCCATGCTGCTGGCCTCACAGTGTAGCTGCGCCTGCAGCAAAGGAAAGAGACAGGTCTGATCTGAGGAGGCTGCGATGCCGTTCCTCTCCCACCACCACGGCAAATGGGCTGCTGATGAGACCCACATCAGCCAGTTGTCTCTTTTCCTTGCGGTGGAGCCAAGATGAGAGGGTTCTGCATTGTTTCCCTCCGCAAAAGGGAGTGTAAAGTGTTAGCAGCAGAGGAGAATGCTCCATTCCACCCTCAGCCCGTGTATCAGTGCCAGCTGAAAGGGTGAGACAATAAAAATCTCACCACTTAATCTAAAAAAATTGTGGGAGACTAGTTTAGAGGCAGTAGCTATTAGCTGGTTTTATGGGATGGCTGTCTTGCACAGACACTACATTAAAATCAATGTTTTGTGTTTATAATACATGTTCATACCCACCTTTTCTCAGGCCAAAGGGGCTTTTCCTGGCTTCTGGCATGGCTCTTCCACCTCAGCTGCTTTTACTCCTAAACCCATGGCTTGTGAGTGCCGTACCACGGGCAGGCTGCAGTGAAAGGAATTAAATTGACTCATCACACCACAGGCTCGTTCTGGTTAATAGGGAATTGTGCACCACAACATACCATTGTGCTGAGTGTCAGCACTCTATGAATTTCACTAAGTATGACAAAATGAAGAGCAGAGAGAGCCCGATGGGCATATAAAAAGCCAGCTGCTCTCTTGCTGGAGGGGCTGGAACCCAGCGGTCCAAACTGTGGCATTTTGATGCAGGCCCTTGAGCTTGGGCGAGTTAAGAATGTTGGTGGCTGTGAACTTTCAAAACACAGTGAGATGTTTTGGATGGGAAAATTGAGAAAGGCAGCATATTAGTCATTTCCCAAGGAAAGCACATGAATGCTGTATCCGTTCACGATAAACTTCAAATGCCTGAGTTTGAAATCAGTCTGCACCCCAGATGTGCTAATGCCTGAACTGCAATGCAGCTTTTGCACATCCCATAAAACATACAGTATTTTAAGAATTTCAGACCCATAACTGCCAAATGAACCACTCTCAGTCTGTGAAGCTAAAATCCTTTTGCTTTTTCCTGTATCTGTTACTACAGATTTCTCTTGGCAGAAAACGGGTAAGCACACAGCAGGTTACTTCTGCAGTGTGGCCCTTCTGCCTCCCTGTGTTTGCTTTTTACCTCTCCACCGTTTATGACATCTACGTTGTGCTATGGAAGTGAGGACCCGTGAGTGTCACACACAGAGACATGCAGGTGGGCAGTTTTATGTACAATATCCATGTTATGTTCTTACAGGTTTAGACTAGGTCACTGTCGATCATTAGAGTATCGAAATCCTTCATTCAGTGCCTTGGCTCCTGATAAAAACCCAAGTAACGGATACCACGGTGACCTCTGGAGGTTTCTGTGCTGAGAATGTAAAAACAGAGGCTTGTCTTTCCTGCCAAGCTGGAATGCTTGAATTCTTGTCACAGCCCCTATCAGTTAAGCAACTGCAATTGTACTGGCTGCTTTACCTGGGGTTCAAAGAAGGCACTTTGAGGAACTGGCCACATTAGAAGTTCCCCGTTTCATATACAAAGGAATCCAAACCGCTGTGGGTTGTTTTTTTATTATAATACTTAGTGGATATTGCCATTCTTATCTCCTTTATTCTCTTCATTCTCTGGAGTTACAGGGGAAGCATAGCACCAATGCTTTCTAGCCTTCTAAAAACAGCCTGGTCTGAGAGTGTATGCTGCTTCTGGATGAAGGGATTTACAGAGCGCTTTCTGAGCATCACTTCTGGAACTCGCAGCAGCTCGGGGGTACTTAACTCCAGCTCGCAGAGCTGCCCACGCTTTCCTCTGGCTTGCTTTAGAAATGTGTTGTATGTGTGCCTTAACCCTGTTAAGGAATGTGTACTTTTCCTGTACTTTCCTTTGTTTGAAACTACAATTTATTTACTTAGACTTGCACAGTAATAGTTTCAAACTCATTAGCATTTTTCCTTTGATTGCAAAGCACTTTCCACGGCAATGAAGAGAGGAGCAGAGAGGTCCAGGTTTTCTCTCAGAGCTTCGACAAGGGCAGCTACAGCAGAAGCAGGAGGAGCACTGGGGACAGGGCAGGCATCAGCTCGGCGTCCTGCAACGCAGGAACCTGGCTGGGGATGTGGCAAGGAAAGCCCTAAAACGTGCTGACTGAGAGAATTACAGGGTACTATGGTTCTCATCCTGCAAAAATGTTTCATATGTTCTATATTGATGATTAATGCTATTTATGTAGTTTAGCATGTGTCCATGTTTTTAAGTTAAAGATAGTATCACAGCTTGCAAACTCAGGACCTGAGCGATAACTGCAGCCAGTGCTACTTGTCAGAATGATCATGTAGAATTTGCTCAGGTTTCATTCATAAAAATATTTTTAGG
Organism: Limnodromus scolopaceus; assembly: GCA_028565335.1. Lineage (NCBI taxonomy): Eukaryota > Metazoa > Chordata > Aves > Charadriiformes > Scolopacidae > Limnodromus > Limnodromus scolopaceus. Next base: position 40,286,168 of record JAOXNO010000052.1, on the reverse strand, counting down.
TACTAATGAAAACGGACTGATTTTCCTGTGTGGTGAGTACTTCCAAATCTGCCATTTGCCCTCCTCCTTTCTCAGTGTATGCTCTCCATTAATCCTAAAAAACACGCAGTTGTGTTCTCTTCATGCCTGGACAGGAATTCAGATCCCTAACTTGGAAACTGCTGTTGAAAAATGTTGTCTTCTGCCAGCAAAGTTTCTGGAAGGGCAGTGAATTCCCCACTGCAGGGGAAAGGCAGTGCTTTCAGACCTCCTTTATCTGTCTCCAGGAAGTGAAGCTCATTATGTTTCCCCTGGACCATGCGAAGCAGGAAAATAATCTTGTTTTGTAAAGCATGTTTTGTGTCAGGTTAACATCACTGAACTTCTGGGATGGTTGAAAACTTACAAAGAATGTACAAACAAAAGACTTCTAGTTCCAGAAGCTTTTCCATTCAAATCTCTGAATGCACATAACCTAATTAGGGCTATTATAAAGAAATAAAAATTAATGAGCCACTATTATATGGTCCTTACTGCATTTATATTGCAGTTTGTTCATTAAAGAAATCATCTCTTCAAGACCTGAGGCTTTACAGCAGCTGGGAGTCAGCAGCCACTAACGAGCAGCTCGGCACACAGACATGGACCTCCGAGTGTAGTTTCAGTAAAGCCTGGGTGGAGACCACAGCAGGAACGGCACCAAGAGCTTCTGCCGTGACTCCAGCAACGGAGAGAAGCATCTTCCCCTCCAAGAAGTACTGACAGGCGCCCTTACCCAGTCCTGGGTGTAGTTGCTGGACTCTGAGCTGATGCATTTCAGCACAACACGTTTCTGCGAGGGATTGCACGTCCTCGGAGCACGGACACTTTCCCTGCAACAGATGTCTTTATGGGTGGATACCGGGCTGCGCTTCTGCAGTTTAAAGGCATTCTAGAGCCTTTAGATCATCGCTGTGTGGCTGCCTGCAGGAAGGAAACCCATGTCTGCCGTGGCTGTCAACTCACACCCACTGCTGGTGGCTGAGGCAGGCGTCCCCCTGCGCAGAGGCAGCGACACACGTGCGGAGCAGGGAGCAGGCAGAGCTCGGGTGTCCCTGTCTGAGCCATGGTCTGTCCCACTCGTCATTGAGACTGCAAACTTCAACTGATGTTTTCCTTTCTTCTGAATGGAGAAGGCTTTTTTCTGGAACTGCTTTTACTACTCACTGTGTTGCATTTCTTTATGCTATGAACTGAGCTCTATATTCAGACAATTGTTAGGAAACCAATTCCAGAATAATTTTTGGTGACTTTCTTTCAGTTTCCAAACTAATGTCAGGTTTCTAGCTTTTCAGTCATTTTACAAATGCTAAATCCAAGCATGGGCGAGTTTTGCCTTTCCCAGTTTTGGCAGTCAGGCTTCATATTTCTGCTATAATTTTAATCCAGAAGTTTTTGGTCTGATTTTTATCAAAGTAGCTCAAGATTTCTTTGGGTCTCATGGTCGTATTTTAAAATGGGAATAGGAGGTATCTTTTTCCTGTTCCATTATTGGTCTAAATTTGTGAAATCGCACAGAAGCCCCGGTGCTTTGCAGGAGGCCAGGGAGGGAGGAGTACGCGGGAGGGAGAAGCCCCTTCTCAGGGGTTTGCAAGGCTGTTTGTGTCGCTGCAGCGATGGTGAAATGCTAACTAGGGAGCAGGAACAGCCAGCCATGCCTCTGGACTTAATAACATGATTTCATGTAGGACATCAAACAAGAATGCAATAACTCAGCAACTCTGCTTTAGGAGTCTAAAGGAAACCAGATGAAGCTATGCAATTTTTTCACAATATCCAGATTCTTTCTGCAAGTCACCTTGTTTTATAAGTAGTATCCCCGAGTCCTCCTAGGATCAGAATCTAATAAGTGTGCATATTTGTGTGATTTTTAGTTCAGGCTTGGCATGAAAGCTTTGGATACTCTTTATTCGCAGAACAAACACTGTCTTATGAGCTGAGATTCACTTACTAAATCTGAGCTTTTAACCCAGCTTGCCAAGATTCTTCCCGCTCGCTACGGCATGCAAGAATCGTCACCCATTTGCTGAGTGGGACTCACACCTGGAGACTCTGATCTCACCACTGCTGGCGCTCAGGTCTCTGACGGCAGGTCCTGCCTGGCGCGGTGTGTGCGAGCTGGGACTGAGTACCCACAGGGCCGAGGCCGGGCTCGGCAGGGAGCAGGGCTGGCTACCCACGCCGGCACAAGAGCCACTGGCTTCCTTGAGCCAAGAGCTCAAATGGGCAATTAAGTCAGGCTTATTGTTAAAGTCAGCATTTTTAACTGGAGGCACTGAAAACCTATTTGATGACTGCGTCTTGCCAGATCCCAGGTTTTTATTACTCATTTCTGCAATTGCCTTACATTTACCTCAGTGGGTAAGAGATGTCCCCAAGGCATAGTATAGATGGTGTACTGGAGTATAAAGTTGAAGAGCTTGAAGTTCCTGCTGCTGCTAGGCTCTTGGGGCTCAAATATGGGTGTTTTCCTGTGTCTGAGGCAGTTGAGGAGCTCAGGCAATGTACAGCACTAAGGTCCAGGCAGTGGTTCATGTTCAGTTTAGCGATGACTGTGGAGCTCAGTTAATTTCTGCATTTTACTAGATAGATTGATATAGGGTAAGGCCAGAAGTAAACAAATGATTTTTTTTGTTAATTTGGGTAGGATGGGGAGCGGAGTGGGTGACTACCCCTTGGTCAGGGCTCCGGCCCTAAAGCGCTGCTGGTTCTGGACAGGCCCTTGGGCTCCATCTGCACCAAAGCTGTTTTCTCTCCCAGCTGTTATCGTGTAGCTAAACCTGGAAATAACAAATGTCACAGGGACAGGCTGACAGCTTGGATGAGGATTGTTCTTAGGGTTAGGGATCTGCAATAAAAGAGTCAATAACCTTAGCTTTCAGGTGACCCTTGTTTGGCCCATGCCAATGACAACAGTGTCACCTGCTTGGCTGCTGATGCCTTTAGTTCTTGTGGCTCAGGGTTCAAAGGTGTTGGTTAAGTGCAGTGCTAGACTTAGTATCAGGGTTCAGTGGGATCTGTAGATCTCGGTGTATGGTTTGTTGTATGTCTGACTAGGACAGAATTAGGCACCAAGTAGCAGGAACAATCAGTTTTCATCTGCTCCAAGTCAGTGAGACAGGACCATACTGGGATTAATATTATGGTTAATGTCGAGGTTGGCATTTGGAGGTGCTGGAGAACTGACTCAGTTATTGGCTCTTACAGGCTCCCCTGTTTATTTTGAGGAATGAGTGGCTGCCTGGCTGATGGCTCCTGGAGGGGGAGAGTGCCGGTCGCTGGGGTCCCTGCCAGGTGCCGCTGGGGCCCCTGCCAGGTGCCGCTGGGGCCATGTCTGGGCACACCCACAGAGTCCTGCACCTTTCCCAACACCGCTGTCCTCTCTCCAAGCTTTGCGGGGACCAGGACTCTGTGCAGCAAAGACACAAATGAACAAGAGGTTGGTACAGGTACATTTCACAGTCTCTGTTTGTTCCCCCATTATCCCTAACATGGGGTCTGGGTGTTGGGCCCTCCCCGGGCTGGTGGAGCCTCTCAGAAATGGTAAATGTAGGCCTATAATTAGGGAGTCTGTAATCCACAGATTAGTGGCTCCATGCTCTAAAGTCTCCATCTGTTGTACACACTGAAGTCATTATATCTCTAGTCTCGGTCCTGCTCCAGGCTTCTAAAATGGTTTTCACGGGATTTTCTTTGTTGTGCAAAGCAGCTTGTTCATGGCTGTCAGTTGGCGGCCCGGCAGTAGAGCAGACATTACACAATGGTTCTTGCCAGCGTGGCACAGGCTGTGGGGTGCTCCTCTGCCCAGGGACGGGCCTTTGGAATCCATTTTCCTGCTGCGTTGGGAGACGCCTCCCCCTTGACACAGAGCAGATGGCGTGTTGCCAGTTTAGGGCTTTTACTATGTTTAGACAATCTCCCAAACAATGGAAAACTACAGCCATTGAAATGGGCTGCAGAGACAAGGCAGAAGCCTTTTCACACACAGCCATACTCCCTTTCACAGGGGGGTGGGCGCCATTTGGGGGCTCCAGTCCACGCGTCAGCTCCGAGCTGTGGAGGCCATGGCGGGGCCCAGGCGCTGGCTCAGCTCCATCTTCTCCCCCGCGGGGCTCTGGAAGTGGGTGTCCCTGTGTCCCTGCGGCCACAGGTGGCCCCGGGTGTCCAGAGAGCCTCCCGCCGCTGGCTCCTCCTGGCCCCACCACGCTACCTGCGCCAGGCCGCCATCTCGCTCCTGCTCCTGGCGCAGCAATGGCCGTGGCACTGTCGGGGGCCAGGGGGGCCGCAACCTGTTAGTCGAGGGGCAAAGATTCATCTAATAACCCCGAGAGTGCCGTGTGGTTCTACACTCCAACTTCTCTCATTTTACATCCTTTGTCAGTATCAGAGTTCTGGTATTTCAGTATCTTCCGCGAACGCCTGTGCCCTCACACCATGTTGGTGTCACTGTGCAAAACAAGTGCAGCTTATTCCACAGGTCCTGCCTGCACATCTGTTTTATATGCACATCTATGCCCTTTGATTTAATTCTGAATTTAGTGCATTTTAATATTAAATGCCCTTTCCATGTTTTCTAGCCAAAGGAAATGGGACTGCTTGGCTCAAGTTCTCTGCTTCATTCATTATTTGAAGATTATTGTGCAAGGGGATTGGAGATAAACACTTTTGAACTCTATAGTAGTAGAGATCTAAATGTACATCCAAATTTGTGTGTCTTGGACTCATTTAATGTGTTTCAGTCAAAGATATGAGCTGCAGTGGGTCTTGGGAAAGATAATGTTTTGGCGTTTTTAAAAATAAAGAATACCTTCATGTACTGGGATATTCCGTGGCAATAAAATATTCTTTAGCTTAGATTTGTTGGGGATTTGAGTGTAAAAGGATAGGAGAGGTGTAAACACCTGGCTACAACTTTGCACTTTCAAGATGTGCTTTCCATTTCCCCTCTAAGGCTTTCCTTGGTAATTTTCTTCCAAAAGGTCTTTATTTGTAGTGCTCGCAGCTCCCAAGAGCTGTGCTGCCCTTCACCTCTGCGACTACGGGCTTCCTGAGCAACGTCACATAATATTTTGTCTCTCTGACAACAAATGCAATAAAGGAGCTGCTGTTCGCTGCTGCCCTGCTCCCCGTCACAGACTCCTCCCGAGGAAAGCCTCGGAAGCAGCAGGACGAGCCCCATCTGCTCTCCCAACCAGGAGGCCCTGAGGACCCTCGAGGACGCTGCACCCAGGACTTGTCCTTAAACCATCTCCCGAGAACTCCCGCTGCAGCGTGTGCCCGGGACCCCTGCGGGACACCTTCGCCGCCGCAGCTCGGCCCCGTTCCGGGGACACACGTTCTGGGGCATCGACGCCTGCGACAAGCAGAGTTTGAGGGGACGCAGATGGGTGAAGGGGCAGCTTGGCCCGGACACCTCTGACTCCTGGGAGACCTGGCGCATATTTTCCAGAGTTGTGCTTGGTCTGCTGGGTGTCTGCATTTCACCCAGCACTTACGGGGGACTCCCTGACAGCAGCTTCATTCTCGTTCATTACAGGAGCCATACTGTAATTAATGCCACCATTTAAGGCTCATTTTAAGATGAGAAATTGAACAGATTTTCTGGGTCGTCAGGGCGGGGGGAGGAGGGGGCGGAATTTCAAGACAATTGAAATTTAAAAAAGCATGACCTAAAAGGTACAATACATGTATTCAGCTCTTGGGAACAGCAGTGGGAAACACCAGCACCTGGGGGTGGCAAAACAGGTCTGGAAATAGAGCTGGAAACGTTTCTATCTTCCATCACTATTGTTAGTGCTTTGGGTTTCTTTCTCACTTTGAGGAGTTTCTGGGGAGCACCCTTCCCGCGCGGAGCCCCCATTCCACCCAACCCGGCCCTCGCCGCTGCCCCTGCGCACCCTGCACCGCTACCGGCCGCGGGCCCCACGCAGCGACCGCGCCTCCCGCACGGCTCAGCCCGGCCCGGCCCCGCCCCCCGCGCCCTCCGG
>JAOXNO010000052.1:40256743-40280063 GCA_028565335.1 Limnodromus scolopaceus | reverse complement strand
CAGCCCCGGCACGGCCCAGCCCGTCCCCCTCCGCTGCCCTCCCCGGTCGGGCCGCGTTCCTGGGCAGCGCGGCCGCGGCCGACCCGGTCCCTCCGGCGCAGGGGAGCGCGTTGGCTGCCGCGGCCCCGGCGGCGCCAGTTCTGGTGGTGGCGCCGAGTGCGTCCCCGTGTGGCTGCGGGGGGACACGGAACGGCCCGCGGCGCTTCAGGAGGCGGTGTGGCCGCAGGTGCCCGGACCCCGGTCTGTCCCCGCGCCCCCGCAGAGCCCGCCCGTGCCTTCCCGGGGCGGAGCGCGAGTCTGCGGGTGCCCGGGGAAGCGGTGGCAGGTTCGGGAAGGGAGACCCGGCCGCGAGTCACGGCCGTGACGCGCCCAACCAGCCGGGGCCGAGGGAGCCGCGGCGTCCGGCCCCCGGTGGTTGGTGACCCCCGCCGCGCGGTACTCACCGACACACGGTGCGGGCGGTGCCTCCGTCCGGTTCCTGCAGCGACGGGAACTGACCCGATCCCGGCTTCACCGGTCACGGCGCGTGCGGCACCGCAGAGCACCGGGAGCCGGAGCGCAGAGCGAGAGGAAGGTTCCCCGGACACTCTCCTCCTCCCGACCGCAACCGAAGGCAGCAGCTCCCCGCTCCCCTGCAGAAAAACAATAAATTCCATCTTGGGCCCGCGCTGGGGAAGCTGCCGCGGAGCAGCCGGTCACTGCGTGGGGAGGGGGGGGGCACCGAAGCCGTCACACCGACCTCCCCGGGAGCGCTGCCGCGACCCAGCCTCCCCGGTGCCCCCCGAGAGAGGGAGCCGGCCCGTGGCTGCGGCTCTGCTCCAACGCGGTTCCTCTGCACAGATCCCGGACAGACGCTGATTATCTGTAAAGTGAGTGTTTTTTTTTTTAAAAACGCTGTTTTATTTTTTACAAACTAAAACACCAGAGGTCATTGAATCCTATATTAAATACATAAATTAAAAAATAACCATTCATAAAACTTTACATACAATAAGGATTCTCTTCTACACGTTAATACATATAGTACAGATACACGTCCAGTGTTTATCAAAGGGTCATTCTGCCAAGTCATTTACAATTCTGTTCTGGAACAGACACCAACAAAATTGGGAACAAAAAGTATCCATAAAAACACAGAGGTGCCGATGTGAGGGAGGGCTGGGGAAAGACAAATCCCTTGGAATCAGCCACAACTGCGTGGCCATCGGCCCAACCTTGCCCTGGGGAGGAGGGGCGCCGGGCCTGCTCAGTCCTCATGGGGTGCCACGGAATGGAAAGCTTCGGGGCTCAGAGGATGTTTCCCACTGAAATGAGGGCAGGGAGCTGGAAAATGAAGCACATGGACAGGCAAAGTCTCCATCGTCCTCCAGGCAGATCAGGAAGGGAGGAGAGAGCCATTATCCAGGCTGGTAACACTGCAACAAGCCCTATCTCCTTTGCAGCCCCCAGTGCCAAATTCCTCTCACCCAACCAGGCCTCCAGCTGAAGTGCCAAAATGGAAAGAAGAGTCTTCAAAATCTCCTGGCTCGGCCAGTGGAGGGAGAGCAGCGAGTCAGGTCCTGTTCAGGGTAGGGAAGGCCTGGAGCGCTGGGACCCCGGGGGCGGGAGGAATCCAGGGCTGTGTCTGCTGTCCTCAAAGGCCATGATGAATCAATTTTTGTTTTGCTGGTTGGTTTTGGGGAGGTGGGCTGCAGTGACCAGGTTGAGGGAGGATTCTCAATACTTTGCCTCAGTGAAGGTCAGGAACAGCAGAAAGCCCTGGATAAAGAGCATCAGGAAAGAGAAGGGGGAAGAGCCCAGAAAAACAGATCCAAGAACCAGTTGCCCATGAGATGTAAAACTAAACCGTGAGGAGCAGAGCAGCTGTGGCAGCTAAACAAGTCTAGACTCAGTTCCCCGTACCTAGATTGGAAGTATATTTTCATAAGCTATAGCAACAATTTACTATATACAACAGGGGATAGATATATGCATATAGATGTATATATATGTACATATACATATATAGATACATGTATATATATATACACAAACTGTGTCTAGCTGACGGCAGGACATTTGCATTACTTGTACCAGCAAGTGTGTTTTAGGCAGGGCTGATGTTCTGCTGCGAGGACGCAAAGCAGCAGCTGTTCCTCTCTGGAGTGGATACAACAATCTTTTAAAAGTTTGCAGACCAAGGTGAGCTGTGGATTGTCACCCCCAGCCCGAGCCCCCCCCCCAGATGTGTGTGTAAGAGTAAGGGAGGGGGAATTGGGCAAAAGAGAGACATGAAGTAAGACGTGCACAGCACAGCTCAGAGGGGCTAAATGAAGCAGCCCACCACAGGGTCCATCAGTGGGCTCTGAAACGGGGTATTTCAATCTGTGCCAGGAACCTTCCCTATGATTGCCTCAAACAAATGTTTCTAGTCTTCCTCACTTTTTGAGCCAAAGCAGAGGTGGAAGTTACTACACCATCACGGAAAACAGGCGCTGCTCATTCTTCTGCAAGAAGAGCTCAGTGATTTAATTGCTGGCCCTAATACCAGGGAAAACAGTTGCCAGCCTGTATTTACTTGCAGGACACTGCAGCCAAGTGGTATGAAATGAATCGGTGGGAGGGAGAAGAAGGAATACCCAGAGAGGGAACCCCCTTTTTGTAGCTAACCATTGACATTGTTCAGTGAGGGAGAGGTGTTACTGGTGTGGGAGGAGGCTGTTGAACGGCCTGAGCTGCCAGCAGCACAGGTCGGTCTGGGCCAACCTTATCCACAGAGTCTGCTGTGAGGGAAAAAGAATTTGAACAAAGAGCATGCACCGTACCTGTACTCATTTCACATACCTGCCTACAGGCCTGTTCTAAGAAAACAAATCAACAAACATACAGCTGGTACAGAATTTGGTAAATCCCTTGACTGAAACAGACTGTTTCAAGAAGCTGTGGTCATACTGCAATTTAAATTAACTTTATGGAGCAGGAAAAAAAAATCATTTGCTAATAGCTTCTAACCTGTGATGGGAGGTTTAACACAATCTGAGGGCATGCAAGAAATGAGGATGTTAGGAGTCTTTGCTGGGAAATGGAGCCCAGCACTACAATCCAGTTGGGTGAATGGACATTAATGATTCAAAGCTATTCTGGCCAAAACATATCTGCAAGGGGCAGGTGTCCTCGACACTAGAGGAACTTCACCCCTGTGATGGCTGAGGAACTGCTTTTGACCTGCTGTGTTGCTGGGGAAGTTACTTCACTGCTTAGTGCCTCAGCTGCTTTGTCTGTGGAAGTAAACAGCAAACAAAGGAGAGACTCTGGGTAAAGCACTTTTAAAGCTTCTGAAGGGCACAGGCTGTGTGCGTAAGATGTCGGTACTCGTGAGCCCTGTTTTGAAGGTTTAAGTGCACTGCCACACACGGTGATGAAGGGGACGATGGGCACAGGCTCAGGCCTCCAAGGCATTTCTGCAGCCACACAGCTCCTTGGGGCTGTTTCTCCCCGGCTCAGACCACGGACCGGTGATGCCTCCAGGAGGCACCAGGACAGGCTTCCAGGTTTGTGATCAGAGAGGTAAGAAATGCTTTGAAATGGAAACTACTACTAGTTATTCCTAACTGTGGAAAAATCTAAACAGGCTAGTGATACTTCTCCTTGCTGCTAATAAGGACGTGCTCAATCAGCTTTTCCCCATTTTTGGGGTGTGGGGGTGTGTGTGGGGGTGTGTGTGGGGGTGTGTGGTTGATCAGGAAGCCAGCTAACAAAATCAGTTTGACAAGCCAAACCAAGACATTTGTTCCAAGCTGGGACAGAACAGTTGGAAGCTGATGCTTTGTGGATCTTACCACATGGACAAGGGGGTTGGCTTTTGTCCCCTCTGTCCTCCAGCACGTTTCTGTTCTCTCTCAGAAGCTACTCTGCAGGTCCAACCCAGCGATCCTCAGTGTACTATTCAAATAGTAAAACCAAGTATGGTCATTATTATCTCAATGGCAGCCTGTGAAGAGTATGAGAAGAGTCAGACAATAAACAGGCTGTTCTTCGTGCAGGGAGTGTGAAGAGAGATAAGGCGGTGACTCTGTCAGAAATCCTCCTTCCACGGACACCCTCCTCTTCTCTCCTTTTGCCCAGTCTGGTGGTGCTCTGTGATCGTAAGCGTAAACGTGGTGCCCTCTCCTGCCTCTCCCGCAATAAGCCAGATTTTTCCTTTCTTCCTCCCACGTTGCAGCTGTCATTTGTTCCTGAGGTGAAAATCAAAGAGGGAGAGGAGGAATCCCTGCAGCGAGAAAGCCAGACAGTTCCAAGTGAATGCCTTGCTGTCAGCATCTCCCCACGGCTTGAAAGCGTTTCTCCCCCTCATCCTATCAAATCTGGATCCATTCCTGGGATGATGGTGTCACATTTAAACTACTGCCCTGCACAGCAGGGATAGATTTTCTGTTGTAACTTTGGTTCCATTCCCAAGACACACTGACTTGATCAGCTGAAAGTGGTTCCTTCCCATCAAGTTCTTCCCACGTGATGTAGGTTCACAGTTCATTTTTCTTCCCCTTTTCTAATTTCAACATACAGAATTTCATTAGATGCAGCATATATCATAGCTTTAGACAGGAACTGTCAAGTAACAAATCTTGGGTGATGGCTTTAAAATACAAGGTGATTGCAGTCTTGGCTACAGGATGTTCATTTTTATACTTTTTAAAATAGGTGTAAACAATGTTCTCTTCATCGGGGGGTGGAAGCATTTGCCTTTATAAGGACTTATCTGTGTGGTCAAGCACTCTAAAAAATAAAAAAAAGAGAAGAACATCAGTATGAGATAAGTGATACATTCCTCTGCCCACTTACCCCAGCTGACGAGACACAGTCCATCAATCAGAGAGTTGGAAAGGTCTGTACTTACAGTTATCAGCTTAAACTGTTTCCATTTGCCTGTATGAAAGACAATTGTGAAAACTCTGGGTGTTTTGCCAAGCCTGTCCATTTAGCACTACAAACTACAGCCCTCTGGTCCGTAAACGTCCACGTGGGGGTGTTCAGACAAATAGTTATGCACCAGTTTCAGTAACTCTCGAACCAAAACTGCCTAAAATTCACCCGTGGCAGGAGACACAATGGCCAGTGACAGGCTTTTATCCTGGGACTAGGGATTTCCTATTCTAAGTTCAATTACAGGTCAATTAAAGTTTTCATGTAAATTATCTTTTTCTAATGAAAAACGTCATATATGTAAACAAAAATTATTTTTATGTATTTTTGTGCAACTTTTTGCCATTTGCATCTACCACTGAGTTTTTATCTGGAAAAAAAATCTTTTCAACTAAAAAGAATTAAAATCAGGAAGACAACATTTTCTGATAAGTTCTAATTTTAATGAAAATTTAAATTTGTATTCTCAGGATACACGCTCTACTGCAAAGACTCTACTGGATGCTCCATCTTAAAAGAGATGGGATTAGGAAAAACTGTTCAGTAGTTTGATATCATGAATGCATTTTTAGTCAAGCTGACCTAAACTGAACAAGGAGTATCTTTTGAGGCACATTTTCAAAGAAATAAGAAACACTCCAGTTTTTTATTTTTCTCCCACTATAGCTGACACCAGCATTGGTCAAAGTAGGATGTATGAGCTTCTTACCAACTCTGTAGCTGTACCAGAAAAGGCAAATACTCGATAGAAAACCAGTTCCATACCCATACAGGTGGAAAATATAAGGGCAAACTATATACACAGAAAATTCTGAACTTCTTATTGCCCTGGGTTTTTTTCCCATGTGCTTTACAAGAACTTTATCATACCTGTGATAGAAACTGAAAAAAGGACAAAAGTATAGGCAACTGGGAAAAACTTATACAGACTATTGCAAATGTCACTGTCAGTTCCTGTGAGTTTTCAAGGTACACCTTAAATCCAGGATTCCCTTTTTTTTTTTTGACTCTCCCTCTAGGTTGGCTGCTTGTTCTGAACTCATGATTCTGTGGCACAGCAAAAGACACAGTTGTTATTTGCTACTACTGTGTACTGTGGAAATTTTGGTTTCTTAAAATTAGCCTATACATAATTTGGCTGTTACAGAACACTTTCTGATTTTTTTCCCCACTATGAATAAGTAAGAAACTGTAAAATCAAATTGTCACCAGTCACGGCTGCTCAAAATATCTCAGCTGCTGTGCTGTGTCATGGTTCCCAGAAATCCTGCGGCAGGAATATCAGTGAGTGTGCAGTCATAATTTAATCTGTTTAATGTTCACTGGATCAAGGCAGTTTCTTTTAAATAGCAGCAACTCCATAATGATATTAGTCATTGTTTACAACAGCCATGATCACGGATCTCTCCATGTTCCTCTGATGCATCCCTAGGCTTCATTCCCCATTCAACCCATCCTCCATGTATGTTGCTGCCTCAGCCCATGGAAACATTAATTTTGAGGTCTGGCCAGATGAGGAGGCAGTGGATTCCAGATGATGTGGCTAATTCTGAGAGTTGTCTCTGCCTCAGCACAAAACTACAAGAGAAATCCTTGATGTAGCTGAAATGAAGCACAAAGTAGGGGGCTTTTCCTTAGAGGGAAAAAGGAAAACCCACCAAAACTGGACCCATGCCACTGAGTTATAATCAATACCTTGAACTGCACCTGGAAACAAGTCCTGAGCTGGTACAAATGGTGGCAGGGCACGGCAAAACACCTTCCACACACAACTGTGTTCTCAGCTTGCCTCAAGCACAGGGCAGAAGAATTTTTTCACTGACATAGCTCAAGCGCCAGATCGAAGAGATACAGGGAGAAATTTAATGGTATTGTCTGTCCCCAGATCAGAAAATGAAGTCTTTAACATAACGTTACCTAGGCTGTGTTCTGCTTTTGTTATCCTGGATCAGAACAGAGACCCTCCCCAGCACCCTGCTTCTGACAGTGGCTGGGCACAGAGGGAAAAATGTGAGGGCCATACACCTTACAGTTTCCCGATTTATTTCCCCATCTTCACAGTGCTTTCTGAACTTTTAACTGCTAAGCATGCTGTGGCAAAGACTTCTTTACACCCTACATCATTAACTAGCCATTTTGTTTCCTTTAAACTTATTACATGATAATTGCCTGTTCTAGAGGAGACAGCGGTCGATAGCGATCTGTCTATCCATTCTATGAAAAATGTTCTAGACCTCTCTTATACCTCCCTTTTAACAGTGTCTCTTTTCTGAGCCAGAAAAATCCTCCCATCTCTGTCTCCCCCTTCCCATCTCCCAGCAGCGGATCATTCTTCCTTGCCCTTCTTGGTACCTCTCCTACTTCTGGGTGCTGAGCTCTACCTGTTACAACCTCCTGATCTGTTCCCAAGTGGCAGTTCAGAGCCCAGAGTCTCCATATGGTTGACATTTATAACTCTTTTCAGTCTGCATCACTTTGAAAACATCAGCATTGAATTCAGCTGCAATTCTCTTGGCTATTTGGTACTGTGAAACTCTCATTAGCTTTTAGTTTTACAATTCTGAATAGCACAGTATCCCTCACAAGCTTTGGCAATTCACTTGCAAGCATGTTGGATGCTGTTGGTCCGACCGCAGCTCCCCGTGTCAGCTCAGCACCGTGATGACCCTCCGTGTGAACTATTACAAATTGGCAACGACATGCTGAAGTCTCTGACTCCAGACACACACGAGACACACACAGGTGGGATCCCCAGCTCTGTACAAGAAGTGCTAGTGTTGAGGAGATAAATTTGTCTTACCTTTCCAAGAGGCACATTGACATCAAGGCCAAAGAATAAAGGCAAGAGAGAAGAACAAGAATAGAAACAGAAACTGCGGAAGAAAAAAGAACATTGCGTAAAAACTAAAGGTCATGGCATTGTAAGCATCAGGATTGTTTTTGCACTCTGTAGGACAATCAGAATAACTATGCGTTCAGAAAACACTGTATTTCCCAGTTACTTCTGTAAGCACCATACCAGCTCACACCCTTAGAAAAGAGATCCCATTATTTGTGGTAACGAATTGCAATTGGCACCATGTTGGAAGCCTGAGGTGTAACTGTCACTATGAACCACCATGGGTTGACTGAAGTCACAAAGCTGGATATCAGAAATAGCATGGGTAGTATTTTTAAGTGCGTTACAAACTAGTGCCCGCAATCCATGCTGGAAATAGCCTGGAAAAAAAAAAGCATATATACACATACATGCATAATACCAAACCCTAACCATTAAATGCTTAATAATTTTTGGATGTCTCATTTTAATCATGAATGTGTTGTCTTTTGGGGTGTGAATTGAAAGCTCTCTTGAAAATTGAGATGAGAGGTTTCCTACTCAAGGTCTCCTTTTGACCACGGCATAGGCTTTGCCTTGTTGTTTTATTTTCAGCACAGGTTATCAGCTCTTATTTTTCCAAGTTTCATGTATTAGAAAGAAAGACACTGAATCCTTGTATCACAAAAATATTGGCAGAAAAGTGGAAAGACTTACTTGTATCGAGTTTTGCATTATGCCCGCTCATTTCACTTTAGAAACTACATATAAGCTGAAAGAGCTCATTAGCACTACTGTCATTATACTAATATAGCAATTATTTCATATTATAGCTTACACATGTACATTGATATTTAGTAATATAAGTACATTGGCAAGGCTACTGCTGGAGGTGCATCTCACGCCAGTCTGGCATTTCTAGAAAAGCCATTATTTGCAGCAGCATGCTGTGCCCATGTTATGATCTTTTTCCAACAATCCTATCTGACCCATCTTCTACAGGGAGCAAAACTCAATGTCACAGAGTTAGCCTTATTCACCACAAAAATGAAGTGCATATTTTTAGAGACAGCGTGTGTGTGTATATATAGTGTGTATATATAAAGAATGTGCATATATAGTTGACAGTTCAGTTTAGGGGCGAGATTCTGGTCATGTACTTACATTACATAGTCAATGACAAGTTTCAATAGCGAGGACAGCAACAGAACCTGGGTCCCCCTGTCCCCCAGACAGGGACAGTCTTCAGACTCGCGCTCCGTATCACTCAGCCCTTGCCCCCCCTTGCCTTTAGTGGCAGTACTGCCCTTCTACCAACACAGCAGTTAACAGCCAAGTCAAGGCTTCGTCATTTGGTTCAGTATCATTCACCATAATTAAAAGTGTTTGGCATTTATTTCCTAAAATGAAATGTTACGGAGGAGACTCTAAGAATAAAGTCTGTATGTACTGAAACACGAACTGAAAAGAAAGCATAGCAGAACACCAACAGGTCCGGCTGATTCAGCTAAATAAGAAGTTCACATAGTTCAAGAGAACTAAATCATTATTTTCAAAAAAAGTTGATCAGCGTGCTTGAGAAGTGTAAGAGAACCAACCTTTTCCTCCAGATCCTTAATTTGTCTCTTTTGGATGTCAGTTTTATCTTCTAAATCTCGGATCCTCTGGAAATCAGAAAAGAAAGCATGTAGACTAAATTCTCAGTATATTTGCTCCTCGGAACAAGTAACTCAATGTTCCAAGTGCCAAAAGCCTAGAAATCAACTAACTCATTTCTTCAGCAGGGATAGTCTTGTGTAGTACCATGACTCCATCCACTAACCCTGCCCAACCACTACTGTACCGCGTGTGCAACTGCTCAAAATATGCATATATGTGACTGCAGCCTCAAATGCTGGAAATTAGTATCAATAGCGGATCTGTTTCAAGTTATCTATTTTATATTAATCCTTTGTTAAATAGATGGAAAGTGTAAGATCATGGTTACACTCCTTACAATTGCCCACTTTGAGGGGGACAGAGCAAAAGTGTCTGGAAAAAACAGATAGCTCTTCTGTGTACACGAGCCAGAAGCCTTCATACAGTTTCTCTTGTGCCCAGTCTAATAACTGGGGATGACCATTTTTGTTGCAAAGCTAGATTCACATGGACAGAATTCTGCATTGAAACCTTGGTTTGGAATTTTATGACTTAAAATATAGCAAACCAATCCTCCAGAAGCTAGTATCACATCTGTTTGTTCATACAGTAAAGAGAAAAGTATGAAACAAAGAATTAGATGCCATGCTCCCTCATGACCTGGAGCTTGCCTAAATTTGGCCCCAGATTATCTTCTCACACAGCAAAGCTGAGCAGACAGGCGTGTGCATGGTTCCTCTTCCTTACCTGATGTGCCTGCTGGAGCAGCTCCATCCTCTCCTGCAGAATCTGGCAATCATACTCTCTGCTTTTCCTCAGCATCTGACGTCTCAGCTTTTCAACTGCTGTCCTCAGCTCTTCCTGCTGTTTTTCAGTGAGTAGTTCCCCAAACTTTATCACCGTTTCTTGCTGCAAAGCATTGTACAAGGTGGCTTCAAGCTCCTGGATCCTCTGGTTGATGCAATACCAAAAGCCAATTAGAGATGAAACATTGTTTAAAACACAGTGGGAACTGGAGGGTTGATGGCAGATTCTGCTCCTGCCTGAGAGATGGTCCCTGTACTCAAGTGTGCAAAAAATGTTAAAAGCAGAACTCATAAAATGGTTTGGTGTTTTGGCAAAAGGATAGAAACTTTTATTTTTAAGATATTTTAATATTATTTTTTCTAAAATCTCTCACTGACTTTTTTTAAGCAGTTACAGAGATAATTAGGAGTTGGATAGAATCGTCATACCTATTTTCTAAGTGTAAGGATGAATATTTCACCAATTTTTAAATTTTGACCCATTGTGCTAAAAAGCAAAGGAGGAAAGATTGAAGGTCACTACCAGACTACTTTGCTCTTAATCCTGCTAATCAATGAGCATTCTCATTAACTTGATAAACCAAATATGATGAACTTGCACAACCAGTTATCAGACTGCTATCAGAATTTGATATAGCAGTGTTTATAGCAGGAACTCCTGCTTTTTGTGACATATCATCTTCTTGCTCTGACACATGCAAAATGGCCAAGATTCCAGAGCTAAGTTCCAGTTGGTTGCACTGACTCCAGCTGGAAAAGGTGACATTAACGTGCAGCATCTGCCTTTAACTGAAAAAAGTTTCAGACTTCAGGTTACCTGCCTTTTTGTGACATAAAAAAGCTAGGTGTCGTGTTGAAGCTGTACAGGTTTCATGCTACTGCATTAGAAGAATGGGAAAAACAAACAAACAAATAAATAAAAAAAATGTACTAAGAAAAAAGCAAAACCCTTGTTCCTGATCCAAGAGGAGTCTGTGTCCTGTCACAGTGCTGGCCAATACGTGCTGTAGAATTTCCTTTGTACATACCATGTATGCTTGGTCAAGAGCTTGCTTCCTGTAGTCTAGTTCTTCCTCCAAATAACCTTTTATTTTGCAAAATTGCTCCTACAATGAAGTATCATTTGGACAGAAAAATTAATTAGTTACTCAAAATACTTTGGGAAGTTTTATTAAATCAACTACTGATATCTGACTCAGGCAGGACTAGAAGACTGGTCTTCAACTGACACTGCAGAATTATTAATATCTGACTCAGCTAGAGAAGAAGGAAGGGAAAATAGCTGTGGATTGCTTTTGTATGATAGTACCTCTGATCTATATGGAACTAAATCCATTGTCTCTTCGTTGACTTCAGTGATATCACTTGGCATTTCAGTACTGTAATTTAGGGGCTTCTGTGTGGTTTTTCCAAAGATACCTCCTCTGGCATAATGGACAACTCCTTTTGTGCTTTCTCTTATTTTGGAATAAGTGTGAAAGCGCAATAAACTAAACAGGAACTAAACAGACATATTCACATTCACATTATTTGGGGGAAGCTGCTGCGCTTTAACTTCTCAGCCAGCCTTAAACTGAATTGACTCAATTACAGACATACCATAGGAATACAATGCAAACCACTACAGCTATCCAACTCCTGTAGTTGCTTGTTCGTCTTGTAGGTTATTTCCATTAACTAGAATAAGAATAGGGTAAGGTACTAACTTTACCGGTGCTATAGCAACTTCAGTTCAGCTGTCAATGTTTTGCCTTTAGGATGTTATGGGCTTAAAATGTAATGAAAGAAAACAGCATGATAATTCATTAGTTTCCCACATACTGGTATTGAATAAAATATGATACAACAGCTGATGTTTAGACTGTGAATCTTACGAGACAAAGAGTGTGGTCATTTACATCTCTGAAAATCACCAAGCAACCTTTGAGCCCTCCATTCTTATTAATAAACAGTCATCCTCAGGAAAAGAGAGAAAGTTTTCAAACCGTCACTATTTCTGGATCTGTGTAACTCTGCTGTTGCATGTGAACCAGGCCCAGTAACAATTTTATGGATTCACCAATAATCAGAGAAAGCCTGCACACTTAATTTGCCAAAAGACCTTTTTAGTTATCTTTTGGCACACGAGGTAAACATGACACACTCAGTGTCTTGCCCCTAAAACATCTATTAAGGAAAGTTTGCTTACCATATCGCTTTCCAGTTCCATCATTTTCTGATGCAGAGCAGCTTCAACTCCCTCAATCTGCTGGATCCACTGGAGGGAAGACAATGAGAGCTGTAACCTGCTGTAAGGAACTTAAGACACATACTTTCAGTAGAAATTTTACATACAGATCCCTTCAGAAGCTTTGAAAAATCTCACGACTAGAAATCCCACACTATAATTATGGCTCAAATGTCTGATGGTTTTTCATTCTGTTTACAATTGCAAGTTTCATTTTACATTCTTTTTGTATTTGCAGTTGTTTTGACTTCACACCTCGGGCCAGGTGAGTGTGAGATTTTTGCTGCTTTAGCAAGGTGTTTGGGACTGTGCTGGCACAGTTTACTTTATCTGGGGAATCACTTCCTACACTAGAAAGTTTGACAACATTGACCACCAACAACAGAGCAGAAAATTTCCAGTGTTAGACAAGACCTTAGATAACACATGAGAAAAGCAAGAACACAATTTACCTTTTCTGCCAAGGACAATACAGTGGAAGCCTGAATTATGGCCACTTGTTCTTCATTTCTTAAATTCTGTGAAGAGAAAGAGAGAGAAGAAGAAAGTTGACAGCAGTTTCCTGCATGAATAGAGATAATCCAGGCTACAGATGAGGTCAAGAGTTTTCAGGGAATCCCTGTAGTACTGGGTATCACATTCCCATCAAAACATTCAGAGTCTGTCAACATATTAAAAAGAAAACACCGCTTTTGCCTTTCTACATGATATAGACTAGCTGTATGTTTTCATTCCATTGCATCTTACGAGAAATGTAAACTAGACCCATTTGTATGTCTTGATGCTAGTTTGACAAAGCTGAATTTCCATTAAAGCTTTGGTAAAAATAGTGCTAATTTACACCAGTGAATGAATAGACAATAATAAATCTTTGTTTTTATTTCCCATACATTTTCTTAAAACATATCTAATGCTGGCTAGAGACACAGGATGATCTCTTTTACATGGATGACTAAGTGGGCAGCAACACCCACTTAGAGAGCCACAGGGAATTTGATAATTCTTGCCTATTTATGAAAGTGTTTGCAGAGGATTCCTAGTCCTGATGAAGATGTGGTTGGCTCAGACTGCCAAACTAATTCACGTGCTTTCCTGAATGACTGGAGCGCAGTCAGGCCCAGTTCCAAATATCAGTGGCCTTTGGACATTCTTCCCACTCTGCTACACCAGATGTGAAAGCTGCTACTTCATTACTAGCTCTCTGACTATTGAAACCTCACAAATCCTTAACTTTGGGAAATAAATACTCCTTAAATTAATTTTTCTGATATTACATAATTTAACAAGTATCTTAGAAAATCGTCATGGTAATTACAGACTTCCCTTACTCTACTGTACACAATGCAGCTTGTAAAAGGAAATATATCTCCCGCTTTAACTTACCCCATTATCTCCTAGGATGTCTAACTGCTTTATGAGGTCTGGGATGCTGACATCCTGAGAGAGAGAATAAGATAAAGGCATGGCATGCATATTTTATCACAGCTGCAATATTCGTCTCTCCTATGAACCACGTTGAAATCAACCATTTTGTTTTATCCCATGGAGATGCATCACACTGATTTCAGTTGCCTTTGAACCAAATTTTATCATTATGGTGAAAATTATGAGTCCAATTCAATTGTGTCAATCATCACACACTCCTACTTTAGACTGATTTTAAATGCTTAAAGCATAGTGGAGTTATTAGCAGAGATGAATGTAATGTTTTATACAGCCAGCATCCACCACTCCTGTAGTCAAAAGTGCTGCCTTATAAAACTGACCTACCTTAACCCCTTCCTTCATGCAGTAGATCTGTAGAGCGCTCACACCATCCGAGAACGGGTGAATCTGGAGATTAAATGGTGGGGACCGTCTCTCTCTTTCCTGGATATAAATTGAAAAGACACCAGAGAACATATTAGAATGAAGGAGATTCACACAGAACTCATTACATACCATAGCTACTGTTTATATCATGCTTTGCAATGCTAAGCTCCTCATTTTACAAGTCAAAGAAACATTTAGACCTAGCCTGGAAAATAGTGTGCCAAGTGGGATAGAATCCTAAACCTGAGCTATTTATTTTATAGGAGATTATTTATTTGATGAATTATGTCAATTTGCAAATCATCTGCAGAAGAGCTGTCACCTGGCTTAAACTCAAGTGATTTACTTAATGAAGAGTTGAACAACTCTATATTGTTGTAAATACTCCCTTTACAAAAAAGTATTTGACTTAAGACTACTAGGATACTCAGATTACACATTTGGTATGAGGTATGTTCTAGTGTCTGTGGAAAGTAGTAAGTTCAAAAAAGTGGATCAACTTAGCTATTTACACACCTTCATTGCATAAAATCTACAAATATTTTTCCAGTTTTAAAAGACCAAAGACAAAAACAAAAATTTGAAGATGTTATTTCTCATCCCTTTCAGGTATTCAGGCAAACACAGAAGGGAAGATCAAATTTCATTTTCAAATATATTTTTGGTTTATGAACATGTAATTAATTTGATCAGTCCAGGTCCATGTCATATGGAAACACAGCTGTCAGGTAAAACTGTGGGAAAGTTCTATAAATAAGGGACAAATCTGTCACAGCACAGATTCATGAGAGCCAGGAGAGGCTCTGTGTTACCTACAAGCTCTGAATGGCCTTGGACCCCAACTGAGAAACAAACTAGAACAGACCAAGTGGATGCGTTTGTTGGTTGGTGCTGATAGCACAAATCTGTAACTGGAGGCAGTCTGGGAAGAGGAGATCGAGGTCTGACCCACTCCTCTGGCTGCCTTAAGAGGCTTCTGGAGCTCCTCCATCCATCTCCAGTGTTGCCTGAGGGATCTTTCTTACTGAACACAGGTCATGGGGAAAGCTCAACAGGGAGCATGCCCAGTGCCTGCAGATGTGACAGTGCTTGTGAGCGGGCAGACAGGCTGTGGCTGTTCAATGCGCTGGGGCCTACAAATTAGGACAACTCCGGGCCAAACACTACACGCACGTAGGCAGGCACTGTCAGCATTTCACACATGACAGAATCAGGAAGAATGTTGATAAAAGGCTGTAGGATCAAGACCACATTCACCTCTATAAAGTGTCTCTTATCCCCACCACGGTGGCAAGAAACCAAGATACAGAGAGATAATTCTAAACATGCCCCGGGAATCAATAGCACAGAAGCCATTGCAAATCCTTATCCAGGGACCCTGCATGCCTTGGCACCTGGGCTCCATACCCTGGCCCCCCTCAGGAGCTCACAGCACGGCAGCAGCAGCACCAGCACCAACAGCCTTGTGCACACCACAACCCACCCAGCACCCCGGGACCTGCCAACATCCCCCCGCGGAGCCAGGGCACCCCACGGGCTCTCGTGGGCCTGGCTTCATCTCCCTCCTCTGCCACAGGAGCCGACAGCACCTTTCTCTTCTGCAACCAGGAGCGCTCTGACCGGCCGGTACAGATGGATCTGGGTAGGGCAGCTCCCCACGGGGAAAGAACTCAACACTTGCTGGGTGAGAGGGGTAGATCTGTACCCCATAGGTATGGCACTGGAAGACAACAGCCCTGGTTCTGATACTTTCTCTTACAACTGCTTATGCAACTTCATTGATGATTGCTCAATTAAACCTCAAACAGCTCCAGTCCTTCAAGCAGAGGGCTACAGAGGTGCACTTCTCCTGACACCCAGCTCAGAGAGGTGAACTAGCCAAGTATGGAGCTTACTATTTCCAGGATATTAGAGCTGACATACTCCAGCTCACAATTAAAAATGCTGGGCCTGATTTGTTACTCTGTTATATCACAACAATGCAGGTGTAAACACTTGATTAGAGTTGGTGTCCAGTGTAAGTGCACTAGTTTAATTTGCTACCAGCTCTACTGTAAGGAATCCATCACCTCCAGCTCCAGGTTGCGGAACTCCAGCAGCTCATTCTGGTCTCGGGCATCCTGCAGCTCCTGTTGCAGACGATGGTTTTCTGCTTCCAGTTTCTCTATCTAATAGAAATATGTAAATTCAGGATCTGCGTGACTTTTACAAGAGACATTGAATATTTCGCGAGTAGTAGTGGAGGTTGCATGGGCAGTGCAAAATACCAACTCTAGAGATGATTCACTACCTGCTGGTTTGCCTCAGTGAGTCTTTAGTTTACAGGTGAACTGCTCATCAACTTCCTAAACAGCATAAAATGCTTATGCTGGAGATTTTCCTTAAAGAATCCAATCCTAGTGAAGATCAGTGGGGAAGTTAACTATACAGAGGTGTCAGGTTAGCTACTAGATTAGCCTGCACTAGCTATTAAACACACTGCTCTCATGGTAAAGCACTGGAACAGACTGTCTGGGGAGGGACGTGGAGACATTATTGTTGGAGGACCCTAGGAACAGGGTGGACAAATATCTATCAGGAATGACATAGCACCAGCCGACGCCTCAGTGCAAGGCTCTTTGAACACAGGGGTCTGCGCCTCTGAGCCAGAACGAAGAGTAAAGCTTCAAGCCCTCAGGCTGGAGCTTATCAGAGAGCTGGTGCATCAGCAGCTGCCAGCAACAACAGTGCCTGAGCAGAGCTGGAGAGGGCTTCTCTTTCCTTATGTTACCCTGCTCATATTAATCTATGCTGTTCTGTCCTTATTCCAGACCTATAAGCACCAGACTGCATGTCCAAAAAGTGTATTGTAGGATCCAGATTACCCTTCAGAGTGAGCACACAAACCCTAGGAACATACCTTGTCCAAAAGCTCTTGGTTCCTCTTAATGAAAAGCTGTTTGTCTTCCACCCAGTGCGAGTCCTGTTGGATAAAGCAGAACTATTACAGAATAATCATATAATCACCTCCAGGAGGTTGAGTACATTTATTGAAGATTGGAACAACAATAGTCAGGCTTTAAAATCCTACAGGAACGAACTGTCATTTACAGAATAACAACATATTAATTTACCAAGCTGTACCAGGCTTCTGAACTCGGCAGACCTGCCTGTTTACTGAACAGCAACTTTACATCTCATGGAAGTCTACAGATTGTGCAAGGTAAGCAGAATTGTGTCTGTAAGCAGAGCAGGTTGGATCCAAAATAGGAAAAGAAAATACACAACAAGCGCTTACCTGCCCTTTCTGTGCCAAAGTTTTCTCCAGATCTTCTATTTTGGCTTTATATCTCTGGACTTCAGCTTGGATCTGCTCCTGAGCCTGTTGAAGTCAGGCACAGCATTAAACAGTAAAAAAACCCAGCAATGTGACTGGTATTAAAAGGAAACCAAACACAGCAGAGTCTGGGTTTGTGCTGTGGCTTCCACTGAGTAACCATTGCAAAGATTCTGGCTCAGCGATGTCTTGTGCCACCCCTCAGATTGGCCAACCCCTTCACACCTGGGCAAAAGATGAGAAACCCTTGTGATTCTGTGCCAAACTGCAGAACTGCGTTGGCACGCCTGCCTGACTGCAGAGTTCTCAGATTCAGGGGGAGGACAGCCCCCGAGTGATCGTGGCCATTCTTAATTGTCACTCTCTTTAAATGTACTCATCAAATGAGTGAAGCAAACATCTCTCAGTTGTATGGATGTTGTACATAACTCCATTCCCTTGTACGTCACTTTGAGGGGTTTGTATGTCCTGATAGCAATGAAATGCTTTTACCCTCAAACAAATACTGACCTTGGCTTCTCTTTCAGCATCTATGACACCTCCCGTCTGCTCCTGCAGCAGCGCATACGCTCTCTGCAGGGCCTGGTACTCCTTTGTCAGCTGCCGAAACCGCAGCTCTGATTCTTCCGCTGCTAAACCCTGAAGAATAAGAAAGGACATGTCTAAGCAGGAGACAGTAGAACACCGCCAGAGCAAAGAATGCAAGTGTGATTTCTTAAGCACAATAGTTAGTTTACAGGTCTTGGTTTTTTGGTGAGCTTGCTGTGATATGAAGTAACAAGAATGTGGAATTTATACAGCATTTGTTTGTCTTTAAGCTAAAAAAAAAAAAAGTGATAGGTTTATTTTCTTGAAGGGAGAGAGGAAAAAAGTCATCTCAGATTGCAACGAAGTCCATACCTGTAGTCTCTATGGACTAGATTTTCAAAGAACCTCTTGACATTTCAGTATATCAGTAATCAAAATTGAGGCCAGATTATCACTCAATACGCACTATAAAAACCTAAGTGTTTTTGAGAGCCTGGCCACTTATTGTGGAAGTCAAAATCTCTTGAAAACTTGTCCTTGCCTATGGAAAGAGTCAGATCTTACCTCATCCAGATCATCATCTGGGGTTGCTGGTGTTCTGTCTGTTCTATATGAGGCCACAGAGGATGTTTCAGAATCCATGGAATCATCATCGTACCCAAAAACTGTATCCACCACGTGTCTCTAAAAAAGGGAAAACATGATTTCTAATCTCCAGGTAGCATGAGGTACTGATGGCGGGAAGGTTACTTCAAAATCACATTGCGAGTTACTTAAGGCAAGACACAAAAAAAGAACAATGGGCTAACCCCTGCAGTTACCATCCCCAAACAAACCCAAAGGGAACCATACTGAAAATCAGGTCTCATGCTGGTGGAGAATGAGTTTGCTGATTAATTTGAGCTGATTTTTAATTTGCTGATTTTTCTGAGCTGAGGATATGGCTTAGTCTAAAACTTGGAAAACCTAATGGGAGCAGCAACGTGCTAGAAGTAAAGTCTCTGCCCTTGCAGGAATGCAGGAGAATTGTTCCTTAACCCCAAAGCTGTTCAGAAGACATCGATCAACATGCAGATTGGTGTGCAAAGACAACACCATTAAGAGCTGGAAATGTGTGCAGAATAGGGAACCCTCCTCTCAGAGACACTGCTGATATTTTTAATACCTCAGTGCTTCTCTTGTTGATATTACTGTTGGAGTGAGAGGTATGCTAATACAAAACTAGTGTGAAGGAATGTTTATCTCACGTATCTCTCCAGTACTACACTAACTGCCGCATGTTGTAAGAGGCTGCTCACACTACACAGTTTGGTTGTGTCTTTGGTTGAGACAGCTCACTATCTCCAATCTCAGTAACTGAATTAAATCAAATGAAAGCTGTGAGTCATGCCATCTATGAATGTATAGATGTTTAACTTTGCAGGCTTGGTTTCACAGTACAGATTTGAGCATTTAAATACTTGACTTATGAATAATTCTGCAGCCAAACTGATCGACCAGCATTTAAGATGCACTTCTGCTTTGCAACATTTTTCACTTCTGCTGACAGGTTACAACCTTCTAAACCTGGAATTTGAATCACACAAAATACATGTACCAAAGATGTCAATAACCTTTTGCATATATTATCTTTTGTTGTTCATATTTTTCCAAGTGAAGACAATAGCCATATTCTCCCATGTTATGATCTCTCAGAAATAAAGTTGACTGATGAAAATACATTTTAGTCCTTGTCTCCCAGTTGTGTTTTCTGTGTATTGCTTCAAAACCCATATAGAAACACATCTAGGATTTACCGGTCTGAAATTCTCTGTGTGTAGGACAGCGTTGCATTACTTCCACAGAACATGGCTGATCTACTAAGGGGTGCCCTTGGAGGACAAAAAGACACCAAGCTCTGTTTCCTACACAGTATTTCCACTTTCTGGAGGTGGGACATGGCTTTTTCAAAGTCATTCTTCACATCTAGCTGATAGAGGAGCTATTTGAACCACTACTGATTACTCAGCTCTAAAATGGTACATTATACCAGCTTTGGACTTGACCCAGTTCAGGGTAACACAGGGGGTTGCCAAAAGCCTGTGGAACTGAGCAGAAGAGAATGACACTCAATTTCTCAGGCAGCAACTTCCACTTGAAAAATAAAGGTGCACAAGGATTTTGATTTAGCCCATATGTGCTGTGAAAAATAGATAGCAGAAGATAGATGGGAAGGTGCCTGGAAATGTAAATACATCTCAGCATAATATACCTTGAGGCCAACATTTATAGAAACCAGATGGAAGGAAGATTATTACTCTTTCAGAGCAGGGGGGAAAATCCCCATTTTGCTGAAAATAAAATAGCTACACACCCTTAACTGAATTTCGAAGTGGACTTAAAAAGCTTTCCCAAAGTAACTGAGGTGTTTATAGACCCGATGACTAAAGCAGATTGTTATAATCCACAAAGCTCTTTAATCAGATTGCTAAAATGGTTTTTTCCTACAGAGCCTAATAGTATTTTTATAAGCTGAAAACAATTTTTCTTCTTACCTTAATTGGCTTTGAGCTCCTTTTATGCTTCCTGCGACGAATGAGTTTCTCCCTGTCCTGGAAAATAAGATTAAAAAGTTACTCTCTCTGCTCTTGTTTGCAGCTGTAGAAGGCAAAATCTACAAAGGAAACCAATCACTGGGCTTCCACCAACTGTTCATATGCTCAAACAGGAATCCGATTCCAGGTGGAAGGAATCATATCCACATCTGTAGGCATCAACTGAAAACCACCTGAAGAAGGGAAGTTGGAATATCTGAAAAAACAACCCTTGTTGTGCAGTTGCCTTGACAGGCTGTCAAATGACAAGCGCTGATGTATTTCCTGTTAAAGTCCCTGGGATGCCTGTTGTTGGGACTGGTTTGGGCTGTGTACGAGAGGCTGCCCGCCTTCCCTGCAGAGGGGAACCACCTCTGTCTAAAGTCATAAAATGATGGTCATGTCGATCTCTCCACTCCTAGCAATGATGTCTTAGAAGAGGCAACAGCCTGCTTTGCAGTCTCTTTCTTCTTCCCCTCAACAGCGTAATGCAAAGTCAGCTGAAAAAGGGATTGTCAGAACTAAATGACAGAAGATCTAAAGAACCACAGTCTAACAGCAAACGATATCGTACAGTGTCCCTGCCTCTTTTTACAGAAATGTTTTAATGGGAGCTTAGTTATAATGGTGAAACAGCTTGGCACTGCCCTGCCTTGTGAGCACGGAGGTACCTTGCCAAGCTCCATGGTTCTTAGTCCACGTTCCTTTCTAGAGCTCAACTCACACACAAGAGTTATACTTTTGAGTTGTAGGGGCTGCTATCCCCCTAGAAATTCAGTTAAGCTGCACCCATGCACACCTACATCTAAAAATCTGCAGGTGTTAAAAGACATTAACCCTCAGACCTCTAGTTATAAAAAGAAATACTGTCAGTGGTAAACTGTACACAGGAGTCATTCCTAATTTCCTGGTGCTCTGGACATACCCTTGTTAACTCATCAATTATGTTCTGTTGTTCTATGACCTGAAGCTTCAAGAATTCAGTTTCTTGTTCCTCATTAGCCTGATCCAGGTCATTGAGAGATCTTAATTTCTTTAGAGGAGGATGTGATGTCATTTTTTCTCTCTGTGGTAAGAAGAAGAAACAGATAAAATAAGATCCAGCAATTAAAAGACAAAAAGACTACCTTTCAGTTAAAAATTAGACATTATCTTTCATTTAAGCTGTACAGCCCTTTAAATATGCTTCAGACATGCCATTTTTATAACTTTAGTAATACCCGTCAACACTTCTTAACAATAAGATGGCACAGCAAGGCTGAGCTTTTCAACCAGAACAACAAAGCTTTATCTAGTCACATACTGTGTGGCAATATAGCCTCTAGAGCAGCCCTTAAAGGTTATATACCATAGCTCTTCCTTTGCCATGCATCAGGATACCCCAACATGTGGCAAATGCAGTTGAACTCCCTACCTCTCCAGAGGGCATGCAAATAGTATCTACTCCCGTGTCCTTACTGATACCCATCATGTGATCACAGTGAGGAAATGGACATGTTTTAGTCACATGAGAGATGTTCACCCAGTCAGAAGAAAAGGAAAGGTAACAAATGTGGAACCAGGTCTATTTTAACTAGAAGTCCACATCCTGCCTGCTCCTGAGCATAAGTGGGAGAAGAGATGGCTACAGCCCATCACAATTATTCTAGCCACCCACAGCTTGCCAACTTCCATAATTTGGGCATCTATAAAGCAAAGAGCAGATGTCGGGGGGCTGAGTTAGAACACACATGCTGTGCGTGCATATATGCACCATGATGTCTAATGCATGCAGGTTCCCACGTCCCTTCTCTTTGCTGCGGGAGAGCCAAAGGGGCTGTGATCTGTCCTACCGCAGCTGTGGAAGACTAATTCTGACCTGTGACACCTGCAATAAGTTTATCTGTCTTCTGGGCATGGGTGAATTGTAGAGTCTTAAAGAGGATTAACCTTGTAACACTAAAGTCCTTTTTCTATAAGACAAGAAAGTGAATCTGATCATCTCATCCCAATCAGCAGGAAAGCTGCCTCTGTTGCACAAGAGCCAGCCTACTCAGGATGGGGACAGGGCTATTGCAAGCCAGAGACGAGACACACAAACATGCTTCACAGGGGAAGAAGTCATCTCAACCTGCCAGCTTAAGTCTGGCAACCCGGAACTTCCACCTCCTTTTTTCATTAATGCCAAAGCAACATCGGTGCATGTGCAGGGACCGGATCCTGCCTGATACTCAGGACAATTCCTTTTGAAGGATATACAGACAATAACTGCTTCAACACCGCTTCATATAGCCCTGGTATATGAAATTTATAACCCTAGCCAAATTTCTACCACCACCATTCTCCCTTTCCCATATCCATCTGCCATGCATATGTTTTATATTGTATGTGCTCAGTGGCAGAACAGAACTTTACTTTGCCATCATCAGCTCTAACAAGAACATGAACATTCAAAGCTGAACACCACTCTGGATGAAAACATCGCTCTTAACAGTTTCCTTTTGGAGTTCCAGATGCAAAATAGCACAGTGGGATATGACTCAATGATACAACTAATTTTTATTTTTTATTTTTTTTTTTAAACAATTGAAACTCAATATTCTAATTTTTGGAACAGTGTTAAAGACTGTGATTATGCATTCACTTCACTGAATTTTTAGAGTTGGAAGGGACCATAGAGATCATCTAGTCCAACTCCCCTGCTGAAGAAGGATTGCCTAG
>JAOXNO010000052.1:40223712-40256643 GCA_028565335.1 Limnodromus scolopaceus | reverse complement strand
AGAACTTGTCTCCAGCAGATCCATGCCTAACCTGTATTGGTGCCTGACATTCTTCTTCCCCAGGTGCAGGACCCTACCCTTTTCCCTGTTGAACCTCATGAGGTTCTTCCTCGCCCAGCTCTCCAGCCTGTCCAGGTCAAATATTTTTATTAAAATATATAAATATAAATAAAAGTGTATATATAAATAAATAAAAATAATTATAAAAATAAATAAAAATAAAAAATAAATAAAAATATAAATTAATTATATATATTAAATATATTGCACATGTATGCACAATACACATTGTTATGGTATGTAAGTCTATTATACACAGACTATATTATATACATGGCTATATCTTATCAGCAGTATTACAAACTTTATACGACACATTTTCTCTATGTATATCTGTGCACACACTATGCAGATGCGGCCATCATAACATACATAGATCATGCAGTAATCCTTATTTTGCTCTTCAGTACCAACCATTTCAATATTTTCTTTAGTGACTGCTTTGAGTTTATCTTCCATGCGCTGCAGAGACTGCATAAGTTCATCATTTCTCTTTGTGAGGCACTTGTTCTTTTCCAGAAGAGGTTTACATTGTTTCTCAGCTTCTCGGACACGCTTCAACTAGATTGATAATAGCAATTAATAATTGTAAATAATCCAAATAAAAGGTATCTTTTCTCCCTCCTTCGTTAGAATTATTTTGTTACTTCCCCATTGGGCTACCGTCCCAGTAAAACGCCAAAGTGATCTAATAGAACTGATGCTTACAGCTTCCGTAACTGACTTTATCTGTAAATCTCAAAGCATAATTCTGCATATCCATTTCCAAAAGCTGGCTTTACCTATGGGAAAACTCAGACACAGAGATGAAGCAACCCAACACAGAGTCAGGAGACTGCAAAGCTGCTACGGAAGTCCCTAATGACCTGTGCTTTATCTGCAAGAAACCCACTGATTTTCTCACTAGAAGACAGATTTGCACAGGTACCTACTCACTCTGGATCCCAGCAATAACAACATAGTTGTAAGTCTGTTTTTAATGCCACACGGTGAAATACTTGTGCAAGTGCACAATGCACTTTGTTTTAGTCAAAAAATCACGTAACATTTAAACAACGAATCCCATAAGATAGGAATGTATCTTAAGGCATGCTTGGAAGTTCCAGTATTGGTACAACTAGAGTTTTATGGACTCTGCAACCTACCATCAAGATCTCTTCCTCTAAATAACTAGTTCTGTTCAGTAATACTGAGTGGTTTATAAATACAATTTCTTTTTCTAAGGGAGGACAAGGAAGATGGCATGTGGCTGTGGAAAGACATCATCTTTGTGCCCAGATGATCTAACTGACAAAGTCACTGTCCCAGTTCTGTGTTACTGTTCATCACTGGGAGGTTCCTGCCCCTTGCAGTTCTGACGAGGAACGGATTGCGAGAGTTAAGATTCGCTTACATCGTACCATCATCTTACTAGGCTAAATGAACCCAGTGATTTTGTCTGAAGCAGGTTAGCAAGTACCCGAAGATCCCTTCTGCCAACAGAAAATGGGGGAGCAGCTAGGGAGCAGTTATGTCTCTTATCAGCACAATTGTGGGCAAAACCACCACTTGTCCTGCCCTAAGAATGAAGTCAGTTGTTGCTAATATGAATGTATCTTAAAGCGTATGGTATTTCTAGTGATACTCCCAGTCACATTTAACAAATTGTGTTCGTTGTCACACTGTGCAAGATACAGGTTAGAAGCCTTTTAATATTTTTTTTTCCTTGTGAAAAAACAGGCTGAATATTTAATGACATGCAACAGCTAATCAAGCTGACTCATCAGACTCCAAACTATTCTGTATTTGGGGGTTGAGAGCTTTTCAGAACTAAAGAGAGACACATGAACATATTTGTAATTTGAAATCTTGCTAAGACACTATTTTGCAAATATTGCATTAAGAACACTGAGGAGATCCTAGCCAGCAAAATTGCCCAAAAGGAGGGCATTAGGGCTCCTAGCAGAGGAATAAAAAAAAACCCTCCAGCATTGAATTTCACCATCCCTCATCCTTAATCACCAAAGTAGAAATATGGAGAGGTTAAAAAGCTAGGGTGCTGATTTCAACACATAGGTATCAATACCTAGGAGTAAGTCAGATAAGGGGATCAATTCACTGTGCTCGATTCTCCCTAGATCCAATACTTACCTATTCTCAACCTGCTCAAATACTGGACTACAACTATTGTTTTATTTACAAGATAAGTCTCACCATACACTGTTGTATGTTCAAAAGGTCAAGGAAGGAACATGAGCATTCATATAGAAACCTACAAGCCTCTCTGTCTCAACTTCTGTTGTGATTTTGTACTCGTGTAACGTCAATTAAATTACTGTTTAATTCTAGGATAAAAAGTCATCCTCAGCCTCCTGAGTGACTGGCCTGATGGACGGAAAAGGCATATTCATCACTGGCTGCCATCCTTGGATCCTCCTCTCTTTGCCCTTCCCTCCTCCTCCCTACCTCCTCTGTCTGACAGTGCAAAGCTCACACACCAGTTCGTTTCGTTCATCACCAAGCAACGTATTCCTGTCTTCCAGCTTCCGGATTGTGGCATTCAGCTCTGCTATCCTCTTCTGGTTTCTGCGCAGGTCCTGTTCATTGGCAACAACACAATACAGTTACTGACTCTTCTCAAAACACAATTGGGAAAAGAATCCTCAAAAACCACACACCAGTCAACTTAAGATGTCATCATCAACAAATTATATTTATGGAATTTTACAGTATTGAGCATGCTGCCAAAAATATATATATTTTTGGAAGAAAGTATCTGTTTTGGGGGACACTTTAATTGAAAATTTTCAGCTCTTTAAAAAAATAGAGAGAAAACAGCAAAACAGATCTAAATATTTTTTATGATGGGGAAGGAAAAGCAAGAAGCTAAAATATTCTAATTTTCATTGCCTTTTCCTATACATTGCTTCTATATGCTGAGCCACTATGTCAGGTGAAAAAGTAAGGACATCCTTTTCAGTATCAATTGCATTTGCTTTATTATTCCTTATTTGTATGTGTGTAAATATATGTATATATACATACATTTGTTGTGTAAACATCACCAGTGAGTTGCATGCTTTGTGAATGACAGCAAGGGTCATGTATGTAGAGAATAAGACAGAGGAGGATCTCCTAAGAGTCTCCTGGATTCCCCCCTCAGCCTTCTCCCTGCCCACCTGCCCAATTCTATCTGGTTTTGAGGATGCACGCTACCCAGGTAGTTATGTTCATGGAATGACTCTTTCAAGGGGGCGCTAATTATTTAAGATGTTTTATGTTTGTAAACAGAGCAGCTGAGGAAACAGCCTTAGAAAGCTTTGTCCCACTACCATTCTCTCTAAAGAATCTGCAGACATAACTTCTCTGTAGTAAGAGTGGGAATGTTTTCCCAGGACCTGAGAAAATATTTAAGTAAGAGAAACACAGCCCTGTTTCTGTTTTGCAGGGGCCAGTAAAACCCGCGTACCGGGCTACTGCAGTGCTCGGAACCATCCCCGGCCCTTCCTGGGATCTCTCTCTTGGGACTGCTCATGTTGCATTCTGCCTCCTTCACCAAGAAGAGCTGCTCATCCAAAGCCTCCTTCTGCAGCTGCAGCTTCTGCACATAGCCTGTTTGGGTCTCCAGCTCCTTCTCCAAGGAAAATATGATCCTGTCTTTAGCCTTGATCTCGTCCATCTGAATGAGAGAAACGCCAGAACAATGATATTACCATGTAAAGGCAACAACATTTCAGCCTTCTCCAACCTAGTAGTGTGATTTACTTCATAGCAGTGTTCACCCTCTCACTCTAAGGCATTAGCTGCTATCACAGCCGTTGCTCTGACTGAAGCGCCACGATCAATTCACTGCTGAGAAATGACCATGAGAAGTTTTTAATACTTTTGCCAACCAAGGCGCATTGCAGTGTTCTGTTACTCACAAAAGCTAAGAGGCACAAGAGCTAAGTTCACTACAGCGTAAGAGAACACACAAACAGTTTTGGTTACTGACCAGACGGCGAATATCCCTTTCACTCTCCCATTTGATCTTGGAAATGGCTTCCTGGTGGGACTGATGTTCACTTCGAAGATCCCCCGCCTTGATCTTATCAGCTTGGATCATATTGTTAAGGGCCTCATCTACCTGCTTTTTGGCAGACTTCAGTTCAGTAATTTCCTGCAGAAGCTTAAGGCGCTCAGAGTCGAACTGTTTTCGGGCCTCTTCACGAGCCTCAATAGTCAGCGCTGTCCTTACTTTATCGCTGCTCCCATCCCGCAGCGCACACAGCGCTGACTTGAGGCGTTGGATTTCGCTGTCACGGACTTTCACCATCCGTGTCATCTCCTGCTCATGCTGCTTGATGAGGTTCTCCCGCACAGCCTGCAGCTCCTTCATCTTCTCCTCATGGAGTTTGGCTTTCAGCTCCGTGATCTGCACAGTCTGCTTGCGCTGCTCCACCTCACGGATACGCTTCGTTTCTTGAGTCTTCTCTCTTTCAAGCTTAGCAACCTGCATTTAGATAAAATGAAAGTCACCTGGTACCAACATAATGTTATAAAAACAAGCCTGCCCAGACACATAGCCATGTCAAATGGAGGAAGACCCTGCTGCAGACCCTAGATGATCCTCCACCCTCCTACAACAAAACATGGGCCAGCTCCTGGGGCATTCACATAGATTTTACACTGTCTTTACTCAAGCCAAAACAGCCCTGTATTCTCCAGGTGTCTTGCCTCAACCAGTGCCTGTTTCCAGGCTGCTTAGTTTACTGAACTGAAACGCCGTCAGATGTTAGGCTGACTTGTAGATATACCATTCTGACGGGAAGAAAGGGAAAGCGAATGAAGGCCTTGTGGGAAAAAGATTATTACACTTGAAGTAACAGAAAAGAGACCTGTTCAATAAAAGACCACAATGGCCCAGAGGTTTCTACCCTCTTTGGATTCACTGGTAGAGCGAACTCATTGCTAGAAGAGACAGGAAAGGTCCAAAGGTCCTATTTGTTTGTCCCCTTTGTGGGATAAACGCTTTCCTAAAGCTCCTTCTAACATTACAGAATCATCCAATACAGCTTGGAAAGGACCTCTGAGATCACCGAGTCCAACCATAAACACACAAAAAAACCCCTTACAATCTCGGGCACTAGAGCATGCCCTGAAGTGCCACATCATCAGGTTTCTTAAATACCTCCAGGGATGGTGACTCAACCACCTCCCTGGGCAGGCTGTTCCAGTGCCTGACCACTCTTGCAGTAAAGTAATTCTTCCTAATATCCAATCTACCCACATTGTGTGTGCCTGCCCAGTTTGGCATCCTGTTTCTAGCCTGATTTTACAAATGGGGTTGTACCAAGATATCAAATCTGAACCTACTTATATCTAGGAAAAAGGGGGAGCAGGCTAAAATCTTAATTCCAGATTAAAATAAAGTTTGCCATGATGTCTGCTCCTCTCAATCCAAACTGCAGGACAATTCAGAAGTGTGATCTACTTCCCGAGACCGCAGTTTTTAACCCCTCCCCAACTCCATAATGACAATTCCTTTAATAACCTGAGCACTCAGTCCAATTTAGTCACAGGAATTCCATAGCTGCAGTGATAACAAAAGGCTTGGAATACAGTAGAAAACATTACAGAAGCTCACTGGCCATGCATTTTCTGGCAGCCAGCCTGTAGCTCCTGAAGAGAATAACTAAGCCTTGCCTGTGGGCAACACACAAATGCCAAAGCTTGCAGGGAAAACAAAAGAATCAAAAAACATTTTTGCTTTCCAAGACTGTCATTGACCATCTATGAAAGAAAAAAATGCAGAATGAGCCTGAAGGAGTGATGATGTCTGCTTTGTTGCAGTTTGCAAATCTTGTCTATTTTAAAAGGTAGCAAATTAGTGGCTATAAATCTCACTCAAAGGCAAAGGGAGAATGCCACCAGATTCTCAGAACATCAGATAACACAGAACTGGCTATTCTTGTTTTCATTTAGCTTCTCCTAAATTACACAAGCCAATTTCCACTATACTAACAGTCGTCTGAGGTTACCAGTACAATTAACCTTGCTATATTGGCATGAACATCTGTCCCTAAAAGAAATAAATGATGAAAAAGACCTCTTAGATGCTGAAGGATTTGTGGTTATTCAGGTTTGGAAGCTTCAGACAAGTCATTCTGGGTTTATTTGCCCAGGATATATGCTTACTTGCAATGGAATCAAAGAACCAGGCTGATGGACTTCAATTACATTTCATTTAGAAAAACAATATATCACTAGGCATCATCCTTTGAAAATGTGCCTGCCACCAGACTGCAGGGGGACGCCTGGCTGCAGTTAGCACTGCCTCCAGTCCACTTCATAAGAATTATTAAATAGACATTTGTTATCTTCACTGCTCGCAGAAAACATACTGCTAAACTTGAAGACTGCCTTCATCTCACCCATGTTCAGGGAACTTTAGTACTTACCATGTAATTTTATTGCACAAAGCTGTACTGTGACTATAAAACACAGACGTGTTGTGCTTGCTGCTAGAAGCATCTCTAAAGGAAGAGGGAGCAACACTGTGAGAGCACACAGTACACATCTTTGCAAAGCCACTTCAGCATCACCTGTGGGAAAATCGATGCTGTAGGGCCGTGGCTGTACCATTTGTGCATGACACTCAGCTACTTTAGACTAACTTTACATGTCTGAGACTATAATTCTGGCAACCATTGGTACCTGAACAAACTATAAACATTGCATACGTACCCTAGTGCAAACAATACGCTTCAGCTGCACTGCAGATCGGTTACAAAGGTCAAGATGCATTGTCATGCTACATGTTTAGGGAATACTTCACTCAACTTTGAAATAAGGGCGTCTTGCTGAAATATCAGCCATTCCAAAAACGAGCAACACTACATGATTTCTGAACACTGAGTGGATAGGATGACACCCACTAACTGGAATATGGCCAAAGACGTCACGAAAGACATATTGATCCATTTGAGGGCCAGAGGCTTCTTAAACTTGTACCTCAGTAAAAAGGAGTCTTTTCCATGGAAGCAATGGGACATCCACAGTAAGAAAACATCGTATGTGGGGAAACAATCAGACCACTGTTCCAGGAAAGAGTTATGTTGCATCTGTTGATTTCTGTTATACTATTTTTTCCATGTGTTTCTCTGCTTCAGCACAGACACTTTATTTAAAACCAAACATTCACTCACCTTAGATTTCTCCTGATGCAGCTCAATTTGAATGTCCGTTAGCTTGGTCCTGAGTTCCTCATTGGCAGCCTGTAGGGCAACAATCAGTGCCTCAGGCTTTTCGCCCTTGCTACGTCCTTTTTTTGACATGGTTTCTTATCAGCGAGAGTCCACGTGTTTAATTATTTCAAATATGGACTGCCATCTTTTTCTGTTCCTTTCAGTGCCAGTTAGTTCAGCACCTACTGCATGAAATTCCTTCAGGTCCTGGACTCAGCTGCTTTGGAAGGCCTGTGAGAAATAAGACATACTGTTATTTGTCAGTGGACACTGCAGCATGACAGCTCACATGGTTAGAGTACACAAGAGAGCGCTCACTTCTCCAAACACTGCAATCTTTGTCTGAAAACCTGCAAGAGAGATCCCAGCACAATCAGGCTTCTGTATTTAAGTCTGGTGTACTAGTGGAGATTCCATATATGCTCTTTTCCTGTTCTCAGAAAGCAGCACCATGCATGAGACAGAAGTTTGTTTACTGTGTTAGTGCTGTTGAGAGTACAGAACTAGAAAGGACAGCTCATTTAGTCCAAGCCTTGTAGTCTGAGGTAACCACAAAGCAGGCACTTTAGTCTCAAGGATCTACCAACAGTATCTTCCTCTTACCCTTCCCAACCCTTGATCCTCCCATGATCCTTTGCCAAACTCAGAGACTTTCCACAACACACGATTGCCACAGGAAGACAGGGGAAGTGCCGCAGTTCTCACCAGCGTTCTGGGTCTCTGCACAAGGTAAATGCTTCTTTGCTGTGTCATTTAAGATCCTCAATCACCCTGAAAGCAGGAAGCCCTTTCAGAGATGACTCTGTCCCAGAGAGCAGAGAGGCTTTGAGCACAGGTGGCCACCGGCCCAACCACCGTGGCTGGCACGCAGCACTGAGGGCAGCCCAACAGCTATGGACACGTGCCACAGCACAGAGAGAGCCACGGTTGGGTCAGCCTCCCAGGGGCACTTCATAAGAAATGAGTATTTTCACTCAGGAACGAGATACCTTGGATTTTCACTCTTGAAAGCATCAAGAGAGATAATTACAGAAATCACCACCCTGCAGACGGAAGCCACAGTGCTACCCAAACAGCCACTGCATACGGACAGCACAGGACAGAAGAGCAGGAAAACAGCCCACGTCAAACAGCATGCACACCTGAGTTACAGAAGGAACACAGCAAAGAGAAAATCCAGAATGATGTGCAAAAAACATGTTCTCAGTCTTCTACAAAAGTGTAATTTACTCCTTAACAGCTAATCAAACAGGCATTCATATTTTTTACTCTGCAGATGTAAAACACTGGTTTAGCGTGTGTATACAAAGCCATTTCAGCAGTGATACGCTGTAGCACTGAGATAACAGAAACTCCTACTAACACACCAGGGCCATACAGCCCTAACACAGCTTGGATGCTGTTTACTGGGGAGTTCTTGTGATTCCTTCTGCTGCCTCTTCCCAGAGACAGAGTCAGCAGCCAGCCACAGCTCCACTGTCACCAGGATTTTTTCATTTTCCCTGAGAGAAATTTAGAAAGGTAATCAATTAGGGATGGATTAGGGGAAAATATCCCTTGAAAAAAGAGAAAGGAACTGAGGCAAAAATTCTGTCACCTGCAAAATGGGCTCCAGGAAACATTCCTGACAGTGGAAGATGCTTTAACAGAGACAGAGAAGGGTTTCTGAGCCCAGGAAAGGCACAGTACCGCAGAGGAAAAATAAGTGAGAAAGACCTCATTGGTCACTTCCATCTTTTAGTGCTATTATTCTTTGATTATTGAAATAAAGCAAGTACCTCCCAGGATGCCGGGGAATGATATTCAGGCCTAGAATACATTAACAGAGCTGATGTTAGAGCAGATAAAACATGTATATGAAGCTACACACACACATAAATATGCCTATGCTCCATTGAGCAGAAAGAGCAGGCTGCTGCTTTTTTATCTCCTCTTCCAGAATAACCCCCTGAAGATGTTACCCTGCAGTTGATTAGAAAAAATACTATCTGCAGCACTTTACTCTGTCAGCAAGGAATGTGGGAGCTGTAGCCTCCAACATTGACCAAAACATATCTGTAAAACTCAGAATGTCGTCAGTCATTTCATCTTCATTTTTGCTTCCTTATCTGTATTTCCTTTCTAAAAAGCAATTTGCATTTCTCCGTTAAATTCCTTCACTTCGCCAGCTCTCGCCTCCCCCCAGACCTTTTTAAGACCAGTCTCTGCAGGGCTCCTCTCGCACGGGCCACGGTGCCGGCACAGCCAGGGTCAGCCTTTGGACGTGCTGCCACTTACGACGCCTGCACATCAGTATTGTGTCACTGTGGGCAGAGGACCACACCGTACCTCTAGGATTGCCTGACTCTCACCAGAGTTTCCTGGCTTTATCCAACAGCCTTTTCTGCCTTTCTCTGTGCACGCAATCAAGGGGATCAGCCGATAAAGCCCCTCCCCCCCAAGCTGGAAGCCTTAAGGACAGAGAATGAATATTCATTACAGGAAGTATGGGTCACATCCAGAAAAGATAAGGGTACTTAGGAAAGAAAATGGGTATACTTGCTATTTTTAACATGTAGGGACAGCTGAACAACAAAGTGCCCTGTGACTTCTCACCACTGGAAGAATATCCTGAGGTTTTTAAAATCAGAAGCTGGAGGATAAAGCCACAAGCATGAGGCTGGGAGCATTCCGTAAACCTGCCTTTACAGTGCACCATGTTCTGAATTAAGTATAGACTTACTGCTGCATAAACTGTAACAAGTAACCTTTTTATTTGTAATTCAAGCACCTTATGGCCAAATATGAGGGTTTAGATAGTCTTTGCCTGTGTTCTTACTGCTCTCTGCTCTTCCCCTCTGCAGCTCTCTCTGGATTCCAGCACCCACCCTGCTCCCTTCTTCTTTTCCAAACCTTCTGGTGTCTTCAAGGCAATCCTTGAGACCACCGGGCGTGGGACCCCTGGATTGACAACAGCCAGAGCACTGCTGAGCTGCTGATGGTGAGCTGAGCAGACAAGGCTTCAAGTAAGAAAGGGCAAACAGACAATGCAGAACATTTCTACTCCCATCAAAGGAAAAGAGGGTTATAAAGCACAAAGTAATTCTCATTCTCCTCTGACAAAACACCAGCAACTCAATGGTTTAGAAACTGAAGCATTTTCTTCTTATGAATCCCCCTCCTTACTGCAAGCCTGCATGGTTCATTGCTCCCACTAGCATTGTCAGGTTTAATATTATACTGCAGACTCTTCCTGCAAAGTCCAGCTCTCACAGACGTACTGTTAACAGTAAATAGATAACAACTTCAGGAGTTTTGTTACTTTGCATGCAGTTTGCCCTTTGATACAATGAATGTTTCGTCAAAACATGAAGATTTGCTCTGGAAAGCAAGAGGCATCATTCCGTAACTAAAGCCTGCATGATAATCTTCTGGTGTGCAAAACACTGGGAAGCAGAAAGCACCACAGCCATGTAACAGTGAATGACAAGCATAGGTATGCGCTCTGTCTGCCTGGCCTGCAAAGAATGGCCGTGACAGAGCTGGGAATAATGACACCAGGAGTTCAGTGTTGTGTGCAACTTTCCTGGTGAATGAAAAGAAAATCCGTACAGCATAAGGATGAAGCAGATGTCAAGGATGGCAGAATGATTGATGAACGTACAACTGCTCTTCAGCAGTCAGTGTGAGCACTGCCACAATCTTGTTCCTGCTGAAATCACTGCAGACAGCCATCTGCCTTTTCTGAACCCTCTCTGAGAAACAGACAAACAAAATTTGCCCAAATTAAATGGAGCTCAGAAACAGGAATAAGCCCCGACGCAGTACTGCCCTCTTCAATCTTCTGATAACTTCTTAAATTGGAACTCGCTGCAGATAACTCCCTGAGCCTTGACGCAACAGCAGGGAGGTCCTGAACACCTCCAAAGCTCCTGCACACCTTGAAGGTACCAGATGGCAAGTCCTTCCATTACAGCACATTCATCACCCCATCTCAGTCTACCAAACAGAGGAGAATTTGAGCTGGGTTGCCAGAGCTGAACAAAGCACTTCAGGTATTAACAGCAATTAATTTCAAGAAGTCCCAGTCCGCGGGGCTGGCTGCAGTTCTGTTCAGGAGTTACATAGTAACGGGAATGACTGCACAGGAAGTACAACAGCCACAGGCCACATCGTCACTTCCATTGAAAGGAAATCTACATAGTTTGGATATTCCTGCTGTGTCTCTCGATCTGGACATCAGGCTGGAGAACCAGACTTCACAGCAAGCTATGGGCACATTTGCTCTTCAGCCTAAATGTGGTTTTCAGTGCCCAATACCAGAGCTTCAAACTTCTTTCCAATTAATTTTTCCTTTAATAAAAGCATTTGTCAGCTGTCTCAAAATGCCTCTGATAACACCAAGATGATTTGCACTGGTGCAACTACAGACTAATTGCCCCAAAGTCATGAGAGAGATCCCAGTTATACCATAGAAATTAGGGGGAAAAAAATTTACCTCCTGCATGGAAATTCTACCCTTAGATCCAAAAAGAGATTTACTCAGTTATTTATGGTACTGCTCCACAACCAAACCAAGAAGTACAATGGCACTTTTCAGCCCTTTTCTTACAGAACCCAGTATAAGTGATATATGGAATAAGTTTTACTGACACAAAATCTTGGGACAGGTGCACAGTACACAAAACCAATTCTTACGTTGCCAAGTTTTCACCTCTGTCCTGTAGGTAGACAAACTTTCCATCTTCCCTACATCACAGAAAAACAGGGCTGAGGGTTTAGTTAGTTACAATTAAACCAAGGATTGACACTGGTTTTAATGGCAAAAGGAGAAGAGGCAAATCAGAGGCATAATCTCTTCCTCCTCCTCTTGAAAACTGCTGAAATACTGCTCCCAGGAATTCACCCATCTTGCATCAACACGATGGTACCCACACCCACAACAAGAGAACAAACAAAGCTGCATCAGGGGAGGTTCAGACTGGACATGAGGAAGCATTTCTTTACCAAGAAGATGGTCAAATGGAACAGGCTTCCTGGAGAGGTGGCTGGTGCCCCGAGCTTGTCAGTGTTTATGAGGCATTTGGACAATGCCCTTAATAATATGCTTTAACTTTTGGTCAGCCCTGAATTGGTCAGGCAGTGGTCTAGATGGTCGTTGTAGGTCCCTTCCAACTGAACCTCTCTATTTTATTCTAACATAAAGGATAACAGACCAGATCAACTTTGCAAATCTAGTCTATTGCTGTGAATGAGACATTGAGACCCCATTGAGACATTGGCAGATATGTAAAGATGTTATTACTGTATTTTATGTAGAGTAGCTCTAAATAGGTAGAGTGAGGTCAGTCAAAAAAGATGTACTCCTGAAGCTGCTTTTTTCACTGGAACTTCCATTGAATCCGAGTGAATTAATATTTTAGACAAGTATTATCTTCTTTCTGTGGAATTCTTTTTCATTGAAAGAGTGTTGCGATATTCAGATGCCAGAAGTTGTATCTGTTCACCTGTCAAGGCGGCCTACCATTCTTTTAGAGGGAAGGGCCCAGCAAGTTTGTCAGTTCTTCATCATACTGCTTTTAATGCATAAAGATTGAATGTTATGTCAAATTATTTCTAAGTATCTGCTTTTTACTCGCAGACCCTTGCAGGCTGCAGTAAGGAATTTCATAAAAATCCCCAGTATGTTGCAATACCACATACTCCCCACAGGGTGCTAATTGTATTACTGACGAGCAGTGTCCCTGCAGTCTGCTGTGAAATCTAGGCAAGTTTGGTCACAATTTCCCCGGCTGCCATGTCCTTACCCCACTGAGCTCTCTCAGTTCCAAAGGAGTTCCAGAAGGAAGCCAACGAGATGTACTGGTTCTCAGCAGTGCGTGTGATCAAATCCTAGATTTTAGGTCTAATAAGAAACAGTTTAGTACCCTAGATAAACTCCTTTGAGTTTATCTCAAAGGAGCCTTCAGTGTATAAAGGCCTCTCTATGAAGTACGTAGGGCACAGTGCTGATGCCATTAGACATATCAACTCAAGGAAATTAAAAACACCATAGCGTTCCCAGATTGTGGGAATAACACAATCCTAATAACTGTTTCAAAACCTAGTAATATATTTGACAATGCAACTATTTAGAGATTGCAAGAAGCATCTGTCAGATGTCTGTAAGCAGAAATACCAGCAGAATTATTTACGATGACTGCCTGCCAAGCACAATAGCAGCTGGAGTGTCTCCTATCAGCTTTGCCCCTCTACCAGCACGTGCCAGTATAATCCGTAGGAATTATTGTTGGAGCCCTTGGAGCCATGAAAACCTCTGGTTAAGCAAAAAAGGGCTTAAAAATGTTTTTAAAAAAAAATCCTATGTGCAGATTTCCATCCAACATGGCAGGATTAAACCCATTCCTAAAGCATAATAAATTCAGTTTGGAGCTCACAAGGAAAGATTCTATTTTGTCCCTCTCCCCAGCAAATCCATCCATTAAATTCTGAAGTAACAGCTGCACACACTTCTTTTGAGATGCATCTTGAATGAAAATCTACATGAATTCACTGAAGAATTTGCCACGCTTTTTATAAGAACTAGTAACATATTGCTATTAGCTGTGGAGTATTTATCAGCAAGAGATCATAGCTACACTTGAACTTAGAATTGCTGTTGTATGAAAAGACACATTTGAAACTCCAACGCTTTTTGTTGCTTGTTTTCCTGGGGTTGGGTTTGTTTTGTTTTTTAAGATCAATTCCAGCTTAGCTTCATATATAAGCAAGGAGAAGTAGTTTCTTTATAGTCACCCTCCCCGAGGTCTGAAGCAAATACTAGTCTCATAGTATGACAAGCATTGAGCATGCAGATAATGGTGTGCTGCTTCCCATTGCAGAACAAGCCATAAAAACCATAAATGCCTCCAGGAAAGCACTCTGTAATCTTTAAAAAAGCTGAATGTAGAAAGACAATTACAACTGGATGAACAATCCCACTAGAAGTTTCTTCCTACCTAGTTTCTAATCTTCTGTTTTCCTTCCTTCCTACAAATTTCACCCATTGCTATTACTTTTCTTTTGGCTTCCATGCTTTTCTTTTTAATTTTTTTCCCCTTAATTTACTGTTTGATCTAGCTCTTTCTTTTCCATGGCATTCTAGGTTATCTTCTTGTTAATACCTGGGTTTGGTATTATGCTAGCAAAAGTATTGAGGACAACTATACTTACACACACTCCCAGATAATACCATTATCTTTTATCTGAACTGGCAAAGTGTTCATCTGCCCTGAACACTGCTCCCAATGATAATCCATTTTTCTTCCTTTCTTCTCTAGTCATTGGTTGCTTTGTTTTCTCCAAGCCAATTAACAGCTTATTTACAGAACCAGGCCTTCCATATTATAGAAGTGGAGAAATACCTTCCTCTGTCTTTACAAGAGACACCTAGGAATAGAAACACCTCAGAAAGAAGAAACAAGCACTTCAGCACCTCTACCCTATTTAATCCCAGCGTTCTGGGTCCTCAGCTAGATGGAGATACTAAAGCATTAGGAAGCCCTGTGTCTCTGCTTCAGGGATGTTCAGGATCAGTTAATCATTTTCATCAGTAGCTTTCATGCTTTTATTCTCTGCTAAATTGCCCCTG
Source organism: Limnodromus scolopaceus (assembly GCA_028565335.1). NCBI lineage: Eukaryota > Metazoa > Chordata > Aves > Charadriiformes > Scolopacidae > Limnodromus > Limnodromus scolopaceus. Next base: position 40,241,769 of record JAOXNO010000052.1, on the reverse strand, counting down.
CATTATATTGTCCAGAGCAGCAAAGCAGTCAAGGATGTCTAGAAGTATATGGGTCTCCGCATGGAGACAGAAAGCCTCCACAGGGTACACCTATATCTCAGAAGCAAAGAATACAAAGGACAGTCCGGTTCCTCTCCTATCACTCATTTCCATATTGATTATACCCTAAAACCTACTTTCATGTTGAAGGTGAAAAAAGCAGGAGAATCAGCTGGCTTTGAGCACTCTTTTCTCCCTCTTGCAGTGCGTATCCTGCCGCTGAGGCATTGGGAATGACTGCTCCTTTTCAAATTTATTTTTAAGCCAGGCATCCCTTTCCCAGGAAAGCCCAGTTAAACCCCTCTGGGTGAGCAATTCCTTAACACAGGAAACAGATGTGCTCTGTCAGCACACACGGGCAGTCACTCAGAATTCTTGGCAGGTGAAGAGGCGGCTCTGGGATGGCTGCTGAGAGTTGAACCCTGACAGGTTTGGCCAAGAGAGCCCAAATCCGCCTCGACAGAGCAGCCATGCTCATGGCCACAGTCAGACCCCAGACCCTACCCTGCTGCTGCAAGTCTGAGCAGGACCCAAACGCCATGCAGGCTGCTTCCCCAGGCTCACACTGAAAGACCAGCATGATCTTAGGCTAAATGGCCTTCACCCCCGAGGTGGTAAGGCCAACCAGGATGCATTAGTAGAGGCAGGACTCATCTGATAACACAGGCTTCCCACCTGGGCTTGTCCCCTGAAGCTGCCTTTGCAGTCAGTCAGTTTGCTCGTTCGCATCAGGATAAGGTAAGCGATACCTCTCATCTAAAAGGATCCAGGACAAAGCACTCCCAACTAAAGATATGTGAAAGTGTTTTGTAGCCCGCATGAAAGCCTTCCTACTGTCTTTTTCACAGCTAAAAGCCCATGCCAACTGCACTCCGGTTGCTCTTCTAAGTACAACCACGAGGCAGGCTCAGCCCCAAACAGGGGCACTGAACAAGAGTCTTATGTCCCAGGCAGTCCAGAGGTGAATCTGGGCGAAAAGCTCCATGTTTATACTGTGGTTTCTATAGTTACATGGAAGATGCTTTCTAAAAAAGCATCAGTAGAAAGCCCTCTTGCTGTCTTCCCCTGAAAATACGCAAAAATCACTATTATACTGAATGTTAATTTGACAAGTTGGGGTCAGGCTATTTCAAAACAATCTCTCTTTAGGGAAGGCCTCTGTCATGAGAGTTGAAAGGTCAAAATTGGCTCCTTTCTCTGTTTTGGTCTGCAGTGAACTAGATGAGTAGCAGAAAATGCCTTCCCAGTCTCCTGGAATAACAGCACAAGCACAAGAGAAACACCCCACTGCGGGGGAAGCTCAGCTGAGTATGAAGAGGCATGAGCACATAGCAATCTGACAGCCATAGGCATACGTGCCCCAGTTTGCACAAGTGACAGGCAAGCCCGTATTTATATTACAGAAACTGCCCCGGGCCTTGTCAGGACAACAGCCAAGGCCATCATTCTCTTACAGCATTGCAACAGTTCCCTGCTTGACTCTCCCCATTTGCAGTAAGAGTCTTTGTCATTTTGTCTTCTTTTACTGTAATAAGGTGAATGAGAGGAATTCAGCCAGACCATTTTTGGCTTCTGAACCATGGGTTTGCATTTTCCATTAATTACGTACAAGATCCACTGGAAACAGGATGCCCCAATTGTGCATGCAAAATGAACTTCATGTAGGAGACAAACATACTACACATGGTGGGTATAACTTGGCTTGGGTGCAAAGAGGGTGAAAGTCATACACTTAGAAAACAATATGCATAATGTAAATTTTGCTTCTGCCCCAGTAAACACACTGTTATACCTTTTAATGCGTGGCTAGACATTCAAGTGCATACACCTAATGACATAACTTCAAACTATGCCGTTTCCACCAAGTTTGTCTATGAATTTCAAAACATCGCCAAAACAACACCCACCTGGAGAGCCATGCCATGCCCAACGACCTCTGCAGCCCCTCATGCTGACAGAGATGCAGCTCTGCCAGGGCTGCCGCTAGGCCGCTTGCCATGGCTGTGCTGTGGGCAGGGCCGCCACCACGTCTTCACCACAGCAGCAGGCTCCAAATGCTACCCGTTTCCAGGCATCTTTCCTGCATCAGAAATAGGTGCTTCTCAAAACAGGTGATTTTGTCTAAAACGTTTGTCACCTCTTGAGGTAAGCATGCTGGAACAGGAAGGTTGACAGGCCTGGCTGCAGAACAGCAGGTTACAGACCACAGCAGAGCTGAGGAGAGCTGGGTTTTGCAGCTGTGTGCGCTTTCTAGGTCATCTCCACACAGCACAGCCAGAAGAGAAATAAGGTCTCAGAATACTTGGGGAAATACAGCAAATTGGAATTGATCCGGCTGATAAGGGAACAAGAACAGTTGAGGACTGTGGAAGCTGAAGCACCCAGGGAGACCCTGCAGTGAGCGCCTCAGGCCCCTGGAAGCCATCTCCTCCTTCGTCGCCCTGAAGGTATGGTTTAGGTCAAGGGTGGTATGGGTGAGCGCCTCAGGCCCCTGGAAGCCATCTCCTCCTCCGTCGCCCTGAAGGTATGGTTTAGGTCAAGGGTGGTATGGGTGAGCGCCTCAGGCCCCTGGAAGCCATCTCCTCCTTCGTCGCCCTGAAGGTATGGTTTAGGTCAAGGGTGGTATGGGTGAGCCCCTCAGGCCCCTGGAAGCCATCTCCTCCTGGTCACCCTGAAGGGACAGTTTAGGTCAAGGGCGGTATGGGTGAGGTCCCCTGAAATCAAGCTGGAATTCTTACTTAGAGGTCAAAGTGAGCAGGTTTTTATGCCTATATTTAGCAAGCAGATACAAATGCAAACCTGAACAGTAATGTTTTATAAATGCAGTAAGACGGCAGTTTCCACAGAATTTAGAAAATCAATCAAAATCCTTTAAAACATATTCTAAAGCATAAGCCCTCCTTACAACAAAGCTAAGTGTCTCATGTTGATTCACTCCTTAATAAGTATTTGGCATCCATGCACAAGATCTGTAATTTGCAACACAGGAATAACCTTGACTATGAATGAACAAAAACACACACTGCACCTCCAGAGGAACAAGGAAACCTACATTCATTCAAAGCGGTGGGGATCACAGCACAGGCATCTAGCAAAGGCAAAACTAAAACCAAACACATGCTTATAAAAGCCTTTGCAAGGGCAGAGAAATCAGCTCATGGCAATGACTTTTTCATCATCTGGCCTTCAAACATAAAATAGAAATGGATCCAAAAAACAGACTAAGAATGCCTCCTCTCGCACATTTCCCTGCATCCCTGGGTTTACACTTCAACATCTGGAGATCTGGTTTGCAATGTTGGAAGATGGGCAAAATGTTTTTGTTGGGCAAAATGCTGAAAAATGAAGGCTACAAAGAAGCAGGCAGTGCATACTGCAGCGACAGCAGTGAAGCTTTGCAGGAACAGTGGTCGGTGCTCTGATGCTAGACTCCAGGCAAGCTTTCCTGCACTATCATCAGGCTGCAAGTTAATTAACATTTTCTACTTACTTCAAGTACAAACCAAACAGAATCATAATCTCCTGTGCTCAAATAGAAGTAGAGAGACCTCCAAAGTCTGTTTAACTCAGCAAAAACTTCCATGCATCAGTAGGAGGAAGGGAAAGAAAGGAACTTCGTTTCCCTGTGTTTTAATCCAAGAGGGAATTTTGAGGCTGTTTCAGTAAATCAGACCAAACCCTCATTTGAAGGTACAGCATTTCTTGTGGCCCTTTACTCATCTCTGTTCTTAAATGCTATAACAACAGCATCAGGACATTATGACAGCAGCTTAATATTAAGGCTGACAGAGACAGGTCATTTGCAAACTGTAGGCCACGTTCCCGGGCACACTCCAGCTGTAGAATGCTGTTTGTATAACCAGAGCAACCACAGACCTTGTTTAGCCAGAAAACCAAAAGGGATTTACCACCAGTGTCACAAAGCAAAGCAGGCAAAATACAGTAATAAATTTCCTTTTAATGTACGGAGATGTATATGACCTATGGACTCAAACCCGCATTTCAGAACAGAAGGTCCTGTTTCAGCAATAGTATTTCAGCTCAAATCCTGAGCAGCACTCTCACACACTCAGAAATCCTCAGAATTAAGGCTTCCTTGGTTGGTTATTAGATAGCATAGCGATAAGCTGCCATGGAAGAGGAAAAATTAAGATGTAGTCTCTGCCCCAATGATCTTGCGACTTGTTCAAAAAATCCTATTGCAATTACTGTGAACAAAGTACATTCCAAAAGACAGAAAAATGCTACCCCTTTTCTAGCCCCAGATGCTGCTGTGCACTCTGACTGTACAGCACACGTCTGTGTAACAGTCACTTTATCTGTCATTAACGCATCTCCCAGCAGGCCTCATTACAGAAGAATATGTGTATAGCTGTACATCTATAGCAAGAAAGACTCTGCTAATTATGCAACAGCTGCTTAATAGGAGGGCCATCAAATACAGGAGGTATCTGAAATAGCAAAATTCAGAGAAACACTTGTGTGAAATAACTTTACAGAAAACCACTGAAAAATGGTTGGACTGACCCCTCCATTTTCCTTCCCTATAACAAGATGTTCCAATTGAATAGTTACCACTTGTCTACCAAGTTGCAGTCAGAAAAATCTTACTTGAAATATGAAAAAGTGGCTTCAGTTGAAAACTGCTTTACCAGTACATCTGTACAGGCTCAAGGAAAAGGGAACTTTGCCACCTACTGCAACAGGAGCAGAAAGTAGGAGACCAGTATTTCTCCCAGGGTACATGAATTCATGAGACACACTTACAGCTGAGCCTGGGGACTTAAGAAAAAAATAATGAAACCAGGATTCTATTTACTTTTAGAATCATAATCAGCCACACTGCCTTTCATCTTGATGAATGAATAAATTAATGTACTGATGTTTTTTCTTGCTCTTTGAACAATGCCACACGCGTACTACAATGCCATAGTGACGGGCGGGTAGCAAGAGGCTGAGAATTCGTAGCTCTGGTTTGAGTAAGAACACTTCAGCAGCATTAACCAACATTCAGACCATTCATAATAACGCATCTTAATTTCCTCTCTCAAAAGAGATTCAGAGAAGCATCATTTAACCCAATTAAACTTTAAAAAAGAAATTAGGCTTAAAGTAATACATAATTGAACAGTCCCCTTTGTCATATAGGTATTGTCTGCTCTAGATGTATATAGAAGATGGGGACAAGTACCCAACTCCCATTTCTGCTGAATAACCTCTCCAACGGATGCTTGCGCTCTTTTCAGTATCACTCCAGCTTTCTTACCACAGGCTTAAATGCTAGAAGACACATATTGTAATCATAGATTTGTTTGGCATACTAGATTGGGATTCAAATGAAAGTAACTTGGAACAAAGTAGACAAAACTCTGTGCAGGGCAAGCTGGAAAATATTCACTGACGGATGTCACATTCTTTAAGAGAGACGAATATAATTGTGCCACAATCCAAAGTGATGATTTATCAGACCAAGCCACAGAAGTCCTAAAGCACCTTGGGTTAATGTGAAAATTAAGAACAGACTCAGCAGCCTCCTCTCAAAATAGAAATTCCTTTTTCCAGATAGGAAAAAGGTATCTGAGCTAAGATATCTAGGAAGTGTCTTTGTATTCAAAGCAAAAGAAGAGAAACAAATGCTGCCCTTCTGAAGTTAAGTGTAGCTTTGGCTGAACAGCTAGTGTAGGCTATAGCTGGTACACAGCAGCTGAACTGTGCCTTTGAGAAATCCTACGTTTCTGTTTGTGTGATAGAAGTTTATCAAGGGAAAAAAATGACAACCAATCATTATTATAATTTACATTTCAAAGAAGTATTAGTTTTAAATAAAAGCATATACCTACACATAAAATATATAGTGCAGTATTTTGGATAATTGTATCACCCCAGGTTTCAGTTTTATGAGGCACATCAAACTGCTCTGGGTGTATCGTACTGATTTCTGGAGTTAAACGTGGTATGCACAACACTTTGCTTTATCAAGCAGAAGCAGGTCAAAACATTGCAGAATAGAATAAGTTCTGCTCAGGCATAGTTTTATGATCTCATTCCACATGGTGGAATTTCAAATAACACATTTTCTGCCTTTCCAATGCAGGAGGTAAATCATGCCAATTATTTTACCACTTCTGTAATAAAATAAAGTGTTGGGGGTTTTTGTGAAGTGTTATCCATATTGCCAGCTATCATATTTGCTCCCAGCATCTAACAGCATAAAGTGTATGCATAATTGTGAGGAAGTGCTATTCGTGGACTTTGAGCCCCATTTATCATATTCCATGATGCTAAGATGCAACTGCAGTAATAAGGTGGGAAAGGTGTACGGTTTTAAACTGAAAGAGTTTAGATGGGACATAAGGATGAATTTTTTTTTTTTTTTATTCTTTTTTTTTTTTTTTTTTAAGATGAGGGTGGTGATACCCTGGCCCAGGTTGCCCAGAGAAGCTGTGGATGCCCCATCCCTGGAGGACTTCAAGGCCAGGTGGGATGAAGCTTTAATCAACCTGGACTAGTTAAAGATGGGGTTGGAACTAGATGATCTTGAATGGTTCCCTCAGAGCCAAACCATCCAACCATCCTATGACCTGAAGGTAGTGGCTTTTTTCCTGGCTAGATGTTAAAAAATTCCCTGAAGTTTTCATGTATCCTAGAACACACTTTAGTAGTGCTGCATTTTTCACTAGTAGAATCACTGAGTTTGCCGACTTCTAATTTGGGCAATAGTTTGGCACTTCTCATATATACATAGGGGATTTGATGCAGTTTTCTTTAGCACTACACAGACTATTTCTGTCAAGTCTTAAGCAACAGAGGACAATGTTTTATTACAACTGGATGAAATGTTTCAGTTACTTGCTAATACCTTGACTGTTCCCTGCCATTCATAGTTCCTTTCTCCAGGTCCTTGAAAACAATTATTTTAATAATGAACAAATTAAAAAGTATTATTTTACTTTCTCTTCTACCTGCAAAGGAGATCACAGAACATTTTCTTGTTGTCTTTCAAATGGTATATCCACCTTAAGCCTCTGCACAACCCTAACAAATTATTCTGGCACAGTAAAGGTCTGTGTTAAGATTTGAAGTTCCTTGTAGTGATCAAAATCTTCACTAACAAATATAAAACTACACTTAATGGAGGAAGTTTTCATTATTAGCTATCTAGGAGATTTACTGGACATCCCATACATACTGTTTATACAGCTGTAAAATAGAAAGATGGCCTCCATTTGTCAGTAAAGATTCCCTTCAGGCACCCACTCTTAAAGACCCAAGGAAAATACATTGCCATTTTGACAGGCTGTGTCATCCAGGAGATCTAAGAGCAAATGGTGGTTTTCAAAACACATCTGTCTGTATAGAGATCAAAAATAAGTAGCTTCAGCAGCCACTAACTCTGCTTCCTTGGCATCGCTCAACAGTTAATGTATCTCAAACATGAGCATAACATAAATGACTTGATGGCAAACGCCCTTCTCCTCAGGCTTCTCAGAGGCCCGTATGTCCATGGGAATTCGAAATGTATTCCTGATTGACGAGAGAGCGCACCCAGCTACCATGAGGACAAAAGAGCATTAGACATCTGTGTACCTTTGCACATGTCAAAACATTGACCAGTTCTTCAATGTATGATTGCTCCTTTCGAAGTAAGTTTAGACATGGGCAATGGCATGGGTATAATAAGAGACAAGTCATGCTAAGCATAGATCAGGCTAGAATTAGGAACACAAAATGTTGACCAAGAGACAAGCACGGATTTATCCAGTAAAAAGCCGCATGGAAGTCCACTGTCATAAGAATATTTACTGACATGCAATGGAAAAAGGATAATGTTTTGTCATATCACTAGAAGTAATGAGAAACATTACTTGTATTTTTGTTTCCAAATCTAGCAGCACTATGCTCTATTTTCTTGGTCAACATTATTTACTTCTTTATTGCCCCAAAGACCCCACCATCACCACCAAAGAAAATACAGTTAACTGCACAACACATCAAGTCTTTACAGAGCTCCATAAGTTCACGATATGACCTTATTAATTAGAGGGCTACATCTGTCCCTAAAATGGTACTGAGCCTGTTGAGTCTAAAGGCATGAAATTCTAGACCAGATCATGATTAACACTGTAAGACAAATCCGCTCTGTGTGATTTCTAAATCTCTTCCCTTCTTAGCATTAAAAAAAAAAATCAGAAAATCCTGCAGGACTGGGAAAGGGAAGAAAAGGGGTCAAATCTAAGTAGGTTTCAATACAGTCTCAAAATCTAGAGCTGGCTTTAAAAAAAAAAAAAAGTCATCATTTTATGTACAGAATCCTGAAAATTAAGAATTTCCCTGCCTAACAGAAAATATATTGAAACTTTGATATTTCTCTTTTGGAAATATTGAAACTGTCTTATTAAATTGCCCTGCTATTGTGAAATCAATATAGCATTATTGAGAACACTATTTTGATTTATACACTGTCACACTTAAAAACGCGTCAAAACCAAGCACTTCCATCAAACCAAGCACTAATTAAATGTTGTTGAAACTTGTAGCAAAGGGGTTGCTGCAGTTCACAACACCTGTGAGTTTTGTGAGGATTTATTTACCAAATCTGACATCAAGAAGTTGTTTGGCAGAACAGCTTTTACAACGTAAAGAAAAAAAATCTTAATAGGTAGCAGCCACTCTTTGCCAATGTCCACTTTCCAGTTGGGATTCTGGTTAGGTAACACTAAACATGGATTTTTTTTCCCAAATCAAGGCTGTTGATCCAAGAACTGTGGCTCTAGATCCCGATTCTGGTCCTAGAACCAGAACTCTGGAACATGACAAATCAAAAACCCAAATCAAGCTGCTACGCCTTTCCATCAGTCGGTGAAGTTTGATGGTGGTTCAGGAATACAAACTGATATCCACCCCCATGTCAGATAAAAAGACGACTTCTTCTGCAAGCCTCAGACAAGCAAAACTCTGAGGCCTTTAGTAGTTCTTCCCTGGGTTTGCAGGTTCTTAATGCAAATTAAGAAGACTAATGCAAATACCACTGTGAAGGTTTTTCATCCTCGGCAAATCCTCCTGGCCTTTGCTCACTTCACTGTCTCTGCCAACAAACTGCAACAATTTTGAGACATTTTCTACCCCACAAAACAGTGAAACTGCCTTGCAACTGGAGGAGCAGTTCCAGCACTTACCTGCTGGAGATTTCATCCCAGTAACTACACTGGATTCATGCTTATTTGCTAATCCGTTCTTAAGCAATATTTTTAGGACATAACATTTCTGCATAAGCCAATTCCCATCACTGCAAAAATTCTGTTCGCTAGGAGGGGAACACTGGCCATACACGTTGCCCTGTTTCTCCAAAGCCTTCTCATTTGGCTAGTGGGATTTAAATAAATCCAAAATTAAGTCTTTGCTTTGGCTTTTACTTACCAGGTTTCACCTATGCTTTGTGTTGTTTCAGAATAAAATTCAAGCTCTAATTATTACATTCTATGTTCTGTGTGTTATGTCACATAACAAAATACACAATAATGAAAACTTATTAAAAGTACGATTTATATTATTTTAGTATGAAATCGTAATTCAGCAATCCAAAATCAACCCAAAAACCCAGGTCAGTCTTGCTGCAAATATTTGCAGTGTTTACACAATTCTGTTCTGTATTTCTTTTTATAGTCAGAACATGGCAAATTTCACATGTTAGTAGTTTACATGTGTTTTATTCCACCAAATGGTGACAAACAGCTCTTCATGACAAATCCTAACAACCCTAATCTTCATAACAACCCTGCTTTTGACTATACAAAAATCATACTCTTGTAGTTAGATTTTTAATCAATACCACAATGATTTTCAGGAATACTAAGATACCTTCAGACCTGATCTCACAGTATCCTCCACGTTCGGGGCTCTGCACAGGGAATACAGGATTACCCTGGTGCTGCTGGGCCACTCGTGCTAAAATTACCATTGGCCCTTGCTTTAAAACACGAACCAAAAAACTCTATCCAAGCTGCTGGCGGCTCCATGGAAACAGTCAAAAGGGGACAGAAGCATTATTGTTATCCACTGCAAACTGAGGAGATTTGTTAAACCAATATTCTAGTATTCTGTGGCTACAATACCATCTATCTCTTTCTCATGCAATTATTTCCCTAGAAGTTGTCATAATACAATGCACACTGAGAACAGCACTAGCAATGAAAATACAAAGTCCTGCCCTTTCCTGGAAGGAAACGGAAATTTTCCAGAATTTATATTTTTCAGAATGAGATGCACACGGACACAGATCAGACACACTATCTAAGAATGGCAGGATTGTCAGAAAAAGGATGAACTCTAACAGCCTGCCCAGCTCAGTGCAAGATGGGGGTCTGAGAAAACATTTCAGCAGTTTTGTACTTTGAGAATTATTCAAGGCCCATTCTTACTAAATGGATGTAAAAAGATGTACTAAAAAGATGTTTTTGTAAATTTATTTTACGCAAGTAGGGTCACACTCAAGCACTGCCAGAGAAAACAAATACAGCCTGAAAGAGAAACATTACAGTTCCCAGAGTTTATAGTATCAGGCTCTCCTTTCTTTGATTTTAACAAGCCAGCAAAACCATCTTTTATTTAATTGAAATGCATATAAACAAGAAGGAGAGAGAGAAAGTTCATGGCCTGTATCTTTTCCTTTTCTTTCTTTCTAAGGCCATAACCATGATTATCTATTGTCTTACACGTATCAGAGGAGGGTATTTTACAATCACTACTAAATATTGTCAGCTACTTAAGTAATTTTTCTATTTCAAGTAAGAGGGTGAACTTGTGAAAGTTTTTGCCATTTTTGGCTCAGCTCTTGCTACAGCAAATAAAGGTAGATACTGATGTCAGAACAGGCAAGAAAAATCTGCGTTCTGGCCTCCTGCATTCTCTTTTAACAACGTACATCTCTATGATGAATCGTTTCCTTCCCTGGACACCTTCCTTCCAATCAGATCACTATGTTATTGCAGTTTATCAGCTTGCACTTCAATATAGCTTCAAAACGTGTATTTCCTTCTCCCACCGTACCACTATCAATGCCTTGCAGAACATCATGTACACATTGCTCTAATTTCCCACATCCTATATCCCTCATGCCCTTTCCTTCCATTTTCTGGGAAAAGGATCTGAATGTTCCCATTACCAGGGAATCTTGACAAAAACTAAGCCAACATGAATTACAGTTTGTCTCTTCACATCAGCTTTTCAGCAAAAATTTAAATATATATGTGAATATCCCATTAGCCATTTCTATCCATCTTTTAGAGTCAAAATACCTTTAAAAATAAAAACATTACAAAAGACATTCACTAAAATTTACAGGATGATTTTTAGCTGAACTGTGCTGCTTTAAAAGTGGAAGCATCAGCTAATATTGGTCAGGGGAGCAGCATTCTCCTCCCATATAAGCAGGTGATGGGTTGGATTCTCAGCTGGCAAAGGTGTAAGCATGAAACATTGCCCATTAAACCCAGCCAAGATGCTGGTTCATACAGGACGTGGCAAAGTAAAAAAAAAATTAAAAGGTTTCACTTATGAAATATTCAGAATACTGTCTTGAACGCACAGGTTTCCATTAAGGCTGCATCTGAAACCAGAAAAATATCTTACAGTAATTTCAGATTTTAATAGGCATTAAGCTATTGTATATCATTTCAAATCAATTTCTAAGGACAACGCTTACACCTTCCTTGTGTTCACCTAACACAGGTTGCCATGCAGCTCACTGACACTGACTGCATATTCCAGGAAAATGGCAACAAGTAGGTCACGCTGTGACCTACAAAAATATGTGACGTGATTCAGAAGGGATGTGCCAGCCCAGAGCCTCGCAAACTGGGGCTGGGTACCACCGGGTCAGTAACACCCACCGCTGTGCCCAGGGGTTTATCATTGTGCCGCTGAAATGCTGGGCATGCTCTGACCCTACAGGTTCATTCTTAGAAGCATTTCCAAATTAATTAATGCAACCTTTTGCTTAGTTATAAACTACCAAATAGTAACAACACAATTGTTCTTTCAGCTGTAAATTACTAAACGTTCTTCAAGTGCAACAGTCCTCATATACTCTTTGTTCATCTAAGACCGATTATAATTAGAGAGAAGAGATGAGAAGGGAATATTACTAAGGGTTGTATTAACTTAAAGCAAACTCTCCTAGCTGATTCTCCAAAAAATGACTGCATCTTGGTTTTTTTCCTCACCAATGCACAGAGACAGAATATACAGCTTGCAGAACCTTAAATATTAAATACAAATAAATACAGTGTAAAAAACCCCAATGACTTATCTATGAATAACAGAACTTCAAAAACAAAAATAACGTTCATATTCATGAAAATGTAAGCGTATATTACGCATTAATAGAATTATTAATCTTTTTAAAATTAATCACTAAAATATTTGTACACCAAGCCTACCCCAAATGCATGCAAAGCAATACAGTGTTGATTCAAATTAATTTTCATCACCTGTAACATTTGCATACACCATAGAAATAAATAATAAAAAATATTTCTGCACCCATTTTAAAAGAAAATCAACTTAGTGAATTTCAGCAAACCAGCACACATACAGGAAAAAAAAAAAAAGAAATCCAGAAGCCCTGACTCCACCATTTCTCCCAACTTTATTTGCTTACTCATTATCGATTACCCCAAACCACCTGGGACCTCAATGCAATTTTCAACAGCTGTTTCTTCTTCTTCAGTTTTAATTTCCATGTTACTTAGAACTTTTTTTTTTTACAGTCAATGCAATGTAAGGTTTAACAACTCTTTCCCCTAAATACTTAAAAGAATATTGGAATATTATAATAAACAATTTCAACAAAATTCAACAAATCGCTTGACAAAGGGAGTAGAGGCGTTAAATGGTAGCTGTGAGATATTACCTGCTGGGTGTAGATGGGAGGAATGCATAAAATGAAAACGGGAGATAAAATGCAGTTTCGCATCAGCTGTTCTCAATTCAAATAATTCATTTTGTTCTTTTTGATAAAATGAGATAATGTTATACTTTGCATTATCATTTTTAACACAAAAAGAGTGCCATAGCAGCTGTTCTATGCAAATAATTTTCTCAGGTACAACAGTTTGCTTTATTATTCATCACAGAGTTAAATTTCATCCAAAATTAGAAATGGAATTGTGGTCTATCCAGTCTTCATTGGTACTCCATATTCATTGGTGTTTGTTAAACAGTTAATGCAAGGATTTCATCACCCAGTTGTGTACTAAAATGCTTGCTGCGTTCATTTGCCTCTTTCTTGTTTAACTTGTGGATGGTCATATACAGGGGCTCACTTTGCTTCTCTTCTGACAACAGCTGACTCGGACTATTTAACACAGGGAACTGGCTGTGACATCCAAATGTCATCTTCCAGATAAAACACAAGTCCTAAAGTTTCTAGGATATGACAGTTTCTCAGCTACCCACCAGTGATCCAAACGCATGGCAAGCAAGTCATAGAACGGTTTAGGTTGAAAGGGACCTTAAAGCCCCCCCAGTGTCCCCCCCTGCCCTGGGCAGGGACACCTCCCACCAGACCAGGTTGCTCCAAGCCCCCTCCAACCTGGCCTTGAACCCCTTCAGGGATGGGGCAGCCACAGCTTCTCTGGGCAACCTGGGCCAGGCTCTCACCACTCTCACACCAAAGAAGTTCCTCCCCAGATCTCAGCTCAATCTCTCCTCTTTTGGTTTAAAACCATTCCCCCTTGTCCTGTGGCTCCCATCGCTGATCAAGAGTCCCTCCCCAGCTTTCCTGGAGCCCCTTGAGGGACTGGAAGGGGCTCTAAGGTCTCCCCGGAGCCTTCCCTTCTCCAGGCTGAACCTCCCCAACTCTCGTAGCCTGTCTTCGTAAGAGAGATGTTCCAGCCTTCTGAATCTTTCCTGTGGCCTCCTCTGGACCCTCTCCAGTGTGTCCATGTCCTTCCTGTGCCGAGGACTCCAAAGATGCAGCAAGTTACAGTGACTTCCACTTCAAAGTCAATGCTGGCCCTTCCACTGCTCTATCAGAAGCCTGCAGGACTTCCCAGTGGCCATTTCTAGGGGGGGGTTCTGGTGACCATCTGCAGCAGGAATAGTTTAATTGCTGTCCATGCTGGTATCCCTTGCCGAGGGGCTGGTGGCTGGATGGACACGGGGTTGAGTTCCTCTCTTGCTGCTCCGCGTGGTGCCTCCAGGCAGCAGCTGTAGGAAGGGGGAGCTGCTGCCTCGTAACCGTCCAGGTGATGAATAGTCCATCCTCCCCGCCGCTGTCGGCCTGACACCACTCACCAGCACTAAATTAATCTAAACAACAGTGTGTGCCACCGATGCTGCTAGGGTTTGCTAATGCCTGGCTAATAAGGTAGGAATAGCAGAGTCGCTGAGCTCAGTTTCATAAAGTGCTTTAAATGCACGTTAACCTAACGGAGTGTGGTGTAATGGGCTGGGAACGCTCACACCAAAACGTGTCTTCGCTCACCATGTTCTTCACACGTTGGTTAGTTTTGGTGCCACTTTTTAATGTAGGTCCTGGAGTTTCTGGTAGAAAAAAACCCAAATTTCTAAGGGAATATTTTAAAATGTCTAAAGATCTGAGATAATATTTTAATATGTCTAAAGATATAACTTAAAAAATAAGGTGATCTCTCAAAACAACCTATTTTTTCTGTTCATTTTTTAAAAAAATAGTTCTAGTTTCACCTAGTAAAATCTAAGGAAAGCTTCTGTGTAACATTGGTATAATAGAACTTGTTTCAAACAAGCTTTCAAAAAAATGTTCGAAACGTTTCCCCTGGCCAGAGACCTCACACTGAATTTCAGCCAGCAGCAAATTTTTTGCAGCCAGTGTTATAAATCAAAACTGGGTTTCTAATGAAAGTGCTGACACAAGTTTAACTGTAACCGTACTTTCAGGCAAAACTGTACAGAAATTAGAGTCCTACATTCAGTATGCTGGTGCCGTATCCAGAATTGGTTTTTTAAATCTTTCCCCAGAGTGCTTCTCTGTATCAGAGCAACACTGAGAGTTAGTGTCATCCTCGTGTGATGCAGAATGTGATGCCTGCTATACCTAGTGATATAGGTATATTTCTGTGATATAAACCCTTTTGTTAGAAATATTAGGAGATCAAATGGTCATTTTTTTTAAGGGGTTCTCTACGATATAATAACTCTACGGGTGAGCAGCTACTCAGGTCACTCAGTGTCACATTTACTCCCTGACTGGACAACTGACATCTTTAAAATATTATAAAAAGAGTAACCAATGGTCAAAAATCTGTTCTTGCCCCAACATCTAGGTAGAGCAACCATTTGCTGCAACGATCTTGGGGGAAAATGCAAATGTTTCCATGAGTATCTGGCAATTGTCTACTGGAAACACATGATTCCTTTGAGGTAAAGACACCACGGCCCGGGTCCTGCCCCAGAAAAACAGGTAAGTGATATAATTTTGGGAATATCGGTGGTCCCACGGAAGCCATTTGTGCATTAAAGGTTGCACAAGTACACAGATGTTTTAAATGACATGGACTGTTGGAGCTGTGTGAGCCTTGCCCTTTCCATCACCCAGAATGTTATGGCACTTTTAAAATTAGGATTCTGGTGAAAATTTGAAATCTCTCAAAAAGGACTGATATGGGGACTATCAGAAGGATTCTGCTGAAAACCATCCCCCATCAGAAAGGGTCTGGAAATTTCCCGGCAACAATTAAAGAAAACCTCTGATTTTTCTGAAATATTTCTCAGAGAACAAGTTAATTTTCAGTGAAATTCTACTGAAACACAAGGTTTTCCACTGGAAACCTGCCTGGTTCCCTACCAGTGTACTACTGTGTTTCAGAGTCTACACTGTAGGCATGTATCATCATGAGGATTTCAAGGACTCCTCCTGAGTATTGTCAAAGGAAGGCCATTGAAATCAATTTTCCTGCCTCTTCCCCATGAATTTTCGTTAAATTCCAGTTAAAGGTCAGAACACCATGCTTCTTCAAATCCAGAAACTGGGAAGATGCTTTGAAATGTGATTCTAAGTAGCCTGAAGACCTTGTTAACCTCTTTTGTAGTGATCAATTCAGCTCTTCCCTTTTCAGATTTCTGGATTAGAGGCACCCAAGACACATAGGACAACTATTAGGACAATGCAGGGCCACTTTTGACGGTACCAAACCATTTACAGGCATTAATACTGGCTGTTTAACTGCTGATCCTGCAATGCAGTGTCCTGCAGGGAGGATGGGAGCTCCTTCTTCATGCTTTTCTCAACCACAACATGGCGTTCACATTGTTGCGTATAAAGTGGTGGGCCTGAGTTTCCTCTCCAAGGTTGACCTACTTGAGTTAATGGTTTTACGTGACTTTCTCAGTAGGATATGAGCTAGAAGGGAATCTGGCTTGCTTTCCTGAGGCAATATGATTTATCTAGTGGTTACAGAGGTGAAAGTAGGTTTGAACTTCTGAATGCAAGTCCAACATGTTTAGACTAAAATTCAGAGGTGTTCAAAGGCGCGTAACTTTGAGGATCACCTCAGAGGCTTCTATTTTCTGTGGACCATGGCTCCAAATCTCAGCAGCTGGAAGTGGGGAGACCTGAAATCAGGGCCACTGCCCAACTGAGGTCTTAAATAGACCTTGCCTGGTATCTACTTGGGCTCAGTCTTTTCACTTCCTGAAAATAGTGTCATTTGTCCCTTTACTGAGAGCCACCACAATTTTAAAAGGCCACCATAAAACGAATGCAGGAATAACTAACAAGAAATAGCTTCAAGGAATGAAATAATTCATAGATATATTTTTTGTGAATAACTGATTTTTGACTCAACTATTACAAGAAAATAACTAATTTATGGAAGTATAAATGCTATTCTACATGTCTCGAGTATTCAGTGGCTTGGAAATTGTAGTTTTTTAGGGCAAATGGGACATTTCAAAGACTCAAACAATATGTCTCTCTTCTTTGGAAGATTTTCTAACAAAAGCAAAGTAAAAATACAGGTGGAGATGGTATCTGAAGCCAAGAGATCCATACCTTAACTAACAGTCTGTAAGCCATCTGTCCTCCTCACTGCTCTTTCATACACACTATCAACCTACTGGAGAACAGATGAAGCCTTTTCAAACACTGTGATGTGAGCTGTTTTGATTCTTTCCAATTAGGTGAAAGCCCCACATTGACTCTGAACTTCCAAAAACTTTTTCTTGACCCAAAGCTGCATTTCTTCAGAGGTAGACCCTTTTTCTTAAGGAAGCAGAACCCCCTCAAAATGAACAAAACTGCTTTACTGCATATTAAAACACTCATTTTCCTTGTCTTGGTGTTTATAAAGCAGCGTATGTGTGATATTTTTGATTAAGTTCTGGTTTTCTGTGTGATGACTTCAGGCTTGTGAGTTACTTTCTGAGTCCAGAGGCCAGGGACCTTTCAACCTTCATATGCCGATGTTCAGTCTTGCATCTACAAAGCAGAGCAAGAGAGGGACGTGTGGTCCCAGCACCCTCTTATGACTATGTCCAGTATCAGTAGTAAGACTCAAAGCCAAATTGGCTGACATGAGGCAGTTTTTAGTTGATATTTTTTAGACAAACCCCTGTGTTTAGGCTGTATGTCTTTTGATGCCTTTATAAGAACTCACAAAGATCTCTGGACTTTCCAGAGATCTGTGTCCAGGGCCCTCTTCTTCAGCTTTTAGTCTGCTATCAAAACTTGTAGTTTTATTTCAGTTATATTGACAGGAAAGAAATTTTAATACAGTACTGTGTATTTACTTTATCTGCTTGTCTTTACAAATCACTCTACAATCCAAGGGTTTGGTGTGAGACAGAGAGCGAGCAAGCAAGAAGTAGTATTTATAGTAAAACATGGATAGTCAATAGCATGTGGGAAAACAACTGAAACTGAAAATGGTCCCAAAGGTAATTTGCAAATCTGCTGAAATCCCGAACAAGCTTTGATTTAACCGAAGCTTGAAATGGCTTTTATTTACTGTCTATTGTGGAATAAATGACATCTCATAA
>JAOXNO010000052.1:40207040-40219048 GCA_028565335.1 Limnodromus scolopaceus | reverse complement strand
CAGCAGGGGAGTTGGACTAGATGATCTCTATGGTCCCTTCCAACTCTAAAAATTCAGTGAAAATTCAGTGAAAATTTACCTTCCTTTGGTGTCCTGTGTTCCTGTGAAACCATTCTTTTATTTTGTATGTCCCCAGCCAAGCTCAGCTGCTCGTGCCTGGGCTTTCTTGATGCCTTCCCTGCAGCCCCAGGCCACATCCCCATCATCTCCTCAGGATGTGCATCGCTGCCTGTGCACTGTGTGTCCTCCAATTCACAGGACTTTTTACTGGGACTTAAAAAATGAAATATTGGCAGTTGACCTTTATGAAGCCTTTTTAATCACTCATATAAGCATTTTCCTGTATTTCCACCAGTTAGAATTCTTTGATAAATCATGGTTCCCTTGTCCCAGTAAAGACCTTGAATTTGGTCGTTAAGTCTGTGGATACTTTGTCCTCACAAAGTATATTTGAGCTGCTTCTTCCAGCTGACCTTTTGCCATCTCTACCTGCAACTTTTGGGCCTCTAGAGAGGGGGTAAAACTGCAGGTCTCTGATGGCTGGTCAGCAGGTCCCTGGGCTGAATTACCCAGGGAGTTGGCCAGGGGGTGCAGGAGCAGCCAGGAAGGGCTCTTGCACCGAGGGAAAGCAAGCCGGGAGCCAAGGGGGCCAGCAATTTCACAAGCGGCCTCGCTCATACCTCAGTTTTGCATGGGATAATTATGGGAGTGCTTGAGAAATACATCAAGATCCAATTTTGCTGCTTAAACCCATCTGCTGTAGAAATGCTGGTTCAATAGGTGCTAAGGAGCATAAAACAAGACAGAGTAATTTCTAGAGATGCCCAGAATTAGGAAAATGGGATCCCTTTGTGATCTGCACATGATGCAGTGCATGTACACAGGGCCACGCACGGTGATTGCCTGCAGGTTTCCCAGAGTGCCCACCAGATGATGGGTCTCACAAAGCACAGGAAGCTATGGACAAATGGGAAAAGGCTTTTGAAATGCTTTTTCCTTGATTAAAACCACACCACAGCCATAGGGATAAGGCTGTAATAAATTTATTGGGGTGAATAAGGACACTGATTCTGAAACAAAGGCATATTTATCTTTTTGTCTCTAGTGGCAGTTTTAATTGCAACACTGACACCAGCAATAAGTCAACTAGTGCTTCCCGTGTGCTCTCCCTGTCGCTGTCTCACCAGAGAAGGCCACAGCCAGGGCATGCTACACAGCAGTTGCCATCGTAGCCCGCGCTCACCACAGTCCCTTCTTACCCCTCTGGATAATGGATTTAATGCAGGACCTTTGTAAGCGCCACAGTTTGGGCAATCTTAATTTAGAAACAGTCAGTTGAAACTTGGACTATTTCGTCCCAAGGAAATCTTCAGACAACTACAAAACTCAGTGGGAGCTCCCACTATTGGACAGCCCTGAGGAAACTGGGGCTTGTTGAGCATGAACATCTGCAGTTTATTCATAACTGCAGCTTATTCATAACATGAATATATTAATTATTCGTAACTCATAACCCCAACCTGAAGTACTTTTAAAAAGCCCTCAAGGTTGTACTAAGCTTACCGGTTGTAACTGAATAGCACCCATACACTTGGCTGAAGCCACAGGTCAAACCGACATCCCAAACTGTTGGTTGTTCTTCACAAGTCATTGCTTGAAACAAACAAAATCACATTCCTGCCAGCAAGATGAAGCCCAAACATAACACTCTCTTTGTCTGAAGGGCACTAAGTATCAATGAAAAAGAAAATTCAAGTCCAAGTCAGCAATGTTGTGAACCTCTGTCCATTACCTCAGTAAAGTTGTGAACAAACTCGACATCTGGTTAACAGCTCCTCAATGTAAAAGACAAGACAGAGAACAGGACGGGTGATAAGTGAAGCACGTGGATACATAAAGCCCAACAGCAGATAACCAAGACTCGAGTTCTAAGAAACGGGTTGATGGGCCATTAAAGCAACCACCCAAGTGTAACTCTGGAGATTCAACCAGGAGCTCTGTGACCAACAGGGCTATGGCTGGTTATCAGTAAGGGTCTTGCAGACAAAGGCAAATTTATTTGGACTGCAGGACCACATAAAACGTATCACGGGATGTCCAGGGGAATGACTGCAGACCCCAAGGGAGGGGCAAAGATGGGTCTGGGAGGAACAAGTGTGGAAAAACGGGAGAGTGTTGACGCAGAAGAGCCACCAACTGCACACCAGCAGGCTGCTGGTCAGGAACCTTTGTCTGGCCAAGACTTACTGCTCATCACCAGAGTGCCTTCTACAATGTTATTAATTAAACAAACACTATTGCTGCCAGTTCTCTGGATCATTGTGCCCCTTACTCTGTGTCCATACATGTGCGTTCCATGCCAACCCTAGCTGGGACTAGCCAGCAAACAGGCAAAACCCACAGTCTGCAGCTACCCCAGGCCCAGGGTTGAGACTGAACAAGATACCCAAGGTCCAGACATCAATACCAAAGAGGCTTGAGGTCATGGGCAGAGACTCGAGAGACCAGAGAATGGGAACACGCACTTAAGTCACTGAAAGCACATACATGGGTTCCACCAGCAAACTTGAAGCAAGTAGTAACAGGATCAGGACAGTTCTACGGTTTCTGTTTTAAGCAAGCACATCTGAGGGCACTGCCCTCTTGTTTACATTAACCTGGTAATTTCTGGCCGTGTCTGCAGTACGCGAGCAGCTCTGTGCATCTTTGACATGCACACTCAGCCTTACTATGGGCTGGATGTGCCAACATCCCCTGCACCACACTGTTCAGGAGATGGGGCAGCCCTTAACAAAATGATGCGTTACGGTTCATCCAATTCCATTTGTTACAGTAACCAGGAAAGCTGCACCATAAAGAAGCCCAAAAACAGTAACTTAAGCATTAGTTTTTAATTGTGCTATCCCACTGGCTGCTTTTCTACTGAAAGCCACAGTATCCGTCAGATCCACAGACAGAATGGCAAACAGCTGCCGCCTGTGGCTACTTGGAATCCCTCTGACACTTCTCAGTCCTTCAACACCAACAGGGCACCTATATCTAAGTGCCTGTATCTACTGCTTTCATAGAACATCTTCTGTGTAGTTCAAGACAAGCAAAAGTCCTCAGGTAGCCAGGCAGTAAGAGTTTCCAATGTAGACAGCAATGATACCACTGAGAGGTCATCCAAATAAGTTCATTAAAGACCAGAGGTAACAGGGCAGAATCAAACTTCAAATATATTTGAACTCAAGCAAACAAGCTCTTCCCAGTCCCTCAGTTTAGAGTAGTCCTGTCTCTTGGAACACGTCTGCCCTCTGACTGGAATGACTCGGTGAGAAAAGCAGGTTCTCATGTCTCAGCACAGGCATTTTCCATCGGCTGCGCCTTTGCCTGCTGGGCACTCCGTCTGCAGCTGTGGGGTCCAACAACTCTGACCCCTCACGTGAAGGCAACAATGGATGTAGAAATTTCACTGGAAAGAAGTAGGTGGTTGCAAGCCCCATCTGCAATGTCCCACTCAGCGCAGGGGTTCGAAGTACCAGCATTGTTTATGGTGTTACAGAAGAGAGGTTGAGTGGGGAAACACGGCGTGTGGGAGTGTTGTTGGCTGACAGTGACGCAGGGAGGAAAAAGGGAGCAGCAATATCCGTGGATGAGGTTTCTCCTTGGTTGCGAAGCTGTAAGATCTGCCGCAGCAGGGCCTTTCCTTCTTCTCTAGTCTGAAAACAGTTTGTTAAAAACAAAACAATGGATGGGTGGTTTCTGGGTCAAATTCACTACGTAAGCAGTATAAAAGTTATAGTAGTTTGTCATTCTGTAAGGCTGCAAGCTATAAAAACCATCCTCCTTTATTTTTTCTTTTGCTACTTAAAAATGTTAAGGTATGTCACTTTTTTTTTTTTTTTTTAAGTCTCTCCTCCTTTTACTCACCTGATTTGCATGGTACTTGGGTATTTCAGACAGTGTTACCATCAACCACTGAAGCTGTATATTTCAGCAAAAAGTAGACTGGAGAAGCTTCAAACAAGCTGAACTCAGGTTCTCTGGAGTTCCAGATAGATTTGTTAAAGACAGACCAAACACCCTGCACTCACAGCTAGTGTCTGCCTCCAGCCTGAAGTTAAAAATCCAAAATTTCCCACTTGCAGATACAGAACATCTCAGAATACAGAGTCGCATACAAAGCCCAGGTACTATTATATCCTCTGCACCGTCTACATGCAGAAGATGAGGAAAAAAAGAAGTTACGTGGGTACCAACACTACACAGTGCGTGGGAATCTGTGACCATTTAACTACCTCCTCTCCACCAAGATTTTCAGCAGTCTCAAGACTGCCATGCAGAGCCTCAGACTCTTTAATGCAGAGAACACCAATGAGACATGGTTCAAGTTTACCTTCTACACCGTATCCCATGATTTCAATCAATCACAAGCAGCATTAGTGACCAGGTATACACCCCGACCACTCAGGATGTGACCTGCATGGCAGGCAGCCCTCATTCCTTCTATAGAGGATTCCTTCTACTCTGAGGGGACCCAACACCAAGGTCAGAGATCCCCTCAACAAGAAACACTGAAGACTGTGTAACTACTCACATCATTGAACGCACAGCACTTCTGAGCGCAAGCCGAGGCCTCATCCCAGAGTTTGCACTTGAAGTAGTATTGGGCCAGGTAGCGGAAGGCAGTGCTCACCTCCACGTGCTCCACCAGCTCCTGCAGTGAAGGGTAAAAACCATCATCTTTTAGCACGTTCCAAGGCAGTTCTACACCATGTTTACTCCTCCTTTTACTCCCCAGATATCATCTTACCCCGCAGGAATAGATATCCTGGATATATTTGATATAACACTGAGCTGCCTGTTCAGATTCATTCAGCTGTTCGTGCAGCCTAGAGAAGGAGAAAAATGGGTCACTGGAACAAGACCACACTGTCCAAGACGTTCTTGGTCTGTGAGAAAGCACCTGCTCAACCTGACCTGGACTGAAGCCAGGTCTGCTCCTTCAGCACTAGCAAGACCTGCACCGTGTACTGCCCCTCATGGAAAGAGAAGATCCGGCCTGAGAACACTTACATTACCAAAAAGGGAGCCAGTCAGATCCCAACTGCTAAAAGCAGTGGCAACCAAAGCAGGGACTTTTGCTTATTCTGTTACACTTGAAAGCTTTTAACAGGCCTTTGCCATCCTATTTACTGGCTGTTTCCTCCAGTGCTCCTTTTTCCCCCCCGCTACATCCCAAAAGTCTTTGTACAGCAGCTTCACCTTTCACTTGCCCTTTTCTTTTCCCTTCACTTTTTCCACTGTATATTACTTTATCCCCACCAAAAATTAGAGCTGATGTCAGAGTTTGTTTCACATTAGACCCTTTCCCAATGTCACAACCATATACTGGGGGAATTAAAGTAAAATAAAATTTAAAAAAAAATATTTTAATCAATCTACAATTTTGTACATCATCTACCATTATGGACTGATTTCAGCTTTAGTACAACAAACACAATTGCTGGTGCCGCCTGTTCAAATCACCCCAGGATTCAGAGGATCCATCAACCCACATGATGCTACAATTCCCTCTAGTTTTCCTGAGAAGCTTAAAGCTGAAGCTGGACACCAGAATTTGCAGTCACTACAGACCTAAAGACACCAGTTACCACACAGCTCAAAAAGTAATACTACCAAACAGCAATTCCACTTGTTTTACATTTACTACTTTATCATTAGGTATCAAAGTGCTAGTGGCATTTAACACAGTGTTGGCAGTTCAGTGATGAACATACTCACTTTGCTAGTTTCACCAGTGCCATTTTCTCCACATCTCCCACAGCATAAGCTCTCCAGTAGCACTGCCAAGGAAGGAAAGTCAGTCAAGCATACCACAAAAACAACTCCGGCAAATGAGAAACAGGAAACAACACAGCTTTTCCAGCAACGGGGCATGTCACAGCTGTAATCAGTCTTTTTTTAACTTATCAGCTGCTCTAGTTATATTGCAGCAGAACTTCCCCAGCTGTAACCACCACAGAAATGGTTTCAATAAGGTCCTACCAACATACCGTGTGCATTTCTGGTAGCACCGGGTACACAATTTTGCTGCAACTCCAAGTGTCCTGGGAGACATCTAATGTCTTACTCCACACACTAGTTCTCACCTTTTTAGCTTCCACCAACTGATTGAGTTTCTCATAGCATTCTCCTAGAGCAACCAGCATACGAGAGTCATTTGGTCTGTAAAAGAGCAATTCCTAGATGTAGTTTAATGGACAGCCAGATGATCTCAGGGTGGGGGAAAAAATATCTACATCTGGCAGGACTCGTCATCTTCTCTTACATAAAACATCAGTTCTACTCCTGATCAGCGTTCCTCAGCATTTAACTATTAACAAAGGTTTTGCCAGTTAACTAACACAATTAAAAGGATTTGGAATAGCGAGACTGCACAAATCACATAACATTGACGTTCCTCTCCCTTCCCCAACTTAGTTCCTGCATGTAAATTCCTCAGTGAGTAGAAACCGCACCAGAGTGAACACCAATAAACATGACTCCATTCTCAACTCTACCTGAGCTGGTGGGCCCGTCGGTAGTAATAGAGACAGTAAAATGGCATTTTGAGGATTTCATAGGTTTGCCCCAAGCCATACCATGCTCTGTAGTCCCTTTTGTTCACCTCTATCGCATGTCTGTCAAAGGAACGGAGATGAACTAGTCAGAAAGCAGTCAGGGTCAAAATCAAGATGGAGTTCAGCAACAGACTAACAAAAAATAGAAGATACTACTTCAACCCTTATGCACGCAGACTCAAAGACCATGAGTGATACCTGTAAGCCTGGATAGCTGCAGATGTGTTCTTCATTTCCATATACTCATGTCCCATGAGCGTCCAGGCTCCCAGATAACGAGGATTCAATTTCAAGGCTCTCTGGAAATAGAGTGCTGCTTTTTCATGCTGGGAACGCAAGCTATAGTAATTCCCTAAAGCAAAAGTCACAACATTTAAATAGATTAAAAAAAAAAATCCCACAAACAAAAAAAAACAGCAGAGAAGTAGAAAACAGATGGAAGAGGTATTACCTACTACCTCCTAACTTAAATCATAAAGGCTGTATTAAAGGCAGATCTGACTCAAACTTCAAGAGACCTAACAGCAGTCTGTTCTCCATGTTCTGGTCAATCCTTTTTCAGTTGTGCCAATCAATTAAGATCCCATCCCTTTGGCCTTAAAACTTATGTCATGATCTAACAAATTAATTTCCCAGTCCTGACACACAACTTTTTGGGCTTTCGAGATTCTAAATGGATTCTCATCTATTCTCGGGTATTCATGATGGTTTCTTTGACTCCTTTGTGCGCTGACAGTAATTACAGCAGCTCCTTCAGAGAAAAATGAGGGAAAAGGGTACTCTGGCATTTGGTCTGCTTTTTGGGCTGCTTGAATCCACTTTTGCCAAGCAGTTTTGATAGCCTTACTGGATGATCATTTTCACAGCTGTTTCTAAGATTTCCACGCATGGCCGCAGACAACACAATAAGAATACGTAAAAGAGCTGGCTCTCACCAATCACACAGCAGGTCTCAACACGATACTTGTCTATCTCACACAGATTGTGAGCCAGGTAGCTCAACTCGGGCTTCATGCTCTAGTGAAACAAAAAAATGAAGTGATGAGAAAAGGAGCATGTTACAGTTCCACAGAAAACCGAGGCAGTTGGCAATGCATACACTGCATCTGTCTCATGGAGCTGCGAAGCAGAAAGTGGAAGCTGAAAGCCCATATTCAGAGAGATGAGACAGCACCAGTGGCTTTGCCGGTGTTTAATGTACCTCTGATAAACACCACCGTTATGGACAGGAACAGAAAGAGTGCTTACCCTCACATACAGCAAGTTGGAGAAAGTGTCCATGTTTTCTATCCTGTAAGGATCTTGTTTCCTTAGCTCGTTAAAGATGGATAAAGCTTTGTCAATATCTGAAGGAAGAACAGGAGATGGGAGAACAAAACCATAAATGTCAAGTTTGCATTAAGAGGCTCATTCCTACTAGTCAGTAAGTCTCACTGACCTCGGATGTTGTGGTAGGCAACTGCAATCTGAGAGATGATGTAAGTGCTTTTGGAAAATCCTGCATCAATGAGACTCTGATACTTCTGCAGAGCCTCCTCTATCAGCTGCAGCTCAGTATAAATGTGTGCAAGAAAGAACTCTTTCATCCATGTATCTGGCAAGGACAGGAACTTCAACTGGCAAGAACCAAAGAAGAGGAGGAAGAGATGACAATCAGTAGTATTCTAAGAGCCACCTGTGGCAAAGAATCCATTATCTTCCCTCCCATGATTTAGTAGATGGTCTCGAGGTAGGAGGCTTTCCTGCAATCGCTTTCTTAAACCATAACACTAGCTACAAAAGAGCAGTATTAGGACCAAGAATTAATACCAGGTTCTTCCACAGGAGAGACTAAATAATGCCTATAAGTTGAGAATATTGAAACGGGAAAGGTGCATTAAGACATCCAGGTCTAAAAAGCAGTACAACATGGAGCACATAATTTTATTTAGTCACTCCCAGTTGTTGTGCTTTGGGCCAGACTGGCCACTGAAACAACCGCTGGAATTGCAGAAGAGATGAAGCCATTTCATTTGGTCAATTGGTGAAGACATTATCGTCTTCAAATCTGACAGCACCTGGCTTCTGCTTCAGCCACTGGCCTTATTCCTCCATTAAATTCAGGAGTCTTTCGAAAGACTGTACTTTCTTCCTATGCTTAAACATCAGTATCATATCACTACTTTTGATAAGCTCCAAAACAGACTCCAAATAATCTCATCAAAAATGCATTTCCCTTTTTCCACAAACCAGTAAGGGTCTCTTCTGTGCCACCTCTACTTTTTTAAATATTCCACCAGCCAGAATTGACTGAAGAATTCCAGGAGTGGTCTCATAAAATCCCATGCGTAAAGAAAAACAATCTGTTTTGGTTTTACATCTATGTTCAGTTCTATGACACACTTCACCTTGTATGTGCAGCTTTGTATTTGATAGAGGGAACAGCTACATTAGTGTTTTAATTTTTAAAGCAGGATTCCATATATCATTTCAGGCTACCAGAAGTGCTCTGTAACCATGGGACTAGAACCAGATTAAGAAGGGGAAAAAAAAAAAAAAAAAGAAAAGTATCTTAGGAGGATCTCCTTCACATGACAAGGCAATAACCCTGCTGACAACTACTTCAAAATAGGTGAATTAGCCATTTCTTAAAGCACTTTGTGGGTGAACGATAAAAAATTAGCCCTGCCTATATAAAGATTCTCAAGCTACAGGATGGTAAGCAATTGAACAAAAAGAGGTATTAACAACATAATTTACAGTCTTGGATTGCCTTCCCTGATAAGAGTCTCACAGAACAAAGCAGTGGGTGACATCAATCTTGTGACAACTGAACCAGTGGTTACTGAATCTGGAATTTGTTACCACATTTTGCTATCTCCTAAGTTTTACCATCTCTTTATCCGTAATCAAGTTGCAAAGTTCCAGCCAGGCTCCCCAGTGCAAAGGTAAGACGTGGGCAGCTTCAACGAACACATCTATTGCTTCTTTCACCAGGTCCAGCTTCCGCAGCACCACACCATACCTGTAAAAAAAAGTTATCAAGTTAATCAGAACCATAAAGCTTTGTGTATCCACATGAATGCACATGACTACATTAGAAATATACACAGACACTTACAGATAAAGGCCAAATCCATCCAGTTCCCGTGCCTTGTGTTTCTTGCTGAGTTCAACTCTCAATTCTCGTAGAGCTTCATTTTTCACCTGTCCTTTTTCCAGAGGTCCTGCAGGAAGAGAAAGTCAAACAGCTTTCACTCAAGAGTCTTACCACAGCAATTACAATGTCTAGGGTACATTCACAATCATCACTGACATGACCAAAATGCTTCCTGGCCTTGATTATTTTCCTCTTTTTAAAAGAAAATCACTGAGTCTGATTACCTGCTTTAGCAGAAGAACTAATAGATATTAGGAAATATTTCTTTACTGAAAGGGTTGTCAGGCATTGGAATGGGCTGCCCAGGGAGGTGGTTGAGGCACCATCCCTGGAGGTATTCAAGAGACGAGCTGACATGGTGCTTGGGGATATGGATTAGTGTAACCTGTACTAGGCCAATGAATTGAGAGAGAATGAAAGAATTCATGTTACCACACACTATTAGCCAAAATTTGAGGGGGAAGCCATAAAACCAAGATGATTTACATGAAGAAGCATTACAGGAAGCTTCACTTTGCTGTCTTGTGTTTCCTGACACCAGAGACTTACCCAAACTATCCACTGTCTCATCATCCTTCTTCTTTTCCCCTGACTGTGGAAAACAGAGGAAAACCAAGATTACATTACAGTAGCATATTCCTTATTTTCGCTGCAATGCTAGCAGCAGCATGCACACTGAGTTTTCACACACATCACAGTTCTAAAAAGAGCACCCCTATCTCCCTTCCCCCAAGCATATAACTTGGACTTCCAGGTGGTCATTTGGAACAAAACAGGCAAAAAATAAGGTATGCCAGGGAGGGGTAGGAAGCAGAGAAGTTCAGTGCTGAAAGGCGACTTTTCCTTCTACCTTACCAGGTATCTGGAGTACATGTACAAGAAGTAAGCTTTCTGACTCTTGCAGCCTCGCAGAAAATAGGCAGCCCTGTCATATTCCTTTAGATCAAAGTAAGACTTGGCTAACGTGTAGGCATCCAGATCACGAGCATCCTCCTGCAGAGACAGAGAAGAGTTTTAATACCTCAGAAGCTCTGACATATTTCAGGAAAATCACCTAGTTACAAACATATTAATGAAATTCGTCCAAAAGCTAAAAGCGCAGTTTATTCATCCTCAAAGATGGTTTGAGTACAATCCGAAAAGTGTCTCCTTCCCTCATGTGATGTTGTCGTTTGGGCAACAGATTCCTAGTTCTCAAATAATGAGTGTGGATTAGTTAGAAACATTTAAACTAAACAGTGACATTCCAGAAAGCAGGCATATACCTAGAAGTCCTACTGTACACCTACGGAGGTGGGGATGGAGATACAACTCGTTTCTCTTGCGTCCTAAGGAGCACAAGCTTAATGGTACAACAAAATCTTGGCCTTTGTAGAGACGGATAAAAATTAAGGAGCATGATTTCAAATTCTGCTTACAGAGTATCTCATTTAGGGCACAGCGACATGTGAAATGGAATGATTTAATCTGGGGATTTAATCTAATCTCCATCTGCCCCATCCCGTACGGAACGGAAGAGAACTTCATAGCACTACGGGGCAATCGCCGCCCACGGCCGCCTCCTGCGCCTGCTTTTAAGAGATCGTGATCGCGTTTTTTGCTCAGTGGTTACAGACATGACCAAAACCCGCCCCGGCAGCAAGGATCCGCAGCGCTGCCCCTCCGAGACCCCCCCGCACCCCCGGAACAGCTGCAGCTCGACCCGCCTCACACCCCGCCCGGGCCGCCCCGCTCCGTACCTCGGTGAGCGCCGGGGGCGGCGGCAGCTCGCTCAGCGGCAGCGGGTCCAAGGCGAAGGCCAGCTCGGAGGCCCTGTGGAGAGAGAGAGGCCCGTCAGCAGGAGGCCGCCCGCCCGCAGGGCCGGGCCGGTCCCCCCGCGACGCTCACCACTTCCCGCTGTGCTGCAGCCCGCGCTCGCGGCTTCGCTCCGCTACGCTCAGCAGCTGCTTCTTGATCTCGCGCAGGTCCGAGAAGTCCCCGCCGCCCGCCGCCGGCCCCGCCACCGCTGCCGCCATGCCGCCACCGCGCCGCCCGGCCAATGGCGGCCGCGCTCACTGCGCGCCCCCCGCCTCTGGACGCGGCCTTCTCCTGGGGCGGGCTCGGGCCGCTCGCTCCCAATCGGAGGCAGCGCGCGGGAGCCGAGGCGCCTGATTGGCCGGTTCTCCGGCCACGCGCGCTCAGCGCGGCATTAGTTCACACCTGCTATAGTCAAGCCAGGTAATATTACTTATATACATGTTTCTTCCTTAATGAATCAGTGTTCA
>JAOXNO010000052.1:40183879-40206940 GCA_028565335.1 Limnodromus scolopaceus | reverse complement strand
GAGGGGTTCAAGGCCAGGCTGGATGGGGCTTGGAGCAACCTGGTCTGGTGGGAGGTGTCCCTGCCCGGGGCAGGGGGCTGGAACTGGATGGTCTTTAAGGTCCCTTCCAACCCAAACCATTCTATGATCTAGTTCCAACACACCTGCCATGGGCAGGGACACCTCCTATTAGACTAGCTTGCTCTGGGCCACCTCACTTCTGTGACACTGGCCACAGCCTCGTACACCACCTTTGTGGGAGGGGATTCTGCCCCTCTACTCCACTCTGGTGAGACCCCCTGCAGTGAAATATTTGTTGGTAGAAAACAGCGATTTAACAAAGCTTGATAGTAAATGCGACAGTGTTTTGTGAGATTCGATGGCAAGGTCTACTAAGTTAATTACTGCATTGAGGACAGGGTAAGACAGAACTGTCAGGGAGACCCTCCCGTTGAGTCACGAGGTTCAGAAAGGACCCCCTTGCTTTCTAAACTCCTTCTCAGAGAGGAGTCTAGGTGCAGCTGGATCCAATCCTAGTCCCAGACTTGGTCAACGGTTTATGTCTAAGGGATTAGACACGTGCAATCAATCCTTTATAGCACTTAGCTAAGATGTCAAAGTTTAGCATGCGATTTACCACTTACCCAGGATCTGCTGCGGCAAGGAAGCTCTTGACCTCGAGGAGTAACCTTGAGTGGGCGTCCCTGCTCAAGGGGAGATGCTGTTGTGCAGCTGCTGACATGCAGGAGAGCTCAACGGGTGCTGGGCTGCCCACTATTTATAGATAAGATGATTGTATTTATAGAGCAAGATGACCTATAGTCATAGTTTCATAGCAGCAAGACGTCTAGGTCCCCATTCGAGACAGCGTTTGGCTTTGTTGCCATCATCCCCCCAAAGTCCAGGGACAACCCATCACTACTCCCACTGACTGCTATGGCTTGAGCAGGAGACAGGGAGGGGGGAACGGGGAGAGGACACCACCGCAGACGCCCAGTGCCGTTCCATACCAGCAGTGTCAAAAGGATTGGCACCAATCCTGTTACTGCTTAATCTAGTTTTTAATTTTCTGTCCACAGTGGATTTGCCGCTGCCATCAGCCATGCAGCAAATCTGGGGTAACTCCTCTGCAGCCAGTGGAATCACCCAAGGAAGGCAGACATCTGGGCTTGTGTGTCCAGCTGAACACATCCTGCTTGCCGCAGGACACGGCAACCTAATGTGGCATGGATAAATGAGGCTAATTACAGTGGGCTTCGTTCTGACCCTCCACCCATTGAGCACCACAGAGAGAAGAACAGCATAAACCGCATCATTCACTGTGAGTTTTATATGAATTTAAGACTGGGAGAAGGGCCTGAAGTGTAAATATCCACATTTTAATGGAATTCACCCTGTGTAATGTGGACCTAAACTAAAACCAAGACTCAGATGAACACCAGGGCCAGGGGGATTTGAATCCATGACAAAATGTCACGTTGAGGCCTTACCTCAGCCATGGACAGAAGGGTGATGAAATGGGATGAAATAAGACGTTCGGTGTCATTTCTGTACACAACCTGCAGCCCGGATTCACCTCTAGGCCAGGCTCCCGTTTCCATCTCAGTTCCCAGACCTGCTTGAGTTGTCAGCCACAGTCAAGAGGATCTTTGCGAGAGCAGGAGTCGGACTTATTTAACACAATTATCAGGCGCTGGGGGCTTCTGAGGAGCGCAGGAAGGGAATTAGCCCTGCTCATCACCATGGTCCAGGAGAAGGGGCAAGGTGACCTCTTGTGGCCTCTGTTTTATGTGGTTTCATCAAGGTCATATTGATACAATTTTTATTTTCTTTGGTTCTTCCAGCACAGATGAAAGCGCATGGATGTTTCTGCCTGCCCGTGTATGCACAAGCTCGGGGATTAGCAATTACCATCCTCTTTAAAGCTGAGATTCATCAGTTTCATTGTAACAGAGCCTGGATGCCATTGTGTGAGTTGAAAGCTGGTTGGATTTTTCCATTCAAAACAGACCTCAGATTTGTACGAGGGGGCCGGGGATTTTTCTGTTGCTCTCCCTGTTTTCCTAATGAGTTGGGCGATTGTTTGTGCTGGTTTTAGGCTACCGATTGTACAGACAGCTATTGCAGTTGAGTATTTTAGAAGGATGAATAAAGATTTTAAAATACAGAACGCAGGAAGAACATCTGCAGCCTTTATTATCGCTCTCTTAGCTTGTTTTTGTCGCTGTAGCTGTTATTTACCCTTGGCAAGTGGTAGCCTGCACACATCTTTTCATACGCAGGATGAATCCGGGCTCGCCCCAAACGCCTGTGCTGGTTTTTGGTGAGGATTTTGCCACAACTGTTGGCAGAACAGTTTCACGAGGGTAGGTTTACTGCAGGTTGGGGACATCAGAGCTTTCCAGTCAACGACCTCAAGCTCATGAGTAACCCCGAGGCAGGAATGGAGACGGAAGGGCCACGCCAAGCACCGTGCCCTGGGCCTCGCCCTCTGAACTTCTGGCCCCATAAAATATTTTGGGTGGGATGGGACCTTCAAAGGTCATCTAATCCAATCCCCTGCCACGGGGAGGGACATCTTCAAATCGGGTTCAGTCTTCATCTTCAACATCAGGTTGGCCACCCAGCTTGGCCTGGATCGTTTCCAGGGATGGGGCACCGACCACTTCTATGGACAATCTGGTAAGACAGTATCTCACCACCCTCAGCGTGAAACGTTTCTTCCTGAGATCTAGTCTAAATCTTCCCTCTTTTAGCTTAAAGTCATTGCCTCTTGTCCTGTCGCAACAGGCCTTGGTAAAAAGTCTGTCCCCATCTTTCTTATAAAGCCACCTGGAAGTACTGCGTGTTTTTTCTGTGGAAGTTACGTTCCTGCTCTGGCACTTAAACTCTTAATTTTTGGAGATGTGTCTCTGACTCAGGGGGAACTGAACCCCCCTGAACTGTGCTAGGAACAGCCCAAGGGATCAATTCCCATTAGAAACTGAGGAAAAAAAATCACCCAAACGAGAAGTCCAGCCCAGGTGGTTTCTTGTGGCAAACGCTGAGGCAAAGCTGCTTGCCAGAAGACATCTGCCCGCAGTAAAACTCAAAGAGATGAGGGGCAGGCGAGACGATAAAGCCTAGGATTCGAGAGGAGCCTGTTCCCTCGCCACCACAGGCCGGGCCACCTCCGGTCCGTCACTCCAGGGAAAATGAAAACCACAGGCACAGGAGGTGCAGAGCCCCGGAGCCAAACCAGAGGCCTGTACCGGGGCAAGGCCGCCGCCTCCCAGCTGAACGGCTGCCCTTCGCCTCCCCCGCGGCCCCCTAGGCCTGCCCTGGGCCCTGAGGCGAGGGGAACGAGGCCCCGGATCCGCGGCCGCACCGTGTCGCCTCAGCGGGCCCGGGCCCGGGCCTCGGGG
This sequence comes from Limnodromus scolopaceus, assembly GCA_028565335.1. NCBI lineage: Eukaryota > Metazoa > Chordata > Aves > Charadriiformes > Scolopacidae > Limnodromus > Limnodromus scolopaceus. The sequence continues at coordinate 40,203,557 of JAOXNO010000052.1, read as the reverse complement.
AGCGGCCCCTTCGGGAGCGGGGAGGGGAACTGCAGCAAAACGGGGTGCTTTGGGAAAGGCTACATTTATGGTTCTAAATGCGCCTTCCCGCCCCCCGGTCGGAGCTTTGCCTTTTGTTATTCTGAAGCAGTTGGCACCTGCTGTTCGCGTGCTGCCTGAGCGTTATTAACAGCTCGGGCTCGGCGCCTCTCCACTGAGGTGGATAATTCTTTAACAGTGCCCGCACGGAGGGGCAGAAGCGAATGTTTTTGAGGCTACCGAGTGAGGAGAAACAAGGACTAGAGAAATCTGGAAGAAAAGTCTTCCAGAGAAGTCTGAGAAAGGGTTAGTACCATAAAGACACTTTTTGGAGGGCTTTCCCCCAGTTAGCAGCAGCTGAAAATCTCATTCACTGCTAACGTCGTGTTTCATTTATTTTGAATTTTCCCTCTCCTTTATGTAGTTACACTGGCAATGCCTGCTATTTGTTTGATAATTGCATTGTTATAATTGAAGGGTATTCAGTTTTACAAGAATCCAATGAATGATATTTTGGGGGTTTTTGTGGGGTTTTTTGTGTGTGTGTGTGTGAGGTCTGTGAAGTAATTTTATCAAAGTCTCTTTTTCTTCAGTTTGGGGGCCTCTGGGTATTGCACGTTGTTTTCCTGGCTGGAAACTGTGACAATAAGCTTGAGGTGCTCTATGAGATTTCAATACAGAATGGGGAGCCTTCTGCAAAAATGCACAAAGTGCCGCTTTCCTGGGTGCTTACTGAAATCCAGGCAGAATCTCTCCTGTGCCGGGTTCCTGCTCCGGCCCTTCCGACAGCAATGACGCACTGGGTGTTTTGGTGAGAAAACACGTTTATGTGTGGGTCCCCAGGGGGTGGGATTGCCCGTGGGAAGCTGCCGTTCCCCGCTGCCGACGCCGTTCTTTGCGGTTCCAGCTCTTCAGCAGGAGGTGGCGCTTCGGGCCCTTCCTTGGAGCAGCGAGAGGCGGACGGAAGGGCTCTTAGTGATGGCTGGGAGTTCAGTAATTCAATTGCTCAAGACTTGCTTCATAATGAGGACTCATAATTCTTCCTGTCATTCCATTGTGTAATAGATGCGTCTTTTAAGTGACACCCAGGGCTGGCTTTTAGAGGAGGGGACTAATTAAATCCTCTGGGCACGAAAACTAATAATATCTTAGGGAGTCACAGATAAATTAATCTGCACTGGCTGGGTGCTGCTGGGAGAGCAGGAGCATTGCACCAGGTGCTCACACAAACGGGGTCACAAAGCCAGTGAAGGTCGGTGGTGGGGGGTTTATGTCCATCATACAAGTGGTTGTGTAGATAGTTACTTTAAAAGGATTATTTTTTTCCAAAGTTAAGATCTCCAGATGTACAGCTGATGCTCAGTGAAATCCAGAGAAAAGCCAGACTTCTGAATTATCTGAATTCAACTTCTCTATTAGGATGCTATCAAACTGTGCTTTTTAACTTGTTTTAAAAATCAGATAAGATTTTCTTTTTTACTGTTGCTTGTGGTCTCTATTTAGCACAGTTAATGCTTTTGCTTGTTGTACGTTCTGCCAGGACATCATTAAGGTTAGAACTTGGAAACCACGTGACCCTAAGATGTGAGGGAAACCATTTATACTTGATTTACATCAAGACTGAAGAATAAATTCTCACAAACTGTGGGTAGTTTCAAAAGACAGGAGATTGACTGTCAGAAGTGAAAAAGGTTACCCAGAAATTTGTTTCAGAAATTTGTGATGTCGTTATTGAGTTCCCGAGTGTGCAATTACTTTTATTTGTGCAGGGGAACACTTGTCAAACTTCTAATCTCATGGAGACAAGCTTTTCTTTCCAATATCCTTTTTATTTCTTCATTCTAGTAGTGTTCTTACTTCTAGAAACAAGAGCTATATTTCTGCCTGGCTGTATGTGCATGCTGTTACACCTCCTTAAGTCACCTTTGGGTTAAAATTAAATGGCATGACTCCTATTAAACTGGCTGTCCTAGAATTGGGGTTTGGGTACTTGAGTACCATTGTACTATTTCAAGTGACATTTGAAGGTAACTTCTTTGGAACTATAAACTTTGCTGTATATGCATATGTACATAAATATTCTGTCCGTGAAGAATGAGAAACATCTTGACCGCTACAAGACCGGGACATGAGTTACCAGGTGACAGCACTTCAAAGGCTAACGCTGATGGAAGATTGCACAATTGTTGAACAATTAAACAATTTCTGCCTCTTGAAAAATTATACCTCAGAACATCTTAGTGTGACAACAGCACATTTTTTGAGAAAATTCTTTCTCTGCTAAAAAACAAGAACTTGGTAGGTACTTGCCATATTTTTGTAACTCTTTTGAGCAGAGTTCAGAAAGAGTTTGTTTGATCAGACCTTGTAGGATGCATTCTGAACAGCTTGTTCAAGAACTGTTTAAACTGCATTCCCCTCATGTGATTCCTCTGTGAGATGGCAGAGATAGGTACGGTCTGTCGATGCCGTGGATCTCAGCGGATGGTCCCTGCGAGGGGGAGCCCCACAGAAGGAGGCCAGAACTGTGGGGGAGAGGACCTGCCAGAACTGCTCCTTCAGCGTTCTCGACTTCAGCAGCGAGGGGGTCTGGCCACCCTTCTACTGGCCAGATACTTCCCGTCCTGGTCAGATACTCTTCCTTGGTGACATTTATCTCTTTGGCTTTTCTGACAGGAACTCTTCATACTGGTTCTGCCCTGGTAATGACAGCAGCCAAAGCGGCAATCTGACACGGGTCCAGGTAGTTCTGGAGGCAATTACTGGCAGAGTCATTTACAATTATTTCAGGTAGTGTAAATCTTTTAAGTCCAAGATAGATCTGTGAGTGGACAAAGTGGAAACACTGTGAATAAACATGAAAAGAATGCAAATCCACAGGGGGAGGAACAGTTGTTTACTGTAAACTGGAGATTTGACAAGTGATATGAAATTAAGAATGTTAGAGAAAAAAGCAGACAAAGCTTCCTGGTGAGGTGTGTTAATGTGGCCAGTTGGGGCAAAAATAGACACTCCGTGCTGTGAAATTACACTTGAAAAATGGGATGTTAGGGTCTGCAATCTTTGGCCAGAATGGAAGGGGTGGTTTTTAATATGATTCTTCTTCCAAATTTGTGATATTCCCCCCCCCCCTCCACTATTTTTTCATGTATATACCAGTTGTTAATCTTGTAAATCTTATATGCTGCATAACAAAACCAGGGCGCCATTTATGAATAATGGGGAATTGACTGCAGGTTATCTCATGGGACAGAGTTGTGTTATAGTCCACAGTCGTAACGCTGACCAGAGCAATCTAAAACATCCGATGTCCAGAGAGCGTGTTAACATGAGTGATGGAGCACAGAATGCCATCCTTTTTCCCGGCTGTTTGGTGCAGTGCTATCTACCCTGTGCCCTTGGGCGACAAATGGTGATAGAATACACTGCAGGGGAGGTTTATAGCTGCCCTGATTGAAAACAGACCTGTCTTCATTACAGACATGATAGAATAATATCATTCACTGCAACAGTTGTTTACTCTTTTTCATCAGAATTCAGATGACAGGCACAGCGCAGATAGTCCTGGAAAGCATGTGGTCCTTGCCCACACAGTTACAGGGCGCATGGCAAGGCAGCAGCTTTACACCTCACCGGTGCATCTGTGGTTTGTGTTACAGGGATCAATTAACAGTGTGTCCAATAGGAGAACTTGGGGCTGTGATAGCCAACGGATTAAATGTGGCCCAGGAGCTAATGTGAGAGAGTTAGAACTACTGTATTCTTCATTTGCAGTACGTGCAAAGTTGAGATGGGGATCGTTTCAAAGCTGAATGGTGTGTTAAGGTGCAGGGTGCAAAGCTTTAACTTTCAGCAGTAATAACTTCATCAGCATCTGAAATAACTTCTCTGATTTGCAGCAGGTGGCTCTTCTTCTATCTATACTGTTTATCATCTGCTTTCTGGGTTCAAAACTGAATTCCAGGAAATCTGCCTGTGACTCAAGTAATACAGCATTATGACATCAGAGTAGGCTTTTCTGTGTTGTCAGTAATGTCTTTTTTTGCCTCTCTCGTGCTCAGATCGGAATTGCTTTCTTGGGAGGTTAATTGAGATGAAGTGACATAAAATGCCTCTGAGGACCCTGGAGTCATGCAGCAAAAGTGTTTACTGTGCCTGAATCACTTCTCTGTATCTGAGAAATCCATTGACTCATGCCATATATTTTCTGTTTTGAAGAGATCTTATTTAATTGCAGCTTCTGATGAGCTTGAATGCAGTATCAGCTCTGCATGCATAACTACCCAGATGCTCTGAGGAAACCAGCATGCAGCGTTGGTTTAGCATATCGTCTGCTGAGACCCCTAGATACACTGTAGAGAATCATGCAGGTTCTTAAGGATTTTGTTATTCAAGATCCTTCAGATTGTTGCTAACTGCCATTCTGACTCAATGGAGAATAGATATGCTCCCTTTTCAAGAGACCCAGACAATCATTTTAACCAGTCTTCAAAAATTATGGTTAGGCCCAATTGTATGAACTAGATTAGTTTGATTGGCCTGCATTGGGTGTGCTGCTGTGCATCCTACAGCTCACTGGGGAGAAGAGGGACTGGAGATGATGTGTTGGGTGGTGTCTTCATCTGGTGGGTGTCCGGGAGGCAGCCGAGGGCACTGGGACACTGCGGCTCCGCTGGCACTACCATCCAGCACACTCTGTGCCATGCACCGACATGGCTGCTCCTCTACCTCCTATCCTTGTCTTTGCGCTGATGATGTGCACCTAGGTGGTAAGGAAAGAACTAATTGGGCTGAAAATCCATTGCTGAACTTTCACTGCTGAAAATCCTTGCGCAGCCCAGGATGCCACTGGCAAGGGCTGGCCACTGGCTCGCGCTGAGCTCGGTGTCCCCCGGGACCCCAGGGCCTGTTCTGCAAAGCGTCTTTCCAGCTGGGTGCCCCCAGTGGGTATTGGTGCGTGTATTAAGAAAGTAATTTTATTTCTGCTTCATAGGCCTGGTGTTAGAATGAAATTAAAAATGTTTTCTAGCAGGCTAGGTTCTACTGTGGTGGTGATAAAATGAATTTTAATTAACTTTCCAGCATAGTTGTAGATTTCTCAGCTGTTGTTTTACGAATTTCTCCAATTTCACCAGTTCTTTTGGAACTCAATGATCTTTAAGCCTTGCTCAAGTGAAGAATTTCGGAGGACATTATGAATATCCAAGTGAACAACAACACCGAGCCCTGATTACAGGGCTTTTATTACCTGTTCTGTGCTAATTAGATTAAACTTCCTAGCTCGTTAACTGAGCTGTACTGATTCGGATGGAAGATAAAGTAGTGCACATGTCATCTTCTTCCACGTTGATGAATTGCTGCAGAAGTGGTTTCTGCTGTCAGTGGATCTGATACAAATGCAAAATTTATTTCCTTGATGTAACAGTGCATATTAGACATCCTGAGGAAAATGAAGTTAAATATTACTAAAGTATGTTCTGCACATAATTGACTTTATTTTCTTTAATTGAGAGTGATGCTGTTCTGAAACAGAATTTCATACATCTAAATTGTCTGGTGCTGGCCACATTATGATGGATTAGAAAGTCCAAGAAACTCAGTAGTGACTTCTAGGACATAGATTGTTTCCGGTTAATTTTCCACAGGTCAACAGAAATCAGGGTTTTAAGGACCTTCAGTTTAACTGGTGGTTTAACTCCAACACCGGTGTGTTGAGTGTTAGCTCGAGTCATTGAAGTACTTAATTTAATAATTTCTGTAATCCATGCTTTTAAACTGTTTCAGAGAGTTTTGTGAATTTCATTTAGGTGCTCAGGTTGTTAAAGTTTTGTAAACATATATACAGAATATATCTCTTCTCCCTTTTAAGAGCAAGAAATATAAAAACTCCACAAACTGCACTAGATTAATATAATGAAGATGCAATATATGGGCTTTTGTAGGGATGTTTTTAATGAAAGTAGATTACTTTGTTTTTCTTATCATCATGAAAAGTTAGGATGACTCCCAATGATCATGGAGTGCATGTTAAAATACAACATTATAAAAATTCCTGGTAACAGTCTTGGCTCAGGAAAGGAAAATATCACATTATATAGGTTTACTGCCAGTGGTATGTGATTTACTGCTTATTCTCATTCTGTTTTATTAGGTGCTGACATGATCTGGAAGAACTTTCATGGCGTTTCATGCCTTCTCTTCCCAGGTTGCAAGTGGCATTTGGTCAGATGACTGTTAATGATTAAGTTAATAGTGGTTTAAACTATTACTGCATCTCCTCTCAAATATATCCTTTCATCTGCTGAAGGATGACAGTTGAACATACATTGTCCTCCCCTCTGTTCTAACTAAAGGTAGAACAGGTTGGTGTTTCAGCAGACTAAAACCATGTAGCCGTTTTAAGGATACTTGTGTTTTAAAATTGCTCTGACTTGTCTGAAGTCCTCTCCTCGCCCTGCTGTTGTGCTCCCAGGGTAGATCAGTAAGAAGATTTTGTGTTCAAAGGTGAAGAGGAGGCTTTTCATGCTCCCTGAACCAATGCTTTCTGCCTAATTGAAAACTGAAATTAAACCAAGTGCACGTATTCCTGCTTAGAAAATGTAATTTTTCCTAATAGTTTCACTTCTAGGAATGTTGGTGTCCTGTCCTCCTTCAACCTCTTGGCCACTCTAAATAAAGCAAACTAAAAGAGGTCTGTTGGTACCTAGCTCATATAATTAATTCAGTTCTACAGACATATCAAATTAATAACTAGCAAAGAAGGATCCGGAGAGGAGCACTCTGAGAGCCTGGAGTTGTCTGTGAGTGACAAGTACGATGAGCAGGGATGATTGGAGTGGATCCAGCCAGTCTGTAAATGGAGAAGTCGGCACTGGTAGCATGTCGCAAGAGTGTAAGCACAAGATTTATTCAAGGAACATTTAATTAAACTGGAAGGTAATGGACGATAGAGTGTGTAGCTCTTCCATTATAGAAAGTACTACATTGCTTAGATGATTTATTACTGGGGAGAAATAATGGCTTCATGTTTTTCCAGGACACAGTATGAAAGGGCTGTATAAAGTCTGAAAGCTACACAGGTTACATTGATATAACCTTCAGAATTTTTATTGTGCTGACTTGGTTTTTGGACTGTACATCCAAAAGCAATAAATTCTGGTGTCCCATGTGAAGAGTTTGGGGAACTGTTATTTAAAAAGCACATTTGACAAATGCTACAACAGTAATTACTGGAGCCGTAGGTTATTATCCAATTCCTTGTATCAGCATATGCATTGTGAATTGATAGGCATAACACTTCCTTAATGTATTCGGTTGTGTCATAGTACGTTGTCTGTTAAAATTACCCTTATGGTTCCCTAGAAAGACTTGTCATTCTTTGTTTTCTTTCCTCACCCCCTGTGATTTGGGTTTTTTTGATGGAGATGAGTTGGGTGAATGTGCTGATTGTCAGCTGGGGATTTACAGAGCTGCAGATTTATGCTATTCGGCAGTTATGTATTTTGTATTCTATAGAAGTTGCAAAAGAGGAAGCTGATCTTTGCAATGCATTTTTCAGGGGCATAATTTTTAAAAACAGTAGTAGCTGGGTGTTAATTGACCAATACCTTCAAGTTCACATAGCAATAAGGTGCTATGCAGTGAGTGAATGTCAGTTTTTTTCCAAGACTGGGCTGTAATTTTTCTTTCCAACTGAAATCTTCTCCTGACAGTCCACTGTGCAGTGAGCACTGCTGATCCTTTACTTTAAGAACATTTTGCTTATTTAAAGAGATGCTATTCTGTTCACTGCCTTCAAAAAGTGCAATAGAAAATGGCTCTTTCTATTTTACATCATGTAGTAATTCATATATTCTCTCCAGAACCTTGCATGACCCTTCATATTTTCCATTTTCTAGTACATGGGCTTTTCTTATGAAACCTTACTGCTTTTTTTGACTATGATGTCATTCTTTTCATTTACTATGTTAACCCCCCCCCCAAAATTTAGGCTGGTTAAAGGTAATACTTTGTGAAAGAGCATGTACTTTGAGGTGACAGTCTTTTACAAATAAAGTTATTAAGAATTGCATAGGGGTGAGTCAATAGGACAGATCTTGGTAAAGTTTGGATGGACAGCAGTGTCAAAATTTTTGAGTGTAGTATATTAAACCAACTGAAAATGTGTAGTAGTAGTTATAATCCAAAGTTAGAATTTTTACCTCGTGTAGACGCCTACCTATGCTGTACTTTGAAGAATGCTTTTGGTTGAAGACACTGAAAAATAGAGGCAAACTTTGTGTCCTGTTTTAAGCATGAAAGAATGGAGACTCAGTATAAGAAAAAGGGAGGGAAGAGTTGAACTTCATGCAGATACATCCATTGATGTCAATTACCATCTGCCTTTTTATGCTTAAGTGAAATGTGAGAAAATAAACTATATAATAAGGTCCTACAATAAACTCATGTGGATGAGTATAAAGAGGCATATATTTTAAGACTATAGGTCTTGAAACAACTTTTAAACAATAAAAATTTAGCTAAAGCATTAAGGGTTAGAGAGTTCTTAGGAGGATCACTTCTTTCGACAGAGCAGCAGTGAGTAGGTGAGCTGCCCAGTGGAACCTCTTACAACCAGAGCTGCGGGGATGGGCTGGATCCCGCGCTGTCCCCTGCCCCGCAGTGTCACGGGCAGAGCGGGGACAGGGCACCAGAGCTGGATTTATGTCTCTGTCTCCCCCAGAACTTTTAGAGTTTGGTGGCAGAAGCCATGCTGCCAAAGCCATTTTACCTGCCAAGACTCCCTTCTTTCTGAAGGAATCTCTGCTGCTGAGATGTTCAGAAGTTGATGGGGACATTGGGCACTTCTGCTTTGAACGCACTTAGTGTTTCTCATGTGTAGTTAAAATTCCTGAGTTCACTTTTAATTCTGATTTTTGTATTCGGACATACCTCTGGTAATGTGTTTCTCAGTTTGCTATGCTGTCCATGCTGTCACACTCACCCATCTAAACAGGAATAGTGACAACCCGTGTCACTGCTCTTGTCTGCCTCACAGGTACTGGTTTGCTGTAGCAGGTTGTGATGCCGTAACCGCTCCATCAGGTCATGGTGCAGTCAGTGCTGCCTGCAGTACTGCCTCTTCTGGCCGCTTACGCAATGTAAATCTCTGTCAGAAAATATTTAAACTACATCTTCTCTGGCATTTTAGATGCAGTTATTGTCTGCTTCTACCCTGTTTGAAATCTCAAAGCCCTGGGTTGTACGCTCCTACGTAATGTGAACATGACCCTTGTTTCTTTTAGCACTGTCCTCTCATATATCTACTTGTTTCTTACGTTGTTGGATAAAACATTTCAGAGGAAAGATTTGGCTTGGTTTTATAGCCTCCACTCTGTTGAGCAGGAAATTTGTAATGTAGCTGCTGTGTGCTACCTTTTAAGACTAAATTCAATACACTAAAAATAACTACCTGGCTAGGTGATAGGGCAGTATTGCAGATTTACTCAGGGAATACACAGGATGGAAAGTGTTTTAGTTTTTTGTCACAAAAGTGTATGCTGATATATATATATATAAAATATTGCTATGTCAAATTTCATACCAGTTACAGTTGTCAATTGAGTATTTTACACTTGGTGATTTCAATATTGATTTGTATTATCTGCAGAGGTTATAAATTCAGTGTAAAAACTGTCAGTCTAGTGTGACTGACAGGTTCTTTATTAATGATTCCTGGGACTGAAATTGCAAATCGGGGAGGGGGATCTGCTGTTCCCGGTTTGGAGATGGCTGAGTGTTACAGGATGGAGCACCTGTATGTAATGATGCTTCTCAGTCACTCTTTCTTAAGATAACTGTGAAAATAGTACTATTAATACATGTTGGAAAGCCAGTGAGGTTTTAATAGAAGTAAAAGTGGCTTTTCCAGACTGTGGGCTGCCAGTCCCATTTGGGAAGGCTTCTACATTAATCTGACATCTTGTTTAGCGCTGATAACACTAGAGAGTCCAATTAAAGTATTTCAAGAAGACATCCCCATACAAGACTACATTGATTGTCCGCTAATGTGTATTGAATTTTAGCTAAATACAGCCCCGGGTGCTGTGCTGGAAAGCAGGGGAGCTTGCTGTCCGAGCTCTTAATTCCTTTTATATCGATTTGGCTGCTAACGATATAACCTTCTACTCTAATTAACTGACATCTGCATTAGGCTGTACGAGAGCCCCCTGCTTGAAGCTGTCCACTTGTTTGTGTTATGAAATGTGTCCTCCTTTTATGTTAGATTTTGTCCAGATTAGCTCAGTCTGTGCAAAATAGATATCTAAACGATTGGCTTTTCTTTTAAATATCTTGTAAAGCGAGTTTGTCCTTCTGCTGTCCACATTCCTGGCTGCATGTCTGGGTGTTCCTGGTGAGCCTGGGCAGAGCTGGTCCACTGACTGGATGCTTTTCTAATCCTTCTCAATGGATTATTTCCTCCTTTGATTCATTTGGGGCTGCTGAGAAAGGTGTAAATTTAGATGAAGACGGGGTATGAAGACCTGAAGATAAATGAGTCATTTTTTATGTTTTGGGTCATGAAGCAACCATGTAAATGACTAAATCCAGCTGGAAACATTGCTGGATTGGAAGGGGTAATCTGTTTATGAAACCATAATGCCAAATATGCAAACTGCCAGTTCTCAGATTGGGAAATTTTTATATCAGCATCTGAAAAATAAAATGCATGTTTTTAGTGCAAAATTGTTTTTGCAGCACTTAATAAGATAAAGCCGCTAGTTCACAGAAGTTCACCGCAAGCAGCTATTTTGTTTTGTTGTGTAGTTGGTTGCTGTGTGTGTGTTTACACATTTTCTTTGGGAGAAGGTTGTAAGTCTCATTAGTAAAGATGATGTAAAGTCAGGATTCTGTCACGTTTTTACCTCTGTATAAGCCTCACACTCGGTGACAGGCACTGCAGGAAGCTGGTTTCTCTTACTCTGTGTATAAAATGTTCTTGCTTTTTCTTTGAATACTGTTTGAGCCACTTGTGTTTCTGCGGTGTTTGTGGGGTTGAACCATCTCCTCAAAAACAGAGGTGTGTATGAGTGAATAGAGGAAATGGAAACAGAGGTAGCTATGATTGTGTTTCCAGTGCTCGAGTGGTGGCTGTTCAGCCAAACGTGGCAGCGAGTGACTGTTTGACGACGTCTGCGTGCTTCTGAAGCCGGTGGCTATCAGGAGAGATGAAAATCGGAGCCGGGGGGGGAAACTCTGACAGATCTTGGCGTCATTCTGCTCCTGCTTTTGTCACTCAATGGTCAGCACATACAGAATCCCGAGTGGGTTTACAGCATTTTTCATTTCTTGCCTGACTGGGATATCGTTAGGAGTACAGGCTTATTGTGTGTGTGTGTGTGTATATATACACACGCCACAATATATATATCTATACTGTTACTTCAAAGATGACAATGGGTCTGTGAAAGCAAGTTTCATTCGTTTCTTTGTTTAAGGAGTAAGTTGCTTCCCGTGTTATTCCAGTCATATAATGATAAAAAAAATTTCTTACTCAGTACTCTGCAGATTCCAAGCCTTTCCCCTCCTTTCTCTTTACTAATTAACTACCTTACTGCACGGTACACAAAGCCTTTCAAAAAAGTTACTAGAGCAAAAATACAATTGGTATCTGAAGTTCAGTATAATGATAATGTAAAACCAGGAAAATTTAGGTTAAGTAGGATGTAATGCATCAGTCTGGCTACTGTATTTTCGCTTTACACAGGCTGAGAATTACTAGATGTAACAACATCACATTCCAACTTCAGTGCTGGAAATTTTTTTTTCTCTTCCAGAAAAATCTCAATGGAAGCTGAGTGGCTCGTACTTCATGAGTATCTGAGGACCTGGAGCTCACCATCTTGTCTGAGAACTGGAATTCTTTGGTTAGAAAGCAGGCGGCTTTGTTTTTTCCCTTAAGGCATGAATGGGACAGTGCTCCAGTGTTGACAAATACACAATTAAATTTCTGTTTGTTACCCAGTGTGGAGAGGTCGACTAGGACAGCTTTAAATTATACCAATAATGAAATATGTGCCTAAGTTATTGGTGAAAGAGGGCAAAAATGAATTTCCTAGACTGCTGGTTCTATTTCACTGGCAAGTAGAGCTCAGGAAACTGCTTAACACCTGGTCTACACCTCTTTTTATTTCTTACATCTTATTGATTCCTAGTTATGCTCTTAGGCTTATATTGAGTAATTAATTTTACTTGAAGTAATGCAACCAGTCCTGATTTAATTCTTGATCCGTCACTTTTGATTTGTCAGAGACTTGCATATGTAATTAGTGCCATTGCCTCCTGTTAATAGGAAGTCTGTACCTGTTGTAGTCGCAATGGTGATATGTTCTGCTGGGTCATGGCATCGCTTTTGCATAATCTGGTTTCTTTCCAGCCCAAAGCTATGAGTGGCAGAGGAATAAGAAAATACCAGAATCCAGAAAATGGAGGAATACTCAACAATTTTTCAGTGTGGCAAAAGGTTAACATGAGTCCCAAAAGGTAGGTTTATTGGGAATTTTAAAAGAAAGGTACTTGGCAGTAAAGGGCTGTGCTGGGGATGAGGACCCCTGGGTAGAGGTGACACTGATGGCCTCAAAGAAGCACATCACAGAGTAATTGATGCAAATCCACCCTTCAGTGCCTTTTCTCCAAAAACCAGTACTCTGTAATTCACATGTAGAGGGTGGGATCTTTTCATTCCTCTCTCCTCCCTCAAGCATCTGGCTTTATTCAGGAGCTGGGAACAGAATGGAACCGAGTTTTGATCTGTCCCTTCAGGAGGCTTTGCTGCTTTTTCTGGGGAAGCAGCCTGACGTGCAGGAAGTCTTGACTCAAGGCACTTTGGTTGGTGCTGCTTCTGCTGAAGTGGAGTTCATGCTGGAGGAATTCTGGAGATCAGCCGTGCCCTGTGGGAGGGGGTCGTGTCACCTTTGATATGTTCCTGAGTTCTGCCAGAGCAGGATGTGATGTGGTTGAGTTTAGTTGGAAAAGTTGTGTTTGTATTTTTTTGCAACATATCCCATTATATGAACTGTATGTCAAAAGCAGAAGTGAATTATTAGATTAGCAAGCGTGCAGACCATTTTTAGTTCTATCTGTGTGGCATTGCTGATGGAGGACATAATCAGAACTGAAATACAAAAGATATCTGAAAACGAAAAATTATTTGGGTCTTAAAAGAGGGTGTTAGACTAAATCTTGGAAATGTTATGCGTTAACATAGGCAACTGGATTCTGAACTGAGAAGTTCGTGCTTGAAAATCTGAATTAAAATACAGACTTGGGTGGATACCTGAGTAATATTGTGCTATCATAAATAATAGTAGGATTTCTGGTGAGATCTTCTAACCAGAGATGAGCGTTTCAGCCCTGAGAGGGAATGTATGTCCTACGGAGTATGAATTAAACAGTTGAGATTTTACTCCCAACTTTTTAGTAAATTCCTTAACGAGAAGTCAGAATCTCTCTCTAGGGACCGTTCTGTCTTGCAAATGTATTTAAAACTTGCATTTGCACTGTGATTTGCAGTTCCATATTATTTGCATTTGCACTGTGATTTATATTGGCATATTAAGAATGAAACGTTCGGTGCCCTAAAGAGGTGCCTCTGCTGTGGTCCTGCTGCAGCTGCAGGTTGGGTGCAGAACAGTAGTCAGTTCTGTGGTATATTCAAGGACCTGGGCTACTTGTGCATTTAAAATTTTGCACAGGGCTGGATTGAAATTGAGTAAAAAGATGGGAAATCTCTTAACTAATCTCTGCTAGAATTGCCATAAAAGATGCCCGTGCTCTGATTCAGAATGATGGGAGTGAAATCCAAAGAGTTTGAGGCTGGAAGAATTAGCTGCTAATCTCACATTTCTGCAAAAAGACTGAGCAATTCCTGTTTTATAGCCCTGAAAACATAATGGAGCCCTGGGGATCACTGACACAACAAGCTTCTGAGAGCCACTAGCACTTAGCAAAATTGACTTCAGTTAATCAAAAGATTCTTTAGGGAAGAAAAAAAAAAAAACCCAACAAAACCCCTGCTGGTTTAGAAAGCTGCACAACAAGTAACTCTGTTGATGGTTAAAGAAATTTCAGTTCCTTGCAGTGGGGCTCAGTGACCTGTAATGATGGTATCTAATGGGCAAACTTAAATTGAAGGAAAAGTAATTTAAGTGCTAGACTGGTGGGGGAAAAAAAGTGAAAGGGAGGAGAGCACAGTGGCCCTTTGCTCACCCTTTATTAAAACATTTCTTGAGCCAGTTGTGTATGAATCTGAAAGCACATGAGAGACTACAGCAATAATAGGTGCAAAGAGAACAGAATTGTGCAGCATGCAAGATCTGGAATATTAACATGCCCCATTATGAAGAAACATTTGCCATTATTCTGACTCGTGCCATTTTCTGCTAGTCCCAGGTAAAAGGGCAGCACTGAATTATAACTGACACCCCACAGTTCTTGGAAGTCCTTGGCTTTATTTTTTAAGAGCCCATGGTGAAATCTCATGGGATTCTAAACTGGCATGTAGGTTTGAGGCCAGCTTGGTTTTAATGGTGTCCCTTTCTTAGGAGAAAACACCTTTTCTGCTTTTAACTGTTGAGTACTAGAGGTCTTAAGAGAAATTTGGAGGGGAATCACCCTTTCTGTAGCCTATTGAAATGCCCAATGTATATGAAAAAAGCAGAATAACAAAAATAGGACAAATATTGCAGAAAACAGCTTTGAAAAGTTTCCATTTGCTTTGTTTAGGGACTTAAGACTGCAAGGAACCTCCTGTTATCAGTCACAAGTTCATACGTATAATCTGTCACATAATACTTGTTTTTTTCTGAGAACAAGTGTGTTATGATTTATATGTCTCACAGTAATGGAATAAATGTTATTATCTCAGTGGAGTTTAAAATAGTCACTTGTGAATGCCAGGGGAATTTATCTGCAACAGTAATTCCAGCATTGTAAAACAGTTTGCAGCTTTTTCTTGCTGAATATGCCACTGTAAACCAAAATTTTAATTTTGGCTCTCTGTACGTGTTGCAACACAGATGTC
The DNA here is from genome assembly GCA_028565335.1 of Limnodromus scolopaceus. NCBI lineage: Eukaryota > Metazoa > Chordata > Aves > Charadriiformes > Scolopacidae > Limnodromus > Limnodromus scolopaceus. Next base: position 40,188,478 of record JAOXNO010000052.1, on the reverse strand, counting down.
TCCCTGTAACCTTCCTCGCTGACCAAACACAGAACAGTTGGGAGTAGGAATGGACACAGTTTAGAATGAGAAGCATTATTACGGGAAAACACCTCTGTTTTCCTTACCTCAGCAGTATACTGGGAGGAGGAAGATGGGAATATAAAGATCAAAATATTTTAATTTAGTTTTGGATGTGAATGTGACCACCTAGATGGTTGTGGCAGGAGAAAGAAAACTGAAGTCTCATGCAACTGATTTGCACCATCTTCCAGGGGATGATACATGAAACAGACTAGACTGTACTTGTGGGTTTGTTGTGAAAAGGAATAAAAATTGTTAGATACATCATTCCAATTGCTCTGTTTAGTGTTTTTCTATAATTTTTCTCTTTGTTTTGATCAGAGGTTGCTGAGATATAATTCAGTCAGATAATCAGCCTTCTCAGCCTTTTTATCTACACGCAGAGATAACTGTAATCTTCTCCCGTGCTCTCAAGCTCACTAGCAATTTATTCTCACAGAAGCCTCTGGGGCTTCTGGAGGCTCCAGGCTACGTGTCTCAGCTCTTTGAGCATCTACTGGTGTGAACTCAATGATTCTGGCCACGGAAAGATGACTTTTCTCTCCATCAGGATGAGCTATTTGAATGTTGCTTAATAAACGTTGTCATCTGATGGGGGGAAGGGAAAAACAGCTCATGCCTTACAGGAAAACAGGTGGGACCAATAAGAAGAAAGATGAGCCAAAAATCACGCAATTATTTTGTGCTGGCTTAATGGCTGCCTTGTTCTGCCCAAAGGTAAAGGCATAGTTATCAGCGCCATTTATCAGGTGCACCATTTTAGTATAAACTTGTTTAAAACAGGGTAGAGCCCCTTTTTCATCGTAATTAGACAGTAACCCATTGATTGCAAGTGGGCCTTCATTTTCTAATTATTTAGTACATCATATAATGTCATTAAACATCTTTGAGAGGACAGGATTGCTCTAAAAGCTTTAGCTCCAGAGCTCTAATATTAGGCTTTTGGCATTCATCCCTGTGTGTGAAAAGCAGTCGGTTTGTTTACCAGGAATTTGGATTCGCATTACTGGGGGAATTAGCAGCGAGCTATTAGTCTGATTCGAGCACTTAACAATCGCTGATCATCTCCTCCCAGCCTGGGGATAATGGAGGTGATCAGCTGTAAATGGAAAGCACGTGGGGCTATTTTCATGAAGGCACTTGGAGAAAGTGCTGCCTCCGAGACCTCTGCCAACCCTGGGGTTTGCAGAAACCTGGGCCCGGGCCTCTTCCTGGAGAAGGGATGGTCGCTGGAAGAAGAGCCTCCATTAGAGACCAGCCCACGCTGCGCCCGCGGCTGGAGAGAGGCTCGGCCACAAAATCCCCGAGGTAGCAGTGATGATTAGCTGCTGATTGAGGTAGTGGTGATGAGATGCTGGTCGAATTTACCAGTGGCACTTTCCGCGGGGGAAGGAGCTGGAAGCACAGCAGGTCGGGCTCCATGGCAGTGCTGAGGGATGTGTGGAGCTCAGCGGTGGGTTCTTGCTGCTCTGCTGTCGTCCCCAAAAGCTTTGTCTGGTTCATGGACTCCTCAAAGATTACTTTGAAAGTTTTATTCTTGTCTGTGTATGAAGTTTCCTACCGTTTTGGCAAATGGAGTGACTTGTGATTTCTAGGATGTATTGAAAAAAATACTTCTGTTCTTTGTAGGTGTGAACCTGTCCTGGTCTCTCCTCAACACAAAGTGGCCTTTTGCTGCTGCAGGTTTTGAGATGTGCCAGAGAGCTGTAGCCCGGAGTTACTGTTTGAAAGAAAGCTTAGTTTTTTGTCATCTGCAATAGGTATTGTGTGCCTTTTAACAGGGAAACTGCAGTCACTTGATTCTTACTGAAACACGTGCCTTTGTTGGAGGCAGTGGGAATGATTTTAATGAGGAAAAGCCACAATTTTGGACTTCCAAATTCAAGGCTTATTTCTGGCAATGCCTGGCTTATGACCTCGAGCAAGAAACGCACGTTGCTTCTGCTTGTCACCCAAGGAACAACTTCCCCAAGGCAGCCCCTGAGCTGCTGCTGGAAAAGGAGGGGGCAAATGCCCTTTGTAAATGCCACCTTAGACCACGTTAAGGGATCTAAAGCCATGTCAGAGTTGTAGAAGCCGCATCTGAAGTACCTGACAGTGAGTGATATCTGCAAAAGCTGTCTTAAGAGATTCTGTTGAACTCTGCTTTTTAAATTTCTTTCCCATAATACCTCCAGCAGAAGGAGACGAGGCGTGTTGCTTGTGTTAAATGCGAAGGAAGGCAGGACACTTCTAGAGTTGCGAGATAAAGTTTATTAGTGAGATTTGGCATTATTTTAAAAATAATCTACATTACAACTAGAAGGTTCCCTCCTTTTATACACTTGCTGAGAGCTCAAGACTGTCAGGGCAGAGAATTTCTAATTTTTGTATTTAGACCAAAGGTACTCATGGGATGACATATTCCAGTTTCCGGGAAGCAGAAGCTGAGGGATTTTGGGGCATTGCTCAGTTGTAGGGTTAGTAAGAACAGTTCTGAATGGGTTTAGGTAACCATGCCAGTCTCTGATCATTAGTGGTGCTAACAAACTGAACTGATACTGGCATGACACTTCTTAGTAGCAGTTATACTTGTGTGTGCTGTGTAATTGAGTGACTGTGATATTTGGAGATTAGGTGTTAAGAAAGTCTAAGTGCAACTGGGTTTGTACTCCTCACAGGTGAGTACCTGTGAACGCAGGTGTCTTTAGAGGTGAATTTTCCTTGCAGTTACTAATGAACAGATGTGCATATGTACATGCAAAAGGGACATAGGACACTTGGGAGAAAAACCCAAACGGACACGTTTCACTTGAAGTCTAGTGTAGGATTTGTCTGAGTGTCAAGCGCTTTCCTACCTAATCCAGGACATGACAGAGGCTGCAATTGCAATCAACAACCTTCTTAGGTGCAAGGGGCTACAGGTCCACAGCGCCATGAATATGAACAACAAAATGCTAATTGTGATTTCCATATCAACCTGTCTTAGAGCACTAAAGTGGGGAAAGACAAAGGTGGCGGTGCAGAGGAGTGGCAGATGGATGCAGCACACTCTGTGTGTGTGGTACAGACAGCTCAGGGAAATCTACTCCATTATTCTCACAAATACCATCACTGATTTGTGGAATAGTGGAAAGAAAAATATCTTCTTCACCGTCACTCTCAGCTAAATTCTGGAGATGACAGATGTTGTTACACTACAGTTAGGAGTCTTGACACGTTTCTAGTCCCACCATAAGGAGGATGGTCTAATATAGATATTAGAATATGGTAACATGGACTCTGCTTTAGCTAAAGAACGGTAGCAACTGTGGGAACAGTGCTGTCTCTTGATCCAAATAGCTGTATTTCAGTAGATAATCAGAAATACCAGCATTCATACTCCTTTATTAATAAGACATGCTATTTGTTCCTACTGTGCGGAAATAAGATGTCACCTCTCTGTGCAACAGAGGAGATGGTTCAGCAATTTCCTTGCCCTACCTGCCCAGGATGTAAAAAGAAGGCTGGAATTTGAAATGGAAATATTGCCACTGCAGAAGGACAGTCACTCAGCTGGTGCTTCCCTGGCACCAGGGAAAGCACAGCATGAAAAGAAATACCCAAATGTTCTGCATGTACTCAGTATTATAATATAGTTTGGCTGTTTACAGTATTGCTCGGGTCTGCTGTACCCAGGGTGAGCGAGGGGCATCACACGTGGCAGAGGAGGATTTCAGCTGCCACCCTGAAAGCCTGGGCTGGCGGATGAGGCAACTCGTGCACACAATTGATTGTGGACTATTAACCTGGGCCCAGAAATCAATATTCACTTAACACCACATTTTAACAGGCAAATGCAGTACAAAATAACAGCAGTTACACAGTGCACACATTTACACTCGGAGTAAACAGGTTCATGAAGCAGAGCTCGGCAGAGGAGGAGGAGGAGATCGGGCAGGCAGCATGGAAGGGACAATGACAATGAGAGTACATGGAGAGGTACAAGGTAGTGGCAGCTTCCAGAGATTTTTGTGACTGAATGTCCTGGGGGTTTTGTGGTCAATACAACTTCAATGAGCTATATGTATTCTCTAAGTATTACTAAGAAGGTTCGTCCTAAGGCTGGGAAAGGTCATCCTTTGCTAGATAAATTTACTGGAGTTGAGCACAGAAGTCCATCTTAACCCACAAAACCCAAGTCTGTTGCTACCTGTGATAATGGATTATATTTTATATATATATATATGTTGCAAGGGGCAAAACAGAAAGGAGCAAGAGTATAAATTGTAGTATAGTGTCCTTGATCTGGGATGGTCTTTTCCATATACTCAAAAGAATGGATTTGAAAATGGGATTGAAAGTAATCCAGAATTGCTGTTTACCAGGGACTTTAAGTTTATTGAACTTAACATGCAACCCACCCTGGAATGTGGACTTGCAGTCTGTAGGATGGAATGCTGTGCTCTGTGCCGTGACAAGCTTGAGGAGTGGACCCACATGAACCTCATGAAGTTCAACAAGGCCAAGTGCAAGGTCCTGCATCTGCTTGGGACAAACCCCAAAATCAATACAGAC
>JAOXNO010000052.1:40163468-40175037 GCA_028565335.1 Limnodromus scolopaceus | reverse complement strand
GCCGGTGGGGGGGCGGGGAGGCTGCGGGGCAGGTGGAGCGGGGGCGCTGCGGGGGCCGGGAGAGCGGCCGGGCGCTGCAGGGGGGTCAGGGACGCGCCCCCCGTCAAGGTTTTGCGGAGGCGTTTCGGAAGGGGTGCGTGTGAGCGGGCCCGTGTGGAGTTTTGGTTGTTGGTTTGTTGATTTGCAGAGTTTTGATGGTTGGTTTGTCGGTGATGCGGGGAGTTTTGACGGTTGGTGTGTTGATTCCCGGGCGCCCGGCGCCGAGAGCGGAGCGCCGGTGGCCCGGCGAGGAGCTGCCGCGGGGGCGCGTCGGTAAAAGAACGTGCGGCTCAAGCCGCGGGGGCGTTCCTGGAGGGGACAGACACCGACGGGCTCCTGAATAAATCCCTCGGTGCTTCTCCGGTCCGCGGGAGGGATGTGGGAGCTTCTGGCTCCTTCCCGTCAGCTTCCTTGGGAAGGGTCTTCCTCCGGTGTCTCGGGTGTTGCTGGCTCTGCCTTGGTCGAGCTGTTGGTGGCCACACTGAGGGTGGCATTTCTGAGTGCCTGGCCGGCATTCAGGCAGCCGTGCTGCTTTTTGAACAGATCCCTTTTTTTTAGCCTGCATCCGAAGTTCAAATTAGCCAATCCGAAAAGTAACAGTCCAACATGTGCACGTCAAACATTAGTATATGAAAATGAGACAAGCAAACCTTTTGTTGGTGAAATGTTTGCACAAGTAGAGACCGACCCTGTTTGCCTGAGAAGCCCAACAGAAAGGCTAATAATTGTGCAAACACATTGAGTGTTCACAGGCCGACTCAGCGGTGCCCCCACTCTTAAAAATGGTTAAGTCCTTCTGCTTACTGCAGGGAGCTGCTGCGAGAGAATTCTTCTGAATGTGAACAAGTTGTCCACAAACACTGGAGGCTCTTAACTTCGTGCTTAGGGAGAAGAGAAGATTCCTTCTCACCATGGCTTAAAGTCTGACCAAAGTTTAATAATTGGAGGAGCTTAAGGAAAGTAGTGGATGAGACAGAGCCTTTTTAACTTTGTGGTGAATTGTTTGCAGTTACCATTCAGGAGGAGGAAACAGAGCAGTTAAACTGAAGAAAAACTAGGAGCAAAGAGGTAATGACAACACTGAAAAAAACCAAGTGGCTTGGTCCTGTGAAGTTCTCAATGTTTTTGTGAGAAATGGTAAGAATAAAGTGGATCTGAAAGCTTTTAATCATGATCCAGATTGTAACTGTGGCGGAGCAGAGACATGTTTAGATGATGACTATGGCTGGAATATTAATACAGTAGCATGCAACTTGTGGGGAATAACAGGTGGGAGAAGAAGAGATGTTGCCTTCTATGTCATGGATTTGTATACTTGCTTTGAGACCATAGGAGCATCTTTCCTAAGCAATGTGAGTGATTGTTAAAGGGAAGAAAACGGGGCACTACATTTATGTTCCAGGCTGCCCATCAGTAAAACCAGTGCAGAGCAGCAGTAGATGGCAGCTGCCCAGATGTGCCTCGTTACAGCTGAATGCTGCAGCTGTGAACTGCAGCAGTTTTCACGTTACATTGGCAAGTGGACAAGTAGAGGAACCCCAACCTAGTGTCTGGTGAGGGTCAGCCAATTCACTACTCTTCACCCAGCGTCACAGCCTAAGACTGCAGTGGAACAGTCCCTTTCTTGATTTTTGCATGCTTATATGTATCTTTGCCTGGACCCATGACATACAAGGTTATTTGGTTATTCCCCCTCCCCACACAGATGCAGAGCAGTACTGTAACCTCATTACAGGTCTCAGGGAGTTGGATAATTACCAGTCTCTCACAACCAAAGCTTTCATCACTCTTTCCATTTGAAATTGTATAGGCTAGCTCTGACCTATGGGGGTCATCTACCAGTGTAACGTATAATATCTCAGGAATTAGTTTCTCTGATTCTGTGCAAGGTCCAGGCCTTTGACCTTCTCAAACGGCTGCAGAAACAGTGATCAACTCTGATCTGATTTCCTCAGCTTTTAGCACCAGTTCCATGGTTTATGTTACCTCTGTTGCTCTTTGCAGGTTCATCTATGTCCTGGCTGATTCGGGTTAGTGATGTCTGCAGGTCCTGTGATGAAACAGATGTGTGAATAAGGCTCATAGTAAGTAAATTCTTGTGAGATCTTTGCCAATATTTTGCTTTAGCCAAAACTGAAGTGTCAACCTTAGGCACCAAGGTTGCATAGGGATTAAATGCATGCAAAAACTGAACACTTTGTTGCTGTCCTGGCAAATTTGTCCATAGCATCTTGTCAACATCTTCTGCAGTAAGCACCATTCCATTCATAAGCCTCAGCAGTACCGGAGCAGTGTATCATCACTCAAATACTTAAACACAACCTTGTGAGAACTGTTACCATTTATACACGGGGCCTTGAGGCAAGGTTGACCAAACTCATCAAGGGAGTCAATTTGCAAGCAAAGTCTTTGAGTCCAGAGCTATGCAGTCACATTCATGTGATCACACGCTTTTCCTAGTGTCTAAAAGGAGTTTGCTCTTCAGCAACTGGTTGGAGGGTGTCATCCCTGCACCTATACGAGTGAGGGGCTGTCATTTCAAACGAGCCGAGGGAAGCATTCAGTAGAGTAGTCTGCCATGGTGAAGTAGGCAATCCGTTACCTTACAGAACCAGAGCCAACGTTATTACAAAGCTGATGTTCCTTTCCACTGAATCCCATGAAAACAGAACCTGCGCCCTGACTCCGGAGTGAACCATCTTCCTCTGCTTTTATTCTTGGAGGTAAATGCTGCAATACCCGAAGCGCATTGAGATTGGAGAGAACAGCTGCATGCAAGTTGATCAGGCATCGGGTTTGCATTGCCTGTTCCACCATTATTATTTTGTCCTCATGGAGATTTTGTGGTTTTGACTATTACACTGAGAATTATCAGCCAAAGAGAGCAACTGCTTTTATAGCAGCCACAGAAACTCTCCCTCCATCCCAGTACACTACAGGCAGCATGACCTGTGTAGCTTTGTACATGTCCTTCCCTCACCACCCCACCTCCCCCCTGGAATACTGCCTTGTTTTGCTTTTCATTTTTGTTTTATCATTCATGAGTCTGGATCCTCTGGTCCTTGCAGCGCAGATTACAATCCAACTGCCTCCAATGGAAAATACTAGCACCAGACCTCATGTTCATGAAATTCATTGAAGCCATCACAGTTCGCCTTCTTTGTATCACTTTGAGGCCATGAAGGACTTGATACAGTGCATGAAAGTTTCGTCTACCACATGAAGCAGGTCTGGACACACGGCAGGCCACGTCTATGTTATGCACGCAGGATCCTCTGTGAAACAAGATGCCTGTTCATCGCGCTGGTGCTGTTTCCTCATTAGTTGTTCCTCTCCTTGGGGGCAGGAAGATCCCTTCAGTACCTGCAGAAGGACAGTTTCCTCTTCTGTTCAAATCAACAGCAATGAACAGTCCTTTCCGTTACTGGGGAGCCCTTGTGAATGAACTGACAGCACAAATCACTGGTTTCCCTCTGAAATGACTGTGTATCACTGTGTTAAAGCAAGTGGTAGTTCCAGTAATGTGTAGGCATTTCTTCTCTCCATCTGCGACTGCCACAGCCAGTGAGGAGTGGGTTTGACCAAGCAAGTAATTTGTTCGCAGTATGTACTACTGAGTTACTTACTTGTATCTTATTTTGAGTAGTAATAATCTTATGAAGATTATAGCACAATGGTGCTTCTGCTGCTTTTTTCAGGCTTTGATCACTGCAACCGTTCTGGAGTCAAAGCCAGAGCAGGTTACTGCATGATGCAGAAGATGCTGAGGCTCTGAGAGCTGGTCCTGGAGCGTTTGTAGGGATACAATGGGATCAGCACTGCGGGAGGCAGCAGGGAGGAGGGCTGTGCAAACACCCCTCTGCCTGGGCTAATATTTACAGCGCCACACTCTGCTCTCTGCAGGGCTAGAGACAGACAGCAGACACTCACAGCTTGTATTAACACCTGTACACTACAGAAATATTACCCTAATGCAAACAGCCCAGCAGAAGTTAATGCCTATATTCATAGAAAGCTAAATAAAAACCTCTCTCATTTCCTAGCATGAGTGCTAGTGCCCCAAACAGCTCCGGTAGCTCCTTGCCAAAGAAGGTTCAGGGGTTTGCTATCTATAGCAGCTACCCAGCTTTCTGCTTCAGTACCTGTGCTACTTGGCCACTTCTGGCTCAGACAGTTTAATTCTTTTGTTCCTATGAATAAAGCCTGCTATGAACAGCAGGAAGATGGGAGATATTTAGGTGTCTGTCTGGGTAAATACAAAGTCATGTAGTTAATGGATAGACTGTATCTTTGGCAAGAATAACTGTACGTTATCCTACAGGAAAAAGGAACTAGTAAATTTACAATAATAATAGTTCAGGGGGAGCAACTGACATGCTGAACAACAGAGCTTCAATCCAGAGGGACGTTGAGAAATGAGAGGACTGAGCCAACAGGTGCAATGTGAAGTTTCAGAAGGAGAGTGGGGTTCTGTAGGTGGGCAGAGACCCCGAGTCCCTGTTCTGGCTGAGGAGCAGCCCTGCTGAAAGGGCCTGGAAGCTGCTGTGGACACCAATGAGCTCTGATCCTGAACGAGAAAACCCCACACCACACTATGAGGAAGAACATGGCCACAGCCTGAAGGAAGTCATTCCTGTCTACTTAGCAGTGGTGTGGCCACTGCTGTGCACAGCTCCCCACCCCTGAAGTTCAACGGGGATGTGGAGGAACTAGAGATAGTCCAGTGGAGGGCTACCAAGATAGTAGCAGGTGACCTACAAAGAGGTAAGCGGAGCTGGGCTTGTTTGCTTGGCAAAGAGAAGTTTCAGAGGTGATCTATTATCAGCCTACAGCTACTTGAAGGTGAGTTGCAAAGGCAACAAACCCAAACTCATGTTGGCAGTGGCAGGTGACATGAGAAGCGACGATGGCCACCGTTTCTAGCTTGGGTTGCTCAGGCTGGATATTATGAAGAACTTTTTCACTAAGAAGCTGGTGCTGCAGTGCTAGAACAGGTTATCCAGAGACATGTTGGAGCCTGTTTACAAACTTGTAGAAAAAGCCACAGCTGACTTGCTTTTGTGTTGGCAGTAGAACTGCCTAGCACACAGGGTTTGGATTAGCAACTTTGTAAGTCCTTTCCCACCAACTAGTCAGGGCAATGTGAGTGTGTGTGTGCTTGGATGACAGATTCAGAAGCAGTCCAAGTGATGAGCAGTTCAGAAGAAAAATTATTAGTAAAAGGAAAGCCAAAATAATTCTTCAAGAGAAGAAATCAGGAGCTTCTTAGAACAGCACTGCTCTACTACCTTAAGTCTATTTTTTTCAGAGACAAGAACATAGAAAAAGTACAAAGCTTTAATAATGTATTACACTAGATTTTCGTTCAAAGACATGCAAGTGATGCACTGCCAGCCCATCGTTCTGATCCTGGTCTGTCCACGGCATACATTGTCAGAGCAGCTACTCGCTCTCTCCTTGTCCCAAGTGAAGCTCAGTTAGGATGCAGGACAGCAGATCTGGCAGTGGTGAGACAGACCTGGGGCAGCAAATGTTCAGAGACGTGTACTATATTGAACATGATAACAGGCAGAAAAATAATGGAACTGAAACCAAGATTTTACTGTTCCTGTGGGTTGGCAAGATACTTAAAGAGGTGTGAGAGCAATCAAGGTACGGAACATGTATTAGATGACTTCCCCTTGATTCAGTAGCAACCCTACAGCTGCTTTCCCCGGTGAAATGGACTGGGTTTCCATTCATTCAAGCCATGAGACAGGGGCCTCCAAGGCACGTTAGGCAGCAAAGATCAGTGGTCCCACTACCTTTCAGTGCTGTGGAAGGCAGCACAGGAGGCAGCAGGCATCCTGTTTTTCTGTTGGGTTCTCACAGCTGCTTGTAGGTTTGTATTTTAATCACTCCTGTGTATTTTCTCCTCTTTGCTTGTAAAAGAGATGGGCACATGGCAGGGAGCAGTGCAGGGGCTGTTTACTTTACATCTTATCAGCAGCATTAGGTGCTTTAGAGACTGCCAGGAAAGACCCAGGTACGAGCCGCTCCCAGATGGCAGGACTTTGGACCATAGCATAGAGCTGCCGTGTCCAGATGGACAAGGCTGTCTCTACTAGTTCTGACCCTGGCAACAAGGTTTCCAGGATTTCCAATTTCTTCGTCTTTCCTCAGAAAATCCCTCTCTTCCTTTCTATCCGTCCTGCTCTTTTTAAGCATCCAACAAAGTACTTGCCTTAAGAGATATCAGCAAGATACAGCTGGGGGTCCAGAAGGACACCCCACTGTGCTCGGAGAGGCTTTAACTGAGGTGTTCACGCAGCGGGGAAGGTCAGTCAGTGTAAGTGTGGGGGGAGGCTCCATGTGCCGCACACAGTGTGCTCCAGAGTACTAGGGCTCTTTGGCCAGTAAGTGAGAGGTAAGCTTTGCCTCCAAGATCTTGCATGCAAGCCAAATGTGTAAAGCTACCTTTCTACCTTTTTTTTTCTTTTTTTAAATAGTAGTGTATAGACACTGTTGTGGTGGTGTTGGTTTTTTTTTAACTAACCCACCCTGAAGGGAATCTGTGCCAATAGCTGAGGCACCATGGCAGGTATGCTCATGCAGCTCTTTTACCCCAACGATCTAGGTAATTTGTGATAAAATGGAAGATGTTATGAGTCTTATGAGGAGCAGCTCAGGGAGCTGGGATTATTCAGCCTGGGAAAAAGGAGCTGAGGGGAGACCTTCTCGCTCTCTACAACTAGAGGTTTGGTGAGGGGTGGGTTGGTGTGGTGAGGCTGCATCTGGAGCATTGTGTCCAGTTCTGGGCTCCCCAGTTCAAGAAGGACAGGCAGCTGCTGGAGAGGGTACAGCAAAGGCCTACAAAGATGATGAGGGGCCTGGAGCATCTTCCTTACGAGGAAAGGCTAAGGGACTTGTGTCTTTTTAGTCCGGAGAAGACTGAGGGGGGATCTGATCTATACTTATAAATACTTAAAGGGTGGGTGTCAGGAAGATGGGGCCAGTCTTTTTTCAGAGATTCCCGGTGGCAGGAAAAGAGGCAATTGTCACAAACTTGAACATAAGAAGTTCCATCTAAACATGAGGAGGAACTTCTTTCCCGTGAGGGTGGCAAAGCCCTGGAACAGGCTGCCCAGGGAGGTGGTGGAGTCTCCTTCTCTGGAGACATTCCAAACCCGCCTGGACCCGTTCCTGTGGGACCTACTCTGGGTGGACCTGCTCTGGCAGGGGGTTGGAGGAGATGATCTCCAGAGGTTCCTTCCAACCCCATATCATTCTGTGATTATATGAACTCCCTGAAAGGAGGGTGTAGCCAGGAGAGTGTTCGGTCTCTTCTACCACAGGAGAGTGTTCGGTCTCTTCTACCAAGGAACAAGTGATGGGACCAGAAGGAACAGCCTCAAGTTGCACCGCGGGGGGGGGGGGCGGGGGGGGGAGGGGGAGTGTTTTGATGGGAAAATAGCAGAAATTTGTAGACTGCCTGGTCTGTCGCTCAGGGCCCAGCCGCCTCCTCCCACAGTGGTGGGGCCCAGAGGACAGGTGTCCCGGAGAAGCCTTCCCCACCGCGGCATTTGGGGCCTGCAGCGTGTCCCCGCTGTGCCCTGGGGCTGGCTGCTCCCTCCCCGGGCCAGGCCACAGGGGATGAGCTTTTCCTGCTGGGGAGGCAGCAGCAGATTTGGCAGCTGTGGGCTACCAGCTCTCCCTTCAGCAATTCCCCAGGTGAGGCAGTTCTGGATCTATTCATTCTCCTGCAACCCTTCTGTTTCAGTTGCAAATACTACTAGGGAGAAGTAGCCGAAATATCACTTGAAGCACCCCCTTTCCCTTTCACGGAATCACGGAATTGTCAGAGTTGGAAGGGACCTCTAGAGACATCTGGTCCAACTCCCCTGCTAAAGCAGGGTTGCCCAGAGCACATCACTCAGGACTGCATCAAGGTGGGTCTTGAAAATCTCCAGAGAAGGGGACTCCACACCCTCCCTGGGCAGCCTGTTCCAGGGCTCTGGCACCCTCACTGGAAAGAAGTTCTTTCTCATATTTGATTGGAACTTCCCATGTTCCAGCTTGTGCCCGTTCCCCCTCATCCTATCACTGGAAACCACTGAAAAGAGTCCAGCTCCATCATCCTTCAACCCACCCTTTAGGTACTTGTAAACATAGATAAGGTCTCCCTTCAGCCTTCTCTTCTCCAGGCTAAAGAGCCCCAGCTCTTTGAGCCTTTCCTTGTAAGGGAGGTGCTCCAATCCTTCCATCATCTTTGTTGCCCTATGCCGGACTCTCTCCAGTAGTTCCCTGTTTCTCTTCCCAGTCCCAAAACTGGAAGCAGTATTCCAGTTGTGGCCTCACCAGTGTAGAGTAGAGAGGGAGAATGACCTCCCTCGACCTACTTACTGGCCACACTCTTCCCTACGCAGCCCAGGATTCCTTTGGCCCTCTTGGCAACAAGGGCACATTGCTGGCTCATGGAAAGTTTCCTATCCACCAGGACTCCCATATCCTTCTCCTCAGTAGAGCTTTCCAGAAGATCCACCCCTAACCTATATTGGTACCTGGAGTTCTTCCTCCCCAGGTGCAGGACCTTACATTTGCCCTTGTTGAACCTCATTAGGTTCTTCTCTGCCCAGCTCTCCAGGCTGTCCAGGTCATGCTGGATGGTGGCACAGCCCTCTGGAGTGTCGGCCAGCCCTCCCAGTTTGGTATCTTTGAATGAGTTAAAAGCAGCTTCACTGCCCTTCATTGCCTTCACTTGCCCTAAACCCTCCCCCCGAAAGGATGAGAGGGGATAGGAGGAAGACATTGCTGGATGGGAGGGGTTTAAGAAGGTATCTAGTCACTTGCGAGTGCTGTGCTTTGCTCTCAGGGCTGCCTGGCATCCAGGCATCCTCATACTCCAAACAAGTAGAAGAAATAAAGCTGCCGCTCTTGGGACATGCAGGTGAAGCTGTGGAGACAAGCTCTGTGTGCCTGGGAACCTTCTAGCAAGTATCCTGGTCAAGATGGACAAGGACTTCTGGAAAACACTTCTGTCCTTTGTCCTACGTGCCTATTTAGTCATACATAAGGAAGGTGCCCTTTGAGGGAAGGGGGAATGGGCAAAGTGTAGCTATGCTGATCTTAGACCTCTCCAAACCCAAGGACCCTCCTCTGGGCTGTCACACTTCTGTTCTCAGGCAGCCTGAGCACACTGACCAGACTTGGCGTGCACAGCAGGCATCTTGTGAGACTTGGCACCTGACGTCTCTTTAGATGAGAGATTAAGACATTGCCCTGATGCCTGCTGGCTCTTCTGAGCACGACTTCCCTTTCTGCAATGTTCAGCACCAGTTCTGCCATCCTGCCAGCTGCTTTCTGAGGACTGGAAAATAAAGTGCAGAGTCTGCTGTGCTTACAGTGTCCCATCTCTGTCCCATCAGCGCTGTTGGGGCTGGAGTTTGACACACTCTGGGACACACTGATCCAGGTGATAGGCATCTGTTACCCTGATGCCACCTAGAAGATGTTCTGCTGTGGCACAGAGGGACCACTTCACCCTATTTCATAAACACAGCCCTGCTTGTAACAGCCTCAGGGAACTTGCTGTTTCTTGCCTGGGCTGGTGAATGAGGAGGGCTGGCTGTTTGAAAGGCAGAGGCTGGCTGCTCTCTTGGATCTGCAGCAGCAGGCTCCGGTGACTTGCAATCTCAAGAAACCCTGCCAGGAGAAGCCATGGAGGGGCCAGTATGTCTGAGCCCAGCTAGATTTAAGAGTCATCAGACCCAGTGAGCCTGAAAATATCACATTTTTTCTAAGCGCTTTCTATGTTTTTATTGTCTATATCTTTGCCAAACATTCTTACCTTGTTACTATTTAACTGCCCTAGTCACCAGCTCACAGTTCCTGTTATCACTGTGTTGCCTTTTGCTCACCAAACCCCGACACACAGCAGTAGAAAGGCCCACAGGCTTGTTAAAAAAGCCAGTGGTGTATCTGAATGGAATTTGGGAGCTATTAAAGAAAAGGGTCATGTTAAAGTATATCAATTGTATGGACTTCAGATCAGGTACGTTCCTGTTTGTATAATAAATGGCTTGAATTTGTTCTTCAATAAACTGTACAGCACTTGCTTACTATTGGTATTTCCCCTGCGCTTGTCCTGATTTATGTAGTGGATTCTCAGGGTGAAAAACTTTTTGTCCCTTACCTGGACTGATCCGAAAGTTAACAGATTCTATGATGTGGTATGGGATCCATTTACTTGATCAAGATTTTTGTCTACGTTGCCTGGGAAGGAGAGCAAAAAAACCTCCTGATTTTGAGGCTTTTAGAGAGGCAAAGCTGGATATTGCATTGAACCTGGCTGTAGTCAGGAAAACGTATGCTGTCTTACATTGTGGTCAGGCACAGCAAGAGATGTGCCTCTTTTGATCAGGCTCTCCCAGGGACTCCATGGAGTTTCTGGGGAACACACTAAACAGCAAGATCTGCAAGGGAGGTGGGGGCAGAGACTTTGCTCAGAGCTGACCACGCTGATTCTGTGGATTTGAATTTTCTCCTTTTCTGAATTTATTCTTGCTTGTGCTTGTTGTGCTTTTCTGAGGAAAGGTACATGATCTGGGATTTGTGGAAGGTAGTCATGACACGCAAAGACAGGTCCCTGGGCAGCCAAGACACTGCTCTCCAAATGGCAAACTTGCATCTCAAGCACCTGCAGAGGACTCGCTTACTTTGGACTAGACTTTAGTTCCCCTTTCCAAGAACTACTGCAGGGAGGGAGCAGAGCCAGGCACAAAAAGCCCACGTTCTTAGCTTTGGCCAGGCCTCCAGCTTCTCTGCAGGCACAGGGCAGTAATGAACAGTCCCCTTTCTTTAGCCTGTGTCTGTGCTGGAAATTCTCTGTCATTGAGTTTCTGAGAATTGGAGACATCTTGGATCTTTACAGGCTGCGCTGCTTCCTCTCATTGCTGCTTTTCATTCCTGCCCTTCCACAAGTTCACGTGCCTCCCTGCCAAGACTGCTGAGATGCCAGGGGCCTCGGGGGACACACGGGAACATGTCACAGGCCCCCCCTCACAAGATGATCCACCGCGGTGGTGCTGGAGGCCTGAAGGGCCAGAAGCAGCAGGGTGGCCTAGCTGGGCTTTCTGTCTTTTCCGGTGCTGGATGTAGCCTCCTGCTTCCACCAGCACAACACAGACAGGGAACAGACACCCCTACACGGAGCAGGCTCGGTGTCCCTTGCCCTGCGCTTGCCAGGCAGGTCGCTGCTGGGGCCGCGCTCTGAAGGAAGGCACAAGGGCCCGTGTGGTTTTTCCCACTTGTGTGAGCGTTTGCCAGGGCCTTTGGGGGTCAGACCCCGGGGCTCGGAGAGGCGTCCCTCTGCGGCAGCTCTTCCCCTGCCCGCCACTCGCGGCTCCCAAGAGCGCTGACGGAGAATGCCCAGCCGAGCGGGGCAACGCGGCAGCCGCGCTGGGCTGCCCGCCGCTCGCCCCCGTTGCCCGCCGGGCCTCGCTCGCCGCAAAGGCCTGTGGGGCGGCGGTGGGCGCGGGGCGGAAGCGGAAGC
>JAOXNO010000052.1:40149930-40163416 GCA_028565335.1 Limnodromus scolopaceus | reverse complement strand
GGCCGCGGCCCGGCCCTTCCGCTTCCTCCCGGGAGCCGGCGGCGGCGAGTGACGGGCGTCCCTGCGCAGCGCTGAGGGGCGGCGCGGCCCGGGGCGGCCCATGGACCGGCACAAAGTGAAGCGGCAGCGGCTGGACCGGATCTGCGAAGGTGAGGCGGGGCGGGCAGCTGCAGCGGCGGCGCCGCCTGGGGCCGCGCCCGGCAGCGGCCCAGCGCCCGGGTGGTGGGGAGTAGTGCAGCCGCAGCGGCCCGCCTCGCTGTGGCGGGAGTTCTGTCCGGCCGGCGGCGAGCGGGGCTGCCGGCAGCTGGCCCGAGTCCTGTGGCCGCGGGCGGGCCCCCGCGGGGGGCGCTAGTGCTAATGCCGGCCGGAGCCCCCCGAACGTAGGAGTTGCTCTGCTCACTTCAGAGAGGAAATAGAGCCGATGTCCGGGCGTGCTGCGGTGGGAGAGGGGGCAGGTCAGCGGGGAGTTGGCCTGGAGCGGGTTTATAACTGGTTTCAGGAGCCAAGACTTAGATGGCGTGCTTCTGAGGACACCACCTCTATTGTCTCCTTATTAATAAAACGTGCTTTATTTGTCCTTATATAGTCGTGGCAGAGTACGTGTTTTCTCCCCTACCTTCATTCCCCTGTGTTTATTTCCTATTTATCTCTATTGTTTTTACGAACCCCTTCCTAAATACTATAGAACTCTAACAGAACTAGTGGCTTGTTGGACTAGTAAATGAGGGTTCCAGAACTCTTGTCTTTCATATAATCGCTCCTGCTGGCTTTCCTGACAGGCATACGGCCTCCTATCGTGAATGGCCCGATGCCAGCACGGCCACTGGTTGCACTCCTGGATGGACGAGATTGCACCGTGGAGATGCCCATCTTGAAAGATGTTGCTACAGTGGCATTTTGTGATGCTCAGTCAACTCAGGAAATCCATGAAAAGGTGCGCGAGAAAATTTGCAAGTGTTTGGACACAGAGCTCTGCCCCTGAGAGTAACCAAAGCAGAGATTGATTTGGACTGTTTTTTGTTGTAGGTGCTGAATGAGGCAGTAGGAGCTCTGATGTATCACACCATTACACTTTCTCGTCAGGATCTGGAGAAATTCAAAGCCCTCAGGGTCATTGTGCGTATTGGCAGTGGCTATGACAATGTTGACATCAAATCTGCTGCAGAATTAGGTATGATGACAACATTAGGGCTCTGTTGCGATCAGAACTGAATGTGAAGTGGGACTCTGCATGTGTTTTTCTGTTTTATAGCTGAGTGCTTTAAAAACCTTTTATGTTAAAAGATCTGGAGCTGCTTAGTCTCAGGCATATTTAGGAAGCTGACCAATATCGGAGCTGGTAGGTGGCTTGAAAGAAAGATTCTCAGTTCTCAGAATGCTCTGCTATAGGTGTCAGGGTCTTTGCTATTGGCTGGGATTCAGAAACCTGAACACAGCATCTAGATAACTTTTGGTGAGGCAGCTTTGTGGTGTTTGTGAAGAAAGAACTGAGCAAGCTGATGTCTGAAAGCAGCCTGCAAATGCTAATGCAGGTTAAACTCACTGTAAATGTTCAGTAAGTGAGTTTTTTATATGCAGGTAGGTTCTGATTCAACATTTTATTACTGATCCCTTTAGAGCCCTAGGCACGTGAAGAGTCTTTGGATCAGGTGACAAAAAGCTGCAATTTACTAAACGCATGGCAGTGAGACTTTTGGACCTTGTAGTGTTCTAGGTGAGGTGGATCATCTAAGTACTCTTCCCATTCTTCTTTAGGTTTGTGTCAGTGGTTTGAAACCTTTCTTAATGTAATGCAGATCAGATTAAGTTTAAATCAAATGCAAGTATTTGTATATAAAATTGAAACGGGCATTACAATTTCCTGATTGATAAGAACAGATGAATTGCAAATAAATGAAGAGTGCTTATCTGCCTAGCACTTGAATTAGGTGTAAAGAGTTTTCTCTCTGAGTGATTCAACTGAATAGTCTGAAGAGTTCCTGGTGAGGTCTTTGACTCTTATCCAGCCATTACATTTTTGGGCTCAGTTTGGAACCTAATCTACTCTTAGGCTTCTCTACTTAAAGTCACCATCCATATCTTTGATTCATTCAGATTCAGAGCTTTCCCTTTCCCCCCACTCCACACTCATTAACCCAAGGAAAAATGGGTCAAAGTTCTTTCACCTTCAGACTGCTGCTTACCGCTTTTGCTTTGGAGCAAAATGATGATGACCCTTATGCGTGGCCGGATTTGCTTTTTCATGGACAATTAATGATTATTTTCGTGCTTAGCCAGGCTCTTTAATTCATTCTGAGGTAAGATACTGTTCCTTATGTGTTCTGAATCTTCAAATCAGACCAAAGGGCTGTTGTGTGTGTTTCTGTTTCCTTATATTTGGGCATAATATTGCATGTAAACATAAATTTGTGTCTAGCTGTGTAAGAGGTGAATGCATGTGGCTTGTTTGAAGTTGAATGAGATGGTAGCAAGTGAGATTAAAAGAAGTTACATTTCCCTTCTCCCTTCCTCATGTCATCCAGGTCATCTATGTGGCATTATGGTGTAATTGCAAAGGATTTGATAGAGGAAAGGACTCAGATATCTGGAACTGTGTGTGGCCATTGCTCTCCTAGTTCTTTTGGGAGAGCGTGGTCTAAGTTTAGTTGAATTTCTCTTCTGTAATAGACTCACAAAAGAGTGATGAATTTCTGAATTTTATGTGCCTTCACCCATTGCCTAGATTTTAATTCCTTTTTATTTCTTTGTTGGTTTGTTGAATGAAGGGTAGCAGCAGTGATGTTGCCCCACCCCCCCTTTTTTTTTTCTTTTCATAGACTGCTCAGGAATTACCAGATTTTGCTACATTTTTCCATCTTTCCCTTTCCTGACAGTAATTTGTGATTCCAAGTCCTCAACTCTGTTTGCATTAGTAATCTACCTGATAGTTCTAACCATGGGTTTTATGGTCCCTTGTGGTTATTCTAGAGTGGGAGTGTTATGTATTGCTATTTTTAAGCATAACTTCAAATGGATTTAGAGAGGCTCCTGTGGCTTCTCTCTGCATTTAATGAGTTAGTTACTTATTGTTGCTCCTGAGGAAGCTGGTGGTTGCAGTGAGCATCTGGACTGTGAGGCATGAAAGAGCTCAACCATCTGTCTTAATTCTTCTACAGTCTGCCAGTTAATCTGTTAGGAGTATCTCTGGAATGAGTGCATCTTTTTGGATGCAGGTCTTCTAAAACAGTTTCTTGCATCACCCAGTTTTCTCATATCAGCCTGTTTGTGTTTTTTTCTGGTGCATGTATCAATCAAATGGATATTTATAAGGAAAGAATGGTATTTCCTTGGGTTAAAAAGCTGGCTGGGTGGATCTGTGTTGCTGTAGAATGAGCTTTTGAAATGAATCTTGTGTTTCTTGGCAGTGGTTCTGGAGCACTGAATTGTCTTTCAGCGCTTATGCCTGAAGAGCTCTATGTTCGTTTAGCGTTGTGATGCTAAAAATCTCATATGACCTCTGTGGCTTTGTAGGCATTGCAGTTTGCAACATCCCTTCCTCCTCAGTAGAGGAGACCGCTGACTCCACCCTCTGTCACATCTTGAACCTCTATCGCCGTGTTACTTGGCTACATCAGGCGATGCGGGAAGGGAATCGAGCCTCCAGTGTAGAACAGATTCGAGAGGTGGCTGGAGGCGCTGTGCGTATCCGTGGGGAGACTTTGGGCATCATTGGACTAGGTAAGTGATGGGAATTGTTAGATTGAAAAATGAACCGTGAAAGTTTTTGGGAACCTAAGAGTCATAGTCTGAAAAAAGTGATAATTTTGTAGCTGTTCGTTGTGAAACACACTGACTCATAAGGAATGTTAGTGCCCTATTCTGTGATGCTGGATATCTTCAAGAGTTGGGTGTATGTCATGGGATTGGGGTTTTTTTTTTTCTCATATTCAAATGGCTAGAAGAATTGGCACATTCAGACAGATCTCAATGACTGTTTCCCTGTGTGCTAGGCTCTGTATCAGTAACAAAGCCACCTGAAAGCTACCAATTCTTTCTCGAGGTTCTTGTAATCAGATTATTATTGCCTCTGACTCAGGGTCCAGATTTGGTTTGAAAAACAGCTCCTTCTAGGCTAAGCTCTGACTATTGCATGGGGAAGGACTAGAATTAGACACATGGCATCAGCACAGAATAACCTCCTGGATCCCTGTGGCAATCTGAGGGGTTTCCAGGGCTGCAGTACCTTGGGCCCTGGCATTAAACTCCAGTGTAGGCTCCCAGTCTGCCCCAGTATCTTGTCTTTAAAATTTGTTTTACCTTTCCTTGATGATTGTGGGTTTTCTTTTGTGAAGGCCGAGTTGGACAGGCAGTGGCTCTGCGAGCCAAGTCCTTTGGCTTCAACGTGATTTTCTATGATCCCTATCTGCCGGATGGAGTGGAGCGATCCTTGGGTTTACAACGAGTAGGAACCCTGCAGGATCTACTAATGCACAGCGATTGCATCACATTGCACTGCAGCCTGAATGAACATAACCATCACCTCATCAATGACTTCACTATTAAACAGGTGCAGCAGGAGCTTGATTTCCCCCACAGAGCACTGTGGAAATGAATGCAAACAGAAACTGCTGCTTTCACAGAGGCTGAGAGCGTGTGAATCCTGCTGCCTCTGTCGTGTGCCTCCAGTTGCCTTTGGAGGCTGGGAGCGTGTGGATCCGGGTGCTTGTGCTTTGTGCTGTATAGAATTTCATGTTAAGAGAAGAATAGGATTGGCTCTTTTGCCAAGTAATTTCATTTATAAAGAACATTTTAGGTGATTCAATAATTTCAAATTACCTTTAAAATGCGTAATTGACTCTGCTGTTTAGAGCCAGATGTGGTGTGGCTGGGACTATAAGTTTCTTTGCACAGCTCTGCCAAAGCCTCTCTGCCCAAGCCCACTGCAAAGTCAGTCTCGGGCTCTACTCCACTAGTCTACGAATTCAGTGCTTTCATGAGAGACATCTGGACGTAGTAGTCCAGTTTTGTATAGCTGGATACTTGATTCATGTCCTCTTTCTTTTTTAATGTAGTAGGATGAATGTGGAGCGTAGAACTTGAGAGGTCTACTTTTGCCCTTGTTGTCTTGTGGTTTTGTTTGTTCATTTTTAAAGCAATTTCTCAAGCATTGCTTGCAGGCATTTCCCCTGTGGTTAGCTTTGCAGTGAGAGCACTCCTAGTTCGTCCAGGCCTCATCTAATCACTGCAGGCTCCTGCTTATTTCCAGTAGACTTCCCAAGATTCACTTAGCTTCCATGAAAAGTCTCATTATGAACCCACTTAATATTTTTCTTCTTCCAGATGCGCCAGGGCTGCTTCTTAGTGAACACAGCCCGGGGAGGGCTGGTAGATGAGAAAGCATTAGCGCAAGCCTTGAAAGAGGGGAGAATCAGAGGAACAGCATTGGACGTGCATGAGTCTGAGCCTTTCAGGTAACGCTGTACCTGCATGCCTCTGCTGTCCTGTGACTCACTACGCTGGATGATTCTGTCGTTTTTTTGTTATTTGAGTTACAGTGATACCCAAGAGGACAGATGAGGTTATCACTTCTGGAGAGAAAACACTTTTTTTTTTTCTTCTTTTTTTTTTTTCCCCTCCCCACAGCTTTGCTCAGGGGCCCTTAAAAGATGCACCCAACGTGATCTGCACCCCTCACACTGCCTGGTACAGCGAGCAGGCTTCCATTGAGTCCAGAGAAGATGCAGCTAAAGAGATCCGCAGAGCTATTACAGGTAATGAGGAAGACTGTGTGCTCTGCAGCTGCTGCTGAATTAGTATTCTTTTGTTAGTTCGCTGCAAGGATTATGCTGATTGTTCTGAAAACTCAGACTCGGTCATTGGTTTCTGGAACTGGAGCGTAAGTTGATAGTTGTCTCTTTGCCTTCTGAGAACCTCGTAACTAATGCTGGAGTGGTGCTTTCCCTCCCTGGAAAAGCTTTATACCCAGTAGCTCTTCCAAATCCTTTGCAATATTTCCTTTGACGGTTATACTGTACGCCTGTTTTCTGGAGTAGTACATACTGTCTCTTGGGGAAAGTGAGGCTTCATAATTGCGGTTTCTGGCCAGTAATTTCCACAAGATCACAGAAGTGGGAAGGAAGGATCAATTTATTTTCTTGTCCAGAGACCAGTTGTCAGAGGAGTCTCTCCAGCCCATTGTTATCCTGTGGAGGTAGATGGAAAAGATGTTGCACATTTTCATTCTATTTTCCTTTGTAAATGCTTCAGGGGATGAGCCCTTCCTACTTGTGTCCTGGGTTTTTTTGTCATTCTTGGCGCTCTTGCAGGTCACATACCTGATGCTTTGAGGAACTGTGTTAATAAGGAGTACTTGCTGTTAGCAGCTCAGTGGTCCAGTATTGATCCTGCAACTGTCCATCCAGAACTCAATGGAGCTGCAGCTTACAGGTGAGACACATAGGTTGTCCAAAGTTACTGCTTCCAAGGCTATCTTCCTACTGAAGTAGGCAAACATCCCTCCTTGGGTTTGAGAACTGCTTGTACTTGCATCCAGGTATGTTTCTGTTCCTATATATTCTATATATGAGCTCTTCCCAGAATCTTAACAGCAGCACTCCTGAAGATGTACTAAGATTTAACATTTACTTGGTCATATTTATTTCCAGCTGCTTACTGGTGAGTTTTTCCAAATCCTTGCAAGACCTGCCCAAAAAAATATCTTAGTATAAGAAAGCCTGCTGGGTGCTTGAAAAGAGGTCTGGATCTTAACATTTAGAAGTTGTGCGTATCATTAGGGCTGTATAAAAAAAGCACAGTTCTTACCTGTAGCCCAAATATGAACTATTTAAAGAGACATTGTCCAGTGGATTTGGGCAGTGGCCTAAATAGGGTGTATTTCACTTTATTTGTCCCTTACAGACCTGCCAAGTGATTGTGGGCAGGTTGCTTCCCTTCTGTTTTTCTCCTATCTGCAAAGTAGGAAATATATTCTCTTTCCTTCTCTGAGACTGCAGAGGTTCAGACGTATTTGCGGAGAAGGCACAGGGAGGCAGAATGGAAAAATGGTTCATTGGCAATTCATGAGTATCACTCTCCTGTTTTTCATCTTAGATTTAGCTGGTTTATTAGTTCAACTCCTTACTTTTTCTGTCTTACAGTGCAGTGAAGGATAACTGGCAGCTTGCACTGCTCCTGCTGTTGGGGAGGGAATTCCAGCTCTTCAGGGTGCCTTCATACAGTGCCTCACGCTGTTTTCCACTGGAGATAAACCTTGTACCTGTTTTCCAAATGCTTAGTATGTGACCTGAGACAATCTCTGCCTGTCTGAGAACAGGGGTCATTTGATATAGGATATCACTGTTACTCTTCAGCTCCAGACACTTTTCCTGTGTTTGATCTTGGAGCATTTCTGTTAGAAAGAGGGATTTGTATTCAGCAGGTGCCTGAGGGCACAGTTCCTTTCCCCTTGTGTAAGTCTGTTGGGCAAGTTGGTAATTTCTATGTTTCTGTTGGTTTTAGGTTTCCTCCAGGAGTAGTGGGAGTAGCCACCCCTGGGCTACCAGAGCCGCCAGTGGTGGAAGGGATCGTAGCTCATGGGATCCCATCTGTTTCTCACTCTGCACCACGTACCCCTTCCCCGGGAGAGACGAGCAAACTGGATGCCGACAGAGAGATTCCTGCTGACCAATAGCAGCATCTTTCTCTCCTCTCCTCTGGCAGCGGAAAAAAGTAGGAGGGTTTCTCCTCCTAGGACCTTCTTTAACACCCTACAGAGACTGTTTCCTGTTCATACAGGACGGGAGAAGGCATTTCATTACTGGCAAACTTTAGCTCTTGCCTTTATTTTGTAACCCTTTAGTTTTAATCTCTCAGTGAATCTTTCTCCTTCTCTGGGGCAGGGCAGCAGTGACCTTGCCTCCCCTCGGAAATACTTGGTTTAGCCAATGATTTTTCCCATGTGTCTGCCTGGGTTGTCTGTGGCAGGGAACTGTCCTTGTGCACTTGGAAACAGAAGCAGAGCCGCATGATCAGGGATGGCCCACAGCGTTCCTGACACCACACTTCAGTGCACACTTTTCAGTTGTGACTTGCAGCTTAAATTTAATTTGGTTGAACGTCTCTAAGTGCAGCCATGGGGAATATTAGAAAAATATTAGTGAATTGGACAAGTTGTGACTATTGTCTTTATTATGCCCTTGGTAGAATGCAGGCTAGGCTCAGCTCTGTGTATTACTTTGCTTGTTTTAATTAAGATTTCCTGTGAGAACAGACATAGCACAGGCATTGCTAGTTCTTGACCATACAAAGTTTTGTCTATGCAGTACTAGGCCTGAAGTTAAAAGCAACAGTCTCAAGGCCAGCCTTGTGAATAATTTGGAAGGGATTAAAATGTCATGAAATGTGTTCTGGTGGCCACTGTGTTTGTGAAGCTTCAGAATAGTACACCCTGGAGTCTGTGTAACTTGGAGAAGGCAAGAGAATGTGGAAATGGGAAAGACTTGGACTGGGAGACAGCAAGTGGCAATAATTTGCAGCTTCAGTTGTTGGTTCCTCACACACAGTGTGGCCACGTTTATCCACAAGGTATCTGTCATGTTAGAATTCTAAGTTTTGTGCTACAGGGTTGTTTTTTGGTGGTGGGTTTTTTTTTTTGTCGTAGCTGCATCAACTAGAAATAACATACCAGTGCTAGTGACACTTTCTCTGTGCTGATGGAGAAGGCAGCTTTTAACAATTGACCAAATTACTCTACTTCAGCTCTGCCAGCATATACTGCGTCTCCAGTAGTGCGCAGGGCAAGACAGTGGGTTTCCACACTGTGCTTTGTGATGCTAAGGGAGAAAGAACATTCTCAGCTTGTCAGGTGAAGCCAAGGCAGGATTGCTGCTCTCAAGTCTTTTCCCATTTCCCAAATGATTGAGTATGACTCACTTCTTTGAGGGGTATGGAGTCTTCAGCAAAATAGGTTCCACAGGAGAAGATTTTCCTTAATTCCAGATCTTCCTTTAATTTAATCTTGTTACACTTTAGTTACAGCCTTTCCATGCACAAGATGTAACAATTCCTGATGGATTTGTTCATGTTGTGTGGGTACATTACAGTAGGGGCTGTCTGGGAGGCATACCTTATTTTTGTGGGTCTGTCTGCCTCCTGCAGTTCTTCCCTCGGTATGTCTGTGACTGGAACCTGAACAGCTGGGAACAGACTGAAAATACACCTTGAGGTGTGGACAAAATCCTCTTTTTAGGCTGTTAAGAGTTTGGGAAGCTGAGGAAAGCTTTCGCAGTCACCAAGTTTTCAGATTTTTTGCTGGTTTAAAATTTTTCTCCAATACTGCCGTTGTATAATGGCTTACTACTGATACAGTGAAGTGATTCATTCCTTTCTCCTCCACTCTCCCCCAAGCAATTTAAGAAAGGAAAATAGGCAAGAAGTAAACTTCAGGTGTTTTCTTACAGATATTACACTTTAACTGTTTAGCATTAGTGAGATGATATTAGTTCTCTAGTGCTGAGTGTCTTTTTTGATAGGATATTTGTCTCGGTGAAGGTTCTTGGCTTCTGTGTTTTCATGGATGATGCTGATGCTACTTAAAATTCATATACCTCCTTGGCTGCTCAGGTTTAGCATATTGGACTGGGACTGGTGGTAGGCACAAGTTACAGGAGAACTTTTTCTGAACAAAAGCTTAGAGCTCAGAAGCACTTTGATTGCAGCTGTACCTAAAATAACCAGCAGCACTTTCCCAAGTTCTCTGATCTCTAGGAAATCTAAATTTTACAAGCTACTAGCTCAGAAAGCTGGTCTGACAGGCAGATGGAAAAAGTTTTCAGGGACTGAGAGCTTGTGGTCTGTCTGTCACCGCTTTAGGTGAGCAGCCTGTCAATAACTACTCTGTCCTTGTTTGCTGCTGAAAATTCCTGCCCTGCTTAAAAGTTCAGGCCTCTGCTTATTATGTGGTAAGGGGCGTCTCATGAGCTTTGTGAATACAGAGGATCAGAGTACATTCACTTTGTCTCTTCTAGAGCACAATGCAAGATAAATTTATTTTTTTAAAAGAGGCAGCATTTTTTTTTTCTTCTTAGCTGCAAGTATCTCTATACACCGGTCAAATAACTGAGCAGAGGAAGAGTGGAAAGATCTCATTTGGGGGACACAAGTTTCTCAATTCTTATTTTTTGTGCCTAGATATACTGGTGACTAGGAAGCATAGGAATGAAATAATGTATGTCATAAGAAACATTTCCAGTTATGGGTACTAAGGAGTTGAAGCTGACAGCATTGGTAGTGGCTCTGTTCTATCCAACGCTATGTTGGCTTGTGATTGGGTATGAAGGCAATTTTCCCCTTGATTAAAGCTACAGAAGAAAAGGTCGAGGTAAAAATGAACAGAACCCTTATCAAGACCTGAAAGAAGGACTCTCTTTGAGCTTATAGAATTCCTCTGCCTGTATACCATTGGTACCTCTGCTTACAGACTGAACCTGTTCTCACCAGACGAAGGCTGTTCTGAACAGATTGCTCAAAGGAAAATTGACCAGAACTAAAGTACCCTGTGGCTGCTCCAAAGGGTGCCACATCTTTTGTTATCACTCTCCTGTCTGATACGCTGACTCGCAGCTCCCTTCCCAGGCTTAGCGCAGTGTTCAGGAGTGGAAGGATTTTTATTTTTTTTTTTAAATGCCTTCATTCAGAACTAGTGCAGAGCTTTAATCCCAAAGAACAGAAGTCTCCCAGGGTGAGGCAGGAGTGCTCTAGCTGCACTAATCTGCTTACAGGAGGTGCTCACACTGTCCCAAGGTACATTCTGTTTGTCAGGGTCACTGCTGCTGACCAGCTTTTTTATAGAGGACTCAGAGTTTCAGAAATATATTTTTGTAGACAATGACTAAACTGTGAAACATTGAAATAAAGCATGTAAACAAAAACTTACAGCACTGTCCTCTGTACAGATGTTTTTCTCACTTCACTTCTCTCCTGATTCATTAGAAAATGTTTGATTACTTCTTGGATATATTTTAATAAAGTTCTTCAAAGAACATGGCTGCTGTCTATGGAAGGGGTGGCCTTAGATAAAATATTTAAGGGGAGGGTTGAAAACCCGTACAGGTGAGTCTGTGTCAATCCTGCTTTTCTCAAATTAGGTACGTTGTATCTTCCACATATCAGCTGCTCTGGCAAGTGCCTTTCTTTGGATTCTGGAACAAGGACCATCGATCGAGGCTGGGACGGTGGCGGACTGGAGAAGAAGCCATCTTCAGTGGTCAAGAGACAGCTTTGGTTGTAGCCTGGTGGTTGCTTACACGAGTTCTCACAAGCTGAAATTGCGGTAACTGGTTTTGCAGCCTTTTAAGTATGTAGTTTAAATATGCCCAGCAGTAGCTGTCTTCACCCTTTTACAGCAAGATAGTATTTGAAATTAATACACAAAATTAGCCCATGAAACTAATTTTTCTAACATCTAGTAAAAGTCAGTGCAACAGAATTAGCATAGAAAAGCGGTTAGGTATTTCATAAATTGAAGTTAATACGTGTTTTATGACCTATGCTCTCTATGTTGATCATTAATGGAAGTTAGGATGCCCCTTCCTATTCTTGGTGGGTTATTTGTCTAGCTGGTGCTGCGCCCCCTTGGAATATCCAGCACTGTGCTCAGGAGATGGGATATGGGAAATGCTGGGCTCCTTTATCACAGCAGTTTCCGTTTTGGAGCTGGTGGAATGGGAAGGGGACGTTGGACCACTTGGAGTCTTCCACAGTGTGGCACTATTTCTAATACAGAGCTGATGATCTTGTTTCTGTAAAGCAGAATGAGGGTAAAGCCCAGTCTTCAAAGAATGTAATACTGATGGTGAACTTACCATGGCAATCACTTAGACGCAAGGCATAAAGGCTCTGCTGCTCTTCAGTAATGTTTCATGTAGGTATTGCCTCCTGTACTTATTTTTTTTAAAAGGAGGGGGGTGTTAGTAAAGCTAGTGGTGTGCAGCGAATCAAAACTGGCAGATGCTGTGCAGCAGAGGAGGAGACAGCAGCGTTCTGATGTTAGTTGTTAAGTTCTATGTTGCCATTCAGAATACATAGTCAGACCCTTTTGAACCTTCTCTTGATGTGGAAATCGGTCTTAGAAGCTGCTCAGTATTTTATCTGCGTGCCACATCGGAACTAAAATCACACCATAATGAGTACAGATAATGGGATGAAGTATGCTTGTGAGGACAGGTACATTGTACAAACTGGTGTTGGGCATTGCCTAACCCATTTCCCAGTACAGTAAATTGCATTGTTCTAACCAGAGTGTAACAAAGATGAAGTATTATCAGCTACTTAAAACAACCTGGTGCAATCATCTGGAATAAATGAAAGTGAACACAAGCCCCTGCTGTTGCGAATTCAGTGTCAAATGTGACTTCCCTTCGAGTGAGGAAACAGTGCATGCACAAGACAACTAATTTCCATGAGAATATCCTTGTTCTGGTACGGAGTATGGCACCCGCTCCTCATTCCTGTTTCTGTCTGGGCTGCTGTGTCGTTACTGTACCAGCCGAGAGAGACTGAAGCGGCTGGTCGTTTCGGCAATTGTAGGATTCTCAAGTATTTTGTAGTGTTCAAGCATGCTGAAAAGGAGCAGGTTACAGCACTGCACTATTCTATGTGAAAACTGTTCAAATGTACCAGCTAATTGTGACACCCGCATACTATTAACATAATGATTTCCCATCTTTATCACCCTTTAAATAAGTATCTTTTCAAGACCGCCCCACCGAAAAGCAAAGCACAGAGACCTTTGTGGAGACCTGTGATGCGCTGCTGTTACTCTGGGGCCAACGGCATTTACTCCTGCCAGTCTGAAATACTCAAAACCCCAACTCAGATCCCACGTATCAGCCTGTTACTGTACTGTTTTTGTGAGTGTTTACCTCGAAATTTCGGTTAAAAGCTCCCTAATTTCTGTGACAATTTCACATTTTGAACTTGGCGTTACCGAGAGGCCCTGCGGCGGGAAGGCCGCCTGCTACGGCTCCTCCCGGCGGCCCCTCCGCTGCGCGACTGGCCCGGTTCCCGCCTCCCCGTCGCCGGCCCCGTCCCGCCTCCCCGCTGCCGCCCCCTCAGGGCCTCGCGCGGCCGCCAAGCGCGCGGGGCAGTGTGGGGCAGAGGAAGCGGGGGGGGGGGCACGCGGGCGAGGTGCATGCCGGGATCGGGGCGGGCGGTGCTCGGAGGCCCAGCGCGGGGCAGTCGCTTGCTCGGTGTCTTGGGGCGGCGGCGACCGGTGGGCTTGGGCCAGCGGCGGAGGCGGCTTCTGCCCGTCGGGGATGGCGGATGCGGCGGCCTCCCCCGTGGGGAAGCGGCTCCTGCTGCTACTGGCGGCGGGGCCGGGCGAGGGCGAGGCGGCGGGGTCGGAGCCAGGGCCTGCGCTCCCCTCCCGGGCCTGGCGGAGCGGCACGGTGCGGGCCATGAGCGGAGCCGTGCCCCAGGACCTGGCGGTGAGGCCCCGGCAGTGGAGGGG
>JAOXNO010000052.1:40116362-40149787 GCA_028565335.1 Limnodromus scolopaceus | reverse complement strand
GCCGGGCCGGTGCACGGCATTCCCCGTGCGGGCGGCCTCCTTGGGACGCGCGGCCTGCTGCCGGCCTACGGGGCCAGGAGCGGCGGGCCCGGCCTTCGGCGGCGGAGCAGCCCTGGCGGACGGCGGGGCAGGGGCCGCCCCGGGGTGGGGATCGCCCGTAGCCGCTGTGCGGGAGTTGGGAGCGACCCGGTTGGGGAACGAAGGCGCCTGGGAGGTTTCTGCTCTCTGGTGCTGGTGTGGACCTTGCGGGTGGGGGTTTGCGGGATGGCGCTGGTCAGCCCAAATGAAACCCCACGTTGGAGTGGGGTTTATCGATTTCATTCTGTCTTAGATTTTATTTTCTGCTGTAGGAATTTGTGATTCCTGTAATGTGTTTAAAGACTCTTTAGCATTTGTTTGGTTAATTCTAGCATAGCTCAGTGAGGGGCTTGGGTGGAGACCTTAAAAAGAGCTCTTAAAAGATACCTGTGCTGCTTCTCTTTGCATGGGTCAGTTCTGTGAGTGTTTGCTGTAAGTGATGGTATGCTTTGGAGAGCTGATGGTGTCCTCTGAGAGCGGCAGCTGTTAACATGACCCATGTTACCCGTGGGGAGTAAGGTTCTGTGTTTGTGAATAATTTTGTTAGTTCTCTTTATGATTACCTTTTAAAAAAAATGTTGTTGTTACAGGAAGCTGTTTGGGCTTCTTTGCAGAATTCCAACTTTGGGAAGTTCCCTTGACTTTCTACAGTCATGCAACTTTCTTTGGCATTTTTTAGAACCACGACTAGGGCTGTCGGTAGGAAGTAGTATGCTGATTTTAGTTTTCCAAACCCTGTGTCTGTGGTTGAGAGCTGTGGTGATGAACTCTAGCTGCTCCTGTGCTTGTTTCAGGTGGAGGAAAAAAAAGAGCATGCAGAAGGGGAATCTTCAAAAGGAAAATGGAACAAGTGTTTGAGACTCTGAACCGTGAAAATATTTAGGGGCTCGCTAAGACCTGGTTTGGAGAGTCTGCTACTCTTGTAGCAGACTGTATTTGACATGCGTCCCATCAGTGCTTTTGCATCACGGAATCATCCATCCCAAACATGCCTATGATATAGCAAACTTTTGGTGTGCCTGGTGTTATTACTGTTTTGGTGGAAGGACTGGTGGGGTGTTGTGCACTTTTTTTTTTTTTTTGTGGATCTCTGTCCAATAAAAGCTAGTCACTTGTTTCCTGGTGAGTCATTGCTGTCTAACCATGTGACACCTGTTAGAGTACCCTAACAAAATAAAAATCAACTTCCATGCTTGATAGCGAGGGAAGAATAGGGTTTTTTTGGTGTGCGAATTCATTACCTTCATTCAGCACTGCAGTTCTCACCCCAGTTCCTTTCTTCAGTAACCTTCCCCTTAGCACAGTACCAGTAATGCAGCTCTCTCTAAACAGCGTATTCTCCAAATCTGCACAAGAACTTTTAAATGTGAACTGTGTAAAATGCTCAAGATTTTTCAGAGTTCCGTAATGTGGAATTTAGTGTTGCCATGGAACCTTCCATGCATAATGAGCACTGCTTTGACAATGATAACGATGTACTATCAGAAAAATAAGTCATCTTTCTAAACTCATTCTGCCAGAAGAAGTGATGAGTTGGCACCAAGCAGTCAACCACAGTTTAGGAAATACTCATCTGAGGTAAAGTAATAATGTGGACTAGGTCTGAAAAAGACTAGGAAAAAACCTATTCTACTCTTTGGGTTACTGAAGTCTGTGCTTTCTTATGGTTTCCTGTAAGGATGGTTTCACTTACTAGCCCGTAGTTTCACGTTGGACTTTTAGAAATACAAAACGGCGGTCTGCCTTTCTAAGGCAGAAAAGTCAGGAATGGACAAGAAGTGTAGAACTTAAAGCACTTCAGAAAGCAGCTGAAATAGCTTGCTTTTATTATTTTTTATTATTTATTTATTTAATTTTTCCCCCCTCTTCTCCTCCAGTATTGGAATTTTAGGAAACTGTTGCTTTAGCTAGTGGGATAAAGCCTCTGAAAAAGTTTTGTTTGTTTTTTTTTTTTCTCCTGTGTAAATTTGGTTATAGAGAGTAGCTCTTAAATATTCTTACTTTGATAAAACATGGAATAATCTAATGGTGGTTATGGTCAGTTCTAGTTGTGCTGTCTCCAGAGCACCCAGAAGAAATCCTGAGGAAAAACTGTGCTGCTATTACAAAACAGCTTTGCCTCTTCTAACTAGAAACAGATCTTAGCCTTTTTCTCAAAACATTTGTTAGGACGGAATCATAAAAGACCTGTCAAACTTCAGCTCAGTTTTGTCCTAATATCATAAAAGGACATGTTACATGTTAATGGCGAAACAGCTCAACGTGTCATATGCAGGACAGAAGTGCTTTTGCTTAAGTGGAAAACAAGAGTGTGTGAGATGACTATTTTAATGCATAGATGAGCTATACAAATACCCTGGAAGTTAGGAGGCCTAGGACACAAAATGTTTTGAGTAGGAGTGTTTTGCAATAATCCACATATGCTTCTTATGGTAGATGGTAGAGAAAGAATTGGGTTGGGTTGGTTTTGTTTTGTTTTGCTTTGTTTTCCCCTTATGGATAGTAAATTATCTCTCACACAAGTTTTTTTTATGTCCAAGTTTCTATCTTTCTTACAGTAATCTGCACATACAATTGAATGTATTCTGAAGACTTTTTTCACTTGTACATGATATGTACATTATACATCTTAATGAAAACATGTGATCTAAAGTATCTTATTCGTAAAGGATTTCATTTAATAAAGTTGATATTTAGAAATTATCTGAGTCATGGAATGAGCTTAATTTACTTTGCAAGTATCAGAACTGTTTGAGTTAACCATAACTATCAGGGTGTTTGAATTAGTCTTCTAACTAGGTCACCCTGGAAAAGAATATCTTCCTGTCTGGAGACTGTGTGTAGTAGATGGGGGACACTGGAACCCTGCAAGCCTGGATTTAGATTAACGTGCTCTCAAACAGTTTTCAGATGCTACTTCAAAGTCGTCTTGACAGTTGAGAAGAATGTGGGAAAATGTGCGTCTACTGTCTGTTTGGGATAGGGTGTGCAGAGGTTCCTGCCAGCTGTGCATTCGTGTCTGCAGAATTTAAATTCTCTGGTTGGAGCTGAGTGGGGAGTTTGTAGAGGCTTTCAAACTGGAACAGATACGGAAAGAGGAGTTTTCAGACAGGAAGCTGAAACTGGAACTCCATGGAAGCAGTGGGAAGGTTCACAACAAGCGGGGGTTGTATGAATCCAGGATGTCTGTGCCACTGCGCTCGTCTTCATTTCCTCCTGTCCTGCAGAGGTGACCATATTCCTGTCAGCAAGATGCTTGTGTGCATTTGCGTAGTGAAAGAGAATATGAGGGGGACGCACCACAAAAAGGGGTCTAGGCTTTGACTGGCTCCCTAAGCCACATCTCCTGTTGCTGCTGTGAGGGCAGAACACTGGGATGGATGGATGTTGGTAAGACCAGATGATTAAGAACAAACAGGATGATGAACCTTTTTTACAAATAAATTTTTACTTGCATTGCAAGTAAAAGGCGGCTCTTTGAAGGAGAGCTGACTGCAGAAGTAGTGGATGTACATTTTCTCCACTTTGTGATGCTTTATTGGTGGCCTAGGTACAAAGCATTACGAATCCTTGTTATGCCACAGCTGTTTATCCTGATAGCCTTTCTGTCTTGCCGCGTGTGACAGACAGGCATCCTCACTGAAAATTTGCGTTCATACGGTGAGCAATGTCTTCTGTGGCTCCATTGATTACTTTTCTTGGGGCTTAATGGGATCATGAGGGATTCTATAACCATTTGTGCTACTGAAATGCAAGCACCAGGGATGATACGAGGGGAGTGGAATACATCTGCATTTGAAGCTTTAGTAAGTATACGTTTACAGGTTTTATTTTAAAAAGGGTCTTGGCTTCTTTGGCAGTGTAACTGCAGCAGAGGACTCTCAAAAGCCTCCTAGCAGATCTGAGGTGGGTTCCTGGTTATCACGTTATAGGTGAGGAGTGAGGTGGAGACCCCTGCTCAGTGGGCAGCAAGGGGTGGGGCGGACGATGGTTGTGGAAGGAGCTGGGAGGACTGATCTCGGCAGTGGTATTACTGGGGCTGGCGATGGGCCTGGGAGGTGAAGGGCTGTTCCTCTAAAATACAGGTTATAGAGAAATAACAGTAGCAAAATTTGTGAGGCAATGTGCAAGAGAGGCTTATTTGCCTGCGTGCATTTGGTGAAGCCCTTTGCAGAGTTGTCCTTACGCAGCACTCCCTGGTTCCATGTCAACAGGGTACTGTCTCACCCTCCTGTCTTCCATGTTTCTGTTAAACAAGGTACTCCAAGTTCCTGTTTTTTTTTTTCTCCCCTTTTCCTTATTTGAGGACACTTGTTATAATTTCTTGACCTGGTAGTAATTACTGTACATGTGCAGGAGTTTCAGTTGAACTGCTTTATTTCTGGGGATTATGGAAATGCCTACTTTGAATGCTCACTGGGCCTATGTTGCGTTCATGCAGTGTTACTGCTATTTTAGAAAGCATCAAGCTGTCAAACACATGCTATGCTGATCTGCACGTGTGCAGTAATTTCAATACATTTTAAATCTATCAGACTTGCACAAAATAAATATGTTTGGGGGAGTCTAGGTAGAAATATGGAAGCTCTAGATTGAGATGGTAAGCTTCTAAGACAGAGAAATGCTGCCTTTAATACAGCAGTCTGGGTATTTTACATTTGTGTCACTGAAAGAGCTGTACTGGACGAGGTGGAAGGCCCTCCTAGTCCCCTCTCCTCTCTTATGCTGGTCAGATGTGGATGTCCTGACAGTGGAAGCAATCAAAATTATTAACCTTCCAGCAACAGGCTGTGAGGTGGGATTTTTAAATTATGCTTAGCGGCAAAACCACACTCAGCATGACTGGTGTATGTTTGCATCAGTGAAGGGCTGTAAGTAAGTTTTTGCTCCTCTGATCGTGGATGCTCTGAGAGATCACTGACTTGTAAATATTGGACTGACTCTGGAGGGTCGGTCTCTTCCTCCCGCGTGATGTTTGTTGCAGCAGAATCAAGGATTTCATATTCCCTAGTTCAGACTTAGTGAACCATGGTTATTTGACTTTGGAAAATTGCTGCTCAAATAGACTTACTGCTTAAAAGGTATATTCAAGGAATCTCTTACTAGAGTTAACTCATCTTCTTTATATTTAGTGGTAATTGCATCTACAAGTTTTATTTATACTGATATAAGCAATGTAAAAAATTGTAGTGTTCTTGCATGTTAAATTCATAGGAGTATTCAGATCCAGCTTTTGCAAGTGACAGCTGGAAGGTTACTGTGTGCTGGCAAAGTCTATCTGCAGGAAGCTCCTTGGAAGTGTTTGCATTTGCAGATCAAACTGTTTGCCTTTGAAGAAGTTGAATGTTCCAATTACAGGCACAAGAGTTTTAGAGTTTTCATCAAAATTATTTGTTTTGACCTTTTTGAATATTGTTTTGTAGTGTTGAAGTCTAACAACAGAAACAAGGAAAAAAGCTAGAAAAATAACATGTACTTTGGCAAGACCTTAGATTTTTTTTTTTTCCCCATCATTGTCAAAACATAGCATATTTTTCCTTTGGCAGTTTATTTTTTTGGGTGGACACTGTTGACATGGTATGTACATGGCTTGCTTTTTACCAAATAAAAAGCTGGGAAAGTAGAAACCTTACGTTTTACAGTCTGTTTGGTGAATATACCATCACTTCATTTAGCTGAATTTTTAGTTATGGCTACAGAAAGCAATAGACTCAGTAAGAGCTGTGCAAAAGAGTAAAATTTAGCAAATAAACTAGTACATATAGTCATAATTTAGGTCCCTGACACATCTGTTGGTATGTTTTTCTCTAAGGTGGTTGTATGTGTCACACTTCAAATAAATCCAAAAGACTGAATCTTTGTAATGGCAGTCGTCCAGTGCTGTAACTCATAAAGGTTCTGGGCTACAGGTTGACAGTGGGGTATCATTCAAATGGTTATAGAAACTCAGGTTTCTGTAATATCCATCCTAAGATGTTTTCTCAGTTTTCAGTGGAGGTATCAGTGCAGGTACTAGAAATTTGAAAGGTTTCTTTCGTTTGTTTATGTTTCTCAGTGTGACTGCAGGGCAGTGCCTGATGCAGGAATTCTTGTGGAATACTAGCAGTTGCATACTTCGTTCTGTTAAGTTTCAAGTGGAAGACTGATTATTTTGTAGGAAGTGAAAACACAGGGACTTGTGGATATGGAGCAACTTCTATTTGAAATGAAAGTGATTATAACAAAGTTACTTGGGGTTTTTGTCTTGAGTTATTATTGTGTTACATCTCTCTGCTTTGGTGGCAGTACATTTCCTAAACATTTTGGATGAAAAAGGTAAGCCACTGTGTTAACTAAGAAACTGCTTCAAGAACCTGTTTTGTAGTTTTAACTCCTAAAGGTACAAGACATTCTTTTTTTTTTTTTTTAAAGTTTTTTCCTGTAGGAAAACAGTCTTCTGCATGTAGTTTGTATATACATATTCCTTGGGCAAGTTCTGTGTGCTGAGTGGCCATTTTCCTTTGGCTGATCTTGTTCTGTCCTTCAGTAAACTCCTTGATTATTAATTAGATGACCATTCTACTTCAAGGTCTGTGTTGTGATTGTCCACATTTCTAGGGCTTTTCCATGCATGTATTTTGACTTCTCTGTGTTGTCACCGCGTACTTGAGGTCTTTACAGAGCCCACTTTTTAACCCGACTTCTAAGCTGTTGGTGGCTTCAAAAATATTTCTATATAGCCACATCATGTTCTTACAGAAACGTTTGGAGAAATCTCTTTTCAAGAAGACGTAGCCCATGTAATGAAAGCTTGTGTATCGTGTTTGCGTTCCGTAGTTGAATTAGGTTTTTAATGTGGCTGTAAAATACATTTGCTCATACAGTAACTTCTCTCGGTGGTGTTAGAGTGCTCTTTAAGTAGTCTTAATGCTTCCTGTTTCAACTGCTGATTACAGAACCAAAACAAAACTCAGTTTTACCTACGCATGGTTACTGTCCTGAGGTCCCTGTGCTTGTGACTACAGTTTCTTGCGCAATGCTTCATGCTTTCCCTGTGAAGCCGCCGGTGCTACCTCCTTCTGATTAAATGTGCTAACCAAGGAATGCAACTTCTCAATTAGTGGCAGATTTATTTTCTTCTGTAGTTTCTAAGTATGTTTTAATTTGAATCTGTTCGTATTGCTAGCTTATCTGTAGTTGGAAAAAAATCTTACTACTTCTGTCTTGTTCTCGTTGAAAAGTGATGGTGCTCTTCTGAGGTGGTGCTGAAAAGGATTCCCTTTTCAGTGTCCCACCTGCTCTAGATGGTGACATTCCACTGGCAAAACACAAAGAAAGATGGGGAGGTTTTCTTATATAGTCAAGTTTTCTTTGCAGATTTGCATGCTTAGCAGACCTTCTGCCATCTTTCTGAATTTCCTCCAAAAAGCAATGGTTTTGTTGATGTCCACCTAATTCATTTTGACATTAATAACTGTATTCAGAGATGAGGTTCATTTGTTAGAGTTGTTCTGTATGCTAAATGACATTGAAGTGGGTGATTTTGGAGAGAGGCTGACAGTTTCTTTTACATTCTTCTAAAAAATAGCATAATTTTCTACTTGAGAAGAACACCTTTGCTTTCTTATTTTCAGATTGTTGAGAATGTGGCAATAACCTCCAGGTTAAAGCTGTTCTTTGAGTTTAACTGTAGTCATGTGGTCTATCATCTAATAACTTAAAATAAATTTTTTCCTTTATCCAATTTAATCTATAAAACTCAGCAAAAATGAGATGTACTACTACTTTATCACTGATGTTTTTTCAAGGAAGATGCCAAACTTGGAAAGCAAAGGAAAAAGAGTGAAGCAAACCAGAATTAGCAATGGGAATAGTAAATTTTCAGAGGCTGTGATTGCAAGAACTTCCAAAAGCTCCTCAGATTCTTCTCTGGTCTGTGTAAGGTACCATTAGACTTGAGGCCAGAAATGTGTCTAAAGAAATTTTACGCCAGCTTTATCAGTGACATTATTAATTATGTTGCAATAATAATTCTTCTGCTCCAATACTTGCCATTTTAAAACAAATAATTTTAATCCTGATTTTACCACTCCTCTTAGACTTTTGTTAATCCCACTCTTATTCATTTTTAATGCAGTGCCATTTAATGCTTTGGATACTCAAGTTCGGGTTGGATACAGTAAGAGAAAGTCCTTCATCTCATATGCAAGATGTGTAGTTAAAACTTTCGCTTTTGACTCCTTCCATTTGTTGCCATTCATTTTTTTGCAGCCCTCTCCCCCAGCCCTCACCTGAAACTTAATCTAGTATTTGGCAAACCACTAGTATTGTCTCAATAGACTAATAGTTATCAGCTTCGTTTGTTCCTTCTGTCTTACACAGGTGTTGTATTTGCCACTTGCCAATTATACAGCTACCCATTTTAAATTGTTTAAAAAGTCAGGGTATCAAACCTGCGATTTAAGGTGTTGCTTTTCCTTCAGAGTTCTGACCTGGAGGTCCTCATCCTTTTGTTGCCGGGCTGTGGAATACTTGGGATTAATAACAGCCTGCTTGGATTTCTAGGTGATTTGTTTTGTGAAACAAGATAATCATCATCTCTATAGTCCAAATAGCTGCAGAAAGAAACAGTCAAAAAAGATTATCTTGCTATTGTTTCACTGAAGTTGTTTTTTATGATACTTTGATTGGGATGCAGACAGACATCGGGTAGGGATGCATTTTAGAAGAAATAGCAACAAAAAGCATAGTATTTGACAAAAACATGTACATGTTTCCAAAACAAATTTATTCTATGAAACTCACACTTTCCGATAGCTCAAGTATGTCGAGTTACTAATAGCAGAGAAAATTCAGAACTGTTAATTTTAGTATAAATTAAGGGGAAAAGGTGTCACTTTTTAAGGATAGGTCTGGGCAGCGGTGAAAGAGTTCTTAGTGTACAAAATGGGCTGGTGCTGCTTCAAAAGACAGTCTGTCTCTGGCTGCGTAGCAAGGAGGTCTCCAATGGCAGGAAGTTTCTGTAGGAACACAAACATTTTTCTTAAATAAATTCCTCTTAAAAAGCAAAGCAGAGTGATTAGCATATTTGGCTCTGCCTAGTGTAAAATACACCACAATTACTGGATTCATTTCAGAGTGGGAGGGATTTTACATATATGGCTTGAGATACAGCGTGCATGAAGGGGTACTGTGTCTAACGAGCATGGGCTGAGGTTTCTGTTTCAGCTGGCTTGATAGACTCGTGTTGACCATGAGCCACAGGGCAGCGAGGTTCCTGCTAGATTCTAAATGTGACTTGGATAGTACTTGTTATCCGAGAGAGATTCCTGGCATCATCACTTTGTTGTTTGGAGTAAATCATAACTATCCAAATCAGCTCCTATCTGGAAGTGTTCAGCAGCTCAACAGTTGTCAATGAGTCTTGCCGGATAAAGTGGAAAAAAGCAGAGCAGCATGTGGGAGAGAGAATAGTCCAGTAGTTTATGTTCATGCTCTTAACATGTAAGAAAAAACTTGATGAGGACTTAAGGGGAAGAGTTTGGTCTGATGTTGTTGAGTCAATATAGTGGCTAGCTACTATGAAAAAAAAAAAAAGATAATTAATTGCCCTTCCTATCTCTTGTGCATGTTGCTTCATTGGACCCTTAAGCACGCAGCATGGAGGACGATGGCAGGAAAGGGGCCATTCCTTGTGTGTGCTCAGTTTCTCAGTGTTTGCTAAAGGTACAGGCCGTGGCGTGGCCGGTGGGACTGCGGTGACAGCGGTGAGGCCATGTCCTGCCGCTCTCGGTAACAGCCAGCTGCTGGAGTGGGATCTGATCTTAGAATCATAGAATCATAGAATTGTCTAGATTGGAAGGGACCTTTAAGATCATCTAGTCCAACCGTCAACCTAACTCGGATAAAAAACCATCACTAAACCATGTCACTCAGCACTATGTCAACCCGGCTTTTGGATACCTCCAGGGATGGTGCCTCAACTCCTTCCCTGGGCAGCCCATTCCAAGGCTTGAGAACCCTTCCTGTGTAAACATTTTTCCTAATCTCCAATCTGAATCTCTCCTGGCACAACTTGAGGCCATTTCCTCTTGTCCCATCGCCTGGGACTTGGGAGAAGAGACCAATCCCCACTTCTCTATAACCTCCTACCACGATGCTTTTGAAGCCATAACTGTGTGTAATGTCAATGGGTGTTTACTTATTTTAAAACATATGATCCATCCATGAAGCTGTATGTGCTAAAAGGGATGTGCAAGACAGTTTGCCTGGAAAAGGAATCGTTACTGCGAATAAGAACCTAAGGTCTTTTACCTATCTAAATTTCAAAAATGTTAACTACATAAACCGATTAGAAAGAATATCCAGGATTTTCTCAAAGTGCTGTTTGGAAAGTAACATCTTAAAGATACTTTGCACACAGAATTACAAATGCATGTATTTGTTACTTGCAGTGTATCAGGAGAATAAAGCTACTTGAAGACTTTCTAAATTTTCAGTTTTGGAGAACTGTTTTGCTTCAATGCATGCTCCGTTTTGCATGGTGACTGGATCTCGCAGGGAAGGGACAGAAGTGGGGAGGCCACCCCTTTTATGTTTGGATTGTATTAAGTGGAGTCTCTGGAGTTCCAGGCTCAATGCAAATCTGCTTGTGCTTCACCTTATGTTGTGAACGAAATTGTACATTGTTTTTGAGTAGTACCTTGTTACAAGGGTGAGGTAGTGTGGACTGAGACCAAACTGGGTGGCTCGCACGTTCATACCTGTGGTAATGAAGGTTGTGGACAGAGTGCTGTGGTAGATTCTGTTTGCTATGTGCTTTGTCATTCTTCCTTTCCTTCCTGCTCACCCCAGCTCATCTAAATGCATACCTTTTTGAGCCACTGTGGCGGGTTGACCCTGCCTGGACGCTGAGTGCCCACCAAAGCCACTCTGTCACTCCCCTCCTTGGCTGGATGGGGAGAAAAAATACAACGAAAGGCCCGTGGCTCGAGATAAGGACAGGATCGCTCAGCAATTACTGTCACGGGCAACGCACACTTAACTTGGGGAAAATTAATTTATTACCTATCCAATCAGAGTAGGGTGATGAGAAATAAAAACTAAATCTTAAAACACACTTTCCCACCCCACACCCCTTCCTTCTTCCGGGCTCAACTTCACTCCCTGTTTCTCTCCCTCCTGCCCTAAGCAGCGCAAGGGGATGGGAATGGGGGTTGTGGTCAGTCCATCGCACACTGTCCCTGCGCTCCTTCCTCCTCAGGTAGGACTCTTCATGCTCTTCCCTACTCCAGCGTGGGCTCTCCACAGGGTCATAGCTTCCTTTGGGCATCCCCCTGCTCCAGCGTGGGATCCTACATGGGCTGCAGAGGGACTCACAGGTTTTGTGCGTAACTCCTACTTTTGTGTGTACTTAGTACAGTATGACAGTAATCTTTTACAGAAGTAAAGAAAAAATAAGAAAAGCTTGATTATTCAACAAAATAATAATTTTATCAAATCAGATTTGAGATAGACCTGTCACTTTTATAGTTTTGTTTTCATTTTCACGCTGTCCTCTCTATTTTGTCTGGAACTGCACTGAGGCTAGTAATCAGATTAATTCCTTGTCCTTTTTTATAACTGACTCCTTAACTGTTGAAATTGTTGAAAGTTTTTTTAAAAAATTCTAAAGTACATGAAGGCAGGTATTTTATTATACCTAAAGGTTGTTGGTTTGTGTCTGTTTGTAGGTTTGGTTGTTGTTTGGTTGGTTTTTTGGTTTTTTTTTCGGTTGGACTCAATGATCTCAAAGGTCCCTTCCAACCATGAAGATTCTGTGATTAAGTTCTTGCAAAAAAAGGTTGCTGTTCCCTGGAAACAATTGATTCATAAACATGTTCATCTTTATTAGAAATCTTTAAGTGCTGTTGTAGATTACTCTACACATTGAGTGTTGACTCACATGATACCAAAGCTCATCTTCAGTCTCACGATAAATATTTGTGGCCATTTATTAGCAGCTCTCTACCCCATGAGGAATGGCTTTAGTAGAGTTATGATTTTGCTAGTTCCTGCTGGTTTAATTCTGTTTCTGCCCTAGATCCTGTCAAAAGCGTTTTTGATTGTTTTGCTTAATTATCATTATGCGTTATAAGCATAGCAAAGTGCCAAGGAAATATAAAAACCATGTATATTTTCTAATTTTAGTAATATATTTAGTGTCTTCGCTAAATATATAGTGTCTTAATCAGTATCAGCCTTTAAGCATAATTGTTTTGTCTAATGACTGTGTTTTTTTGGTTATGTGATGAAATCTACTTTTTGTCTTGTTCAACAGCTGCTGTAAAACACCTAGTGTATGTATATGTATATTTCAGATTGCGTTTTTTTGCCTTTGCTTGTAAGAAAGTTTGAAGCATGATAACTAGATTGGAAGCTAAAAGTTTTGTAAGCATCAGTGTATACATCATCTTTGTCTCATATAATAGATGCTAAAATAATAATTGGATTGTATTAGAAAACTGTAGTTTATTTTTTTTTTAATCTCATTTAATGGTGGTACTAGCTGCATGAGATCTTGGCTATGTCTCCCAAGTTGAAATCTCAGTATCTACCTTCTCTTCTTCCCTCTCCCACATGGTGACATCGTAGCTCTTTCTGAATCATGAGTAAGAGGTCATGGACGAACTTGTTACCCAGTTTTACTTGGTAGTCTGCAACAGATTCCTACCAGTGCCTCCTTTCTGGGCATAAGTACTATTATTCCAATTTACAGATGGGGAAACCCAGCCAGTGAGACTAAAGGTCAAGGTCATGCAGGAAGCCTCTGAGGAAGCAGGGAATTGAACCTGGGTCTCTGGCTACTCTCTAGCAACTGATGGACCATCCTTCCTTTCAAAACTAGGTAAAATTTATTTTAAGGGATATTTTTGAACTTGGATTTTTTTGCCATCTTCTGTTTTTTTCTAATATATAAACCCCCAAAATGTAAAGATTTTATGTTTTTTATAGATGGCATCTACATTAGACCTTTGTGCAAATTCTAATGCAATAAGCTGCAGTACTTTTTCTATTATAAGCCATATTTAGAGCCTGTGTGTCACATGATGAAAAAGACCGATATATCTATCTTATCTACACTAAGGTCTTCCTATTGTTGCTGTTTTTGTAGTGGAATTGATGTTGGAAAACTTTAGGGGAAATTCCATTTGAACCAGACTATACTCTATCGTGTTTTAAGGCCTGAATGTTGGGGTAATAGCTAGAGAAGAACGTGTCTTCTGGAAAAACGCTTCAGGCTGTCTTTGTATATCAAATAAAGCAGAGCAACAGCTCTGCTTTCTAGTGTTGCTTTTTATTGGGACAGGCAAAAAAATAAAAGGGGAGAAGGGGAGAGTTAAAGGTGTGTATTGCACCCTCTGGTGTATGCATTGGGGAAAAAAAATAAAAACACCTGATTTTGTAGATTAAAAAAACCCAAACCACCAAAGCATAAAAATCTACTGTTTGCAATTAGATATTGCTTAGGGAAGGTGTTTTTCCTTATAGGAGAACTCAGGAAGTCCTGCAGGTGTATTTTTGTCTAAGCAGCATCATTGTATTTTTTTAGTGTGATACAGACATATCTGCACTAATTGCATATCTAGTTGCTGTCATCAATATTGCTGTTCAAAAGCATTGGTATAAACAAAGCACCATTTCTGTTCTTATCAGTGGCTTGTCTAAACTGATTGTGAGTGGAGTTTGAAGGGTCAGCAGAATATATTGTTGGTAGATGTGACCCTATGGGTTGCAGTGCTGCTGATAGATTTGAACGGTAATTTATTCTGATGTAGGCAGAGCTTTAGCATATGGATGTTTCCCTCTTGACTCAGAACTACGCAGTTTTTGAATTAAGATAAGGAAAAAATACCCAGAGAATTCAGTTACAATGCAGCTGCCTTGCTTAAGGCTTCTGGGTTTTTCAACAGAAGTAGATTATTTTTGTTTACCACTTCAAATATCAAAGGGAAGTTCACTCTCAAGTCTGTCTCATCTGTCCTTATTTTCCTTGCTTTAGGCATCACTTTCTGTGCTTTAGGTATCTCTTTCAGGATTCCCATAGTGTTTTTCTCATAGAGTCTAAGAGTATTGGGCGTCAGTTCATGTATGTACTGTAGTTATTTTCTGTAGTAATACAAAGTGGTTTCTATACAAACACTCGATGTGCTGTGCAACTCAGCTTCTGCTTCTTGTGCTGCCAGTACACAAAGTGATTTCTATCGCAGACTCTGGAAACAGAAACTGAGAATGTTGCTGTGTATACTGAGGCTTTCATCCTTTTCGTTGCTGTGTGATCTGTTGGAAACTACTGACCATATCATGTGTGGTGTTGCATGGATCTGGAATAGCTGCCCTGCATATCTGTGTATAAGAAAATACTCTCTTGGGTATTGACTTAAAATTGGTAACACCTTTTTTAAATGATTGTAAGTCAAAGTTTGGCAGGATTCTATTGCTTGTGTTGATTATATGAAAATGGAAGAGAACTGAATATTGGACATTGAATGTAAAGTGTGTAAAACTTGCTATGACTACTCTGTTTTGCAGGGGAGAGATATGATCTTAATATGATAATGTTGTGAGGCTTTTGTTGTCTTTTGACCCAGTTTGTAGGTTTGGGGTTTTAGAAGGGAAAACTATCATGTCTGTTTTCTGAGTTACGTGATGATAGAGTAGTTCAGTTGCAAGGGACCTACAACAACCATCTAGACCACTGCCTGACCACTTCAGGGCCGACCAAAAGTTAAAGCATATTATTAAGGGGATTGTCCAAATGCCTTATAAACACTGACAGGCTCGGGGCATCAACCACCTCTCCAGGAAGCCTGTTCTATTTGACCACCCTCTCGTAAAGAAATGCTTCCTCATGTCCAGTCTGAACCTCCCCTGATGCAGCTTTGAACCGTTCCCAAGCATCCTGTCCCTGGATCTCAGGAGAAGAGCTCAGCACCTCCCTCTCCATGTCCCTCCTCAGGAAGCTGCACAGCAATGAGGTGGACCCTCAGCCTTGTTCTCTCCAAACAAGACCAACGCAGAGTCCTCAGCCGCTCCCCAGAGGACAAGCCTTCCAGCCCTTAACCAGCTTCGTTGCTCTCCTCTGTTCCCATTCGAGGACCTTCTCATCCTTCTTCAGTGGTGGGTCCCAGAGCTGCACACAGAGCTCCAGGCGAGGCTGCCCCAGCACTGAGCTCAACGGGACCATCCTCTCTCTGGACTGTCTGGTC
This sequence comes from Limnodromus scolopaceus, assembly GCA_028565335.1. Taxonomy (NCBI): domain Eukaryota; kingdom Metazoa; phylum Chordata; class Aves; order Charadriiformes; family Scolopacidae; genus Limnodromus; species Limnodromus scolopaceus. The sequence goes on along the minus strand of JAOXNO010000052.1, from coordinate 40,134,482 downwards.
ATGCTGTTTGATGTCCCCCCAGGATGGGGTTTGCCCTCTTGGTGCCAGGGGACACTGCTGACTCCTGCTGAGCTCTGCCCACCATCACCCCCAGATCCCTTTCTGCAGGGCTGCTCTGCAGCTGCTCCTCTCCCAGCTTATACTTGGGCCCGACATTACTCCTTTCCAGGGTTGGAATCCCACATTTGTTCTGGTTACATTTCATGGCATTGCTGATTGCCCAATGCTCTGATCCATCTACATCCCTCTGCAAGGCCTCTTGTCCCTTGAGAGAGTCAGCAGAACCTACCTGTTTGGTATCATCAGCAAACTTGCTAATGGTGCATTCCACTCCTGCACCCAGATCATGGATATCGGACAGCTCTGGCCCTAGGACTGAGCCCTGAGGAACACCGCTGGTTGCCGGCCAACTGTACCCATATTCACTGCAGCCCTCGGAGCCCTGCCGGTTCCTCGCCCAGCGCACTGTGAACCCGCTTATCTTGCGGTTGGACAACTTGCCCACAAGGACGCTGTGAGGGGCAGTATATAAAGCCTTACTAAAGTCCCGAAAAACTACATCCACTGCCTTCCCTTCATCCACTGGGTGGGCGGTCTTGTCGTAGAAGGAGATTAAACTAAACAGGACTTTACCTTCGTGAACCCATGTTGTGTAATGATTGAGTTGTCTTTAAATGTCTTTTAATAGTACCCTGTGTGATTTTCATAATTTTTCCAGGCACTGAGGTTAGACTAACAGGTCTGTAGTTCCCCATGTCTCCCCTTGTGCCCTCCTAGTGAATTGGAGTTATGCTGGCCATCTGCCAGTCAGCAGGGACCTCCCAGGACCTTTGGTAGGTGATTGAGAGGGCTCTAGGCTGTAACCTCTGCTGGGACGTTACAGACGGCATTGCTGCCGCTTTATATGTGATGAGTACACAGTATTTGTCAGAATATTTAGGGAGCCTCTTAAATGTGGAGTAGTCATCTAGAAGTTCATCGCAGGGTATTTATTTCAGTTTTTTTCTTTTGTCTTTTTCTTTCTTTCTATTTTTTCTTTTTTTAAAGCCAGGTAGTGTTGTATTAAATTTGGAGCTAAATTTTGGAGCACCTCATCAATTTAGGATGACTCATAGAAATGTGAGGTGTCTTATAGGTTAAGGCTGGAAGAAATTTCCTTATCATCTTACTTCATGTGTGTCAGGAGGTAAATTCGGTTGTTTACGTCTTGTGTGAAGTGATAAATTAAACATAAACCTAACAGGTATCCTTATTTATTTGGGCCAGAGTGGTAAGCTGCACTTCATGGCTCATTTGAATTTTGTCTGTCTTTAGTGATCCTTGCCAACTAGTTTAAGGGGACGTGCTAGTGAGAGGTCCTGTCTTTGTAGTTACTTATAAAATCTCCCCTCCTTTTCATCAAAATTTTAAATATCTTGCTAAAACGCATATATTCCAAAGTCAGCATTGTTCTGATAGTTCTTTTTGACAACCTTTTTTCATATAACCTTTATAATAAAGGAATCATAACAAGGTGATTACCTCGCTAATACTGTACACATAAACAAGTAATTCCATTTTGTTATTCTTATGTGACAGACCTCTCTTTATGTCACATTCTGAAAAGGTGTTCAGTACAATTTCCGCTATTTTGCTGAAATGTGTTGAATTAAAGGAGGGGTATCTTGAAAGATCCAGTCTTTCTCTGCAGGGCCACTTGAGCTTAAGCAGTAATGGAGTTAGAGAATTCATCAGGAGAGTTGCTTCGTGTTCTCTCCCTCTCCCCTGGGGTCTGAGCTTTTCAGTCTGGAGGAGGAGTGTGTGAGTGGTCACTAATACCCCTTTAATGAGGGTCACTGCTAAAGAAGAGGGCTGTCTGGTTAGTGCCCTGTTACCCCCAGGGATCTTGTAATCATTACAAAACTGGGTTTTGACTGTCCAACTTAAAGTGTTTCTTAACTGATGAGGAATTTCTTGCTGGTCGTCTGATTATATTTGTGTAGGATGTAAGTTCTATAGATGGAAGATTGGAATGTGACTGTATTTTACCATTTAATAGCCCTAGTTGTCAAGATGTGGAATAAGACTTGTAACCTGTGTTCCTGTTCTTAGCATTCTTGCCATCTAATTTCATATGACTTTAACGTTTGTCCTTTGTGATAGGAAAAAAGAGGGTGGTATCTCAGAACACTGATACAGAATTGTAATGTGGTTTACATTGTCGTGCTTGGAAGTAAGGCAGTGAAAAATCTAGGGAGCGGGTATTTCTGGATAATTTTATGCCATCCAAAATACTTGTATTTGGTTCAGGGAGTTTACTAATGTACAAGGCAACACGAAACTTCTGATTTAAACTGGATTTCACAAACACAAACTTTCCTGGCTGAAGGATTTAATTCTGTGAATGTCAGTTAACCATACTGATACAGGCCATCTGTTGAAGTGCCAAAGAATAGTGTCTAAATTCTCTAAAAAATTCTGATGTAAAAGAGTCTTGCATTGGGTCATCAGCTGTATTTTGAGATAAACAATTTTCACATCTTCAATTTTGTATGGGGAAATGCAGCATTTGGAGCCAGTGGTGTTTGGGAATAAATAATTATTCCTAGGTTAGTAACGGCTGTGAATTTGATTCCTGTTTCTTTTGTAATGTTTGATAGCTATGTAGATGTGATGTTCTCAGCGTTATCATTACCATACTTACCCTGATTTCTCTACTAAAACTGTCTCCTTATTCATAGGGACTGTAGGAATCTGTGGGTTTTTTTAATCAGTGTCTGAAAAGAGCTGAAACGCCTTCTAATTTATTTTTTTTAAATCAGATCTTTGTGGAATTCGATGGTTGTAACTGGAAGCAACATGCCTGGGTGAAAGTCCATGCTGAAGAAGTTATAGTGTTGTTGCTGGAAGGATCGTTGGTTTGGGCACCTCGAAGTGATCCCGTTATGCTTCAGGGGACTCGAGTCTCCCCGGCACAGTGGCCTGCTCTGGTGAGTGTTTGGCCAAAATCTTCTCATATCCTCAGAGGTTTACATCAACTCTTCTGTGAAACATGAGGCTTGTATATCATACAGGGCACTGTGGGGAAAATAGGGACAGACAAGGAGGGTTATAAACATGCTCAAGTGACCTGCAGCTGAGGTGTAGGAAAAAACATACATCACGCTAATCTTTGTTTAGTCTTGTGTGCTTGACAAGTAGAATATCTGTGCTTAGATAACGTAGGTCTGTAATAGAGGCACCCTATTGAACACGCTCAAGATTCCCCCCCCTGCCATTTAATTTCATCTCAGAAACTATGTTTATGCAGGATCAACTTGTTTCCGGTGATTCCCAAGTATCTTGATATCTGAGTGATTTGGGGGTGTTACCATAGTCAGCACACTGAGTGTGTAACGAGTTGTGTCAGAACCTGTTAGAAAACTGTTAGAAGCAAATATGGGTCCAATAAGATCCCAGAGTATTTTGACTGTAACTCAAGCTATATCTTGCTGAAAAAAATGTTTCCATCCCCTGTACTCTGGACAGCCACATGACTAGTCAAGCTTTCACCTGAGTAGGACTGGAGGCCTACCCAAATAACTGGATGGGAATCAGCCAAAGCACCAGTGTACATGGTACAATGTAGACAATTCTGGGAAGCTAGATATTTAGCATTACAAAGTGGATGGTTGGGTTTTTTAAGGGAGTGATTTTGGGTTTGCATTTTTTTGAGATATATCACTTATGCATGTGTATTCATCCTTCCTCGTCTCTTTCTTGTAGTCATGTTCACTTTTAGGAGATAGTTTTACATAAACTGAGAAAATAAATTTTATATTAATACTCTTGTGTATAGGGAAATGGAGTGTGAACAAACAATAATAGCTGTTAAGGGAAAAATGTCATGAATACTTGTGTGTTAAAATCATGTAAGTGTGAGACAGATAACATGTTCCAAAGACTCCAATGGTTGGCAACTTCCTCTTCCATCAGCAGGTTATGTTATAAGGTTATCATTCTGATTCTACTGCGTATTTTTAGTGATTTATCCTGAAGCTTGAATATCAATAGTACACCTGTTACAAACTTCAGTTTTGCATAAAACACTAGCAAAAAAAGCTCCCCTTTAATAATATGCCTATAAATTACACCTGACTTCTGTATGGGAATGAAAATGCTCCTTTTAGGAGGCCAAAACTGAAATATGTAGGATAGTTTGAACCATTAACCAAAGCATTTTTTTTATCTGAGCATCAGAAGAAAAATCAAATACCACAAAAGGTGTTTTCAGCTCTGCTTTAAGTTCCAATGAAGAAGTGGAGACAATTTTCTGTAATTCCTATGCCACACTTGCAAGAGTTACTGGCTTAGACATAATGTGTAATAATTTGCATTAGAACTCAGACGCTGGGTGGTGCAACTTGAGAAAAGAAACCTTTTATTCATTGTGATACTTAAATAGTGTGTGAAAACAACTGTTGTTGGCCTGGATGTGTGCACAGTCTCTTTTATAACCTGGTTTTTGTTTTTCATCACAGACCTTCACTCCTCTAGTAGATAAGCTGGGTTTAGGCTCTGTGGTGCCAGTGGAGTTTCTTCTGGACAGACACTTACGTTTCCTGTCTGATGCCAGTGGATTGCGCTTGTTTCAGGTATTTGAACTGTGTTCAGTTAAAGTGCAAATTTAACTTTGTGCTCTGTTTGTCAGATTACTTTTTTTTTTTTTGCCGTTGACAAGACTTACATAGTCTTGTCTTCCTCCTTTTGCTACCCTGTCATGTATTTATGTTTGTTTCCCTGCTTTTCCAGGTGCTTACACTAAACTGCATCTGTATTGGAAAAGTCCTAGTTCCTCCCAATATTGGTCAATTGGAGAGCAAGCTGTTAAGCGTTGTGTAGCTGATAATTGCAATGGAAGTTTTGCAACAGCTTTTGCGTAGCTAGTCCTTTTTTTCCTCCTTGCATGTTCAGCAGTGTTTTCTTGATTTTACTTTTTTTTTTGGATTGTCAGTCTCTGAGAGCAGTCCAATAAGAGCTGTCCCTTTAGAAACTAATGATTCTATTACCTTTAAAGACTATATTTGTGTTAAAACTGTTTATTTTTGGCAGATGGGAACAGAGAGTCAAAATCAGATTCTGCAGGAGCAGCCTTCACTAAGAGAATCTGTCAATGCATTGATCAGTGACCAGAAGCTTCAGGAGATATTTAGTAGAGGTGAGACCATTTCTCTCTCAGAACTACTTTGTTGTAGAAGAGTTAGACTAAGCTGGGATTTATGAAGGAGAAGTGTAGTAGTATCTGTTACTGGTTGATTTGGAAGGTGAATTTTCTGTATTTTTTTGCAAGTTCTTTACAAATGACTGTTGTTTTGTCATAGATACAGGTGAGCAGTTGCTGAGATAAAACCTGAAATATGATCACTGAAGATGTAGTTAAAGTAGGACAACGTATTGTTGATAACGTCGATGTGTTTACAACTTCTCTTATTTTAAGCTATAGTTTTGAATTTTTAAAATTGTAGTCCTGTTGTATAGTTCTGTTCTGTAATTCTGAAAATTTAGAAGTGAAATTTCTCTGTAGTTGTTGATCTTCAGGAAAAAAAACCCAACCCAACAACAAACCATCTCTTGTTATGTCAAATTGAAATTTTGGTATTTTGATAATTAATACATGAATTGTTTAAGTTGAAAATGTAGCGTGGCCGTGGCTGCTCCGCACAGAGTTAATACCTTAACTGTTGTCTAGATTGTGTATTAGGGTGAAGCCTGATTTCAGCTTTTGTTGTCAGAGTGGAGTCTTCTAGTTCAAGCGCTAAAAAGATTTTCTACCCAGAGTTTGGGGTCATGGGCCAGGTGGCCGCCCTTGATGTAGGCCACCGTATTACATTTGAAGAACAATGTAATTCTTAATGGGGATTTGGTACCTTCTGGTTAAATAAAATATTTATTGATAAAAATGCTATGAGGACGATACCTCTTACATGAGCAAGTAGCTTCAGAATTGTTGCTTTGGGAGCCGCCTTCTGAAGCGCCTAGTTCTGGTTGTGTCCAATACAGGCTGTTGGATCATGTGCATTTTGGTGACCTAATACTAAGGGGTTTTTTGCCTAGAATTAGGGCAGGAGGAAAGCTCTGCATGCTGACGTGGAGAGTGATGGCAGGGTCAGAGGAAACCTTTTTGTAGATGATCCCTTACCCATGTCAAAGAACTAAGACTGATTGATTTAGAGACATTGGATATTTGTGCAGTTATATTAAATTTTCCGTGGTTACAAATACATGCCTCTATTCTGAACTGCATGTGGTTTATTCTGGGATTTGATACATCTGGACTGAGTCAGAATGCTATGAATGTCTGTTGGGTTGATGCTTCATAATTACTGACTTGTAGATTAGAAAGCAAAAGGCTTTAGTTAGCAAGGAGCCCCTGTCTAGCTTGATTTTGTGAAAGGAGTGATTTTATTTTGATCTTTTGAATTTTTTTTTTGTACTTGTAAACTCTATTAATTTTGTCTGTACAATAGCTTTGAGTTACAGCAATGATGGCTTGTTGAATTTTTACAATAGAATGCTTGGCTTATGCAGGATTTGCAGCAGAAGCCCTCGCGTTTTAGTTTCTTTCCACCTGAAAGGTGACATTTCGAGCCCTAACTATGTGCACAGAACTCTTTTTTTTTTCTTTTTTTTTTTTTTTATTGTGTGACTCTTAACTAGTGTGACAGAAAGCTTGTCTGGAAAATGTACTGAAAGTCCTTCTTTTCCAGGTCCTTACAATGTCCAAGGCCAAAGAGTTAAGGTGTACCAACCAGAGAATGAAAATAGCTGGCTCTGTGGTGTTGTGAGTCATCAAGACCCAATGACTCGTCTTATGGAGGTGTCTGTGACTGAGGTAAAAATATGAAGCACTGCTTTGGTGTTCCTAAAATACCATTCCTCAATATCTCATGGAGAATGACAGCTTCACCAAAACTTGTACTCTTGGTTCTTTGTTATTTGATTTAAAAGATGTGTCATTATCCATGCTGTGATTCACAGATATATTTTTTTTAATTTTTTTTTTTGTTATGATGACTTTTCACAATAAATGATGATACATAGCCCACTTCTATAAAAGCTATCAGGACTTCTTTGAAAATGAGTGCTGTATCAAAAAATATTGTAAGTGGCTTTCTGGATGGGAGAGGGTGCTGATGTGCAGAACCTTCTGGGTCTGTTATGGGTCTGTGCCTTCTCTCGGCTGCTACCTGACATTGGTACGAGAGGTTTGAAACAAGTGTAGAATAGACCACAAAGTCTTAGTCTAAACAAAATTCGTTGATGTGTTTTATATTCGGCTCTTTACTTTTGCCCTGTTCCTGTCAGTAAACCTGGTGAGTGTTGTAAACAGCACAGAGCATCTGTGCAGTGCTGGAGTTGTCTGGTTTGTATTTAAGTGCGGTCTGACCATTCAGTCTACAGCAGCCCACTCAATGGCTTCCAGATAGGAACACATCTGTGGTGCTGTGTCTAAATTGCTATAGCAGCAGCACTCTTCTTGGGTTTTTGGGTCCTGTCCTGTGTCCCATGCCCCTGCCCCCATAGCCTTTTCCATATGCAGTAAAATTCGTGTACAGAACGAGCGCACTGAATATGCCCAGTAAATCTTGTGTACACATGCAGTAATCCTGTACTCTGACTATTGGATTAATTGGTAGTGCACAGGAAAAAAGTGTACTACTGTGGTAAATAAATACAGTACTTTGGAGAGGCACTGAAATTGCAGAGTTTTAGCAGATACATGCCAAGAAGCATGCAACGTACTGCGTATCTCAAAAGGTAACCTCCAGGTGCAGTTGCAGAGATTGGGTATTCATCACTCCCTTTTGTAGAGTCATAGAATAGTTTGAGTTGGAGGGAATCTTTAAGATCATCTAGTTCCACACTCTTTCATGGGCAGGGACACCTCCCACTAGACCAGGTTACTTCTGGGGAGACGCTAATGAGGATAGGTAGCACAAGCTGGTGTGCTTCGTTCCAGAAGGCTTTTCGACACCTAGTAGAGTAAATGTGCAGAAGGCTAGAACAACACTAAACCAAATATAAGAAGAGCTGTATTTAATGTGATGAGTGTCTCTAGAGACGCTCAGTGGAACAAATATGCAAGGAAACAGTGGTAGGCATCAAATCTGAAAGTTTTTGAAATAGAGAAGGAGCAAAAGGATAGGAGGTAAACTGGAAAGGTGTAGTATTATTAAGGTAGTGGGACAGAAAGAAAATGGGAGAGGGGCTGCAGAATAACCCTGTGTTTAAGTGTCTCTTACGTTGATACTATATACTCTGAATTAAAAACTAACCTCTTTTCTTCCTCCTACCTCTTCAATATCTATCTGCATAAAAATTAGAGTGGTGAAATAAAGTCGGTGGATCCTCGACTGATTCATGTGGTGATGGATAACTCTTCTCCAAGCGAGGTACTACAACAGTTTGGGTCTTGTATATACAGTGTGAAACTCCATAAAGATTAAGATATAAAATATCTAAAACATGGAAACAACTGAAAACTTATGCTATGTTCACCGTGGGCTTTTTGGGAGGAAATTGGTAATTGGAAGAGGAAAATTTTCTTTAGCACTTTGACAGATGGTCATGGCTTTGTTTAAACAATCTTCTCTTTTCATTCAGGCCTGTTTTACTGAGTTCAGCATGGATCTTGCATGAGGGGTTCAAGAAACATGGTTGTGCTCCATTTTAAAGCGTAGCACTCTGATAAAGAGTGTCTCTGTGCTCGCTGACTTTTTCTAATGGGATCACTCTGTGCTTCTTCACAGACCTTTTAGGCACTTCTAAAAAACACCCTCTGGCTTCTCTGAAGCAGGCTTGTGTGCTTGTGGCATTTCATTCTTCAGTTGAGAGGTTCCATGATAGCGTTTGAACCTGTGTTTTTACCCTAGGCTAAAGGGCAAGCTGTCTTCTGTACTTAGATATTGTAGGCTTTGGATAGTGGACAGAAAGCATGCCCTTCAGAAGGACTGTGGAGATTAGACTTGTAGCAAAAATTAGTGTGCAAATAGTTTTCATACATTAGCAAGAACTATGTTGGAGTATTACCGTGTTGCATGTTTCCCAAAATCTGCCATGAATGTGGTATGTGCTGTGTTGCTCTAGGTACTCGGCTAAAAACCTTGTTGTGAAGATACTATCCTAGTGCAACAAAAGACAAGACTGCACTTATGCTTGTGTTCTGTGTTCACATAGTGCCTTTCCTTAGATGTCTCAATTTGTGATTAAATGTTCCTAAGGTTAAGAGCAGCGTAAGTGATCTAACAGCAAAATGTTCTTTGAGCAGGTATCCTGATTGTTCTGTCTGTGATGGTGTGGTTTTGTCTGTTACAGGGAGGGAGCCTAAAAGCACCTAAGTCATCTAAAGGGAAAAAGAAGAAAGAAAGTCTGGAGGGAAAGGATGGACGGAGGAGGAAAAATGCTTCAGATTCTGGGTGTGATCCTGCAACAAAGAAGCTGAAGGAGAGGGGTGAGGTGGACAGTAATGGTAGTGATGGAGGCGAGGCAAGCAGAGGTTCTTGGAAAGGAGGCTCCAATAGCGAACCAGGACTGGATCCAAGGGCCAAACAGTTGCCTTCATTCATTCCTCAGATTAATCGCAATATTCGCTTTGCCACTTACACCAAAGAGAATGGCCGAACACTAGTAGTTCAGGATGAGCCAGTTGGCAGTGACACACCATTGCCCTTTACTCCGTTTTCCTCTGTGGCTGGGCAAGCGTTACTAGTTGGATCTGGATGTAAAGAGACAGGAAAGTCACTGGAACAGGGTGCCCAAGGCACAGTGACTTCTGCAGCTGCAGTTACTACAACTGTTTTGACGCCGACAACTGTGAGAATCTCAGATACCAGTTTGCCAGCAGTTACTGGGCAGGAGAAACTGAAAACAGGCCGATTGCAGTCCCAGGGAGAGGTGAGTAGGTCATGAATCCAGCATGTTCAAGAAAGACATATGTATTTGCAACAGATGTTCTACAACATATTCCTGTTAGAAAGTGTGTCCTTGATATTGAGAAAATTACTTTTCTCTGATGAATCCCTCCCCTCCCAAAGGAAGCCTTTCTGTTATCTGATCTAAGAAAGAACTCAAAAAAAAAAATGAAGATAACTTGGTGAAGGAGTTGTAAGAGACAATTTTTTATCACTCTTACCTTTATTCAGCCTTAATCTGAGAAATGGAGCCTTAAAATCACTGTAAGCACTGCACTTAATGTAATTAATTTTGTGTCATGTGGAAGATAAGCTACTCAATATCCGTTGCCTTTATATAAATAAATATGCATGAGAATATGCACTGAGTTGAACATTTAAGTTACTTAAGAAAAAAGCCCTCCAAACCAGAAAGACAATGAGTCTACATTTAAAGGACCTTTTCTAGATGCCCAGCTTCTCTCTTACAGGTATGATATGTCTGAATAGAAAAATGAGCAGTCGCATAATATACTGCCTAGGGCTGAAAACAAGGAAGTAAGTAAAATGTTTGAGATAGGTAGCTTTAGAATAAATTTTATTAAAGAGCTCAGTCCAGAAGCAGCTTGAAGACCTTTTAGTTATGCCTTTGTATTCAAGGGGAAAAGTGGAAAAATAGAAGGGAAATCCCTAAAATCAAAATAGAAGACTTTTTAAGTAATCAAATGAAGGCTTATAAAAACAAAACAAAACCCCACCTCAGTAGGTATAGCAAAAATTAAGAAACTCGTGGTCTACTCTATAAAAAAAGTGAAGAAAATGTGAGATACATTAGAGAACCCAAGATGATTTCCAGGAGGCTAAATGGGTTACTTTCATCGCTGTCTTTTGTATTAGCTAATGGAATGGGGAAAAAGCGGGCTGTTTACCTTGGGATAAGGATTCCTAGATGGTGAGATATGAAGGAGAAATAGAATTGTAGAAGACAGGAGTGTTGCATAATGAAGTTGTTATATGGCAATATAACCTGCTCTCTCTTCCACCACCCCTACCCCTCAAATTAAAAAAAGGAAAAAAAAAAAGAAAAAAAAAAAAAGAAAAAAAGTTCAGAGTGGAACCATCTAAAAAATGTGTAGGTGAACAGTCAAAATTGTATATAGTCAATGGTATTAAGTAATAACTTTAGTTGTACTGAGAAATTTTGGTACCAAATCTTCTTCCTTCCTTCTCTCTACCCACAAATCATTATTTTAAATCATTATTAATAATTTGGCTTCAGAATGTGCAGACAGACCACTAATCCATTTCAAACTATTTTCCTTGAGGGAGGGAACCTGACATAAATCAGTAAGAGTGTTGTAGATAGTTACATGTGTTATTGCTTCAGACTGTCCACTTTATCATAGTGTGATTTGATCCCTGAGATTACTTAATAAGATTGGTTTGCATTCATGATTATATGCTTTTTAAATTTGTTAAAACTCAGTTTGTGAAAATTACTTTGGCTGTAAAAAGAAATATCTGAAATCCTAATATCTGGGACATGTAATGGGGGACATTGATATGTTATTAAAGTTATTACAGCTGGAAGCTGATAGCAAGGAACAAGCTAAACATTAGTTTGTAGTGTAATAGGTGTGCAGTGACACTAATGACCAGTAAGGTATGTTGTACAGAGGCTGTGGTTGTATTTAACATGGCCTTGGAATATAAGTGTATTAATCATGAGTATTCCTCATGAGAAGAAACTCAAAGAAAAGGAAGAGAACTGCTGAGTGAGTTGCAGAATATAATCAGTTACAGTAGGACTGTAAGAATTGGAAAATCTGAGTAAGTATAAATTGAGAGGAGAGCAAGTGAATATTCCATATCACAGTTACAGGTCTAGCAGAAATCTGCAATAGTAGTTTCTAGTAGAAATCTGCAATTCAGAAAGCTTCCCCAATATTTAAAGATCATAAAAAATTAATCCCTTTGTGCTTAACCTCTACTGAGTAATTCCTGGAAGGCACCACGTCATAAGCATCTATCTACCTGTCGGAAGTCATGGAGCAGTTTGTTCATTAACTGCTAGAGGGCTTTCTTTGTTTAATTAACTTTGCAAACTAAGTTAATTATTTCAAGGGTGCTGATTAAGTGGGAGAATCTTATCAGGGTGATCTTGGGGGAGGGTGAAAGACAGAGAATTATTGACAAGCAGTATCAATTAATGTTCCCTTCTCGCTGATTTGAATTAAAACAATCAGCAGTTTAAATAACTTGTTTTTTTGTGAATTATTTCACTTTGAGTCTCACTTTCATTCTCAATTGTGATAAGAAATTCAGTGTTCATTTTCTCCATGTGTATTTAGCATGTAATGGACATCGTTAGCTCATTAATTTCAATAGCTTGTAGGCAGGAAAAATTAGTCTAGCAGAATCTTTAAAGTAAAGTTCCTTCATTGTAAGTAATTCTGCTGGTAGTTTGTGTTACAGGTGAATAAGGAGAATGCTCATTGTACAATTAGATGAACCACAGTATTGCTGAATCAAACAAGAATCCTAAAATAGACTAATGCTTTTTAATTTTTTTTCAGAATTCCCGAAATTCACTTTTGGCCTCTTCTGGATTTGGAGTGTCTCTCCCAAGTGCTCCCCAGTCCTTGGTATTTGGGGGTGGAAGGAGCCAATCAAATGGAGTGGTTACTCCAGAAAGCAAGCCTTCTGGATTTCCTTTTGGCTGTAATACTGGACAAGAGGCTCAGAAAGATTCTGATCTGTCCAAGAACTTGTTTTTTCAATGCATGTCCCAAAATCTACCTTCCAGTAACTACTTCACGGTCATTTCAGAGAGCTTGACTGAAGATGCTTCTAGTCGGGACTCATTCAAGCAGTGTACAGAGGGTGTGGGTGCTGGGATCTGTAAAAGTAAAATTCTTTCAGCGGACACTAAGCCAGGAGGCCAGTCTGGCAGTTCTGTGGAGCGGAAGCTGCCTGTGGAATCTATGCCTACCCTTACTCCAGCCTTTTCACGAAGTCTATTGAATACACGCCCCTCAGATAGTCATGAAAACCTATTTTTACAGCCCCCAAAGTTATCAAGGGAGGAACCTTCGAACCCTTTCCTGGCGTTTGCTGAGAAAGCAGAACTTAGTCCTTTCAGTGGCTTTGCATCTTCATCTCAGACAGGGGTTTCTACTCCATCTGTACCTGTGGGTCATAAGGCTACTTCTGGCTGGCCAGAATCACTCACCTCTGCAGACTCTTCTCTAGCTAAGAAGAAAACCTTGTTTATAACAACTGACTCCTCAAAGATGATCTCCAGTACTCCTGGTTCAGCAGTTGCTGCTGGTGTTCAGGGCCCTTCCACTGTAGGGAATGGCCGTTCCAGCTCACCGACCACCAACCTGACACAGCCTATTGAGATGCCCACACTTTCCTCCAGCCCAACAGAAGAAAAACCAGCTGTTGGACCTGGGCAGCAGGACAATCCTCTTCTGAAAACTTTTTCTAATGTGTTTGGCAGACATCCACCTGGCTTTTTCTCTTCACAGGCAGAGTTTCCCCAGGAGAACAAAGCTCCTTTTGAAGCTGTGAAAAGGTTCTCTCTAGATGAGCGGAGCTTGACATCCAAACAGGACTCAGACTCCAGTACCAATAGTGACCTGTCAGATTTGAGTGACTCTGAAGACCAGTTGCACGCCAAGGCTTGTATGAAGGGAATTCCAGACCACCTGATGGCAAAGCTGGGCCCCAACGCTGAGCGCAATGCTGAGCTGCTGTTGGGCAAAGGGAAAGGGAAGCAAACCCCAAAGGGCCGGCCCCGCACAGCTCCCCTAAAAGGTGATGACTTGAATGCAGGGTGTCTTGGAGGCACAAGGAGGTGGGATACTGGGATATCTCCTGTGTGATGAACTAACCACAGGTATAAACCTCAGTAGGCAGCACATGGGATATTTACAAGGCTTGAGTTTAATGAATCATGTATGTGAGTTAACATGTTCACTTTGAGAAACATTTATGCATACGTTTATCAGGACAAAAGTGTGGTATGCTGCAAATTTGAAAAGTTTTTTTGGTTTTACATAGGTTTGAGCATACAGATCCCTGAAAATATGTTTATTTGGGGCAGTATCCTTTTGCTTTTGCAGTTAACTAATGGATTTTTACTTCTACTTTGCCACAACCAGTTGGCCAGTCTGTACTGAAAGACATGAGTAAGGTGAGGAAGCTGAAGCAGTCAGGTGAGCCTTTTCTCCAGGATGGCTCTTGCATCAACGTAGCTCCACATCTGCACAAGTGTCGGGAGTGCCGTCTGGAGCGGTACCGCAAATTTAAGGAACAAGAGCAGGACGACTCAACTGTGGCATGTCGCTTCTTCCATTTCCGGAGGTGCTCAAATTCTTCCTTCCTTCATATGTAATCTGTGGGCAGAGCTTGGACCATGTCCAAGCACAAAGTAATTATCTTTTATTTACTTAATGTGCTTGGATACGATAATGAAGACTTTGAGTGTCTTGCATTTCCTCACATCCCCTGAGTGGAATTCCCTCCCTGGGCAGGTAGAGCTGCTGTGGGAAGGTACAACCATATGCTGCAAAGTGAGCCTCCGGGCCCAGTTCAGGAGATGGAATTTGCTTTATTGGGTGGAATTTAACTGCTGGGTAGCAGTTTGTGTGCAATAACTGTTCTCTCCCTCTTTCATAAGGAGTTCAGAACAGAGATAAAATTTTAATTCGGTCAACAAGTAACTGAACGTTGCCAGCATGAGGCTAGTTTTGATTAGGTTTTGTTGAGTACAGAACTGATTTTTAGTAGAACTCTAAAAATGTTTTCTCTCTGTGTTCTGTGCATCTTCCAGTTCTTTGGCTTGTCCTGCTTCTCTTTGTCTTCCTTAACTGGCTATTCTAGCAAATACTATGCATCCCTTTCCAAAAAGATGTTTTTGCACTTTCTGGCATATAAAGGATGAAGTGAATTTTTAGTACGTGCCACCCATCCAGTAAGGATTATAGCTGCTTTTCTTCCTGAACCTGTTAAAAATTAATCTAGATTTGAGATTAAAGACAAGATTGTTTTTGCTCGAAAATGAAGTTACCTTTAATATTGGCAGGAGATGTTCAGGGTTCTGTAATTTACGTTACACCTTTTATGACACAAGAACTAGGAGGGTCAACAGCTACTGATGGAACAGTTGTAACTTGTCTCTATGGAGAGCAGTGGCAAGAATAAAATATAAGGATTTTTGTATGTCTTGTAATGTGAACTGTTAGAACAGTTGCCAAGTGCTAGCGGCCCTAACCAGAACTGAAATATTGGTTTCCCAATAGTTGGGAAATAACTGTCTTCTGAGTTAAACTAGAGAATGAGAACCATGCACAATTTTACAAGCAGCAAATAAATTGAATTTTGTCATCTCTTTCTATTAACAGTATAGAGAAATATGACTTACCAAGCTGTAGCGATTTCCTGTATGTGGAATTTCCCACCAATGCTTACTGGGACCTGGGGATTCATTCTAGTGGGTTTTGCGGCCGTTGCCTTTGTGTACCTTATTTTCTGTGTTATTTAGATTTGCGTAATAATTGTACTGCCTGTATAGTACAGCACTTTAGCTTGAACCTTTTTTCTCCCCTTCCTGGATTTATATGCTGACATAGGTGGCATTATAGGCTAGCTAAAGGTGGTTGAGCAGCTTCTCAGTTACTCCATCCTGTTTTCTGCAGGTTGATATTTACCCGGAAAGGTATTCTACGAGTAGAGGGTTTCTTGAACCCGCAACAGAGTGACCCTGATGCCATGAGCCTGTGGATTCCTTCCTCCTCCCCTGCAGAGGGGATCGATCTGGAAACTTCCAAATATATCCTGGCCAATGTTGGGGACCAGTTCTGTCAGCTTGTTATGTCAGAGAAGGAGGCAATGATGATGGTGGAGCCACATCGTAAGCTGGGCTTTTGACGTGTTTTTTGTCCATCTTCTCTGTGTAATGTGTGTACAATGCAGTGGAATAGAGTTGAAAGTCTAATGCAATTTCTTGTTAAAATGCTTCTCTTTTTCTTCCAAAGAGAAGGCTACATTCACTTCTTTGGGGTGTGTGTAATTGTGGGACCAGCATTTGGGATTTTTCTTTTGGATCAGTGCAACATTGCTACCAAGGAAACTAACAGTAACTTCCCCAGACATCACTAAATTATTTTTCAATAAATAAATGCAGAAATCAGCTGACCCATACTTCTAAGAAAATAGAAATAGAAAAAAGTCCAGAACACTTATTACAGTGACCACCTATGCTTCAACGAGCAGCTTTACTTACATATTCCTAACCTGTTACACTCCAGGGACATCCCATAAAAGCTCAGGGGGTTCTAGGGAGGGAGCAGGACCTGCGTTCTCAGCTGAGCAACTAGTTGCCAGCGTTGCCGCTGCAAGGGGAGCGGGTTTGGAAGAAATTTCCTAAAGGTACCCAGTTCAGCCTGTCACATGGATAGCTCTGAATATGACTTTTCCCTTTAGCTTCTGGGGTGTACAAGGGCAGCCATTTGGAGAGGACTTCCCCTTCCTCCGCAAATGTGTTGGTTTAGAATCCAAAGAGTTGATAGGCATCCAGTTAGTAAAACTAAATATGCTTACTTTATAGTTTTATAAGTTCATGTTATTTGTTCATAAAACTAGCAGAAGTTTTATGATTTTGCTCTAAGTTCCGTAAGTGCTCCTTGAAATCCAGTTACTAGAGAACTCTATGCGTTTTGGGACTTGACCTTACTTGCTCTTAGAAATGGGGATTTTAATTGTGTCACAGGATTAGCAACTCAAAGAACGTGTCTCTGGATTTAAAAAGTATGTGTTTCTATACTCTGAGCTCAGGTCATGTTTTTATGAATTATTTATTTATCAATGTTACTGTGATACTCTGAGGTGGGAGAAATGCAAAATGTCAATAATTTCTAATGTTCCCTCTCTTTATAGAGAAAGTGGCATGGAAGCGAGCAGTACGTGGTGTGAGGGAAATGTGTGACGTATGTGAGACGACACTCTTCAATATTCATTGGGTTTGCCGCAAGTGTGGTTTTGGTGTCTGTCTGGACTGTTACCGGCTGAGGAAGAGTCGTCCACGTAGTGGTGAGTACTGGATTTTTTTTCCCCCCACTGTAACCTTTGACCTGGCTGCCTTTCAGTAGGACTAGTTTCTGGGAAGCTGTTGAAGATTTTGTGGGAGAGTTAGTGAGTGTCAGCTTGGGAGGCTGGAGGTTTGGAACTTTGGCAATACTGTCTTATATGCTGCTGTTCCATTCTTTGTTTCCTTAGATACATGTATTTGGTTAGACTTTGATTATTAAAATTACAACATTAGCAGGCATCGGCTGTGTACTCAGAGAGACCACTTTATAGTTCTTTTATAATTCTTTTCCTTGGGGAGTATAAAAGAAAAATTAAGTAGTATCTTAACAGTTTGGAACCATGACAAGATGAACTAGTAAATATATGTTGCAGAGATCTCCTTTCTGTAACAAGGAGTTAGATTGATGCAGAAACATTCTGTATTGTAAAGTTTTAGCGACTTCTTTGCAAAATCTTACTTTTTTTGTATCTTTATTCCAGAGACAGAGGAAATTGGTGATGAGGAAGTCTTCTCGTGGCTGAAGTGTGCAAAGGGTCAGTCTCATGAACCAGAGAATCTTATGCCGACACAGATCATTCCTGGTACAGGTAATGCCTAAAACCTGAAAGGAAAATTTCCAAATTTTATCTCGGTTCTGAGCAAGCAAGTGGAAGAAATATTAAGATGGTTGGCATTCCGTGTGATACCTCTTCTAGCATGGATTTAGAGGAGAGTTCCACTTGCTACAATGGAAGGGTTGAAGGGAAGGTAACCCAAGTCAGATCAAGCCGTGGGTTTCAAGTTAACACCCTTCACATACTAGCTGCGTCTTATTGTGCTCAGCTGTTTTTAGTTCTATCAGTAAATTTGGTTAACTTGCAAGAAATATCTTTTCTGTTGCGGGGAGGGAAAGTAAATGGTCAGTGCTGACCGTTAACTTGACTGTTTACATAAGTGGTCATAAAGATCATGGAATCATAGACTGGTTAGAGCTGCAAAGGACCTTAAGGATTATCTAGTCCCAGCCCCCGCCCTGGGCAGGGACACCTCCTACCAGACCAGATTGCTTCAAGCCCCCTCCAACCTGGCCTTGAACCCCTCCAGGGATGGGGCAGCCACAGCTTCTCTGGGCAA
>JAOXNO010000052.1:40085786-40116262 GCA_028565335.1 Limnodromus scolopaceus | reverse complement strand
GTCTGTATTGATTTTGGGGTTTGTCCCAAGCAGATGCAGGACCTTGCACTTGGCCTTGTTGAACTTCATGAGGTTCACGTGGGTCCACTCCTCAAGCTTGTGAAGGTCCCTCTGGATGGCATCCCTTACCTCTACTGAATCTGCTGCAGCACTCAGCTTGCTGTCATCCACAAGCTTGCTGAGGGTGCACTTAATCCCACTGTCTATCATTGCTGAAGATCTTAAATAGTACTGGTCCCACTAAGGACCCTTGAGGGACACCACCTGTTACTGATTTCCAGTTGGACATAGTTGATGTTGACTGTAACTCTTTAGACGAGGCCGTCCAGCCAATTTCTTACCCATTGAATAGTCCATCTGTTAAACCTGTATCTCTCTAATTTAGCGGCAAGAGTGTTGTGGGGGACCATACTGAAGGCCTTACAGAAGCCTAGATAGGTGACATCTGTTGCGCTTCCCTTGTCCAATAATGCAGTCACTCCACTGAAGGAAGCCACTAGACTAGTCAGGCACGATTTGCCCTTGATGAAGCTGTGTGGCTGTCTCTAATCACCTCCCTGTCTTCCATGTGTTTTGATATGTCTTCCAGCAGAATCTGCTCCATGATCTTACTGTGCGCTGCCGTGAGGTTGACTGGTCAGTAGTTCCCAGGGTCCTCCTTTGTAATCTTTTAAAAAAAGGGTGTGATAGTTCACTTTTTCCAGTTACTGGGACTTTCCCTTGCCCTTCACTTCCAGACGGTGTCCCTATATTCTTCCCAGAATACACGTCCCTGGGAACAACAGGTATAGTAATGCTTCTCCTCGGGTCGGGCTGTCTATCTCCTGGATTAAAAAATTGTCACGCTCCAGAAGTCTCCTTGACTGCTTACGGCTTGCTGTGCTGCTTTTCCAGCAGGTGTCAAGGTGATTGAATTTTCCTATCAGGACCAGAGCCTGTGAGCATGATGCTTCCTGTAATTGAAGAGAGAACACCATGCCAGCAGGCATCCTTGGTCAGGCAGCCTGTAGTAAACACCAACAATGAGGTTTCCTTTGTTGGCTTAGCCCCTAATTTTTACCCATACGCTCTCAACCTGTTCGTCACTGTTTTCAGACAGCTCTGTGCGATCAATCTGCCCTCCTCTATAGAGAGCAGCCCCTCCGCAGTGCTCTACTTGTGTGATTTGTCCCCTCATGTTTCAGCGATAGCAATTAGATCGTAGCATTCTAGTTGCACAACAAGTTGCAGCTCCTCCTGCTTGTTCCACACGCTGCATACATTGGTGTATAGAGGCACTTCAGCAGGACTACCAACCTTGTCAGCTCTTGAGAGGAACATGCCTAAATTTCTTTGAGGCATTTCACAGGTGTTTCCCTGTTAGTTTCTAATACATCAGCAGCCTCTGGCTCTTCTCTGTTGCTCAAATCTCCATCTCCTTCCTCTACTAAATCCAGTTTAAAGCTCTCCGTGTAAGTCTGGCCAACTTGTTGGCAAAGACTTTCTTGCCCTGCTTGGGCAGGTGAATCCCATCAGCTGCCAAGAGACCAGACTTCTCAAAGGTAGATTAGTGGTCATAGAAGCCAAAACCTTGAGTATGGCACCAGCCACACAGCTAGGCATTCACCTCTTCAGTTCATTACCTCCTTCCTCTCTATGGGAGGACAGAGGAGAACACCACCTGTGCTCCTGGTCCCTTTTAACGTTGCTCCAAGGGATATATAGTCTCTTGATGGTATGAAGTTGCCTCCTTGCAGTATCGTTGGACCCTACGTGGAATAGTAGGAGCAGATGGTAATCTGTAGGATTTGCCGGGCTTGATAGCTTCTCAGTGACATCGTGAAATTAGTGTTAATACAGCTCTCCTCACTATTCAGAGGCAAATGTCTTGTTATAGTATGTGGTCTCAAAGACACTTAGCAGTAATACTAAAAAAAACCCCACCCCTCTGAATATGTATTATAGGTAAAGCCTTGTTTTAGATTTCTTTATGTGTGATATTAAAGATTTTAATTTTATTTCCAGCGCTTTACAATATTGGAGACATGGTTCATGCAGCACGAGGCAAATGGGGTATTAAAGCCAATTGTCCATGTATTAGCCGGCAGAACAAATCGGTGTTGAGACCAGCTGTCACTAATGGAATATCACAGGTATGTAATTTGAGGCTGAAATTGCCTTGTTTGACATTGTATTTCTAAGATCTATTAAAACATGAGGTCCTGCAGACTAATCTATCATGAAGCATAAACTTAATTTTCTCCGTGTGTATTCTGAGTGTTTTAGCTTAGCAAAAATCTTCTGGGACAGTTTTCAGGGACGTGTGTTTCAACTGTTATTTACTAAGTGGATATTTGGGCTAATACTTTTATGTGGAAGTTGAGTAGGAAGCCATTCAAGTTGATGCTGTATCTTGAAACAAACCACTATGACTAGCTTGCAACATGTGCATTTATTTTGTTCCGCTTCCGGAATGTTATGCGGAATCTAGAGCAGTTTTGTTATTGTTCACACAAAAGTCCTCCTGTAAAAAAAGAAATCAAAAGGCCTGGGCTTGTGTTAAAAGATGATGTGTTAAGAATTCACACCACAATACAAGCTCTGATGCACACAGAGAAGCAGCTCCTGTACTCTGCTGCTACATAAGCACAGAGAAACTCTGCTGTGCTCTTGAAGCAAATGAACAAACAAAAAATAAATGCATTGGATAACTAAAATGCCTCCCAAGTCAAACTCTTCCCTTTATTCAACATTTAGCAGTTGTTTATATTTTTGTTTTAGCTTCCAACTGTAAATACTAGTGCATCAGCTTCTGGGAACGAGAGCACCTTTTCCTCTGGAGCAGGGACAGCAGGAGTGGGGCAACCAGAAATGGACACTGCTCCAAAATCTGAAGCAGCTGATAGTAGGATAGAAGAATCTGCAAAAACAGAGACGTTACCAACCAATAACACTGGTGAAATAAAGACTAACAGACCACTCTGTCCAGAAACAGCTCCATCATCAGCCTTACACTGGCTTGCAGATTTAGCAACACAAAAAGCAAAAGAAGAAACAAAAGGTGAGCAGAAGACATACCCTCTGGAGTTGGAATTAAAAGATAAATGATAACTTACTGCTTGGTTGCTGTTTTTTGTGAGAGTGCCTAGCCCTAAATAGAAAAGAACATGGTCATTTTTCTTCCTTTGCCTCTTAGAACAAGTTTTCTTTTACACGCCTAGAAATATACAAAGCTGGAAAGATGATGATATAAATGAAGATAAAAATATTGTCACTCCGAGTTTATTTCAGTGCCAGTTCTTGTATTTCTTTTCTAAGTAATAAGCAGCTGGTATCCTGATATAAAATGGTGGTAATTAATTTCAGATGCAGCTTTGACACTTTATTTAAGTTATTTTATTAAAGCTGTTTTGTGTGCTAGGGGCAGAGTGCATTTCTGAAGAATTGAGAGAGTAGAGTCCACTTGGAGGGTCAAATGAAAGCTTAGAACTTCTTTAATATTCAATAGTTTGAGTGCGATTCTCAATATAAAATAACTGTTTACAGAATATGCCTCCCAGCTGTCAGAGGTAGCATGACTAACACAGGAATTCTTCTTGTCCATACATCTAGCATGAACTACTTTATATGTCATTGTTAAATGTTCATGACGGTTCCACTAGTTTTGCAGGGGTTAGTCACTGTAGTATGTTGACTACAGTTAAAATCTGAAACATTTCATATTGAAACATTAATTCAGAAAGTCAAGGAGATGTTTTTTAATTGAGTTTGTTGCAGAGTTGTGTTTTCTTGTTCAGATCAAATCTACTGTGTTATTCAAAACCTTACCAGCATACTAAAGGTAAAATCTATCTGAAGTATGCAATGGCTTTGATTCTCTTTGACGTGCCTCACTCACTGTTGCAGTGATAATTTACATTTATCACAAGATTCTGTCAATATCCTATTTAATGCAAGAGCAAATAATTTCAGAGAACTTTGTGATCATTTAAACTTTCCCTTTTATTCTTTTTTTTTTTTTAATGTTGATATTTATCTTGCAGAATCAGGATCATTGAGGTCAGTGCTTAATAAAGAATCCCACTCGCCCTTTGGATTGGATTCCTTCAACTCCGGTACAAAGGTTTCCCCACTAACCCCAAAGCTGTTCAATAGCCTCTTGTTGGGCCCTGTGACATCCAGCAGCAAAGCTGAAGGCTCCAGCCTCAGAGACCTGCTGCACACGGGGCCGGGAAAGCTTCCTCAGGTCCCGCTTGACACGGGAGTCCCCTTTCCTCCCGTTTTTTCTGCAGCTTCTACGGTAAATAATTTTGTATTCCTTCAATGATACCTGTTCTAGGAAAGAATTGCATGGGGATTTAGCAGTTTTCATCTAAATGTTTTTATAGTATCTTATTCTTAAATGTTGAAACAAATGCAGTATCTCACCAAGGCTCACCTCCCCACAAAGTTGTAGAGAATTGTGGTGCTAATTGTTAGTTTGTGGTTTGGTTTATTACTGCTCTGGAGAAGCTATTCCTTGCAAGGTACCAAGAAAGTTAGTTAAATGCAGCCTTTAAATTGTTTAAATTATAATCAGCATCCCTATAAAAGCTCACTTTAAATTCCACATCTTCAAAAATATTGTAAGAGCATACCACAGAAAAAGACAAAAACCTATAAGCAAATCAGTTCCTTAAAAAAACTTAGGTATACTGGAAAGGCATTTAAGGTAGAATATGAATTTAAGAAATTATGGTACAGTTGCTGTTTCTGGATGCCTTTTCTGGAATAAGGATACTTTGTTTCTCTTCATTCTGGAAAAGAGAATGCTTTGGGGATCTGATTGATCTTATTTTGCTGTAGAGAATATGGAGGTATTCCTTTTACAAGGATGCATGGTAAAAGGGCAAGAGGCAAAGGACACAGGTTGCTTCAGGGGCAATTCTATCTAGATATAAGAAAAAATTCCCTCTTAACGTTCAAGCAGTGGAATAGGCTGCTTCTGAGAAGTGATGTAATCTCCTTCCCTGAGAAGTTAAGGTTTGGCTTGATCCAGCCCAGGGTGACTTAACCTGATTTCAGCAGGAAGTTACACCAGATAATCTCTAGGTCTTCTTTCTGACTTAAACTCTTCTATAATTCTGGGGAATATTGCCTACTGAATCTTCAGTTATGAATAGTGTTATGTTTTAGACTGATAGTTTTGCATATGGTAAATTTTCTGTTCTTTCTGGATACACGCCTGTCTCTGAGCTCATTTGTTTACTGTTGCATGCTTTTCTAATAGCAAGAAAAAAAAAATCTGAAGAGAGCAGATATGCATTAATATGTATGCTGTTGCAAGACTAAACTTACCTCTGGATTTACATCTTCTAGGGGCCCAAAGGTAAAGCCAGCCTGCCTAACTTCTTAGATCATATCATTGCTTCTGTGGTGGAAAATAAGAAGACGTCTGATGCTGCAAAACGAGCTAGTAATATAGCTGACACACAGAGAGAGGTGAAGGAAATGGTAATGGGCTTAAATGTACTGGATCCACACACTTCCCACTCTTGGCTGTGTGATGGTAGACTCCTTTGCCTTCATGATCCTAGCAACAAAAACAACTGGAAGATCTTCAGGGAGTGCTGGAAACAAGGCCAGGTGGGTGATGACAAATAGCCAACCCTTCTGCTTATAAGTATCCTGAAAGTTTAACCTGTACCTTGGTTATCGACGAGTCCATTCAAATTTTACCAATTGCTCCTGAGTGAATGTGATGAATGAACATTTCAGCTGTAGCACAAGAGACGGGGGACACAGCAGCCCTGTCTGCTCCATCTGTACTGACTCAAGCCCGTGTGCCCTTGCACGTTGACCTTTTCTCAGCTTACCAGCATGAGAGTGTTTGCTGTGACAGCCTTTTTTAGTTGTGGTATGATTTATGCAGAACCTGCTCTGCTACAGCCCAGTAGCGAATCTACTCTGATTTCCTCCATGCATCCTAGCATCTACCCCATACTTGATGCTTTATAGCCTCAGGGAAAGGTCCATTCCTTCCAGCTGCAGCACGTACAAGAATAAAAGTGCTGCAGACAGTAATTTCTGCTGAAATTTTTTGGTGTA
This sequence comes from Limnodromus scolopaceus, assembly GCA_028565335.1. NCBI lineage: Eukaryota > Metazoa > Chordata > Aves > Charadriiformes > Scolopacidae > Limnodromus > Limnodromus scolopaceus. The sequence continues at coordinate 40,110,196 of JAOXNO010000052.1, read as the reverse complement.
CTTGATGTAGTGTCTCATCCTGAACCTACAGCCTGTGTGTACCCAAGTATTGTTTTGAACTTGGCATCTCATGTATTGAGCACTCTCCTGGATTGTCTGAAGGGTCATCAACTAGTTAGGCCTTCAGTCAAGAGACTCGATCTTAGACCTGTTGCCAGCGTAGCCACTCCTTCAGATCTCAATCCATAGTGCTACAGCTTAGACTTCTCCAGAGATTCATAAAGTTTGGCCTGGTCAGACAAGCTGAATCTTAAAAAAAGGGGCAAGTATCTGCTGTTGCAGGGGAAGTGAACCCATAGCTGTAACAGAATGTGGTGTCCATCAGTGTTCAAATTGAGTTCTTGGCACTCAGTTCTGCAGCTACCTGTGATGAGGGGAGGGCCATCTGTCAGTCTGGCTTCGGTAAATTTGGCCAAAACCACGACAGCTGACTACTCTGAATTGAGACCATTGGACCTAGACAGTTATGTCCATCATTGCCTTTTCTGGAGAAGTCCTTTTTGCCAGCTGTTCTGTTATTATTGTGCTAATGCTCTTGGCACTCACATTCTGTACTTATTTGTGGTTGCTCACAAGATGTGCTGAGCTGTAGTGGAGGAACAGATCAGGCCGCGTGTTCCTCTCCTGGCATTCAGGGCCCATTCCTGCCAGAAGTAGAGTACTTTTTGGTTGTTTAGCCTGTCCCATGGGACTGCACGTTCTCTGGGTCTCCTGGGCACAAGGATAACTAGCACATAGCCATGAGAACTGCGGAGAGGATTGTGGCATCACCAACCACAAAGTTACCAGTTCTTGTTTCTGACTCCTCTAGCCAGCTCCTAACAGGTGGAAGAGCACCTACTGTGCAGCACACCCTCATTGTCTGACTAGAAACTTAGCTTGCTGCTGCTATTGCCAGATTTCCCCCTAATTGCAGCTACCTTCTTGTCCTGATTCTTTTAGTAGTACAACAAGGATCTCATCTCTTTTTTGAACCTGTTGCATCTTTCTGATTTCTGGAAGGTTTCAGATCATTCTTTTGCAGTGCTGTGGTGTCAGACTGTGCCTGACTTGGCAAAGAGCTCCTTAGTTTCTGGTCAGTATACTCTGATAATTTTCTCAACCCTTTTTGTCAGCAAATAATACTGTCTCTCTGAGGAGGATCATAAGTATTTTGGAAGCTACTTAGAAAAGATGTTGCTTGTCAGTTTCTCTGCAAATGAGACTGGCTAATTACCAGGTGCAAGATGCTGCACTTGGCTGTAGGGTTCTTGGCTGTTAATGAATCCTGAGAGACTTCTTATGGAGTCCAGACATGTGATTCTGTCCTTCTTTCAGATGTGCAGCTTGCAGTATGCATCGCCTTCCAAGCTAGTGCACACTCTGAGGCTCTGGCCACAATTGTCATGCTCATGTACTATTCATGTTAAAAGAGAAAATTCTTTTCCCTTAATGTTTGGCTAACGAATGCCACTCCTCCAGCATTATGCAAAAGAGCAACATTTTCCAACTCCTTTGTCTTGGAAATTGTCAGAAATAACTTAAACTCTGTCTTATCCCAGAATTCACCAGGAGACCACAGCATTAATTCTTTATGAAGTCATTTTTCAAGAGCATTTTAATCTCCTGAATGTGGGGATACTGTCAGGATTCTTATCCTGTAGCAACCTGTTCTTTTCTGAATTTTCATGCTAGGCTTTCCTCTTTTTTGAGATGCTAAAGATTTGCGGTGGTGTTAGGGATTTTTGTTTGTTTTCTTTTTGTAGTGTGAGAGCAGATCTGGCAGGAAATGTTTACCAGCCAAGTCCGCTGTCCTTTTATTTTGCAAATAGCTGTGTTCTTTACTAGAGAGAACATTTTCTTTTTTCTGTGAGAAGTTCTCTGCTGAATAGCTGGAAGAGTTCTATTAGGTTGAGTAGAATTTTTATGTTATTTTTTTTTTAATGGTTATATTCAAGTGGTCAAACGAATACAGCAGGGATCAAAATTTGTCGTTATTTTCCAGGCCTAAGCCTACCTGGCAACAGTTTCTGCCCATCCTCTTAAAGCTACTGTTATTCTACTCCTCATCCATGATTCCTAGGCTTTTGTAGAATATGATTAAAACCTTTCTGTTGCCTTATTCTTACAATTCCTGCTGGGATCATGGAATATATTTAAACTTGGGATCAGTGTTTCTGCTCTGTCATCATAGGGAGGTTTGCTGCTTGTCAGGGCCTCACATTTGGGACATAGTGGAAAGGCTGCCAAAGCTTGTCTGTCCCTCAGACATTTACTCTCTGCTACTCTTCCATATCGGCACGAACAATACTACTGGGGAGACCTGGGGAGTGTCAGGAGTGACTGTTCGGCTCTGGGAGTATTGTTCAAGGCCATAGAGCCCCGGTGGTTTTCTTAATCCTGCTGGTGAAGGGTAGAGGGTGCACTGATCCTGCATGTCAACCATTGTCTGTGCAGTTGGTTTTGACAGCAGAGCTTGTCAAACTCTTGTCAAACCATATGGTTATGGGAATCTCTTTGAGGATTGAGGAGTGCTTGGAAGAGATGGGATCCATCTAAGTGGGGCAAAAGCATCTTTGCCAACAGGCTTGCCAGCCTGATTAGGAGAGCTATAAGCCAGGAATGATAAGGGAGGGAGAGTATAACCAGCAATCAAAAAAGGGATTTGTTGATTGGGTTGCCAGGCAAGCAGTGTGGAGTGATTTGAGCAGGAGAAATCTCAGACTCAAAAAAATGGGGATGAAAGATGTCCACCTCAAACTTACGCACATAAGTAAGGAAATGTGTACATCATGGCATTGTGAGGAAAGCTCTCCTACCATTTCTGGGAAATCAGCATGGCTAGGTGTCTTTCTGAAGTGCCTGTGCACTAATGCAGATGCCACAAGGAACAAACATGAGGAATTAGTGTGCAGTTGCACGGGCACAATCTCATTGGTATGATGGAGAAGTGGTGGGATAGCTCATGCAGCTGTAGTATGGCAAGAGGATAGGTACAGGCTGTTCAGGAAGGACAATTCAGGAGTGACAGATCATGAAGACGAGGAAGGAGCATTTCTCTTTATGTGAGGGAGTAGCTGGAATGCATGAAAATACACAGGAATGGATGATGAGCTATTTGAGAGCTTGTGGGCCAGGATTAGTGAGCAGACTAACGTGGGCAATGTTGTGGCAAGTCTCTGCTGCAGGCCTGATCAAGAAAAAGTGAAAAGGCCTTCAGACGACTGGAGGAAGTCTTTTGTTCACGCTTTCTGGGCCTCATGGGGCCACCATGGTATCTGCTGGAGGGATAACACAACAGGTCACAGGCACTCCTGAAATTTTGTAGAGTGCATTGATGACAATATCCTGACAAGGAGCCACTTAGGGAAGGGTACTCTTTTGGACCTCACGCTTAAACACAAGGAAGAACTGCTTGTTGATGTAAAGGTAAGGGACAGCTTTGGCTGCAGTGACTATCAGGTGGCAGGATCGGGCTCAAGATCCTGAGAGGAGGGAGCAAAGCAAAAAAGCAACAGCACAAGCCCAGGCTTCAGGAGAGCAGACTTTCACCTTTTCAGGTATTTGCTTGGAAGAATCCCATGAGATATGGTCCTGAAGGGAAGAGGGACTGAGAAATGCTGGTTGAATCATGCTTAACCTGCCTTGTAGCCTTCTGTGATGAGATGACTGGCTTGGTGGATGAGGGCAGAGCACTGGATGGTTTTTATCTTAACTTTAGTAAGTCTTTTGATACTGTCATAATGTCATCAGACAAGCTGATGAAGTACAGACTGGCTAAGTGGACAGTGTGGTGAATTTAAAACTGACTGAAATGCCATGCTCAGAGCGTTGTAATTGCAGTCACTAGTGATGTACCCCAGGTCTGTATGGGGTTGAGTACTATTTAACATCCTCATTAATGACCTAGATGGGACAGTTCATACACCATCGGAAAGCTTACAGACGATACCAAACTGGGAGGAATGGCTGATGTGCCGGATGATGGTGCTGCTATTCAGGGGGACCTGGACAGCCTGGAGAACTGGACCAAGAGGAATCTCATGATGTTTAGCAAGGAAAAATGTGAAATCCTGCACCTCAGGAGGAATAACAGCCTGCAGCAGTATGTGCTGGGGGGCAGCCAGCTGGAAAGGACCTGGAAGGACCTTGGGATCACGGTGGACAAGGAGGTGACCATGAGCCAAGAATGCATCCTTGGAACAAAGAAGGGCAGCAGCATGCTGGGCTGCATCAGGAAGAGTGTTGTCAGCAGGTCAAGGGAAGTGATCCTCTTCACTGGTGGAGGCTTCACCTGGAGTGCTGTGTCCAGTGCTGGGCTCCCCAGTACAAGAAGGACGTGGTGGAGCAAGTCCAGCGAAGGGCCACAAAGATGATTAATGGGCTAGAGCATCTTTCATATGAAGAGAGGCTGAGATCTGGGGCTGTTCAGCCTGGAGAAGAGAAGGCTAGGGCGCTTGTGGGGAGGAAATCTTACCAACGTGCATAAGTACCTGATAAGAGGGAGTGAGGAAGAGGGAGCCAGGCTCTGCTCAGCAGTGCCCACTGACAGGGCAAGAGGCAATGGGCACAAATTAAAATCAAGGAAGTTCAACCTGAACGCAAGAAAGCACTTTTTTTTTTTTAGTGTAAGGGTGGTCCCTTCCAACCTAAATGTTTCTGTGGTTCTGGGGGGGTTTTTTGCCTTTTTTTCCCCACTGAAGTTGGCAGGAGTAAAGTTAACAACGCCCTTATTGTTTTCTTAAACCTCACTCTTCTGCAGTTGAGGTTTCACTGCTGTTTTCTAGAACTTAAGAGCTATGTTGTGTTATATTTGAAAACCAAGGCCATTGCATTATCCCCAAAGTTTTTTTTTTTTTTTCATTCGTTTCTGAATTAATAGTTGTCCTCGCTTAAGGACTAATATGGATACTAGTCCTGTTAGAGGCCATTGGGCAATCTAGGTGAAGCAGTGGTTAGTTACTAGAGTGTTTTTAAACAACATAACTTTGGAGTTCCTGGAGCTCTGTAGGTATATTTGCCTGATGGGAACATCTAGGGGCATCTGTGCTCCTCAGGATTGTACTGGCCTCTTCATGTGAGTAAACTCAAACCTTCAGGTCATTGTTAATGTATAGGGCACAGCCTGGAATTGATTCCAACGTGCACAGACATGTGAACTGTCATTCGAACATAGGTAGCAGTTACTAAACCTAGAGTTCTTCAGGTGGGATAGTCCATGTGCAAGTTCACTTCATACCCTCTTTTCCTTGAGTCTTGTAACTCTCTCTAGAGATTGTGGGGTGAGAGGAACTGATGAGGTCTTGGCCAGTATTGGGAGAATTGTCTGGTAGACCTTTTCATGGTATTGTCAGTTTAGCAAATGCCTTGAGCATTTACAGGGAGAGGTCACTCAAATCTCAGAGTGAAATGTATATATACATGGTTAACCTAAACATCTTAAAACCCCTTTTGCAAGTTAACAGCCACTCTTCTGCTACCTGGTTTTGTACTAGGGAATTAATGATGATCCATGATTATGCATAAAGAATGAGTGAAATAGTTAAAAACTCTTTATCAGAGTATGAATGTTTCATATGAGAAGGCTTTACTACAAAGGCTGTTTCTAGTGGTAGTTGCATTTGTCCTTAAAAAAAGGAGAGGTGGTGGGGCTCAACACCCTCTGTACTTACCAGGCAGATTGACTTTGGCTGCCAGGCCCCTGCCCAGCCGCTCTCTCACTCCCCCTTCTCAACAGGGCAAGGGGAGGAAATGAGGTGAGAAAGTTTGTGGGTCAAGATAAAGACAGGGAGGTAACTTAGGGATCGTTGTCACAGGCAAAACAGATTCAACTGTGAGCACGTAATTTAATTTATTGCCAATTAAAAATAGAGTAGGATGGTGGGGAACAAAGGAAAAGCTAAAGCTAAAAACACCCCCACCCACACTTCCTTTGTCCTAAAGGCTCAACTTTACTTCTTCATCACTGACTCTTCTACCTCCTCGTCCCCCAGCGCGGCACAGGGGGATGGAGAACAATGGGGTTTGCGGTCAGTTCGTAACACTTCACCTCTGCTGCTCCTTCCTCCTAACGCTTTTTCCATGCTCCAGAGTGGAATCCCTTCCACAGAACACTATTCTTCATGAACTGCTCCAGCATGGGCCCTCTCCATGGGCTGCAGTCCTTCAGGAATAGTCTGCTACGCTGTGGGTCCCCAACGGGCCACAGTCTCGGCCAAAAATGTTGCTCCTGCATGAGCTTCCTTCCAAGGACGGCAGCTCCAGCGTGGGCTCCGCATGGGCTGCAGCTTCCTTCAGGGAATCTCCCTCTGCTGCAGTGTGCAGTCCTCCACAGGCTGCAGTGTGGATATCTGGAGCACCTCCTCCCCCCAGCCCTTCACTGACCTTGGTGTCTGCAGAGTTGTTTTTCCCATTTCCCTCTCCCCCCTCCCGTCCCCTAAGCAGCTGCGGAGCATGTTTTACACTTTCTTATTATCACAGAGGTGCCACCAGCATCAATTATGGGCTCAGCTTTGGCCAGCAATGAGTCTCTTGGAGCCAGGTGGAGCCATCTGTGTCTATCACGGGGCAGCTCCCAGCCCCATCTCTCAGAGCCCACCCCAGCGCCAGCACCTTGCTGTGTAGTACACTTCCCTTGGGAGGTCTGATACAATACTGCTTCTAAGGCAACTGCACATGGACTGGAGCTGAAGTTTGCTTTGACTCTGGTTATTTGTTTGATGCACAAAAATCAGACATGGACGAAAATAGATTTGTGGTATCTTTTGTATGATGCTAGCCAGGAGTCTCAGCTCTTAAAGTTTGGCTGCATGTGTAAGAAATTTGGTTATGGTGGAGTAAGCATTCATCTTTGTATTCTCAGCCCGTGCTGGTATCTGGTGTCCATAAGAAGTTGAAGTCAGAGCTTTGGAAACCAGAAGCTTTCAGCCTGGAATTTGGAGATCAAGATGTAGATTTGGTGAACTGCAGGAACTGTGCCATAATTTCAGACGTGAAAGTGCGTGACTTCTGGGATGGCTTTGAGATAATATCTAGTAAGTAATATCTATGGCTGACTAGTTTAACTGAGCAGTTTGTCTTGCTACCTTCAATTCCTCCTTTTCCACCTATTTTATCAAAAAATAATATTTTTTTAAAAATCCAAATAGCTATTCATCTCATGCTAAGAAGCCTTTGCTCCTTAGTTGTAGCGCACCCTAGAAAATACTTTATTGGTGAAGATTAAGGCAGGGCTGCCCAAGAAAACTTTATCTGTACTACAGCATTGTTGGTGTGTGTTACTTTCATGTGTCAAAAGATGATTCATTTCATGGGAAACTACTTTTTTTTGAACATTCCTCAGTGAAATTAATCATCAGTTACCATTATAAAGACAGTAAGTAAATTGACTACCCTTACTCTCCTTCCAACCTCAACATTTATTGTAAAACTAAAGGGAACCCGCAGAGCTAAAATGGACTGAGGCTTTTGATGCTAATACTCTGACTTGGTGGAATGTATCAACTAAGTAAACTTGACATTGCAAATTATTTTTATAGTAGATCATCTGCAATTACAAATACAAGTTTATCTGTATTATGAATAGCAATGCCGTATGTGTACCTCATGTTATAATTACTTAATGCTTGAGTTCTTTGAGAACACCTTCCGTCAAGTGTGGATGTGGAAGCGGAAGCTAACCAGCTAAAGTTCCTCGTGCTATAACTGGTCAGATTAAAGAGCTTCTGAAAAGCAGAGTGCTCTTTTTCAGATTGTATATACCTAGATCAGAGTCGTCTTATATTTACAGATGTTAGGGTTGTAATGGTTCACTGCAACGTTGCTGACTTTAGCATTGTGTATAAAAATGTTTTCTGTATTTATTGCTTTGTGCACGTAGCAGAAATGGTGAACTATTGGATGGCATAGTGGAATCTTTGTTCAACAGCAAACAAAATGATAGATTTGTAGGCCAAGAATATTCTCTTCCCTAGTCATTTCCCAGTCAAATAGCTCCCAACTTTTGACCTGTTTTTATATGATTCCAAGTACAGAGTCTCGTATTTTGTATGTTAAATTTCATACTGATTCTGTTGTTACTTCAGAAATAAGTGGCCTAGAAGGATATAACAGTGTGGTCTTTCTGTGTATTAACGATAACTGGGAAACTTCACAAACTGTGCTTGGGACATTTATGAAAACAGTTAATGTCTATGGGTCAAGTTATCTTTCAGAAATGTTATGTGTAGTTTGTCTTCAGGCAGATATGCTCCTTTCAGCTACATCAGCTGCTGCCTTTCTTTCAGACAGTGCCTTTACCACATCTTGTATGAGAAAAGTTAGTGATCTGGACTGGAAAACCTGATGGCTTTTGCTAGTTTGTTTTAAATACATTTTATTTAGTGTTTTTCAGCCATGTGCAACCTTCAATTTAGAAGAGTATTGTTTGCTACTGCTGCAGAGATTTCACACACTAACTTATATGAAAACTGTTTGCAAATTATATTAATGCTGCTGACTTCTCTGTATTACATGAATTTTGGATTCCTCAAATAAGTGGCTGGTTCACACACACACACCGCTCCCGCATTAAGTTATTGAAGAGATGTAGAACAGCCACTGAATTTGGAGGTGTTACTGAGATAATCCCTTAATTATGCCATATGATACTGTAGTTAAAATTAACTTGTGCGGTTTACTTCTAATATCTTTGAGTTCTAAGTGGACTTTTGGCAGATCTAACTTTTTGGTTTGATCCTTCTTAGACCTGCTTTTCTTTGCTGATCAGATGTTTTCTGGGTTTTGTCCAGTTTTGCGTAACTTGTCAGATCTGTGTGTTTTCCTCCAGGTAGCTCTTCACTCTGTCCTTTGTGAATAGCCTCTCTACAAGTTTCTTCTCCTTGTTGGGAACAAAGATCCTTGATGTATTCAAAATCTTGAATACAGGAAGTTCTGAAACTAAATTCAAGTCCTTGAGCTTTTCAGTTCACTTGCCTCTCTAAAATCCATAGCTCATCAAAATATGGTTTCTTTAAATCAGTCACTTTGGTTTACATAGCTGCAGTTCTTAATTCCTTTTAATTTCAATAAAGTAATTTTTTATATTGCAAACTAAGGTTGTCTTCTGTAGCCTGTTGATAGATAACGCAGATGTGATTCAAAGGGCTCCAAGTGGTAGTTTCTTAGATGTGCTTTCTCTTCTGGCACTGTCAGTAGCTCTGCTGCGTCTGGGTGAGATCGATCACTTGTTGTTTGGCTGACAATCTATGGTAAGGTAGGAAGTGGTGAAGGATGTTACTTCCTGGGGAAGAGGGGATATGAAGGTGTCAGATGGCAGCACACCTTGTTTTCCAGCTGATGGCTTCTTGTAGAGTTGTGAAGAATCTGGTAGAAAAGTGATGGTAGTAAGTGTTACGCTGAGTTGTCTCAGCTGCTGCGCGTACCCCTCCAGGTACACTCTCTCAGCCATTGTAACACCTGTGGCAAAACAGCATTTGATGTGGTCAGTGCTGTCATATTAGTACATCCACTGTTGCGTATGTAATGTCACCTTTCTGTGCTACCAGCTTTCTATTACCAGTCAGGACTCACGTGCAACTCTTGAAGTGAAGAACAAATGTTTGAATTCAGCACCCTGCTAATTTGAGTGCCTCCAGCAAAGAAGAATTAAAAAACCCAAAGGCTGTCATCTTCATTAACCTTGCAGCTTTTTTGAGTGTGGTATACCATGGTTTCTTGCTTGATACTGAGGTTAGGGTTGATTTCAGAGCACAAACCAGTAACTTTAACTTTATAGAAGCACCACTCCTCTTGAAAAATAAAACTCCTCTAGACTTCGGTAAAAGTAGTGAAGCAGAATGCTTTGGAAAGGCTTGCTTTCGAAGTTGAATACAAGCTAATCTAAAACTTGGCAGCTGTGCAAGATCTGTCACACTTTTACTGCAGGTAATGATACCTATAGCTAATTGTTAAACTGTTGTTTGGTCACACTATGATAATGCTTGGAAGCCCAAATGAAAATCAGGATCCATTTTGCTGTGCAATGTAAGAGGTCTTGCTATAAAAGACTTCCCGCTTAAACAAGGTAATGGGCTGTGGTAAAAAGATACTACATGAAGAAATCCTAATTTGTTTCTTGCAGAACGGCTCAGGTCTGAGGATGGTCAACCAATGGTACTGAAGTTAAAGGACTGGCCTCCAGGGGAGGACTTTAGAGATATGATGCCTACAAGGTCAGTACACCTCAGTATCAATGTCTACAGAACTGCTATAGCACTACAGGAGGAAAACATGCCTTTGTTCTTTTTGCTGTCTAGGTTTGAGGACTTAATGGAAAATCTTCCTCTTCCTGAATATACCAAGAGGGATGGTAGACTGAATTTGGCTTCCAGGCTGCCAAGCTACTTTGTCCGTCCTGACTTGGGTCCCAAAATGTACAATGCCTATGGTATGTGAGAACAGTTCACAGATGTTGATTTTTGTGACTCTTTATTATATTTTATTATACTTAGGCTGCAGCATTAATCAAAACTCAGTGTTTATCCTAGAGCATGCTGTCATTTTTTTTAAATTGGGCCTGCGATCTAGTCCTGTGGTAGTCCTCTCTGTCAGATGTACCCTTTTTGCTTTGTGGTTTCCAAGAGATATACATATGGTAAGTTAAGTTTGCAAACAGTTATTATTTAATACATATAAAAAGTGTCATACCCATACAGGTTTCAAGGAGAAATTAATATCTTTTTGAGACCAGTTGATAAATTTGAGAGGAAAATTGGCCAACTTCTGGGTACTTTGATCTGTGTGTTCTTGTTTCTGACCAGGGCTGTAATTTTCTTCATTCATGTCTAACAACACAGACAACATGTAAACAAAACCCTCGCCATGTTCGGTTTTGTTCTTTTAAGACTGTAGTTAAATAGTAGGTAAAGAGCATGCAATTGGAGGAAGCCTTTGTCTGAACACACAGCCTGCATGGAGCCGTGAAGTATTAAACTTTCAAATGATTGTCAATATAGCAGAGATGAACAAATAATGCATGTTGTATCAGCTTAAATTATATCAGTTCCTGAATGTACTGACTTTGAGGTCATGGCCAAAAGCAGGTTTGGAGACTTGTAATTTAAAACCAATTATTGTTAAAGTTCCAGGGTACTTCTAAGTAACTGATTGATTTGGAATCATATCTTACTTAAGAGTAAGATACATTGCATTTAGAGTAGTTGCTCTTTGTATATACTGAAGAATGTCAAGTGATACTGATGAGGAAAAAGTTGCAGCTGTCTTACAAAGCAAGTACATGCAAGCCAACTTAGCCTAATGTAACTTCTGTAGTTCTCTTTGAATATTGATGAGACGGTGTTGCAGGGCTTTTAAGGTTTGACTTTCCAATTATAGATACACCTACAGTAACAACTTGCCTGAGGACATGAAAGATTTTTCATTGTTTTGTCTTTTTAAAAAAATGTTTTTGCTCAGTGGATTAGACTTAAGTCGTAAACCAACATACTGTGGTTCTGAGAAAGTGTTTGTGGTATCATTTTGGGGTTTTTTTAGCAGTATGACATCACAAATAAAAGTTAAATAAATAGGGAGTTGTGAATTTAGGCAAATTAAGCTTATTCAGTATTTAATGGTGTTCAGCAGGTTGGTTTATGTATTACTTGACATGTGAGTTGAGTGAAGGCAGCTGTACACCAAAGAGTTTATGCTGTAATCAAGCAATATATATATCTGGGTGCAGCAAGAAGCAAAGGTAATTAGGCGATGGCTAAATTGTCTTTGTGTATTGCTAGCTGCTAGCAAGGGAAGGAATTGATTCATTTTGTTGAATTTATTTTAAATGTCAAAGTTTTCTTTTCCTTTGTATTAGAGTTTGTGGAGAGAGTGTTGACGGTACTTTTTTTAGCATAGAATGTAACCCTCTGCTGTTTGATCCTTCTTAGAGGTATAGGTCTTGGTCTGAAGAAAGAAAGTATTACACTTTGTTTAATTTCAAGTGAAAAGTTTCAAGAAAAAAAATTAGCTTGGTCTGTCATCAAAAACAGTTTGCTCCTAGCTGCTTTGCAGACAAATTAAAGGGTGGGCCTGGATATAAAAACAGTAATTCTGTCTATTGTGAATGAGAATAACCTTTCTAGTGTATTAAATGTATTTTGGTTGTAAATATATGGCTTTGTTTTCCGAGTATGTGGGGGAAAAGAGTTTTCAATAGTGGGGTAAAGTCTTCCCTGTACTTAGCATTTTAAAGCATTGAGTTAGAAAAATTGTGACTGAAGCCTGATTCTTAAAGTGATGCTCAGTTACCTAAATAAAAAGACTATTTACAGAAGTTAACTGTGAAGAACTCTTAATCCATTCAACAGGTTTTGTTTGTAAAGGACCCTTAAATATTGACCAATTTTTATATATAAATACCTGAACTGTTTAACATAAGACTTGCCATTGATGTTGTATTTGTATTTCCCAGCATACTCTGTGTGACTTAGACCACTAGCAAATAATTAAGGAAAGAATGACACTTAAATTATATCCTGCTGCATCTGGCAAAGCACAGTTTTAAAGTGGAAGCTGTAAGGACCCTTGCTTGAGGGCAGTAATTAACCTATCTTTTGTGAATTTGGCCTGCTTTTTTAACCTATATGTTATGTTTACCCATATTTGTATTTCAGTTATGCTTTCTTAAAGTTCATGTCTAAATTAGCTACTGGTTAGCTACTGGTTTCTGGTCCATTAGGAGAGGTACTGTGTAGTGAGTTCAGTTCCTGTGCCCAGAAGCTTATATTTTAAATAGAAAAGACATATATATGATGTTGTCCTAAAATATAACCAGTAGTCTTGCAGTCTTTCTTACGTTAGTGTTTGGTGATACAAAGATTTTTTTAATATTTTAATATTTTTCCCCGTGTTACTTGCTAGGGGAGACGGTAAAGCAAAAGTAGAGAGAGTGCTATTGAAGGGTCAGAGGAAGAGAGAAGAATGTGTTATATGAGAAAGTGAAAGAATTAAGCAGCAAACATTTGAAATCTTTCTCCGTTACTCGTAGCTACTTGAGAAAGGAGTAAGATCATCCAGTGCATAAAGGTATAAGCAATTGAGACTCAGCAGGCGTTTGTCCTTACTAAATTGTAATCTGAATTGTTAAAGATGAGTTGGACAATAATTGCTGTGAATTCAACTGATCATATGGATTTTACAGCTGACTATGCGAAAATAATGAACTGCTAGAGGCTTACGCTTGTAACAGTCCCGTGACTTGCTGCACACAGTGTGATCCTGGTGCCACTTACAGCAGTCAGGGTTTCTCTTGTACCTCCAAGCAAAGGAAAACAGCGCCAAAGAATGACTACTAACTGTATTATGAAAGCTAAGTTCCCTACTATGACTGTATAAATGACCCTCAGAGAGATAAAATTGTAAACTACACATTCAGACTTTGTTTCTAAAATGCTTGTTTTCTCATGACTTGGGTAAACTATTTTTTCTACTTCTATTTCTTGTAAAATAAAAGTGCAAGTTATCAGTAAATTTTTTACTTATGCCACACATGACATAAAAATAGCTAATTCAGCTGCCCTTTGACATTGGTTTCTGCTCTCATCACTGTGTAAAGTTAGCTTTCTAGAAAGATCTTGCAGACAGGTTATTTCTGTAACAGCTAACATAGAATTTGATTTTATTTTACACTCTATTATAGGCTTAATTACTGCAGAAGACAGACGAGTTGGTACCACAAACCTGCACTTGGATGTGTCTGATGCTGTTAATGTCATGGTGTACGTCGGGATTCCCATTGGGGAAGGAACCCATGATGATGGTAATGTTTGAGGAAAGCTGTTTTCTGTCCATTAAATATTAATTGTGTGTGTGTGAGAAAGAAGACTATACCTTTTATTGTTTAAGCTTGTCATACCTATGAGATAGAACCTGAATATACAAGGCAGTTTGCGACATCTGCTGTACATATTTAAAAATGCAGTAATGCTTCATTGGTTCCCAACTGTGGAAGCAGCGGAGCGCTGCTATAAATTAGATACCTCCCTGAAGAAAGGAGGAGAAAGGGTGATAAGTTACTCTTTGTTCTCCTTATATTTGAATGATTACAGTTAGTTCAGTTTGAATTCATGACTGAGCTTTGTGATTAGCTCTCAGTTGACACATTTCCTGAATTTTGTTAAGATGAAGCTTGATGTGCTTAGAAAGGGCACTATATGATGCAGCAGTTGCAGTAGCAATACGACTGGATTTAGTGGCTTAAAATGCTCTTTCCTATGTCAAAAATCAGAAGCTTTGTAATCATATCACTTTTATGGGCATTCCCCTTTCAGAGGTTTTGAAAACGATTGATGAGGGAGATGCTGACGATGTAACAAAGCAGCGAATCCATGAAGGAAGAGAGAAACCTGGAGCATTGTGGCACATCTATGCTGCCAAGGATGCTGAAAAGATACGGGAACTTCTCCGGAAGGTACATTGGTTACAAAGGAGGCTTGATTCTATAGGATTCCTTGGCAAGGTTGCCTAGAGCAGCTGAATGGTACAAATTGCTACCAGCATCAGGTGCATCGGTATTCTGATGCTGTCTTTGAGGACATTAATAGTTACTATGTTCCCACGTTTTCAGCCTGGTCTAGAATCCTCATAGTAATGCCCATGTCACTAGTTAAGACCTAAAGGAGCTTAGTGAAAGTAATGTCAACCTTGAAATTGTTTGTTATGTTTTTTGGTACACAGCTTTTTGTGAGCCAGCAATATCAAGGTGCTGGGTCATGGTTTCACCCCCACCTCATCTCTTGTTCCTAGGTTGGAGAAGAGCAAGGCCAAGAAAATCCCCCAGATCACGACCCCATTCATGACCAAAGTTGGTACTTGGACCAGACCTTACGAAAGCGACTCTATGATGAGCATGGTGTACAAGGCTGGGCAATAGTACAGTTCCTTGGAGACGCTGTGTTCATTCCTGCAGGTGCTCCCCATCAGGTAAAGTCTGACAACTCTAGGCCGTGCTAACAAAAAGAATAGAATTTGAGGCACAACAGAACTGCAACTTCAAAATAACTCTTAGTTAGTATTGCCGACATATTCTTTTTTCTATGTATGCAATTCTTACAGAAACTATTTGAATTGGATCTTAGTCATTATAGTAGTAAAAATTTTATAAATACCTGAATGACATGTAGAATACTGTGATGGAATTAAGAAAATAAAAATTAGGGGGAATGGTGGAGAAAAACTTCTTTTTAGTTAAACTTTAGCCAAAGGAACAGAATTCCAAAAAAGTGTGGAGAACAGTAGAGAACTTTCTTTAGGGAACGCTCACGTAGAATAGAAAACGTGAGATATCATGTATTTTGTTCTGGTTTTACTGTTAAACACAATTCTGTGTGACATCAATTAGGCTTTAGTTCCTATTTCTGTAAAGTACATGTGAAAGAGCCTAACATGGGGGGGAGGGTGTTGGGTTGGTTTTTTTTTTTTTTTTTTTTTAGGTTTTGTATGGTTCATTCAATCTTGATGTATCTGTCATTTGTTACGGGCTTTTTTTAGGTCCATAATTTGTACAGCTGCATTAAAGTGGCAGAAGATTTTGTATCTCCAGAACACGTGAAGCACTGCTTCCGTCTGACCCAGGAGTTCAGGCACCTCTCTAACACTCACACAAACCATGAGGATAAACTGCAGGTAAGCGTTTCATGACAGTAGCCGCTAAATATATCCTGTGTTTTGCCCAGAACTAGAAACATGTGGTTAATGATTTAAGAAAAAGTAACAACTTTCCACAACTTCAGAGGGTCTTATTTGATAAGTATTTAAAAAATAATTAATGCACCTATGTCTGCAGTATTATGTAAACAAAAATTAGTAATAAACTTTTGGATTTCCAGAGAACGTTCCTACTATTGGACTAGTGCATGGTATTAATAAGGTTTTAAATGGCTGAATCTTGAATGGCAGTGAAGTGTGCGTTCTTTAAATGGGAAAATTAAATATGTTTTGGTTTGAAGAAGTGTGACTGGTTAAACTAATAGAAGAATGTAACAACTTATGTTAATTCTCCCAAACAATTCAGTGAAAAATGGCTATAAATTTCTATATGGATTTGCACAGGATTTTAAAAGAAAGCAGAAGTAGGATCAGCTCTTGTTATGGGGATCCAGCTTCTAACACTGTACCTCTTTGGCTGTAGTAATACAGATGTGGAAGTGTTTCTGAAAATAAATAGGTTGTAAATGAATAATGTTTATTATTAAAAAAAAAAAGTAACTGCTAGCAAAGTAGAACTCAGTACTCCCGTGGAAAGGAATACTGGTTGTATTTGTGCCTTGCAGCCAAACTTTATTGGTTTTCTTTGTAATTTTTCATGTATATTTTTATAGTATTTATAGAAACGCTTGTTTATATTTTGATATGTATATTAAAAATTACAGAGACCAACTGACAAATTAATTATACAAAAGACAGATCATATGTAAATCAGGAAAAAATGATGGTGCTTGCCAGTTAGTTGAGCAAGTGCAATTAAGCTACTCACTTAGAGGTGAAACTGTTCTATTCAATCCCTAGGAACTGAACTAAAATCATTTAGATCAGAAAAATCAGCAACAAGATAGAGCTTTGATTGTTAAATAGCTGAGTATGGAACAAATTGCTGTGAGTACTAGTGGATTTTTCATCTCTGATCTTGCTTGCTTTCTGGAAGATGCACAAATTAAAAGAATTTCTAGCTTCCATACAAAGACAACAGGATGATGATTTGTTGCATCATCTTAATTTACATAGGGTTAAACCATATGATTTTTTTGCTTCTTTTGGGTTTGATTCATGTGAATCTGTAAGTGGCTTGGATCACGAGGACTCCATAGTGTAATTCTTCCTAGCTCTCACAAAAGAGACTTTATCTTAAAATAATATGAGTAAATATCTGTTGTTGGGTGACTAGAAAATGGGTTAATAAATCAGTGCAGGTGTCTTAAAATATTTGTCGTGTAACCATGACAGTTAAAATTTGTGCTGTTGATATCCTGAAGCGGTGATAGTATATACTTTGTGTGTGCTTGCCAGCTATCAGGAATTCGGTTGTCAAAACTGATTGTGTAGGTGTGCAAGACTCTCTGTGTTAGTCTGTAGAAGCTGATTTTTTTTTCTTTCCCTGTTACAGGTGAAGAACATTATCTACCATGCAGTGAAAGATGCTGTTGGCACACTGAAAGCTCATGAATCCAAACTAGCTAGATCGTAGGAACTGCTAATTCCCAAGGCCCTGTGAAGTCAGCCTTCTGCTCACAGTCTGTCCAGGGACTGCGCACGACTGTCTCTGCCGGAGCGGAGGCTTCGCCCAGAGCTGGTGTGGTCAGTATTACACACACTCTTCAGCCCCTGTTTTCTACGCTGCCTCAACACTGATGGTCTAATGGAAGGTCGCACTGTTACATGCAGAATTCTAGATTCTAACGAAAGGTGCCATGTCCCTTTCCTGTGGCCTTTTGCAAATTGGAAGAACATGGAAACCACTTGGTGTTCCTGCATATTATGATTAGAAATGGTATAAAGAGTGTGGATGGTTTTTTTCCTCATGCCTAGTTAGTCTCCACAAAGTTAGAAGGAATGTGCTGGAGGTGGGTTGTCCTGCTGCAGACTTAGTTGATAGCTGCTGGAGGAGTGTGACCAACAGTAGCCCAACTGCAGAACTTTAAGCAAACTTCCCATGTGAGATACAGGCCAAGGAAAAGAATAAAGCTATTCTCTGCACTCCCCTTCTTGTAGCCGTTTCTCTATACACTGTAGAGTTGCAGAAATAAAGGGAGAACCCACTTTTTTTTCCCCAGGAGACTCCAGAAATAGGAGAATTGTGTATTTAGTGAAAAACTAGGTTTGTAGTGAAACAGTTAATATTTCATGAAAGTAGATATTTTTAGTATTTTTGAAGTACCACAACTGTTCCTGGATTTTCAAGGAAAGGCGCATTACATTTAGTCTTCCTTTCAATAAAATCAAGAAGAGATTTTTAGAAAGCAGTCCAAAATAGCACAAAAACAGCCAAAGGAGAAGTGAATAGAAATTGACACCCCACCTCCCTTGCCCATATTCCTCACCCATCTTCCCCCCTCACCCTACGCCACGCTGCTTCCTCAGAATGAGAAGTAAAAAGGAGTATAAACTCTGCTCTCGCGTGGAGATGTTGTACATCTCTCCCTGCACTGGTGACTGCAGGCAATAGTTCACCCAATACCAGTGCTCGCTGAAAACATCTATCCTTTCCAAAGTGAAGGAAAAGTTAACTTTCAGTGTCAACTTTGTCCAGAACTATTTTAAGTAAAATGTTCCTGCTTGATAGAACTGTATTCAGAATTTACTAATGTCAGCATTGATGCAATGGATTTCATTGTCCGGGTACATGGGGAAAATGTATCTACCTTATATCCAGCTGTACTGTAGTGCCACCCGCAGGCCTGTTAATATGTTCACGGTTATTTCATTTTTTTAAAAATAAAAGTCATTTACTGTAACAGCCTGGGCCGTTTCTTTCGGACTTGCACATTGATCTCCTTTTAGTTTGTCTCCATTTCTGAGTAGTGTGGGCTGCCTGTGAATTTCTTGCCCTGTGTCTGCCCAAACCAGAAGGTTTGGGTGGTTTTATGCCTGACGTCTCCAGTACGTGCTGGGAGCATCCTACAGAGTCTTGGTTCTCAGCAGTAGTTTGGGTAGAGGATCTGTCTTGTCATAACATCTCTTCTGCTGTACCCCAGAACCTCACTGTCCTTCCGTCAGGCTGGGTTTGGAGCTGCCCTCTTCACAGGAGGTAAAATGAAGTGGTGAAGGCTCCCTGGTTTCTGACCCCGGGGTGGTGGTGGCCACAGTTCTGTTCACTGACATGTGCCACACTGCCCTGTGAATATGGATTCAGCCATATTCACAGCCCGCTACGGATGGAAGGGATTATCCCAGGCCCATGAACCATTCAACTTCACCACATTCCCGTTGTGCAGAATTTCTTGTGCACTTGTGTTGCACTTTGTGCATACAGCCTGTTACGAATGGTTAATTATAGCTGAGATGTTTGTGTGTGTGCATGAGCAATTCAGAAGTAGATAAAGATCAAAAAGACAAAAACTTGTCTGAGTGTAATGCAATAGCTTTGGTCATTTCCAGTGCAATGATCTACACAAGAGTTCTGTATCTCGTGCTGAACCTTTGTTTGGTTTGAGTCTGTCAAACACTGTTTCTGTCTCTTGAATTTTCCTCTTTTATTACTCATAGAGTACAATCAACATAAAGCAATATTCAGACAAAATCAGAGGAATGATTTGCACAAAAGTTACAGATTAAAATTAAGCAATAGATAGCAATCCAGCGTTTAGAACAGATGACAACTGGAAGAATTTGAAAATTGATCTGGCAAATCAGTCCTAGTAACTTACATTTGAAAATCCTTTATCTGGATTGTATGCATCAGGAGATGGAGACTACTGCTGCTTTTGCCAAGTTTTTTCAAGTAGGTAATTTTTTTTTTTCTATGGGGCACAAATTTGCATTTGTGTAGATTCAGAATCCACTTGCCAATTCTTGCTTGTTTTCCATCAAGAGAAGGTCTTCAGTTGATTAAAAGCTGTAATTGCCAGCTCTTAGGATTCTGTTCAACTAGTTAAAATTTAGCTGTTGCTGTACAGCAACTTCAGAATTTCTGAAATAGAATTTTCATGTATTGTGTATCTGCAAACACATAAGTTTTTATTTACTAATACTAATCAGATATATAAATATATATTATAGATCATATATAACATATTTATGGATGCATATATAATACATTAGACATACAGTACACTTTATATATGTATCTATATCTAAAACGCAGACAACTGCAGGGGTTTGTCTTCTTTCAAATGTGCTGAACTTCCCTCTGCTCTAGCCTTACAGGCCATGGGATATTTTATGGTACTTGTACTTAGACTGTAAAGCTCGTTGCAGGTCTATTGTGTTCCTGCCGGCAGCAACTGTACGGCTTCTACTACATCCTTTGACAGAGTTGCAAGATTTAATTTTGCTTTGTTTGAAAGTACGTACCTTTCTTAGCTTAGTAATTTAACTGGGCTCCAGAGCCTTTTTTCCCAAGAAGTGTTTGTCCTCCGTGCACCCCTTTGACCATTTTCATAATTTCATAGTTCTTTTATGTGCTGTTTCACTCCCCCGAGGCATTTGTCATCCAAGATGAACAGTTTTGGACAGTGGAATTTTCACACAGAACCTGCTCAGTGCCTCGGGATTCTTCCTGGTGACTTTCTTGTGCTTCCTTTTTGTTCAGTGACCCCATTTTTGAGAGATTTTTGATTCAAGCTACATGCAGGTTTTTAAAGTTTATTCATGCATTTCTGTGATAAGATAATTACTCGTTTCTGAAACATTCATGTTGCTGCACTTCTTGCTAATGCTAATCCCCTTACTAATCCAGTAGGGATGACTGCACTGTCTTTCCTGAGCACTGGCAGCCTTTCAGGGCCTGTCACACGCATGTTTACAAGTGTCCGGTGAAGGTGCTCGCACAGGGGCGCACCTTGGGATCCTCTTAACGGGGTTTGTGAGCAGGATCCACACTCACCCTCTGTACACACCACTGGTTTTCATACTTCGTGTGGAGCTTATAGCAAGAGTAGCCAGCCAAAGTGATGATAAAATATTTTATTTTTAAGATGTACAATCAGTAGTTCTTTTAACAATGTTTTCTAGTGACAAACATTAAGGGGCAGCTGCTATGTTAACTGGAACGTAAGCCAATCAAAGAAGACATTATAAATCAGAAATTTTTAAGGGAAAATAAAAACTTCTACTGCATGTCTTAAAATTCATTCTACTGAATGCTGTCTTGCCAGGACTGGATGGAGCTGCCCAAGACAATGGGTGGGCGGGCACCATTTTTGCATATTGGCTTTAAGCTCTGTCTGTTGTTTAGCCAATGTCCTGTGGAACTACAGAAGCGGAAGCAGGAATTCAGGATTGTATGACTGTTGGCCTGCCCAAGTGAATTTGGATTTCGTTCACAATATCAGAGCTTGGTGATTGCTCAGCCATGCAAGAGCACACTCAGCAGTTTCACAGAAGCCTTCAAACATTACACGGGACGCATACATATTTTTCTCTTAGTCTCAGATGAAGAGGAAGAAATAATGTTCCCACTCTGAAGGTTTAACTTCTTTTCAACCCAACTACTCCTTCCGTTTTTTGATATTGTTTTAAAATGTTACAGTCTGCAAGGGTTAATTTTACAACACTTAAATCTTTTTTCTGTTTATAAACTGTACTCTGAGGCAACTGAACTAGGCAACATAAATATGGGGAAAATGTACTTAATATGTCAAAGACTGTGATCCATTTGTTGTTCCTCTGAAAGATCCTGAGGCAGCCTCTTGTAGCACGCAAGGATGTGAACCAGAGCAGAGGAGTTAGATGTCAAGCAGTAACTTGAATTTACCTGCAATACAAGTAAGTTGAAAGAAGTTACCAGGCATGGATATTCTTTAAAATTATTGCTCTTATGTACGTATGAGTTCCCTCTCTTTCCCTACTTCTGTCAGCCCTTTGACAGCACTCTGAGCTTCTGCAGGTCCGAGGTTTTGGCTGAGCTATGACACATGCCCGTTACTTACTGGTGCATCGAGCATATCTTGTTAAGTGTGGCTTTGGTGGAAAAGGAGGGCGACGCGACACAGCAAGTGAGCGACATGCCTGTGGACAGTGCATCTCACAGGCTTCGGCTACCAGTAAGTAATCTCATCTTCCGATTGTCAGCTTCAGTGTTTTCCCATACTTTTCCCCTCTCTACCCCAGATGCTCATGGTCACTCTCTCCCAGTGCATCTCGGAATGTGACATCAGCCCACAGCTTCCTTCCTCTTAATTCTCAGTGTCTTTAAGATCCCTATTCTCAACCTTTGAAAAAGAGCTGCATGTTCCCATCAGGCAGAACTCACTTTTCTCTCTTACCTCCTTGATACTCATGCCTTACTAGAGCTTTTTTTTTTCCTTTCCCTGCCTTTATATAGGCTGATAATGAAAAATGGAAAAGTGAGTTTCAAGAGCTAGATATAACAAAATACAGCTCCTCCCCCTAGGAAGGTCTCTTCTAACTAAACAGCTTTCAATCACAAAGCAAAACAGGTAAAGAAGGGAAATATTCTCAGAATAATTTCCAATTCTAGGGCCTTACCTCCCACATTGTCAGTTTATACTGTCGACTTGCACTTTTTCTGTTTGCCTTACCCATTTCCGCTTCTGATACTCTTTCATGACAATCTGCACCTTTAAGCTTCAGAGAGAGGGTTCCCATTGCATTCTTCCACTTCACCTTTCTTCCTAAGACCCTTATTTATTCTGCTAACCTTTTCCAGAGGCACTCCTGTGTTCCTGAGCCCTGACTAATTGCCATTCCTTTTCATTACAGCAGCTTCTGCCTGAACCTCAGCTTCAGAGGGATCTCTGGATCTGACCTGGCGTTGTTCTAAATGTAGCTTTGCTTACATTCCTCTACTCAAGGAACAGTTAGTTTGATTCCCATGCCTTATTTTTTAGGATGTAATAGATTGATAGATATTTGGTCACCTATTTATAACCATTTGTAGAACACAAATTTGTCATGAGTTATTTAAGTAGTAGCATATCTGGTGGAAAAATATACAGTCTTAATTTGAAAAAAAATTGAATTGCATTCCTGGGTAGATCTTAGAATCTTAATTACACAGCACAAATTACTAATAACTTAATAAAAAGAATGCTACTAATAAATCATTCTATTTTAATTTGACCTGCAGCTGGCTTTTCTTTCAAAAATAGCCCTCCAGTACTGGTAGTTTCTCCTTGTGGGAAGGTAAGTTAATGAATTAATTGCTCATTCCTCTTTATGATATGGAAAGAAATTGAGCTACTTACTGCTAGTTGTAAATTGCTAGCTTAAAATACCCTTCCTGGAGTTGCTCTAAAGCTCAATGTGTCACTTAATGAGCTGCCACTTAAGCCGTTCACAAGAACCACCCGCTCAACTGATTTTGACGTTCATATTGGGTTCTTTCTTATACCATTTATTTCTAATGTACCGTAAATCTTCATACTGCTCCTTGGCACATTAAACAGCTTAAAACATTAAGGCACGTTTTATTTAGGTGCACTCGCCCATTTAGCACTCCCACACTCTTTGTACTCAACCAGGTCTCTGATTTTTTTCTCTTCTATTTGCATCTTTCACTCACCGGAGTATGAAGACATAGTTCAAGTACCAGAGCTGTTGCTGTGTGGGTCTCTGATAGGAAACTGGTGCGGTTAGAAATAGAATTATTTTGGTGAAGGTTGTGTGTGTTGGCGTTATTTGGATGGGTGAGATCAGATTCCTTTTTTCCTATTTGTAGGTCAGTTATGCCATCGATGGTGTTAATTGTGCAGTCCCTTATGCAATCATTTTGCGGCCATCCATATCCAAAAGCAGCCTGTAACAAAATGTTCTTTGTCGCTGTCTGTAGAGACACTTGTGTTTTCAACTCTTACATGTAATGGAAAGTTGCTAATGTTCTGTATTTTTCATCATTGCTCATTATACTACAGTTCATGCATTCATGAGGAAATTCTTCCCTAAGCAGCTCTTTGTTTTCGCTCTGACTCTTTCTTTGGCCTCTTTCCTTTTCATAAAGGCTATTTGGCAAGTAATGAGACTGCCATAGTGCCTTCCTCCAGGGCTGGTTTTTTTTTTTTTTTTGGTTAGCCGAAGAACCACAATAGTTGTAGTAAACTAAAAACCGGTTTACGTAATGGTCATCTTACTGGGACTCAGAGATCTGTGTACTGGCTGCGATCAATCCCTGTCCGACGGGGGAGGCCTCAGGGGCCTGACTGAGGAGGAGGAATCTCTGCACCGCGGCACCTTCAGCGTTCGTCTTCCCACCTGCGGCAGGGGCGCTTCCCCCCGCTCAGCCCCGATACATTCCTTGGCCCCTCAGGTGAGGTTTCTAAGCATAAGAGCACTGGGCAACAACTGGATTATCCTGGAAACTGAAGTCACAGCCTCCTCCCTTTGGTGCGAAACCCCGCGCTGTCAGCGCCTCCGGTCTGTTTTACACCCGGTTTGGGGTGGAACTGGGGCTCGAGGGACTTAGATTCCGTTCAGAAGCGTCTCCGTTTGCGGCGTTCAATCGCTATTGCCTTGGCCTCTCTGGGGTCGGTGGCTCCTGCCGCCCGCCCGCCGGGCCGCCCTTTCCCTCCCACCATGGCGCAGGTTGCTCCTCTGCCATTTTCCCGGCAGGTCCCGCTGCACCCGCCTCTCCCCCCGCCGGGACACACCGCTCCAGCTCCCATCGCTCCCCCGGGACCCGGCGGGGGCTGCGCGGGGCGGGGCGCGCCTTTCCCCCGCCCCGGCCTCCGCCGCGGCGGCTCCTCCCTCCCGGCGCCCGGGCGGGGCTGCGCCTGCTGCAGGGACCC
>JAOXNO010000052.1:40060251-40076080 GCA_028565335.1 Limnodromus scolopaceus | reverse complement strand
CCGACATTTGCTGTCCCTGCTGGGAGTGCACAGCTTCCTACTGATATAATTGGCTGAGTATAATTCTTGTATATCTTGTATCAGTATAGGGATTAATACTGGTTCTTTAGTAGTACTGTTAATTATTGAGTCTTAGTCTATTAAATCTGTTTCTATTTCAACCCTTGTGATTCTTTGTGTTCCCTGATTGCCCTTTCCAGGTGGGGAGGGGTCATCGGGTGATAGAATAATTGTCTAAACGACAATAGATTGTTATGGGTGTTCTCAAACCATAACACCCTAGTAAGGAATAGAGCCATTTTCTCTTCTTCTGACTGATCCTGTCTGCGATGATCTTGGTGAAGTGCCCTTGACCCTAATTATTATGTCTTCTTAGGGCCAGGGAGTTTTGTCTGAGAAGCTGCGAAGTTTCAGCATGCAGGATCTCACTCTGATTCGGGATGAAGATACTGTGCATATGCGAAGCCATGAGCCACAACTGCACCCCTCTGGTGGGAGTCTTCTTGAAACCATTGAGGATTCAGGTACAGAACACCCCCGCTGGGCCATTGCATGAGGCCTCCTGTGGTGAGCCAGGAAGGGGGAGTAGGGGTTCCCTGAACTTTCCATGCATTTGGTCTCAGAAGGACTACACGATTCTAAATTATCTGGGAGAAGTTGCATTGCTTTGCCTAGTCCCTTCCCATCTATTAACACATCTCTGTACTTTTTGGATTATCCTTCTTAAGGGTTGTGGACATCTCCCTTTCATGTGATTGTTCAGGATGGGCCATTTTAGACTTTATGTGATTTTCAAAAGCATTTGCTAAAACTTTCTCACTTACTCCTTAGCTTCATGTTACTCCTCAGGAGAGGAGAGCAGTGTGGCACAGAGGTCTAATGGAACCCCATCGGAAAATAGAATAGACCCATCAGATGAAGATGCAGGAGACAAACTTCCTAAACGTACACAGAGTCTCAAAACTCCTAAAAAGATAATGAAAACTGAGGTGAGCTGGTGTGTAAATTATTTCTAGCACCCACACTGATTTGTGAGCTTTGTTGGAAGGCTCTGGCTTCATAGCCTCAGTGCATTTAAAAGGTGTTTATATAAACTTTGTTGGACTAAGTCTTTGCTGATTGAGTCCTGCGTCAGAGGACTTGCTGTCTACTTGCTATACTAGTCTGTAGCTTTTATGTTTTTATCATGCCTGAAAGCCTCTGTCATAAGCCGGGACCCAGCTATGCTTTCATTCAGGTTATGCGTTGAAGGGTAGGGTGTTAGGTATTTTTTGACATGTTTTGTTGACTACATCCTCTCTCCTGTCTGTTACAGTCTGAATATATAATACTACTGTGACCTTGATACCTGGGACAGTGACTTTCTCCTCATCTGAAATACAGTGGTTCTGTACCCTCTTAGGCCTCTCTGGACTTCTGCATATTAGAAATGGGGAAAATGCAATTTCCCCCTCCACACCATTCCCCATCCTCCCAGCTCCCCTCCCACCTCAGAGTTTTGGGCAATTAGTCGTTGTTGAGCTGTCCCCTCCATATGACCATGTGATGATCCAAGATATTTACAGCCATTCAGAGGGGACATGAGTAGCCTGTGTAATTATTATTAAAAGAAACCATACACGAAAATAAATGCAATTGTGTCCAAGAACCATTTTAGCTTAACAGTCTTTTTTTTCCAGCTCTTTGTGTGTTTTGTAGAATATGCTTTTTGAGGTGCTGCTTTCCAGGTTTTGACTCTTAAACATTTGTTGCGGTTTGATTTATACATGATAAAAATCTTCTCCCTTTTTGTGAAGTTGGGGTTCCATTTGCTTGATTCAACTCCTAATTTTATTTTTTATTTTTATTTTAGATAAAGAGTGCTATATGACTGGCTCACATTTTTGAGCTTTTCAGGCTAAATATTAAATATTTTGGAGGAAAGTATTTACCTAAAGCATCATTTTAAATCTTACTGTTAACCTTGATTTTACAGTGTACAGGACACCTTTGTGTGTGACTAAGTACTCTGTAACAGAATCACAGAGCAGTTGAGGTTGGGGGGGACCTCTGGAGATCACCTGGTCCAACCCTGCTGATCAAGCAAGGCCGCCTAGAGCTGGGTTTCCAGGACCAGGCCAGATGGCTTTTGAATATCTCTGAGGATGGACATGTGTGTCTGAAGATGCATTTAAAATCAGCATGGATCTTTTTTAAGTTCCCACGGCTTACTTCTGAGTTGACCCCTCTGCTTTCTTATCTAGCATATTAGACAGGAGCAAGGAAACAAGAGGAACAAAATTTGATTCCAAACTTCCTAGTGGGGAATTTTTAAAGTAAAATTGTGAATAGACAGTGATCAATGTTGATTGTGAATACAGAAATTCCAATAAAGCCCTTTGCAGGCATATTATTTTTTATGCTCAGTCTGCTTGGGTCTTTGGTTCAGGTGTAGGAATTATAGGAGGACTTTGACTGAGATCTCCAAAGTTGCCTGGAAGGTCTGAACACATTGTGGATCATAAATGCACTCTTCTTGCCAATATCTAGAATGAAAGACACTGGGTAAAGTGTGCAAACTAGTTCAAAATGTTTCTGCATCTTTCAGAGAACAGGATTTGGAATAGCAGTCAAGAAGCAGAAAAGTTACCCCAGTGAAGCGTTACATAAATGTTACCAGTTAGAAATATTGCTATGTCCAATCTTTTGTTGAGACGGCTGACTTCAATTTTATCATCACGCCTGTCCTGTTTTAGAATGTCTTCCTCTCCTGGTTGCCATTTGGTGGATATGCTCAGAGTAATTTGTTTACTAACCAAAACCAAATTGAATGGTTAGACAGCCTTTTTAAAAAAAGGGATGACGTGAATAAGGTCCTTGTGTTGTAGTGCTTTGTCCTGTGTTCACTCTGCATTCTTACCTGTTTCTGTTAGACATTTAGAAGTTAAACCACCCTAAGATGCCTCTTTTTTTCTTTCTCCTCAGCTTCCAGTGAGAAGTGTGAAAGCCCGCCCTAAGAAGAAGGCTGCAGGCTCTCTTGCTTCTGGCGAGTCATCCTAAGGACACCTCCCCCTCCCCAGCAACTGTCTCTGTCCCGGGATTTGCCTGTCGCTTTTGAGGGGAAACTCCCCGAAGGAAGGGAGCTGAGATTCATGTACATAACAGATACTGCTTTGTAGAGCTCATTCCAAGGCAAGGAGGAGGCTGGGATTCAGAAAGTGGGGTAGAGGATGCACATCCTCAGGAATTTTCTCCTTTTCATCTCTCTGTTGGAGGGAATGCTGATATGTCTGTACATAGCCTGTTGCTTTGGAATTCCCACTGTATAACCCTAGTTGGAGAGAATCTTTGCTGGAAGAACTGACTAGGGTTCGAGACATCCATTGCACAGAAGCTGGAAAAACATTAGACACCAGAGTTCCACAGGGGTGGGTGGCTCCCTAAAATGTCTTATCTTGCTCTGGGTATTCTTCTGCAGCTGTGAGGTGTTCAGAAGTGCCCACCATGATTCATCCTCCTTAAGAAAGGACCGTACCTGTCACGTCTATCCCTTTTGAGAAGGTGACTGAAATGATATATGCTGAGTGCTTTTGAACATAAAGGACTAGCTCATGGGAGGAGTATACTAGATTCCCGTTACTAGTACTGGAAGATGAAGAGATTGGTTTTTATTTTATTTTTTTCAGGAAGGTGAAGGGAGGTAATTGAAAAACTGAGTACTGAAGAAAACGTGCTGTTATATGCACAGGTGATGAAGTAGCTGCAGACATTTTTAAGAGGTAACTATTGAGAAGGAAAGTTGGGCATCCATAAGATTTTTCGGCACTTCTTGAAGCTGCTTGAATTTTTTTTCAGGTTCTGCTATTCACTTTGATTCCTGTAAGAGCATTAGACTGATGCGAGTCCCATGCGGCGGGAATAGCTGGCAGGGAGACTGTTGCTTTGCCATTTAGTGGTTGAACTCCATGTCATCCTGATGCTTGTTACTACAGACAAATTCTTTCACTTTAGCAGATGACTGGGGAAAATCTGGCTCAATATAGTCTGTAGGAATACCTGAGAAGTTCAGAAGCCCTTGTCTCTCAGCTGTAGGAGATCCAACCCTCAGGGCTTGAGAACTGATAAATAGCTGGTGTGGAATTTCACTAATTCCAAGATTCCATTTATGGGGAATAAAAAGCAGAGAGTGAGGCACAATACTCTGATTTAAGAGTCCTCTTGCTTTATCCTGCTGCAGCCCTTGCAGAAATTTTCTGTCTGACCATGTGCCATGTTTATCAGTGTCCTGAAACTTGAGCAATATGTAACACTTGGGACAGAACTACATTGAATGTAGAATAAGTATTGTGGGAGTAAAATTGCTACTGCAGAGAAAATTTGTATCATGCCAAGCCGTACTGGATTCTAATCTGTTGAACATTGTTAAGGGGAGATCCCCTATACACTTGACAACAGTCAATGGGAATTTATGAGATGAGTAGGGTGCCTGTCCCTGTAATGGGGGGAGCACCCATTATAGATCACCAACTAGTTATCAAAGGAACCTGGCTCCTCCATCCCTGCTGGAGACCATTCGTAGCTGTAGGTGCAGGCACTTGTGTTTGACCATGTCTTTTGCTGTCACGTTTCTGAAATTACAGTGGATTCTTCACAGAGCCCAATATTTTGCTGCTGACTGTGTATAGAAACACTTCTGCAAGTGACATCCCACAAGTATTTCTGTCCTAAAGAACAGCCCTTCAGAAGTTTCCGAGGTTGAAGGTTAGGACTGAACTTTTTCTTGTTTCCTGCTGTCTTGGTGGCAAGTTGTTATGAATTGACTAGTTATTTTAGGAAACCAATTAAGTTGGTTTTACTTTTATTTGTAGCTTTTAAAAATTGAAATCTTGACAGACCATATCAGAAACTCACATCTTGTCAGAAATACTTACCCTAAATTATTGGCAAGGCCTTACCCAGAAGCCTGCAGAAAATCCTTGTTTGGCTTTGAGTTTCACAGAAAAAAAAACCCACAATATTTTGATCTTTTTAGTTTGTCAGCAAATATTATATAGGTGTCTCACTAGTACATGCAAAGACATGTCGTGAAGCAGGAATTCTTTCTGTGTCCAAAGGAAATTCTTCTTTCCATGAGGGATAAAAATCTGTACTGGTTATGTGGAAGATTCAGTTGTGAGGAATTGCTGTCCTAGATTTTACTGTACTGAACAAGACAGAACCATTATTCTCTATATGGCAAGTATTCTATGACCACATTTCTGGATATTTTTTTTTTGGTAACTAAAAATTTCCATAGCAAATTAATTAAGTCATAAATTTATGAAAGTCATGTGAGGGACTTGGTTTGGAAGCCAAGGATTGATTGGTCTCCCCTTACGCTCATTGTCATGCACTTTCCTTGTGCATGTATTGTGATAGCCTTGAATTACTGTTTTTATGCAATGACTTTGCAGAATGTTTTCTAGAATCAGTTCATTTTAGTAACTCTTCCTGCTTTGAAGCAGACTCAGTTTGAAGAAGACTCAGTTTGGGCATTTGGATTTACCTTTGTCTTCCTGAGCTAGGTTCTGTGCCAAGTATCTTTTACTTAGCATTGATGCTTGATGTCATTAGTCTGTGGGTAAGTACAGGTCAGTCTGACTTTTGTTGTACAGGGGAATTAAGTGACTACTGGTTGTAAGAGAGAGTCTGGAGTAGAGTCAGGGACTATTACTGAGTGTGTGATATGAAGCTGGTGATGTAAAGCAGAAGAACTTATCCAGAGCAAGAACGATGTCTTAGCATGGACACTATTTTCTTCTTCCAGTACAAATGTGACTGCTAGATTGTGCTCTGCTTGATCAAAGCCTCTGAAGATCTGCAATCACCCATGTGACCTCTTAGTGAGTTTCTAGATACAGTTCTGCATTGGATGGCATGGTCTTGCATAGAAATTCTCTTGTTAATGAGAACGCTGAATGTGCTGTTTTGATAAAATGCTTTTATCAGCTGTTGTTCAGTGTTTTCAGCACAAAGTGCTGAAATGTAGTTTCTCTTCAGTATCATCTGTGAACTTCATTGTGCGATTAAGCAAATGGTTAAATCTTCACCAAGCAGTAGAACCCATTGTGTTCAGTGTTTATACCCCTTTCCTAATAAGCTTGAGCACAGAGAGAAACACAGTGAGAGAAAGTGATACTTGAAGTTGGGGGGCTAGGGGAGGTGGTACATGTGTGTCATTTGTGTGCCTAAAATTATCCTAAAATACCTGTACCGTGAGATACAAAGTGAAGCCATGACTGCCTTTTGGAAAGAAATGTTGTACCTCCATGCTTTATAATACTGGGAATCGTTATTCTGCTGTTGGAAAAGAAAACAGTGAAATGTGATTTCCCTTCTGAAAAATGTAATGATTTGCTGCATAAAAGGGAAAAATGTTTTCTTGCTTGGCAGTATCCTCCATGGCGTGTAAGAAATTGGAAAATATAAGGGAGACTACTGTCTTGTCTTAAACCCTACACTTCAGCTAAACGTCTTAATTTCTTACTGTTCTTTATCAAGTTCCTGATTCTCCAGCCTTATGTTTCTGAGTCTGGGGGACTGATTTCTTTTAGACTAGATAAACTTCTTTGGCATGTAAAGGGCATATTGGAGAGAGGGATGCTGGTGTTCTTAAAATTGCAAAACTTGTTCCGGGGAAGCCTCATCTTTCCCCATTTTAGTGAACTGAATTCCATTCATTGTCCTTTTGCAGTGCTGGGCTTTGTTTTTTATATACATCCCTCTCGGAACCGCGACTCACTCAAGTATACGGCCAATCCATTTCTGCCTTGAAAAGCAAGATTTCTAGAGAAACCCAACTTTCCAGAAATTTTTATTCTTTACCATCTTAATCAGCAGGAAATATAGTGCCTTAGGAGGAAAGTGAGATAACTGTGGAATGCTCTGCTGGTTCTCTGATCTGCACATAGCATTGTTTCAAGGAGGCTTGGATGTCAGCTGTGAAGTGTCATTGTATGCTTAAGAGCAGCTGCTGAATTGAGCTGAGTTTTACCCTCTGTCTTCCAAACATGCACATAATGCTGGAAAGTGTGGCTTATTGCCTAAGAGAGAAATCTAGGAAAAAAAATATTATTCTTTCTGCTATATACACTGTATTGTCACATTACTCTGGTACTTCCTGGGGAGATGCTGAATCTCATCTCTCTGTGTAACTGGTCGGTACTATAGCTTTTCTTCCTTTACCCACTAAGAGTTTGTAATGTGCCAGCTGGCTGAAGCATCTTGTGGTGCTGCTTCCTGAGTTGCTCCATAAAGTCAGATATGTGGAAAACCAGCAAAGTATTCTGAAGCTGTGTGAGCTCATAGAGTCGTTGGAGCTGGAAGGCACCTCTGGAGATCACCCGGTTCATCCTCCCTGCTCAGGCAGGGCCAACCTAGAGCTGGATGCCCAGGGGTTCCTGTGTGCTATTTGTGCTCTGGAGCCTACTGAATTTAGTGTTTAAGAACTGGTATATGTAGAAATGCATATGCTGTGTGGTGATGTGCTTTAGTGTTACCAAGGAGAAAGGATTCCTGGTCACCTTTCATCTGGACTTTGGCACTACAAGACGCTATAAACATAGCTCGGTCTTCAGTTATTTCTAGGTATTGTTAAGAGGCCTAGAGGCTTCAGGAGAGGTCTTAAGAGGTGTACAGAATAACTTGTGAGAACAATTGGTGTGAGCAGTAAATGAAGGCAATAGAGCAGCACAGCAGGTAAGAGCCCGTCTTGTGAGATAGATGAGACTGGAAAACGGGCTGCGTACCGTACAGAGTTGCCCAGGAAATACTGCTGACTTTCTGATCCTCAAGCAGTACTTAAATTCTGCCCTCTACAGGATACAGCCTGATTTTTTTCATGCAGCATTTCTTGTTCTGTGTCTTACCTTCCTAAACTGGGCTCGACCTACATGCATTTTGATTCTTGAACCTTTCATGACTTCAAAACAATAAAGTTTAAATTTTATGTCAGCAGACAGCTGATCTGCAGGGAGGACTAGATGAGTATCAAGTACGTCACATCACTTTGTAGTAGATGTGTTATCCTGGGGAGGCACCAGCAGGGAGCTCTGGAGGATACATTAATCTGGGAAATTAACCCTGATCCCCCCCCTCCCCTGCCTTGGCCCCAACCCTGACAAAGCTGTTTTTAGATGAACGAAGTGCTGGACTTTGCTACCCTCATGTACACAACTATCTGTAAATTCCCAAAATTCAATGTCAGAATTGCCAGTGTTCTGTTTCTGATGAGAACTGGAATCAAAATATTATGAAGTGAAAAGAAACAGTGGCAAACTGGCAGGTTTTTTCTGCATTTTTGCAGGTAAGTTTAGGTCTTTGCTGCTGCTTTGTCTAAAACCTTTCCATAAACCCCTTGCAAGCAAACCATTAGTTCCTTGCTCTGTTTCTCGGCTCCTATTCTTTCATGACCTGATTCTTATGTTTTTTCTAATTAAGCAAGGGACTACTTCCACTTTGCTGATTGTGGAGACATGAAAAATACTGTCTTTTAGAGCTGAAGTTTAGCCTTTTTCCATTATTTAATCCTGTGACCTAGAATCATACGATGACTTGTATGACAAAGCCTAAGGCTGGATTCACAGGGGGAGCCTGAGCATCTGTGGCCAATAGCATAGTTTGATGTATTTCCCTTTTCTTGCAGTGGGTTCTGGCTGAAATATGTCTCCTGCGGACCCTTTGAACAAGAGCGTTCTGTCTGCATTTAGCCAAACAATATTAGAAGTAACATTTGTGGAAAGGCTGCAAAAGTGAGTGAACTCTAAGGGAACAAGAATTCAAGTCTTCTGTAACTGTCTGAGACGACCTAAAAGATCTGTGATTTCCTGTATTGACTTATCGGAGATGGGGAATTCAGTCACATTCTTTGCAGTGGGTCAGGGAGGAGGGTCAGGCTGGATGGCAAGCATAGGAAATTTTTATATACAAGGGAACTAAGTTTTATCATAAGTAATGCTTAGTAACTTGCGAAAAACAAAGCAATTTGAAAATTTTTGGTGACTTTATAAAAATTAGGTGGTAAATTATCCTGATCGTCAAACGTACTGTTAAATACAAACCTTGTGTATTCATGCTGTCTTTTTGGGAAAGCACTGAGTTGACAGACTCCTCACTTTTGACTCCTCTGTTAGATTATTTCTCAAATATTTTGAATGCCTCATAGAGATAGATGAAATTTTTATTTTGACATGTGACTGTGAATTCATGTCTAAATTCAGGAACTCTGAGCTACGTGTGAGACAGTGTTGGTTGAATGAAAGCCCAATAGGAAAATGGAGAAGCTGAGACAGATCTGGCCAGGTGAAGATGACTGGAGGACCTTCCTTGAAGTGCAGAAATTGGAGACTATGCAGCAATGCTCAGTTTTGATTGAACATTTTCATGACAGAGTTCCTGTTGGCAATGTGCTGATCTAAAAGCAGTAAGGCCCAGGAAGGGTTGTGAATTGTTTTTTGTCCACCAGAGGGTATAAGCATAACATACAGTCACTGAAAATGAGCAGAGACCTGTCTGATAACAGTTGAATTATGGACTGGTTGAATGGCAGTATTTCCTATGTATGAGAGCCCTGCTTAGAAAGTGGGGGAACACAAACTGGGGCTCTAATGGCGAAATATTAAGTGATACTGCAGTTAACCCCTGACTAAAAAGGCTATTTAAGCTTGCTGGGCTTTCTAATTGAGCCACTTTCCAGTGAGGCTTGCTGAGGCAATAGTGTTAGAGAATAACTGTCCTCAAATCTTTTTGTTTTCCAGTCAAACCACTTTCTAGCTGCAGGAAGGAGCAATGGCAATGTTTGTGATTTATTACTGCCCGCTTTTTCAATTAACCGCTTTCTGTGTGTTTATGTAGCTCAGTAGTGTTGCCCTAATTAGATACTATGGATTTTGTAGCATTTCCTGGTAAGAATGAGTAGTTTATTTCTACTGGATCTGTATTCTATGAAAATAGAAGCAATTCTAATCTAAAAATACAGATGTATCTAATGGTTACTATGGTAATTTGTACCCATGGCAACACAGAGTTACCATTCTGAAGAACAGACAGGTTGTTTCCTTTTTTGTCCTGTTTTTTTTTTTGGGTGGGTTGGTTGGTTTTTTTGGTCAACATCCTAATTAACAGTGCAAGCATTTCAGGAAAAAAACACCAACTTTTATTTCTTATCCATACAAGATCATATAGGTACAAGGAATTATGAAATTGTCTCATGAAGACTTTTATAGAAAAGCTGATGAAGTACAGGCTGGATGAGCAGCCAGTGAGGCGGATAAAAATCTGGCTGCATGGCCAGGCCCAGAGCATGGTGATTAGTCCTAGGAAGGCTAATTGGAGGCCAGCAGCTGGCAGCATTTCCCCAGGCTCAGTTTGGGATCTGGCCCCAATCAACATCTTCAGCGTACCCTCAGCAGTTTGCTGATAACAGAGCTGGGAGGAGCGGCTGATGTCCCAGAAGGTTGTGCAGGAAGCAGCAAGAGGTATATCAAGTATCTGATCGTACATCTCAAAATATATGGAAATCCTAATAGGAACATAAAGAGACAGTCAGAGATTCTTTCTGCTGTTGAGAGAGAGGTCTTTTATCTGCAGCATCATGGATGGAGACTTACAGACTGAAGAAGGGTCCAGGAGGTTACTGTAGGAAAGAGAAATAAAATTTAGAATAGGGTTGGAGATTCTTCGTTGTCAGACTTGGGAAAAAAACAAAACCAAACCAACAGAAAATCAGTGGTATGTTTCTGTTCTATTTTTCCATCATATGATCAGAGTTAAATAAATAATGTTGTGCTTTCAGGAAGGTGCTAAATTTCAGCTACAATTTGGGGATTGCCCTGATGTAGTTGAGATCCCAAGAGCATCTATTGCATTACAGGAAACAGTTAGTAATGATTTACAGAGTTATATTTCTAAGAAATTAAGATATTATTAAGGGAGGTAGGAATGGGGCCTCATGAATAAGCCTCGTATTTAGAGAATGGTTGTCTCTGACAGCACAGAGCTTACGTAAAGGCTCTCTACTAGCAACACTCTCTGTCAGTTTTGTAAGGAAACATGCTGGATATAAGTTTAGCCAAAGCCAAATCACAGAATTTTCCAAGCTTTCCCTTTTTCCTAGGCCCTGTTGGGGAATCTAGCAGCTGAATGGAAATTACAGCATTGCTGCTATCACTTGCTAATTTGGGGCAATTAATATCTTTAATTAAATAGAATCTAAACTGCATTTAAAAGCCAATTTTTGTAAAAGCCGGGTGTTGGGACCATTTTGTATTTGCCATAGGAATACAGTAACTGATCAGTGGAGCCACAGCGGTGCTCAATATTACCTCAGAAAAGGGAAAATGGAGAAGAGGCCAGCCCAAACTGAATGGGTTCAGGTAGCCCAGTCTCCTGTCTGTGATAGCGCTCTATTTGATGACCAATGGGCAGCCTGGAATTAACACAGACATTGGAAAAGCTTCTTCCTGACACTGTCGCCTTTTTACTCACGCTCTGAAGCATGGTGATGTTCAATGAGTGGGTTACTGGGGTTTTTTTGGGTGGAGGGAGTTGTTTGAATTCTTTCATTAGATTTTTTGTGAAGTCATTAACGGTTTGGTCACTCGCTGCGATATAATGACTTAAATACAGAAACCCTAGATTTCTGTGTTTAAGCATCCTAGTTTTGTGTTATGCTTGCTTTGTTAGACTAGACTCTTTCTAGGTACATTTTTCCATTCTCTTTTGTGAAGACCATTAAAAAAAACCCCACATGTTATTTCTTCGATATCTTGCTCTTTTGCTCTCGTGTATTTTCCCCTATGTGAAAGGACCCGTTGTTTTTCTTTCATTTCTCCCCAGAGTATGATACAAATCGGTGCAGATGTGCTTTCATTCCACAGGGTGGCAGCTAATCCTTATTTCCTTTCTCAGTTATTTTGACATTTCTGCTAGAGGCAGCTTTTCTGGCCAAGTTCCCCTCTGAAGGCGTAAGGGTCATAAACCTGTAAATACAACCTTTCTGTTGGAGTTAAAGAGTATCTGGAAAAGCTTATTATATTGAGGCTGTTGAGGCTGAAGATTGTAGTAGCTGACAAGGCAAAAAAAAGAGCATCATCCAAGGACTAAATTTTGAATATTATGTATTGCTACTGTTTTACATGGGTCTCTCTTGTAAGAGGTGCTCCAAGCATAACTGAACACAAGTAAATGGTGGCACCTCTAGGCAAAAGTTGCTTTGATAGAGGCTTACTTATTGATGTGGGTAGAGGAGAGGTTCTGGAAGTTATTTATTCACTTTTCACTTCCAGTTTATTTTGACAGATAAATGTCTCAGATAATTTGAATTGAAATCTCTGTGTATCATTACAATAGGTTTATAGGTTTCTGAGTTCCAGGTATGGCTTTTTGTTCTTTGCTGTTGATTTTACATAGTTTCCTCCCACCCCATGTCCCAATTTCTTATTATTGATGCCTGTGAATACTTTTCTTTACAAGGCTGCTGTTTTGTTATCTTCTCAAACTGTGCTCCTGAATTGTTTTAACTTTTCTCCATGTCTTTCTTATGTGTTTAGTCTTCTACCTTTCGCTCCTCTCCATTGTTGAATAAAGATATGAAAATTAATACAGAGTCCTGCTACTTCTGCTGTGTTAAAATAAGGCAAGTTTGGAGAATCTGTTGTGTTCTGGCTTTGTTTCCTCACTTAGATGTTGCCCCTTGATTAGGTTGTGTCCACTTCCCAGATGTTAAGTGAGGACTTGGATTCATATCACAAATGTATTTGTTCAGTGGCCTTTTCACTCCTGCAGATGCAGATCACTGTAGAATCAAGTACAATTATTGTCACACATCTAGGAGACGAGACCTACCTAAATTGCAACTGCAGATAATCTCCAGAGAGGACAGAGAGTGGAAGGAATTTATATGTGCAAAGTCAGAGAATGGTGAATATCTGTTTCTGGGTGCATGTGCAGAAGCATGAATGTTTAGCCAATACTACTTAACTACTATACCGAGGCATGAAATGCTAGATTGGGGAGGAAAACAGAATCATAGAATTGTCTAGGTTGGAAGGGACCTTAAAGATCATCTAGTCCAACCATCAACCTTACCCTGACAAAAATCATTAAACTATATTCCTAAGGACTACGTCAACCCGTCTTTTGAACACCTCCAGGGATGGTGCCTCAACCACTTCCCTAGGCAGCCTATTCCAATGCCCGATAGCCCAAATAATTGCAGTCTTGCAGGGCAGATAGCAAGAACTCAGCTTACTTACTGGAAAGTTTGTGGTGCAGAGAACAGACACAGAGGGCAGAAAAAAATGGGCTGTGAGAAGAATTCTCTGTGGTTATCAACAGCTGGTCCTCCACAGGCCCTGCTACTGAGTAAAGTGGATAGTTTTAGTGACGGGGATAAGCGAGAAATTCAGCTAGCAGGGTTCTACTGGCATCTCTTTCTACTTGGT
This sequence comes from Limnodromus scolopaceus, assembly GCA_028565335.1. Lineage (NCBI taxonomy): Eukaryota > Metazoa > Chordata > Aves > Charadriiformes > Scolopacidae > Limnodromus > Limnodromus scolopaceus. The sequence continues at coordinate 40,062,620 of JAOXNO010000052.1, read as the reverse complement.
GTTTTAGATAGTGCTAGGTCTCAATGGATAGACTGTGTTCTCCAGCTGGAACTTAGTAAAAGGAGCAATGGGCTGAGTCATTGGTTTTGATTGAGTTGAAATATTTTCTGAGTTTGAAATTCTAGCTTTTTTTTTTTTCTTTCCTTCTTTCTTTTTTCCCCAAGTGTAGTTTTCCTTTGGGACTCTTGTGTAGGTGGAGCCTTTCTCTTTCCCCCCCTTGCTGTCAGTTTTTCTTGCCAATGCTATGAATGTCAAACCTGCCAGCCTTCCACCTCCATGGATATCCTTATGAAGGAGGCAGATTTGCTGCTGCTTCTGTTTCAGCCAGCTCAGAGTTGACATTCCCAGACCCAGCAGTCAGAAGCTGCAGCGTTTATGTAGTAAATAGAAGGTGTTTGTCTGTATTTCTGGGCATATGCAAAAAATACTATGTGGCTATTTTGCTCTCTGTATATATCTGGGGACATTCCATATTCCCGCTTTTCCCAGAGGACAAATGTACATTCATGTGTTCATTGTGCACTCAGATATGGTATAACAGCACTTGACCTCTGCAGAATGATTACAGGAGCAGTTAATGAGTTGTGTGGGTTTGCGCTTTGAGTTTGCTTGTTTGTTAGAAAACTGCCAACTCTGGAATTTCAGATTCTTCTCCTTCTGGGCTAGCAGGCTTAAGTGTAAAGTACCATTGGATTTGTGAATTGTAGATTAGAGATGATTGGGAAGCAGCTTATTTTGCCATCACAGCAATGGAGATAATCCTTTTGGATCCCAGAGATAATTATCCGGTCAGGAGCATTCATCCTGGTTTATGGTGTTGACTCCCTAGAGCTGTCGTTATTTAACAATGTGGATAACCATGAGGCTTTGGAACCATTCTGCACATTCAGTAGGAGATCTGTGCAGCTCATCAGCTCATCAGTTCCCATGGAATCAGACTTCAATTCCCTGTCCTGAGCTGCATTCTTTTTTCCTACCAGTTGGAGGGGGGATGATTTGTGTTCTTCCTAGTATATAGAAACTGTTAGAATTGTTTCTAAATCGTAAATGTCATTTGACTATCTCAGACGGGGATCAAAATGAAAGCAAGGATACAAAGCAATGAAGTGTCTTGAGTATGCTGTATTTGTGCTTTGATTTGACATGTGGTACCGGGCCTCGTGTTCTTTCTAATGGACCATGCTACAGACGACAATCAGTGAAACACTAAGTTTCATTTTAGAGTCCCTTAGTCTGCTGGCTGTAAGCGGTACTATTGAGGGCACAATGGTATGTCCATGGTTTTCTGTGTTTAGCCTTAAAAATGTGTTAATTGTTATATTTCATATAGTTGTGCCCAGCCATTTGGCTGCTTTCTATCTAATCTGCTTTGGTTTACTTGTGTGTACTTTATGAAAAGCTTTTCTTGGATGGTGTTGATTAAGTGGATCAAGACACTTCTGAAATGGATACATATAAAGAAAAGGATCAGAGATTCTATGAGAGAAATGAAGAATTATTTCAGGGAATGTCTGTTTAAACCCTCCAGACAGCTTTTGCACATGTTTGTGTATTAGTGAATTACAGGTGAAGAAAGCCAAAACTTCCAATTCTTTAGCACCAAAGAAATATTGTCACTCTGAACTCCAAGAAAGCTGGAACAGTGAAATCTGTGCTAAATGTGGACAAATAAACACAGCTTTTTACTTAAAAAGTTATCCTCTTAATCAGAATAAATTCTTCAGCACACGAACTAAATAGCTGTGTTCATACATATCAAAGCAGTTTTCATGGTAGGCAGTGCAGGAGCAATGTGGTTCCAATAGGAATGCAAACTTGCTGTTGCCATGGAGCTTCTCCCATCATCATAGTAAAAGACACTGCAAATGCTGCTGTACTCAGTTTGCAGAAAAAGCAGTCATAACCTTAATTGATTTTTACAGAATTCATTAGTTATATGTTGTAGCAGTGAAATACGAGAAACAGTCCCACTAAAGTAATTTGGATTCTTTTCAGAAAGTGAACTAGCACACGTGCCAGGATTTATGGTAAATTTCCATGCAACAAGAAAGCAAAAGCCAGAAGCAGGGAAAGACCTTGTCAATCGGCACGCGTGTACAGCAAAGGCAGGGACCAAGAGGGACATACATCAGTTGGATGAAGTTACTATACACAGATGTACACATCCATGGTAGAAGAAAACACTCACCCTGAAGAAGTGACTTGAAGGAAGATGTTAAACACAAACAATGAGAACTACAAAGTCTGGAAAATCCTGGTCTCTTTAGAACTACTCAAAATAGAAGAAGAAAGGGGCTACAAAGATGATGAGGGGCCTGGAGCATCTCTCTTATGAGGAGAGGCTGAGGGACTTGGGTCTTTTTAGTCTG
>JAOXNO010000052.1:40039176-40060151 GCA_028565335.1 Limnodromus scolopaceus | reverse complement strand
TTTGAGGGTGGCAGAGCCCTGGAAGAGGCTGCCCAGAGAGGTGGTGGAGTCTCCTTCTCTGGAGACATTCGAAACCCACCTGGACAGGTTCCTGTGCAACCTGCTCTGGGTGGACCTGCCTTGGCCGGGGGAGTTGGACTAGATGATCTCCAGAGGTCCCTTCCAACCCCATGTGATTCTGTGATTCTGTGAATTGAATACATTGTTTAGTTGAAGTTATTAATTTAATCCTAATTTGACACACTCATTCCTGCAGTGCATACATCTCAACCATGCATCTCAGATGGATTTGTGGACTTAGAAGATGGTTTATAGTAACCTTTACTTACCTAAACCTTTAAATGTCTTCTTAGAAAATACACTCTGATTTGAATTTTGTGCATTTTGCCTGAATCCTGTTATGTGCAGAAGTGTTTGGTAATGAACATAGACTCCTTAAAAGTAGAATGATCTTTTCCCCACGTGTGATTTTATGCAAATGAAAATAGCAAACAGTCATCTTTTCTTGCTGCCATAATATATATCAAATATTGATCCAACGATTTCTTACTGCTCAGCGTATCTTGTTTTCTAAATTTCTTCCCAGGCAATTAATGACATTATTTCCTCTTGGAAGATAGTCCTTTCAAGTTGCTTTTTTCTTTGCTTTCCCCTTTTTTTTTAAAAAAAATCATTTATTGCCATGATTTTCCTTTTACCGGGTACCCCTGAAATCAGAAGAAATTTAGCTTTTAGATATTGTAGATTCCTTTGGTTTTCATATCTACGTTCAACAGCTTTTACAACACATCTTAACTTGCATTATTTGTGGATTTAGTATATAATTCACTACTGACTGAAGTGTATCAGGTTTTAAAGTATTCTATTTGGTTCCTTTTCAACTACACTTCTGTTATCTCGGTAGGACTTTCTCAACATAATTGTTATCTCGGAAAATTAAAAATCTGTATTTAGAATTAAATGTGGTAAAAGCTCTTGATAAAATTGCTCTATTCCTTTCCTTCTGAAATCACCTGTGAGGGAGCTTATGGTGTACAATTTCATGTCATATATAATGTGCATACAGTGCACTTATCCCAGCATTCCCAGAAATAGTTTTCATTCATGTAGTGGGTGCTTATTTTGTGACTAAAGCTTAAAAGTCAATACCACTTCTTCTTCCTTGGTGCCTGTGAGTGCACAACTTGCCTCTGTCGTGCAGTAAGTTCTGTGAATTTGTTCTTATTTGCCTGTATTGAATGCAGGGGGTTTTGACTCTTCCACTCTAATTACTTTCATAAATATTTTTATATGTTTAAAATATGTTTACAAAGAAATAGCTCATGTGAGAAGAATGTTTGTAAGGTCCTTGACAGTTGCTTGCCAGTGGATCCCGCGATTTTTCTTGCGTGTCCCTGTGGTGTTTCACAGGATGGAAGGACGACTTGCGGCAGGATCCCATATGCAAAGGACACGGCTTCGTCCCTTGTCTGAAGGGTTTGGGTACAGTTGTTGGATTTTGAGAGGTATGAGGGGGCATGCATTTTCTTTGAAATGGGTCTTTTCCATTGAATACCATTTAGTTTGTGTTGAGACTAGTCTCTAAATTCTGCAGTGTTGTAAAAACCAAATTAGTCTGTGGTTTTGTACTTGTTTTGAGACTTCCAGTTCTTTCACGTCTGTTTTGCCAGTTACTAGCCCTCTTCTAAACACAATTTTTTCCTTGACCTCTTTCATGAAACTATGACAAGCAAGGAACAAATTTCACCAAACTGACCTTTCAGACATTTTAATTGCGTACTCGTTTAGGTTGAGTGCTACTCACTATGCACCTTAAAATTTGGTACTTTTTTTTTTTTCTAACTGCAGAAAAAAGAATTAAACATGGGAGATACATTTCATGCTGCTGTTGAAAACGCAGCTTCCTCTTTCTACTGAGCCACCTAGTACATTGTGCTGTGAAATTTCCATCCTTCCCCTTGTTATTGCACACAAAGCAATTATTTTTAGTTTAGCTTGACAGGCTGGTAAAAGGAAACCATTTGAGAAGTGAGGAGGGCTGAAGTTTTGTAGAAATTCCAAGCAGCTCTGCACTGAATCATCAGTCCCAAGAGCATGGAGACATTCCATAGAAATGTCACACAGACCTTCTGGCATATTAATCAGAAAGCAGCAATCTCTCAGGTTGATTTTAGAGTTCTTGCTCATCTTGGGATAAAACCTCTTGGCATACCATCATAGAACAGCTGAAGCAAACCCAAGATCACCATACGGATACAGCCCAGACTTTGGCTATTTCAGCCATGAGATGGGGGGAACCTTACCTCTAGTTTGTATTTGTTTGACATGTTTGTATTGTGGTTTAGTTTTATTGTAATCACACTTCTTTTCTCAGCTTTTACAAGCTGGACTTAGTAAAACCCCTAAGTCTTCCACTATTTTAACTACTATAAGACTTTTCCTATCAGGAGATGGTGATTTTTAACTTACTGTACATTGCAGTAAGCAATGGTTTATCATTTAATACTCTAAAGTAATTTTTGCCTTTAAATTTTCTTTCAAGCAAGACTGGTGCTTTGTTTTGGAATTTTTGGCACAGATCAACCTGGAGAAATAAATGAAGTAAATAATATGCATTCAGCATCAATAACCTACTGAGAGTTAGGGCAGGAGATTAACTAATTAAAATGTCTGCAATGTTTATTTTTCAAAGTACTTAAAATGTTACTGAATGCAATGCAAAAAGCCGCCTGTTCAGGTACACTGAAGTTGAATATCTAAAAATAAAAGTAAGGAAATGCAAATGGAAATGTTAACAGAGTGAGTGCAATACAGCTACATTGTATTTCCTCCTGTTTTACTACTTAAAAAGTGCAAGAGGAGGTATTGTTAAATGCTTATATAATATGAAAATCATTTGCTTGGCCATACTCTGGGAATAACAAAAAAGTGAATTTAGCTTCTTTTATTACAACAGGCTAAGGTTTGTCTCTCATACATGGGAGTTTTTAACATTTTAATTGCTAATGTGTGGAATTAGTTGCTGCAACACCTCTATTATTAAGGGACTGTAACTCTTTGGACATGGCCAGCCAGCCAGTTCCTTATCCATGGAATAGTCCATCCATCAAACCCATCTCTCTCCAGTTTAGAGGAAAGGATGTTGTGTGGGACCATGTCAAAGCAAGAGCAAATGCAGTAAAATTGTGAGGCCACCACCAGAATGACTGGTTCCTGAAGACTATTGCAGACCACAGAGGAACCAGAAACCAGAAACAGCACAGTGTTAACTGAGGTGAGTAGGAAATCTCAGGGCAAATATTCCAGATGCTTTTAATACGGCGTAGATACAGTTGCTTTGTTGTCTGAATCTCTGAGTTGTCCTTTAATTGTGGAAGAAAGTGAAGCTGAATCAGAGAAATGTACATTAATAGAAGAGATCTTCTCATTACCTTTTTTCCAGGTAGCTTGCCATGTAGGACTTGAAAAACTGCAAAGCTGCTTCCTTTTTATTTATGTATGGCTTACTAGAAGACAGACAAACTCTGATGTCAAATATAAACTTGAACAGGACCCAAAGGTAAGAGAAAGGAAAATTTATTTTTCCTCATCTCTTTTCCTGCGTACTGGGAAAATGGCCCTTTTTTGTTAGCAATGAGGTCTTGTGATTTGTTTTATTTTTCCTACAGCATAAAAGTGTTCAAAACTAATTTCCTTTTTACAATGTCACTAAGTGTTGGGTCTAGCTCTTTAAACATAAATAAATAAATATAATAATCTTTTTCTACCAGGAAATACATAAACATACAATAAGTATGTTTATTTGGTGTTTTGAGTGTGTGTCAACAACAAAATCAATTTGGAACTCTCAGGGCAAATATAATCAATTCATTTGTCCATACTGTGATTTGTATATGCAATATGAAAGAATACGTCTGGGTTTTAACTGCAAGATCATATTAATGTAATAAAGCACTGGGTGATATAATAAATCCTCTGTGCTACTGAGAAGTATAGACATGAACTCTTTCTGTACATCTTACAGACTTATCAGTAAGCAACAATAGCCACGTCGATACATATATTGGAGACCGATGTTGCATCTATTCTTCTCTGAAGGTTACCCAGAGCAGTTAACAGATGAATTTAAATGTCATGTGCTATCCCTGAGTAATATTTTGCTATCTGAAGAGACAAGCTTATATGAAGCTTGTATGTTAATCCCTTAGAATTAATTACACTCAACCATACTGAATGTAAAGCAAAACATATCTGATTAGCAACAAACAGCTTTTGGGAATATTTACTAAGTTAATTTTTTAAAAATTAAAATATCTGGAGAATCTGGAATATGCTAGAATCGGAAGGTGCTGATTGCCTCTGGAAACTAGCAATAATGTTTAGGACTGCTGCAGGTTCAAATCTAACTCAAAGCAGCTGTGCGTGAAAGTAGTTAGCAGTTTTTTGGATCTGAAAAGTGAGCTAGAGTTAACTGACCAAGTGTTTACATTGCCAAGTGCAAATATGCAAAGACAGGTATATTTTAAAGATGTGCAAGAAAAACGTGAAAATAAATGTGTTAAATGTCATATATAATTAAATATACAATTACGTATAATTAAATATGTGCAACCATTGCTAAAGGTTAAATCTTCCTCAAAGACAGGAAAACATTTATGTTGCCCATGAATTTGTGGCATTGTTTTTGTTAATTGTATTCTTGTACTCCATAATCTATTTTACATAGATCAGCCGATTCTTCACTAGGCCAAACTTTGCCAAACTAAAAATAACAGCTGTATAGAAAGAACTGAAAGGGCAAGGCAGAGGCCTGACTGCTTCCCTGCAGTAGGGGAGCAGAAATGTAGTGCATTTCCACAGTTTTAGTTGCTGAGTATCGATGCACTTCTATATCCTCTAAACCCTGTAGTTCAAATATTTTTCTCAACAAAAAGGCTGAAATGAAAGCTGCTGAATTTTTTATTTTTTTTTTTTTTTTACAATGACAGTTCATTCTGTGGAAGGATGGATTGGAGTAAACTTTTCAGTCTAATGAATGAAGGAAAATACTAGTACGTATATTCTGAAACACTCATCGTATCCTAGCCTTATTTATAAGGAAATCTGAGGATCTACTCCAAACTTGACAAGCAGAAATACACAGAATTTCCATTTTCTGTTGTTCCGATGGCAAACTTTAAACCCTTCTCAAAAAACGCAGGACACAACTGCTGAATTACTTCAGATACGTGGTCCAGCCAACCCAGGTTCATATCTCTGATGGTACTGAGAGATTCAGAGGTAGAGGATTGCAAGGAATGTTGAGCTGGTTAATGGTGCTTCTGTTTACTAGTACCAAAATTTAATCTGGATTATGCTATGAAAGAGCAGTGACGGTGGGAGAGGGGAGAGTCTCTCTTTAAAATAAATCCAGGTTGAAAAACATTGTTAACCAGATGTAGTGCTCAATTTTTTCTGCATCTGCTGAATGTCTGTCTCTGTGGTATTTCATGTCAGTTCCATTGGTTTAGGTACTGTGCAAAAATTTATTTCCTTTTCGTTTTATGGTGTTCCTACTCATATTCTGAGAGATTATAAATTTATATCTTTAGCCTTCTTTTTTTTTTTTTTTACATAGTTGTGTTGCATCCTACTTGTTCCTTTTGTAAAAGTAAGACTTTTGAACTTTTAAAGACTTTTTCTGTGCTTTATTGAGCTTTGCCTTTGAAAAACTGACAGATAGGTCTCCTTAACACGTCTGATTCTTGGCTGTGACTTTCCAGTAGTGGGTGCTGCTAATACATAACAAACAAAACAAAGAGTGTTTTTTGTTTCTCCTGCCCCCACTGTCAATATACCATTAGGTGATTCTTGAGCCAGAGACTTCTCAACATTATGTTTAATAGCCACCGATAGATCTATCCTTCGTTAGTTTATATAGTCCACTTTGTAATTGTTCATACTTACAGCCTACACGTCAGCCAGTCTGTGATAACAATATTTTGCTTATTTGTTCTATGCTTGCTGCCTCTCATTGTTGTTTGCCCTTTCGTTCTAAGCTCACAACGAATTGTATTTGCTAGCTTCACCTTTTTTTTAAGGTTCTTTTTGAAGTCTAAGTAGCCTGAACTGAGCAAAGAAAGAGAGAAGAGGGTGTATAATGAATTCTTATTATTTTTGTTATGGTTTCTGTCAGCACTTTCTTAAGAGTAAAGCAACTGGTGTTCTTACTGCAGCTGAATATAAAGCAGGTGTTTTCACTGTGTGACTTTATCCCAGGACTTCAGATTCACAGCACCTGATGGTCTTTATTGATGTGAGGAGAAAGAGGAAGTACAAGTGAGTTGGTGTTTTTACCCTGGGAGAAGAGGAACACAGAGAAGGTCTAGCTTTGCTATTGGTAGGAAGTAGGTGATTGCTTTTAATTCCTGTCCTCCCTGGGAGTCTACATTTGGGTGGTTCTTATCTCTGACAGCCTTTGAATCCCTAGATGCTTAAAGAACCTGATGCTGGGAAATTGCAGCCTGAGACTGAGGAGTGGTTAATCACAGATGGGGTTCTCTGTCCTGGCGGTGAGTAACACTACAACACAATATGTAATTTGTAAATCCAGCTAGAAGGGAAAATTATTTTCCCTAAGAATACTAGATCCTTGTACTCCAGTACGGTCTTTCACTGGTCCATGGTAGTTCTTCATCCTCCTAAGTATTTGTCTAACGTGTCTTGAGCTGCCACTAAGGCAGTTTAAAATGTTACTTTCGCTTTCCCCTGCCTGCATTTATCAGTGTTGTGGTTTAACTAGACTAGACTATTTTAGCTGGCAGCTAGAACCACACAGCCGCTTGTTCAGCCCCCACGAAGGGGGAGGGAGGGGGAGAAGAGGTGGAAAAAAAAGAAGTGGGGAAAGGGAGGAAAGAACTGTTCTGTTTTGAGATAGTCATTTTAATAGAGTAACAGAGATGAAAAAATAACGATGATAATAAGAATGACACGGGTCACTCACCACCCGGTGAATCAGCACTCTCCCAAGCAGTGATGGAAGATACCTGCCCCTCAGCTGAGCCCCACTTATATACTGAGCAGGACTATGGTATGGAATATTCCATTGGCCATTCCTTTATTTTGTCTGTGCTTCTACAGGAAGCTGACATTCCTTTCAGAGCGATCACTAGAAAGAAATTTAACTCTTTCCTTGCTGAAACCAGGACAACCAGTCAGAGAAAACAGTGCTGCTTAGCTTTGTCCATGAACCCAAAGTTGTTCTGTAGCAAGTATATGCAGCTTTTGTAGCACCTGGGACTACAGCTTGAGACCAATTGGTTTCTTCTTATAAACTGTCAGTGTATGAGATGCAACAGAGCAATACAGCATAAATTCTTGGACATAACCCAAGGATTCTATGATCGGTCTGTGATAACATCCCTGCCATCTTTATTGCAGTAGTGCTCCTTGAACAGCCCACATCTGTGGGAGGGACCAGATTTCAGTAGCGCAAACTGGAGATGGAGAAGGACAGCTGTCTGAAGGATACCAGCTAACATAAGAAATTGGCCTTTCCTGTCTCACAGACAAAATATAGAAGACTCTGAACTAAACTCCTCCCCTGGGTACAGGACACTAAACGTCAGCTCAAGCAGCATTTAATAAGATCCAGTTCCTCAGACAATAGTGAGATCCTTTGCTGACGTCATGATGCAGTTGTCATGGTTACAGAAGGATCAGCTGCTAAATAGAAAGTATCAGAAAGATGAAAGTGGAGGAAATCAACGTCCAAGCAGAAAAGACACAGAGTAGATAATATGATTTGGAGGTCAGGGAAAAATAAAGGGAATGGGGACAGCAACTAGGGAACTAAGCAGGAAATAAAAGCAAGAGGAAAGAAAGTTCAAAGGTAAATATGCAGAGGTGGGTGATCCGGGAGCAGACACCGTGGGAACTTGACATGTTTATGTTTGTAATTAACAAAAAGCCTTCAAAGAGAAGTCTGGAAACAATATTCCATAGCAAAAGTCCCTTTTGGCTTATTCTCGTTGAAGCTTTGCGCATTATTTCCTATGACAGAATGAACTGTGGGAAAGGAAGATATGTTCTGATAATGTTGGACAGTGGCTTTTTCCCCCCAAGATAATCCAGCTGGGGTCATCGGTGAGAAGTAGAGCTGAGTATGTGATGCAGGAAAGGAAATTTGCATAGAGCACTCCCAACTGTGCACCGTGTTCTGTTGCTTATATTTTGGCCAAGCTCCGTTTGAAATTGCTGTTTTCCAAGATGTAGCCTCTATGCGTTGTGCCCTAGTTTTGAGGAGGTAAAGATTTAGATGCCCTTGTTTGTTAAGTTGGTGAAAGCTAACTCAGCCTTTTGTTCTGATAAAAAGAAATGAAAAGAGTATCTGAGGTAATAAAGTGGGCCTGATAGGCTGATGTGAATTAACATCATAGTGATGCCCTGAGCAAGTGGGTTGGGATCTTCAATTAATTCCTGCAGCAGGATGGGAAATCAGGTTTCCATGGATACTGAGCCAGAAGCAGCACTGGCACTCGCAGGAAATGCAAACTTAGTTTTGCTGCAGCTTGCTTCCTAAGGAGGGTTTTCTCTCTCTCTCTCCCCTATTTCCCCCCCGCTTTCCCCCAGCAGTCTCTATTCTGTAGTTTTAAAGGAAAAGATGAAAATGGACGTTTAAGGGATGGGTGGAGAAAAAGAAATACTATTCCCTTACCTACACAATTGTGTACAAGAAATGCAAGGGACTTTCACCATTTTAAGCTGCAATTTGGAATAAAACAAAGTATATTAAAACTAGGAGAGGAAAAAGGCTGTAGCCCATTATGCTTCTGACAGTCACTGAGGATGACAGCAAGGCCTTTGGAAGGACAGATTTATAACCAAGGACGTAGTAAAAGCAGAGTACCTACTGTAGTGCAGGGCTGTAGGTAGTTTCAACATAGCTGTTGTTCACTCAGGTGATTGCAGCAATGTGCTGCAATCATGAAAGCAAAACAGAAAAAAAGTGTTCTATCTGTCAATTGAAATACAAAAAAGCTGAATTATAGTTCTTGCGCGGAAGTTAACTGGCAGACATAGTGATATGTGGTGAACTCTCATTAAAAGCATGTAGGATATGTGAAAGGAAGGAAGACATTTGGCAATTATGTGCAATTTTAAATCCCTTTTGATTCAAAGTAGTATCTAGCACTATATTTTTAATTGCTATAGAATAGAAATTTGGGAAAACTCACCGCCTTATTTATTCCATGTACCAGACCATCAAATACAGAATGAACACTGTTAACATCCATGAAGAAAGGCAGTAAACTGGGAATGTTTCTGAACAATACAGTCTTCAATACTTGACCTGTGACCTGTTGGTCCTACTCAAGAAATCTGTAGAATGTATTTTTATTGATCTCAACTGAAATTCCCACTAACTTCTCATACTGACTTATTTAAAATGGTATTTATACATCCTGGCCAGCTCGACAGGCAAACACAGCAAAATAAAAACCGAATTTGTTTTGGGAAGAGCTGAAAATGAAGAAAAAATGCTATTTTTTGGACTTGAAAGCGACTGTTCTCCAAGCGACAGACTTAATCTCATAGGAAATGCATCCAGGAACTTTAAATGGATTAAACAGTTATTTCTTGTCTTCACTTTTTAGATATTACAAAAAAGACATAGTATTCCAGTATGGTTAAGGCAGTTCTTAGCCGAATCACGTCCACGGTCTGAGCTGTCAGCGTGTTCCTTGTAGTGTTCCTGCAAGTCCAGGTGCAGCTCAGGGACGGTCCCTGTAATGATCTGGACAAACCCATCTTGTTTTCCCTTAGAGGGAGAGCAGAGGGTGGAGGTGAAAGGAGTACGGTTGCATACCAGGGCCATGCCACCGGCTCCCAGGGAGAAGAGGGGCCTTGGCCTACATCCTGTGCCAGAGCAATGTGGCGGTTGTGGTCACTGCAGGGTGTCCTGCAGTTTCTGCCGCCCTTTCCCACCACAGACTGAGCCAGAGATCTGCCTTTGAATTGTTCGTGTCCTTTGGCTGTGTTTAGTCAATTATAAAAACATACAAATAATGTTATACTGTGGTGTGTGTATGTATGTGTGTGCAGGATGACACCACAACACTTGTGCATGTGCTAGCATGAGATAGAAGCTGACTAATGGAAAAGGAAAGATACCTGTACAAGCATGAGACCGTTTTCAAACACAAGCACGTGTGGGAGGGAGCTATGTCTGTGGCTAGGGATTTGCTGCTCTGAAGTGCGAGCCAATTAATTGCCTCTGCAGAAGGAGGTAGAATCTCACTTCGATATTATGGTTTGGGTATGAGCCAATGTCACCCAGGAAGAAGTTCCCATCTCCTGAATTCTCGTTACAGGCTGGAGAGAACATGAGATAGATTGCTGTAATAACACAATCATTGTTTTCAAGCTACTTCCTATCCAGCACTGCAGTGAGAGTGAAAAAAAAAAACCCATGGGTTTTGAGAATTGTAAGACAAATCATCAGAACAGTAAGTCACCATCCTTGCTGTAACAGCCTGAGTGCGCAGCAGTGGATTGGTTTTGTTCTGTTAGCAAACCATCGTAGCAAGGGGGAGAGTATTCTGCATAGATACTCCAGGTTAAGCTGAAAAGCATTATAGTTAAGAGCTTGTGGGTATTTTTCCATGATGAATTCTTTCAGGCTGGTTTGCCTCTGTGTTCTTGTGATATCTCGTAGATAAACACAATTTGTAGCACTGTTTGTGCTACTGAAAGTAGGAAATATCATTTAAAACTGCATTGTCAAATCACTAAATTTGCCAGCTGGAATACTGAAGCCCATGGAAGAACAAGATTAGGAATGCTCTTCTTTTGTTGTCCCTTTCACTTCAGACTACAAATTCTTTCCTCAAGTGCTGCCCTTTCCCAGAGACACTTGCCTTAGTGCAAAAGAGAAACAGTCCACAGATAGCACTTCGTTAAAAACACCAAGTAAGGTAGAGTCTTACGTTGAATAGGTCCTTCTTAGGCAAATGAAGTAGTGAGGTTTTCTGTCCTACAGCTTTGTGTCTTGCCTGAATCACAGAACTTCAATATTTGCATGACAGACAGTAATTGTCCTCGTGCAACTCCCCTTTGCCTTTCTGTCATGTTATTTAAAAATAAATGCTGCAAACGTGCCTCATACAGGCTGTAATTTAGAAAAACACTCGAATACATACTTCAGTTTGAGTATGTATCATAGTGATATGATCAATGTGAATTGATACTATTAGCCCATGCCCCGAAGATGTCAGAATACAAAAAAAAACAGTATGACTAACCCTATACCTGAAATCACACACAGCCCAGGATTCTGCTGTATTGGGACCCCACTTTCCAAATGTGACACACAAAGCAGGATTTTTGAACGTTTAATTAGGTGGGTTTGTAACAGTACTTGGCTACGTAGCAAAGTAGATAGGATGGGATTAAGTTCATCTACCTTTGGACAGATGCAATCTAGGTGTATAATCTGATCTGTTCATCAGGGCCTCGTTCACGGGGACAGGGGGTATCACTGGGGCAGTTCAGATCGCAGCTAGCAGCACAACAAACTATTTTTTACTCAGCATAAAGTTGCTAAAAGTGCAGTTATAACCAGCTGGCAAAACAATTACATGTTCACCTTTCCTGCTAACGGTTGAATTTATGAACAAGTAAGGCCATGTTTTCTTGTTTGTCTAATTTTGTGAAATATTCATGCCTATTTTTTTCACACCAACTCATTTTTAATAGAAGGTTAGACTATTATGTTTAGATTACAGTCTTAATATGAAGAACCACCATTTCTCCCATCCATCTAGTAAAGAGATCTGTAAAGCTGTTTGACTATAGCTCTTTCTGGAGCATGGCCTTGGCGTACCACTTGCTTTTAGCCATTTCAAGTCTTTATTGAGCCTGTTAGCTTCATGTTAAGTCAGATGAAAGCAATGCCTTTAACAAATAACTCCAAATAATTTAAAGGACCTTTAAGTTGCATTGGGTAGGTATCTCAAAGGTGGAGGGAGGAGAAATGCAGTCATTGTGAGGCAAAGTTTAAAATGTAAAGTACATACTATTTGCTTCAAATATTCTGCCGTGGTCTACCGCGCTTGCTCCAAAAATGGACTGTTCAAAAGGAATTGTGAAAATCATCCTTGTTGTTTCATTTATTTGTACAAGGCAAGTATCTAGAAGCCACAACACAAAAGACTTCCTGCATGTCTTAAAACAAGATATTCAGCTGTTCAATGAAACTATTAATGTGAAGGAATTGCGTTGAGAGGGAAATGATAAAAGTGATTCTTAGGATAACTGGATTCCTACCCTATGTTTATCACAAACTTACTACCCAACACTTTATTTTGTTGTTCATCAGTGCAACAGGAACAGCAGCTATGTAAGCACGAGGTGGTCTTCAGTGGCTAAAAGATGGTTTCTGCTCTGAGAAACATACAACTAAGAAATTACCAGCAGTGTCTGGTGCTGGTTGGCATTGTGGCATTGTATTAATGACACTACTAAGAGATCTGCAGAGAAAATATCCTAGATTTTATTTTCAGTAACAGAAAACATCTTAAGAGAAAATAAGTTCTTTGTGCCTGAAGTTTCATAAAAGCTCATATAGTTGTGTTTCATTTATCCAAATCATAATACAAGTTCTGTTTGTTTAACTGTAAAATCTTTAAGTTCTTCCACCATGACCACTGAAAAATAAGATTTTTCATAGACTTATATTATTTTATGAATTTGAAACTTAGTATGATTTAAGTAAATAAACTTTAACTGAAAAGTGAGTTTTGATAGTCTAAAAATCTTTCAGTTTACAAATAGAAAATGCAATTAAACTTAATAATGCAGTGCTGACCTGTCAAAGCAGCAAATTGTGAGGCTGAATAAATCACCCAACTGAACGAAATGCCTCATGGCATTTTTTAAATAATTTGCTTAGGAAAAATGGTCTAAACTTCATCCTGTTTGGTACTAGTGGCAGCTGCACTACTAGGGAAGGACATATTTAAAATGTGCATCAGTTGACTAGCCAATGCCATCATTACATAAACAAATGTATTAGTTCTTCAAGTAGGGGACTAGAAAAAAAAAGAAAGAAATAAGGAGGTAGAATCAATTCTGTGTGTAGAATTAATGAGATTACTGTGGGATTGTGAGTTGAGTTTTAGGCTCCAAACTTCAAAAATGGGTGCTGTAAAAATTGGAAAGGACATGGAGAAAAGCTGTGAGATTAACTCAAAGACAAGATAATCTACTATATTGTAAGATGCTTATGTAGTTATAGCTAAGGGATAGTTTGAAAGCCACCTCCAAGGCACTTTAAAGGGAAGAGGACCGGGAACAGATGGCTTATTACTCCAGTAAAAGACAGAATGATACTGATTAGTTGAAAGTTGACTCTGGAACAATTTAGAGTACTGAAGCACTGAAAATTTTTAAATATTGAGACTGTTTAGAGAAGAGTTGTATTCTTCAGCAGTAGAAGTCTTGGACTTGGGAATTGCTATTCTTCTGAAATGTATGCTGTTGTTTGAATGGCTTTTGTGGGCTTCACAACTGACTTTGCTCGGTGATATTCTTTACCTTTAGTTATTATGAGGAGAAAGGGAAGGAGCGAGTAGTGTCAGAAAAGACGACCATAGAGTGAGCCTTCTGACCTTTATCTCAGACCTTTGGCCTAGAAATTAACTTTACATGATTGAGTTTCATCTTTGTCATTTCAGATGCTCTGACTCAGCCATATAAAAAGAGAGATGCAACTGATGTTTTCTCTCGGGCTTCCCACTCTTTTCTAAAAGTTTTTAAAGCGGCTATTAGTAGCTCTGAGTATCAGGAGTTTAATTTTTTTTGTTCTTCTTCTAATCTGGAAAACCACTCTGATGTCTACTCTAGGCCATAAACCAACTTATTGAAGTTTAGTAAAATATCTCCCTAAACATGCATGTTCACTTAAAATTAGCAACTACAAGCGGGATTTTGTTCAAATCCCACTTACCTAAAAGATAAAAGAGAAATAAACCTTATAATAAAATAGAATAAAATATAATAGAATAAAAGAGACAAGATCCTAAAACAGGTAACATCAGAAGCAACTGCAACTGCTCTGGCTATAATTTATAGACTGGGAAACATTTGGGATACAGGGCAGCAGAGTTAGCAGGACTGCTCTGGCAGTAGGTGCTGCAGCATCGCTCAGTTACCAGTGTGTCGCTTGAGGGTGTGCTGAGGGTGTGTGTTCATTGCTGAACTGGATAGCACGTGTCTCTGCCTACAACACTGTAACTTTGCAAATCTGGATATGCTCAGTCACACACTTGCAGGGACTGCTACGTGCATCAGTGAGCACAACCCCGTTTATTTGTAAGTGAACAAGGGAAACAGACTTTCAATACTGTTATTGTGATACCACAGTATAGTTTCGTGGTGTAGCAAAATATGCTGTCAGAGAGTTTCCAGCTATCTCCCGTGCTATGCTGACATGTGATTTGATGCTGCTGAAGGCTGAGATGCCACGCCAGTTCCTCACTCTCACATACTTTGGAGAGCCTCTTCTTTTGATGCCTCCTCTCGCTCTGGTCAGCTATGATCGGGTGTTCCAGCAGGCACCTCCTCTGCTCGTCTTGGTGACACACATGTCCCCTCACATCCCCTTATCGCTACACAAAGCTTTTCTTTCAGCTAAGGGTTCTTCACTTCATGTCTTACCACCTCCCCAGAAGGTGTTTCTACATTTCAATAACTGTTTATTTCCAGACAACCTGGATGCTACCACAAAGTTGTCAAGAATATCATATTTGGGAACTGCAGGGTCACAGCTACTCACGAAAGTGCTTGTAGCCCTTCTGTTCCCAGTGCATCTGTACCTGACTTCGTATGTGGCAGTCCAAAAAGGAAAAAACTGAGATTCCTGTTGGAAACAAGGCTTGAAATGGCTTATAAGAGGACCAAACAAGATGACAAATAAGAAAAATGGCTAACAAAAGCTTTGTTTCTACAGTGATCTATTGTGATGCTTTTCATAGAATCATAGAATGGTTTGGGTTGGAAGGGACCTTAAAGATCACCCAATTCCAAGCCCCCTGCCCTGGGCAGGGACACCTCCCACCAGACCAGGTTTCTCAAAGCCCCATCCAACCCGGCCTTGAACCCCTCCAGGGATGCAGGAGCCACAGCTTCTCTGGACAACCTGGGCCAGGCTCTCACCACCCTCACACCAAAGAATTTCTTCCAATTATCTAAGCTAAATCTCCCCTCTTTCTGTTTAAAACCGTTCCCCCTCGTCCTATCACTCCGCTCCTTGATAAAGAGACAAGGCAAACAAGACAGTGTTGATGGGGATCCTGTGTCAGGTTTGCGTTACCAAAGGTAATATCAGTGTGAACTCTGCCACACGCATCAGAACACAGCTCTAAGTACAGGGGCATCATGTGAAACGTTCATTGCCAATGAAGTAGTGGGCTGCATGATGTGAAGCACCTGGGTACAGAGAAGGTGGGACATGGCTGTGCAGGTATCTGCTGTCTTGACAGCTTGGAGATAGCCTCTTGGTCATGGGAATAGGGTGTCTAAAGGGGTATGTGGTAGCTCCACAATGCTGAGTATTTTTCTGCCAAAAAATTTTTGGGGCATAATGGACAATAAAATTTTGTGTGGTGTGCAACATAAAAGGGTCGGTCTATGTAGTTTCATGGTATTTTCTGGTACTGTGCTATGAACATACAATGCAATTGCTCTTTTAGAACATTTTTCTTTCTAGTACCAGCCCAGCTTCCCCTTCACAGTACAAGGCCTACGTCAGAAGCTACAATTCATCTGGGCAGTAGGTGTTAATGACATAGTGCTGGGGTACAGTAACCTAGACAATCTGTCTACCTGAGCTATTCTAAAATATTCTAAAATAGCTCAGGTTGGAGTAGGACTTCCCGTCTATTGGTCTCCCTGAAAATCAGCCTCCTCTTCCATTAAAGCCAAGAGGAGTTACTGTCACGTGCCTTGATATTAGCTATCCTAGCTGATATCCTGACACAGACAACAAATCTCAAGAAAAGACACCAATACTCTTGCTTATTTTCTCATTCCCTTGCTTCCAAAGAATATGTCTAGTGTTTTTTTACGTCCCTTACATTGCATTCAGTTCATCTTTATAGTGCAGCTCATATTCTTCATGAAGAAATTTTGTATTTCTTATGTAAATCCTGGATAAAGATCTCTGGTCACTGGTACACACAGGATCTGATTACAGAATCATAACAGTCTGTCTAGTCTGGCTTTGAAATAAATGTTGGGTTTTTTTCTTTCTTTTTGCTTTACGGTTTTTTCCTCAGTAAGTGGAGCCAGAGCCTTTCTTTCATTCAGAAAGTAACTGTAATATCTCTGAAAGTAAGTGGTTTATGGTCCTACTGAGTAATAAAGTCCCTATGGTCTTTTCTTCCATGTAAATAGCAATTCCACATATATACTCATTGAGGATACTATGGTACAGATGTTGATGATCTTGCTAGGCCTCAGTCTTCTTTAGCAAGACAATATCCATTTATATTTCTTCCCCCCCTTCACCAATGAAATGTTAATCTGCTGTCAGAAGCCTTCCTTAGCTTTAGTACACTGAGTCTGCCTGGCATCTTAAACAGCCCTTCATCTCTGAAGATAAATACACATGCAGTAGATGGCATCGGTGATTTTTGTCCTTGAAAAAGAATGTGAACTGAAGGAGGAAAAAGAGTGCTTGTGTCACAGCAGCAGTGAGATCCCAGCGCAGGTAGGGGCATCTGTCGTCTTTGCTCATGGATAACACCCATTGTTATCTGCTTTGCCTTTCTTCCACTACTTACTGCTACCTTTCTAATGGTTCTCATATAATAATTCTGCAGGGACAGTAGAGGACAGCCTTATATATGTGGTTAATCGTCTTACTCGTCCTGATACTATAGGAGGCCTAATGCCGTTTGTGACAGGGCTCACAATGAACCAAGGTAAGCATTGTCTCTTAGCAACAGCAGCCAAATTATCTAAATGGGAGATGAGAGTTCACCAAAGCAGAGGTACTCTTAGACACTAGGGGAAATCATAGAAGCACAGATGTTTAAATACTTCTAGTGTATAGCAATGACACAACCTCTACAGGCTTTTGAAGTCTATTAAGTCATGAATCCCAAATAAACTATTTTTAAAGGATTTGTTTAAATCAGAGCATGAAAGCCTGAGGGGAAAACCCTCAGCTGCCTTAGATTTCTGAGGAAAATCAGCAATGTCTGTTCTGCTCACGTATAACGTCTGAAATCCAGGGGGAAAAAAAAACAACAACAAGCAACCTGATTCTTACACAACCCATGCTCTATTTAATTTTTGTAGACCACGCTCAGCTCCTGAAATACTCACAGGGAAGAGTTCCCTCCTGTGGTTAGACAATACGGCTACAAAGGAGATGTGGGACGCATCTTGGGCCTGGCCACAGAACCAAGAGTCACGTACCTGAATGCAGTAAGAATTTTGCAACAAACACGGGGACATCCATCTCAGTCATTAGAGCAAAGACATGCATTCTAAAAAGTGCTGATAAAAATCTGTTTCTCGCTCCTTATAGGACTGAAACAGCTGCTTAAATTTAAGTATTTTTTTTCATTTTAAATTATGAGTGCATTTGTATCCCTTCCCTCTATGCCCCCATCTATAAGTGATAAACCTTTATTGTAATGAACACAACTGCACAGAAAGAAAAATCAATGATAAATAAGTTTAATATTTCTGCAGAATGTCCTACAGTACAATACATAAAAATGCCACAGCTTTTTAAATCAGAAAACTTGGTCCGGCAGGGGTGTGAGGGAAGAAACAAGTCTACAGCATTTCTTGAAAAAGCTGGAGTGCCCCCTCTTGTTTTTAACTCTTCAGGCTTATAGAATAATACAACATAATAAATAAAGAATGATAAAATTAGAGAATAATGAAACTTTTTAAAGGGATATCTACGTAAACTTGTTTTACAGTCTGGAATATTAAAAACAGTACCCAGGGGAAATAGAGAGGGAACAGAATGAGGCAGTTTTAGGTTTGGGAGAAAGACAATCGAAGGCAAGTGTATTTGAACAACTAGCGAGAGCCCTAGAGAAATTATGATTGCTGCTGTTATTATTACACGTCTAGGCAAAACCAACATCTCTGAAAGAAAATTACTGAATTTTGCCAGAAGTCAACGGGCATTCCAGACAAATGGAAACTGTGAATAAAGTGAAAAGTGCATCTAATTAAACCAAAGTTTATATTAGAATACTAGACAAATTGCAAAGATAGGAAAGCTGGTTAACTTTTCTTGCATTAAAAGTTGAACTCAGTTATATCCAGTGCCAAAGTAACGGCGACCACTTTACTTTTAGTCGCACTACAGTTTGGCAAGACCTGGAAGTAAGCTACATGGCATAGCAGCAGTTATGAAACTGAGAGGCAAAGCTGTGGTTGTGTGGAAACATATTTTCTGAAGGCACCATGATATTTTTACTAGCAAAATAACACAACAAATTAGTTTGAATGAAAAACCAGTTAAAAAGTGAAACATTGATAGTTACACTGGAGCCGAGTATAAAATAGTTTGTGTCAGCTTCTACTAAGAAAGCAAGCAAAAGAAAACCAGGATTCATTCTCAGCTAATTTTTAACCATCAAAAAGATTGCATATGGATGCAGAAAAAAAAATACAGAATTTTTCTGTAGTTATCTGTGAGACAAGTCTACATAGAGGGATCCAGCTCTATTCAAAGCAGGTATATAAATGAGCTAGGATGAAATGGCTTTTGCAAGGCCTGCGTTGCTCCATTGATGATAGTGACAACCTCAAATACTGACTTACTCAAGATGTTTAATTTTCAGCCAGAGAAGCTCAGATCATGTGACACCCATCTGCATTTTCTGTTCACCTCCTAGTAGAATAAATAAACAAGCTTCTTTTTTCTTTTTTTCCCCAACTGTCGGGGACAAGATGAACCAATGTTGAAATTCCTTAATAATAGAACTGACTAAACACAGCTGTCTACTGAACTGTAATTTTCTTCCTAATTTCAGTTCTGTATACCACTTACAACAGAAATGTTCTTTCTGTATTTAAAGAATGCTAAGCTCACAAGTATCACTCAATCAGGAAGAGCAATGTAGATAGAAGAGCTGGATCCCAAAGTGTTCACCCTATCAAAGAAAAAAAAGTGCTACCAGTTACTTGCCGTAGCATGATTGGTAACTGATGCGAATGGTCTTGAACGCTTGTGGATTAGCATGGTATGCAGCAATGGGCACGGTAACAACAGTGTGCAAGGTCTACTACAGTGAACTATTTCAAGCAAACAAAAAGGAATAAATCGTTCTTTAATCTTGTATCTGTAGCAAATAGAAAATTGTGTAATGGCAGACAGGTACAGCACTAATCTGAACATGGGGCTGTGTGGTCATGGGTGCTGGCATCATATTGTAATGGGCATTTGGCTCCAGGTAGTGCTTGTAGACAGAAAGGTCTCAGCTCGTTTGGTCTTTCTGCAAAATCGGCATCTGGTATTGCCATTGAGCCCAATTCAGGACGTCTCATGCTTAAAATTACTAAAATTAAAGATGTGACTGTTTGTTTGTTTGAATGTACTCCATAATGTATTCCATACGTGAATGGCCTTGTTGCATCAAGGGGAGACAAGTAATTTACCTGCAGGAGCTGGTTTTCCATGGTTACTTGGGGATCATGACCTGATTACAGTTAGTATGAGTAAGCAGAAATCAGATATATTCAGTATTACGACTGGAGTCTCAAAAACCAGGAATAATTTTCTGGCACTGAAGAAAGCAGCTTGTAAAATTTGAGCGGGAATACAACGTTTAGATAAGGAAAAGTGAATGAAAATGAAAAGTTATTTCAGAAATGGTTACCAGATAGCAAAAAGTAATCAATTACATAAAAGGACTGCTGTGGCTGAAAGCCTCCGCGTCAGATGGCGGAGCCGCGGCGAGCCCGGACGGGGCCCCCCGGATCCCCCGCTCCCGGCACCGCCCCCCGCACTGCGGGGAAGCCCTCCTCGCCGCGCACGCGCACTGCATCCGCACTGCGTCGCCGGTGCCTCCTGGCCCAGCGCCAGGGGAGCCCCGCGCCGACGGCGGGGCCGCCCGGGCGGGGCGGGGCGGCGGCCGCCTCCAGCGCCTATTTATACGGCGGGAGGCTCCCCCCAACCCGGGGAGTGCTCTCCCGCGGCTCTGCGCCACGCGTGCCGTATGCCCTTCCGAGCACAGCCGCGGGTTCTGTGCGGAGCCGGCGTTCGGGAGCGCCCCGCGTCCGCCCGTTCGGGGCGGGCGGGCGCCGCGCCGAGGGGCGGCCCTCAGGGCGCGAGAGCAGGATCCCGAGCGCTGTCTTTTGCCATCGCGTCCAAGTCAATGGCGGCTGCGGCCGCGCGATGCCCAGGGCTCCGCTTTGAGCAGTGCGTCGTTCTCCGCTGCGTGAGGGAGGCGCGCAGAGCGTGGGTCTGCCCCGGCCTGGCGCTGCGGGCAGAGCTCCCCCGCTCTCGGCGGCAGCGGGCGGGCTAGGGCGCTCCCGGCAGGCCCCCAGAGTCCCCGAGATTCCCCTTCACGAGCGGGTAGCCCCCTTCCGGGGCGCACTGCCGGCGCTCAGAGAACTCCTCCGCACGGAGCCCGCCGGGCGGGTGGCCCCTCCGCGGAGACTTGGGGGAGGCGAGTAGGGAGAGTCGAGCGAACGCGGGGACGGGGCGGAGATGAACGGGAGCGCTGCCTGCGGCGGCGCGAGAGTCTGCCGGGCGCTCCCCGAGCCCCCAGTGCCGCCTGGCCAGGCAGCAGTCGCGCGCTCCCGCGGCCCGGGGGCGGGCGCGCGGCCCGGCGGCCCATCACCGCCGCGTGCCGCGGTATTGCCCGAATATTGCCGCGGACAACTCGTTAAGAATGCCGTCAAGAAAGTTTCAGAGAATCGCCCATGTGACGGTGCGCCGCGGAGTTTGTGATCCATAT
>JAOXNO010000052.1:39965922-40026090 GCA_028565335.1 Limnodromus scolopaceus | reverse complement strand
GTAGGGCAACCTTTTTTCCCAGGATGGCAGACATATATATATAATGTATAAGTCTTGTTTATTCTTCTAATATGGCTGAACAATGCTATCTCATTGGTATCACAAAAGACAGCAGTAGTTACTTTGCAAGCCTCAGCTTCTCGTTTGTCTTATTTCGTGGCTGGTGAAGACAATTTCTAGGCAAAGTCATGGAGGCTCTGGCCAAACTCAGCAGAGACAACTTTCCACCAGGACCCGAAGGCCAAGTATTTCCACTGATTTCCACAAGAAACAGCTCTTTCTGAGGCCCAGACCATTCACTTTGCAAAAGCAATGGTGGAAACATTTTTAGTTGCTAAGAATCCTTGCCAGAAGCCTGTGATGGACAAGTCCCAATAGTGTCTATAGTTTGACTTGGCTTCATTTGGCTAGGACTACTCCATTTGCATTTGTCTTCATTTGGTTTTGGCTAGAACGCAAAATTCTAGATCTTTTCCAAAGCTCTTGTATCTTACAAAATACCCAGACATTTTCCTGAAATAGACTCTTGTACAAGTAGAAATGTCAGTATGATTTTAGAAAGTACCCACTAATGTCTTTTCAAGTAAAATCCTCACATTCTTTTCAATTACATTCACAATCCATCTTATTTGTTTCTTGTAAATGTTTCTATGAGCTGCTGTTGAGTGAAACATATCTGGAAACATACCCTGAGAACCTTCTTACAGCTACTTGACTAGAATTTATGCCCCCCCAGATTTTAATTTTGAGATTTCTTCTTACATTTTCTGTTTACCAATGCTTGATCAGAAATAACTTTGTTAGTTTGAAAGCCTACTAGAAACAAACCGATGGAGAACTATTCCTATCTACAAGATTTAAGCAATTCTGGGAACTGAACACATTTGTAAACAATCAAGATCTAGAAAATATTAATTCATGACCACTGTAAAAGACAGGACTAGCAAGGAAATAATGTGATATGACCTGTTAAGGGAGGAATAGTTGCCATGCCTTCCTGGTTCTCTAAAAACAATGAAGACAACTTACACCAAAGCTATAGAAACCTATGTTTCTAGTTCTGAATGGCTATTTTGTATTAAAAGAGTGGGAAAATAATTTGGTCCAATCAGGTATACTGTTAATGCTACCATAAGTACTTCACAGTGCATCAGTTAGGTTTTCCCTTTAGTTTCTAGCTGTTTCTAACTACCCACCATTAGCATAATCTTTTCTTGCCAACACCCAGATCACCACACGGGGACCACACCACATCTAGCTGAAACATGGAAGATCAAGCATCACATTCCCAAAGCTGACTGAGGGGCCGTGATGTTTACTTCATGTTAAGTATCTAAATTACTTAAATGGCTTGGAAGATCTCAAATGTATATGCTCAATTAATCTTCTCAGATTGTCAAACTGCCCCATGGCATAACATGTTTGGCACCAATTTTGTTGAAGTGACAGGGCCCTTGGTATCGTCTTTGTTTCCAAGACTCAGGAAGCAGAATACGTTAGCAACAACAAAAGGTGAAATATCAAAGGTTCTTTAGAGTTAGCAGCTTTAAAGCTTTCTCATAAAGCCGTCCTGTGACCCTCCAGACAAAATGGTGATGTTTCAATCATGTCATTACCTGAGGCAGATTACAATTTTTTTTAATTATTCTTCCCTTCTGCTTTCAAAAGGCTTGTTTTTAAGTGGGAGGAGAGGAGGCTGAATGGTGGAAAGGGCGTGTGCAGCTGTAGCATGGAAAGTACATTTCAATACACATAAATACACCCAAAAGCTTTATATATGTTGCAACATCTCAGAAATCGGTGCTCCTGAGGAGAGCATGAAAGATGAGCAACCCTAGATCAGATAAATACCTCAGTAAATCAGCTTCAGAAGAGAGAAGAGGGGAACGTAGACTCTGGTTTAGTCAAGCGCTGGGAGTCAAAAACCAGTGAGTGGGGTGGGAACTTGCTTTCCTGTTCTGTGCTGGCATGAACCTATGTAAGTCCTGCTCTGTTGAGGGTCCCGAGGCCTGGTGGCATTCATTTTGTGTAGGAAGGGAAAACAAATCCAAATCCTTCTGTTTGAGCCTCAGTTTCTCCTATTTGCAGTAAAGCTTTTTCATAATAGGAAGAATTATTCCTTGTCAGACAGGCTGTCTCTTTCCACAGAAATTTTGCTTTCAGGAAACTGGCGTTTTCTCATGAAAAGCACTGCCTAAAATCCCCAAGTCAATACACCTCCAGCATCAGTCAGGAAACATGTCTTTTTCTTGTATCTTTGGCATTGTGATCTCCAGCAAGTTAATTTAATTGTCCTTGGGTTTCCCCAGTGATCAAAACCAAGTAATAACAACAATAACATTCACTTACTTCTTTGAGGTCCTGAAAAAAAATTTACGCTGGAAATTAACATAATTTTCCTGACATTTCATGCTCTTTATGTTGGTTTTTCCTTAGAGAAAGGTTAACTGGGGCTGAAAACACAAGCTGCTTGCCCCAAACTCAGCAGAATGTTGTCCAGGCCACATCATTATTTACTGCTTAATGAAACCTCGCACACATCCTCGTGCACCATTGGTGTCTGACAGGTGTCCAGCACAAAGCTGCCTGCAGAGTAGCGAGCACATGGTTCTCTTCAGAGTTTCTTTCTGTTCTTATTGTTTCCAAAATAATGTGTTTATAATGCCTTTCAGTGGGAGGACACTGGGGGCTTTGTTATTTTAGGTACTTATTTTTTGAAAAAGCAAGGTGCCCTTTTTGTTAACATGGTAACACTGTATGTAAATTAGCATCAACATGAATGATGCTGCTGTTACACATCACTCCATAGCTAAAAATACCATCTGTGGCTGGGATATGCTCACTACAATGACAGGAGGAGGTATTATCTACCTAGAGTACACAGCTACAAGATTTAATAGATCACAGCTGTTCTTTAAGGTGCAGAAATTACTTTATTCCCAGTTTATTGAAATATAACAGAGACCTAAATCCTCAAAGGTATTAGCAGTTAAATCACATTGAACTTAGCTAGAGTCAAGCACTTACATACTGGGTGAGCCAAACATCACATAAGCAGTTAGAGGAGGAGCAGAAGACCAACTTTTGGCTAGTACTTCAAAAAATACTGCACTGTTTTTGCCTCTCTTGAGCATGTCTTCTGCTTAGCTAGTACTTGGCCATGTACTTAAGGCTAGCTGACTCTTGAGCCATATATATATGTCTGCACAGAATATGAAGGAGCTAGAAGGAAATTCCACATTTCAAGAGACATTTTGAGTTAGATCTTGGTTTGAGTATCACAGCACTGGGGAGCTGTAGAAGAACTGGAAGAAGAATGGCAAGAAAAAAACCAAACACAGTAAAGAGACGAAGAGGCTGATTCATGAGCAATGTGAGCAATGAGATTAGTTCAGGAGAATGAGGAGTGCAGGTAAAGGTTAGTTGAAGCAGTTCAGGTGGGGCCAGTGCCCAGAGATGGACCCTGATAAAACTGATAATTAGAGCAGGGACAGGGGTGGCCTTGTTTGCCCATCCTCTTCCAAATATCAGCAGTGGATTGATGGAAAGAAAGGAAACTATCTGGGGGAATACAAAGAAATCTGTGTTTGGCTGTTGGCCCATTAATCCAGTGTGCGAACCCCCAGAGGAACGCTGCATGTTTGCAACTCTGAAAATGCCCTTAGAGTTCAGAGGACCTTAAACGGTGGATGGGAGAAAATAGTTTGATATAAAATGGCTTGTGCATCCTTATCTCCTGACAGCCTGTGTTGTGCCCTTCTCAGTCCAGAAAGGAGAGGAGGAGCCAGGATCACAGGAAGCCTCTTCTCAGGATGGTTATGTTTGAAGTTCAATGGGATTTTTTTTCTTTTCATTTTTTTTTCTTTTCTTTTTTCTTTTCCCTCTTGGCGTGTGACTTTTTCATGTTGAACTAAGGGGTCTAATGAATGGAAAACTGAAATCGGAGGATTTTCATTCTTTAAGGAAATTAACCTCGTTTAAAGGAAATGAGTGTTCAGAGGCAGAAAGGAAAGTCATAATTTAAATGATATCAGAAGCTGGTTTTCCTTATGTAACATATTATTAAACAGTGGGGAAAAGCTTTCACTAGGCAGCCTCAGGGAGCACTCAGCAACTATAAAGAGGGTTCACATGCATGGCTCTAATATGTTAATAAATTATGCTAATTACAAGCAAGGGATTAGAGAAGGGGAAATCAAATAATGGTGCAGTAACTGGGCCTCTTTCAACTTAATTTGCAACATTGCCTGTCTAGGCTCCTTGTTGAGTTACCAAGTTTATTTTCTTCTTTCAAAGACTCTGAACTAGTCTTTTGTCTGTGGGAAGACGGTAGTGTCACCATCAAGAGATAGTGGATGAAAAAAATGAAGTGTGAGGGGAGCGAAAGTGAGAACAAACCCTCTCCCTGATGAGTTTCCGATGACTGAAGGCTCAGAAGAGACAGCAGAAATCCTGCTGCTTTTGCACTGTGCCAGCCTGGAAACCTGGTCGAAAAATGTTGTCAAATAGTATGTAATGTATCACGTTCCATTTCTTTTCCTTTCAAAGTCCCTGTAAGCAGGAATTTCACAGGGCTGCTGGAGGAGAGCGTGTGCCCTCAGCTGCTAGCTCTTACTGTCCTGATAACCTTTTATCCCTTTGGCCCATAGAAAGAGATTCCCACATTTCAGTTATTTTCACCTGAACAGTGCTTTTCCCCAAGATGAAATGTCTCTTTTCTCATTTGGAAATGGAGCCATTCCTTGCCTGGGGGCTCCTTCATCTCATTGGGAGAAACATTTTGATTGACTTCTCAGTGGCTTTTGGATCATTGATCTCAATTTGTTTGATAGATGTCTTCCCGTGCTGTTGGAGTTTTTTCCCTTCTTTTATCCTTCATATGAACATCTCAAGTTGTTTGTCAACTCTATTTACCTTTTTCTTTGTGATTTGCTGGAATTTATGACAGGAAGAATTGGAGTGAACTAGGACAGATAAAAGTAAAGCAAAAGTGTGTTTCATTTGCACTTTTGCAGATAGTCCATGGTTCAGAATCCCATTGTCCATTGCATTCTGGCTATAGCCATGTGTCCTTCAGAGAAGGGTAGAGGTCAGAAGGACAAAAAAGCTGAGTCTGATAAGGAAGGATGACATTGATACACAGATGGGGAAAGTTCACTCTGCAGTGTGAAAAGTGCTACCCAATAGTTTAGCGATCTTATGGGAAGAGTTTATGGAAATAGACACAAATGAACATTCAAAAGCCCCAATTTTCTCATTAAAAAATACAGAGGGTTAAAAAAAATAGAACTAACCCAACTGTGTTTAGTGTCTCTAATAAGACACTGCTTTTTACCCTTAGGAAAGGGACAAGTATTCATTTTCATAAATTCCTTTTAAATGGTTTTTTCCTTCTATTTTCCCCTCTCTTTTTTTTCATTCGCTTTTTCTCTCCTTCTCTCTTTTTTTCCCCTCCATCAGCAAGGGGGGTGGTGAAAGAAAACAGAGACAAGCCAGATGCCTTTCAGTGCTTTGATCAGTTCCTCTGCAGACAGCCAGGCTGCCTCCTAGCACCTCTTTAACTACAGCTTGCCAGTAAGAAAATGAGCTGTTTTAACTCTGCAATTACAGTGCCTGCTGAATGCCTGTCATCACAGCAATAGGAACCTGATCTGAACTGTATATCCACTGGAGAGAGAATTACAGCAACCAGGGCAGAAAGTTAAATACCCCCTGTGGCGGTGAGACTCATATAAACGAAAAAGCCCACATCCCAGGCCTCCTCTGTTGGTGTAAATATATAAAACACTGACAATACGACACAGAGCTTCTCAAGAGAATCAGAGAAGGGGGAGCTGTAGGGTGATGCCATCCCGTTGTTTTCAGATGTTCTCGGGAATGATAGCTATGAATGCCTAAGAAAAGAGAACAGTGGGGGAAGGGAAGGCAAGGCATCGATGGGGTAAAAAATATATATTATAAGCAAAGACATATGTGCACTGGGCACTGCTCTATTCATGGCACAAATATAAATGCATATATGGAACCAAGTCAGAAGGTAATTTGCCTTTCAACACCATCTCTCTCTTGTTGCTCCCCTGTCAACATACAAATGTGGATGGGCTGATGAAGCTGCGTAAATAGGCTCTGTCCCTGTTTGGAGGGAAGAGGCGTGAAAAGTTTGGTGACTTCACAAATATGCAGCCATTCGGGGAATACAACTGTGATTTCCTCCTCCCTGAAGGTTAAGCTTTAATCACTACATTGGCCTTCCCTCAGGCAGACAGCAACTTGTTTGAACCCCTGAGAATATTGTATAATCCTATTGTGTGCATTCATTTTTAAGCCACCCTCTGTTAAATTATACAAATAAAAAAACACAACCTATTTGCATTCATGGGCATTTTATGTACTGGCATTTCTTTGGGAAATATGCAAACAATTGCAATTTGGGCCTGCTCCAATGCATACTCAATCAGACAGCCCTGAACTAGACCTTTGCTTTATATGGGTAAGATTTAATGGTGTCCTTGATCTGCAGTTTGTTTCATTTACCTTGAAAATAAGTGGGTAGCAGGCACTTCTTCAAGGCCTCTTCCATCACAACAAATGATCTGCCCATCAAGTGGCTAAGAGGTTAGAATTATACAGCTTTAACTTACTTGAATATGTGGGAAAAGACGGCAACTCAAGCCAGAAATTATTAATTAGTTAATGGCTGTTTTATAGAAGTATTTTCCCATGGATCATGGCCTGTTAGAGGAATAAAGTCAGATAAATACTTCTCTAGTGCATAGAATAAAGGTCTAAGAATTCAATCTTACAGGGTTTGTTTCTAATTATTTCAACATATATTTTTGTTGGAGTACTTTTAAAACCTGTATGTTTAACTTTCTGGTCTGAAATGTGCATTCCCATCCTCAGTTATCTCAGGGATGAGTTACAAGCACTAATTGCATCCTGTTATGTTCACTAACATTAACACGTTCAGGCCAATGTTTTCATGCTGAAATGGCAACACGCAAGCGCCACTGCAAGGGATGACATTGAACCAAGTTATGACTTTGACTCCAAGGGGCCCTGAGATCCAATAAACCACATGGCTTTGATGAGAGCTGCTTGGGGAACTCAGTGTCTTATTTGCTTTGACTGAAGAAGAAATCCCTTTGTTAAACACTATAGGCCAAGCTGGAGGGTGACCAGGGCCTGCCAGTGGGCTCATAGCAGGGTGAACATACCCATAGCACTCACTGTGGCAACCCCTCTGCCTGCTTCCCCAGGACAATGCAAACATTTTGCAGATGCTTTGTAGGACAACCCTCAGGGACTGCTGTGTCAACCTGTAGTGAGAAAAGCTTCCTAAGAAACCTGCTTTTTGACTGATGTGCCACCTTTCTCAGCATGGTTGGTGACCCTCCTCCTTCTCCATGCAATATCTACATCCTCGGCCCCTATCCCCAAGGGGTGGCACTGGGTGGCACCAAGGGTACTTAATCCCATCCCTAGTACAATTCAGACTAGTCCTTCAGCTACTTAAAGTCACTCTGGTTTCAGCCTGCATCACTTGACCAAGCCTAGGATCAGCACAAAGTCAGTTTTCACACGATTTCACCCCCGTCTCAAACTGCTCTTTGACTCGGACCCAACATGAAGTCCCTCTGGAAAAGGGCTTTGACTTGGATGTATCCAGAATATGTTGGATCACCCAATCCTCTTTCTGATCCAAAGGGCAGAGCAGATTTTCAGAGCTGTTCCCAAGTGCCACGATTTCTCTCCTCATTTACTCCCAAATATCCATGGCATTGAAGTGTGCTAATGATGGCAGGCTGGGGAGAACATGTCAAAGTGAAGGCAGCGGCTCTTTGCTGTAGACTCAAGCTCCCTCTGCTGAAGAAAATGAGTAAAACAGAAGTTAATCGTTGCAGTTGAATTGGACTTGACTTGATTTGGTGTCAGATTAAGTGACAATATAAAGCCCTTAATGATCTGCATGGCACATGAGGAAGAAGAGATATCCCCTTGTAAAAATATCGTTCAATTAAATATATCCACACCCTTGCAATCTGGCTGCTGTGGGATATGGGGTTCGGGGCTATTAGTGTAGAATACCACAAATCCTTTTCTTTATAACTCTAATGACAAGGGACTGCTCTCATCATCTGCAAAATCACCCATTCAAAAGGACAAGTGGCAAGTCACACATGAATTGCTATCATATGGTATAATGTATACTCCAAATATTTACAAGACAAGGCTGTGCTCTGCTCTCTCTCAAGAAACCACATGTATTTACAGATGGAAGTGAAGGCAAAATTTAACCAATAACGTCTCATCCTTATATTAAACCATTAAAATACTGTGGCTGAAGCCGTTTCCTTGCTGAGTTAATGTGTCCTGATGCACTTATCCTCCGTATTTCAGCTGCTGAGGGGTGTAGAAATATGATGCAGATCGCAGAGATTACTACTCTTTTGATTAGCTGTGGGTTATTGTGGACAACTCAGGCAGAATTACTTTTTTCTAGCATAAATGTCTGATAGTGAGACACTAAAAGTGGAGCTAGTTGCCCTATTCTCCCTTTGCAGAGGGATACCTCCACATGAAAAACTATATTTAATATCACAGCCCTCTTCCTCTTGCAACTGCCTTTTATTTGTCATTAAGTGACGGGATAGAAAAAGATACAATTGACTGGGCAGTTTAAATATTAGCCTGCTTAAATGGGTGAGAGCAGCTGCTTATGTACATGATGTTCTTACCTGAAAGCCAGTGTTTTCTCATGAAAGGGAAATCAGAAACGGATATAAAGGCACTGGAGATATTCCTGGCTCTGCTGTAATTTTCAGCACTTTTTGTCTAATTATTTGTGATGTTTGACTCTTGGGTTTAAGTTATTCAGAGGAATTAGATCTCCAAAAAAGATCTAACCTGAAAACAGATGTTTGTACTTCTGTTTTCATTACATGCTGGTCTTTGATGAATAATGGATTATAGAATAGGAAATGTCATTTCATTTATCATACTTCAAGTATAACCAGAATGGTTTGGATGGTCAAAGCAAGTCTCTAAAAATCTGACATTGTTTTCCATGGTTGGAATAACCAGGTTACAGTAATTCAATTTTTTTTTTTGATTGTTGGTTGCTCTTGCTATATAATTTGCACTTTATTCTTTATAGTGTTTAAGGCAGTCATGTACAAGATCAAGACATGATTTCTCCTGCTTGTGTGCTATATGAAAATAGAGGAGTGTATATGCTCTTAGGGAAAGGCCACTGCACTGCGTTGTGAGTGTGAATGGGGAGAGAAATACCTCTTAGAAATAATGCAGAAGAGAAGAAAGTACTCTGGGCACTGACTTCAAATACACTGTGTTTGTGCCCCTCTTGCTTTCAGTGTCAAAATACTTTTTGCACTACAGATCTGGTTCTGGAGAATAAATAAATACCCCAAATTAATTTGGGGTCTAAGACGCAGTAGGATATTTCCATTGATTTGGAAAGAGCTGGCATTATGTCTCAATTAATTTACTCCAAATGCAATTGCTGCTGTTTCGTAGCAGATAACTTGCTCTAAATCTAGTCTCTATGTACGACAGACTAATTTTTTTCTAGCAGGGATGCCTGTGGGGAAGCCTAATTCATATGCTCACAAAAGAGAAGCCTTAAAAGCCCCTATCTTTTCTCCATGCTGTTGGCCTAGTTCTTAACTCCAGAAGACTTTCTCACTCCTTTCTTAAGAGCACCAAAACCCTGTGGATGTAATTAAACACTGCTGCTTCATCTTGGTTATGCTCATCCAAACAATACGGAGGGATTAAGCAGTCATATAGCAACAATAAATACACCCTTGTTCAGCAAGGAGTTAGCAGGTGGGGTAACTTTGCTTGCAATGTTGTACAAATTATTCTCATTAACTTAAAAAACCACAGGTGTTTTTACAGAGGGACCATAGAACAGTGAATTAGACTAAATTGATTAGATGGATTTTTTTAACAGGTCCATGCCATTTTTGTATGGCGTAATCACAGGAATAACCAGTAATTGTGACTACTACGTAGGCTAGCGGAGACTTTTCTTTTGGATAAAGGGTAGCTTAACTGTATTAAAGACCACCAAAATTGTGAGCGCCCAAATGAACAAAGTTTATTTTATTGAATAGACATGAAGTAAAAGATTAATTTGATCATAAGAATCTTTACAGAAAGAAGAGATATGAGAGAAATATTTCTTGGTCTATCTGATGAAGCCCTTACGTAGTTGCTCAAAGCTGGAGCCCAACAAATTCAGCTGAGAAGCACAGCACAAAATCTTCAGTGATACCCTTATCTAGAGATGTGAAGGCCTAAAGCCAGGAAAGGGTGTATTTCTGAAAGGCAGGCTCTTTCTAGTCCAAGTAGATGCTCTGGGCCAGACAGAGGTTCCTCAGGGTGCAATTCTCCAGCTTATATTATGCCAGACCAAGAAATCAGACGAGATAATCAAGAAGGTCCCTTCTGGCCTTAAAATCCATGCATTTATGATTCATTCCATTTAACTGCTTTAATTGCGGGTGCAAGGTTGTACAAATATCTCATAAAGTCAGTGATAACTTTGTTTCAATGCAGTACTGTGTTTGCGAGTCTCCCATGCTGGGCTGTGCTGCCGAAACAGATGACATGCAGCGCTCGCTTCAGCTGGAAAGCCAAATATGCTTAGAAATGTGTTTTAGATTTCTGGTTTCTGACCGGAAAAATGAAGACAACCTGAGCCTGTAGATGGGCCTGTCAATACTGAATTGTTTTTGCATTCATCAGAGTCGGATGCGAAAATCTAGTCCAGTGTGTGTATCACATTGGGTACCTATTCTGTGCTCACATCATTCCTCGGCCAGCAGTGAGCTGCCAGGGAGGGGGTCCGCTGTCGTACAGCTTGTTAGAGGCTTTGACACGAACCTGATGAGATAGCAATCATGGGCTGTGATTGACACTTGCAAAGTGAGCTTTAAAAAAAAAAAAAAAAAGGCAAGCAAACCCTGGCCTCCATGAGTGGCGTGGTTTGAAATCAAATACCTTTTTGGCCACCACAGTCTTGTGGCATTTAATATAATAATATTTCATTTTGTTCAATGACTAGCTTTCATCCTTTCTTCTTAAATAACCCTCTCTTCCCCCTTCCCCCTGCAAATGGAGCTCATATAGAATAAATTAAAGATGGTGTTTTGTGTGAGAATATTTTCTTGGTTCTCATTTAAAAAAAGTGGTTTTGCTCTGGAAGGTACAACCTATAGTTCTTTAAAAGGATCTCAAATCTCACATGCCATTATTCCCCTGATGTGCCCCAATAATCCTCTCTCTTCCTCCTTCACCCCACTCCCATCACCTCCTCCATCTGCTTCTGTGCAGTTTCCCTTTGCTGTGGCCTTCTGAGCCACTCATTTTGTACCGCAGCTCGCTCTGTCAACACACCTTGCTGCTCTCTTGCAAACTACATTGCTCTTTCGGCTGTCAGCAGGCTGAATTCATCAGCTTGCAGAATGCAAGGTGCAAGGACCTGACAAGCCCGTGTGATCTCCACATCAACCTGCTGCCAAACATTTGTCAAAGGACTTAGTTGGGTTTGGGGACATCACTCTTGGCTCAACCAGAGATTCTCTCCAGACTCAGAAACAGATTCATACAGATCTTGGTTAAGCTGCCTCCTAACATTTGCTTGGACAAATGAAGTAATTTCCTATTTTGAAATAGGGCTTTTTTGGTCCATAGTCCTTGTGCAGGTTTCCTCTAAAGGAACCCATGTCACCCACTGATCAGGAATCTCCAATGGATAGGCCAGTCCCTTGGGTTTTTCTACACTTTGCAAGGGAGGCACAAGGATTAGGAGAGAGCTTTCAGATCCTGGAGACTGAAGAAACTGAGTGGACAATAGAAAAGGCCTGACACATAGGTGCTTCTTATTTTCTGCATGATCTAGGTGCATGCAGAAATAGCCAAGGGAGAGGACAAGGATCATTGTGAAGAATCTGTAAGTGTTGTATGTACTTCAGCTATTACAGGGTTTTCATATGTTATCACTAGACTGGATCATCAAAATGTATTTTCCTTTGCTTGGCCTAGAAAATCGTTGCTCAATGTTCTAGCCAAAGGGATAATATTAGAAAAGCACCTGACACAGGACTGCGTTCCCTCAGCATTGGTTAATGCCATGTTTTATTTTTCATGGCACTGGGCCTATGTGTGAAGGATCTGGATCAGCAGGTGGTTACCTGACCACCTACAGCCTCTGCATGAGCTGTCAGTCCTGCAGGCCCCCTTGGAGCTATATCCTTGATCAACCTACCCAGAGAGGCGCTGGCCTCTGAACTGGGTTAATGCCTGATGTGTAGGAACTCCCACTGATTGCTCCTGTGGCTCATCATCACACTTGGCTGGAGGTCTGCTGACTCTGGAGTCCAAAGGCCATGCCTTAGTCTTGCCTGAGCCTTGCCTGCTCCTTGCTCGGCACCCAGAATTTGTAGGGTTCCTGAGCATCAGTCTGGCTTCTTACCTCCTTGTCCCTCTCCCTTTTTGACTGGCAAAGTCTTTGGCTCCCATTTTTCATCTTTGTTTGTCCCCATCACTCTGTCTGGCTCCCTCCTCCATGATGACTCTAGGCTTAGCTCTAACCGCTGGGCAGAACTGCCCGCCCTCTGCGGAGGTCCCATAATAAGAAAGGATATGGAACTACAGTAAGATTTCTCCTCCTATGAGTAAAGAAGTCTTCTAACAATATTCCTCTCAAAGTATATGTGAACATGACTTTTACTGCAGATGCCACAGGATTTGATACCCAATCCTAACTCATTCCACAGCTTCAAGGTCCCTGGCAGGTATTTTTCAGGCCATCCTTAAAGAGCAAGCACCGATGTGTGCCCGGATATGCAAAAATGTCTCTATGGATAAGGATAGGTGTGGATTTATAGAAAAGGGGGTCTAAGAGATGGTACCTTCAATGAGCCCTACCATTCCCACTGCAGCTACGCTCAGGACCGGATGTGAACACAGCCTTCCCCAAACTAACTGCCATTTCATTGATATTTCATTACAGTATTTAATTTGGCCAGTTTCTCTTGATCCTGCTGAGCAGAGACTTCTCTACCAGCCCCACGCCATTTCCTCATGACCCAATAAAAGCCTCATGCTCAGAACTAGCTTTACTGCTGATGCCTTGCTACAGTCACTGGGGCACTAATTACCCCCTCCCCTCCCAGTGTTTGATGTCATGAAACTCAGAGGATGCATCATTACTTTGGGGATTAGCACATTCAGACAAGCTCTCCTCCCTCTGGAGATCTACCTGCTGAGGGTGGGCCCTGAACCAGCAGCCTCTGCCTGTAAAGAAGCAGCAGGAACATGCATGGTCAGCCCCTCACTCCTTGTTTGGGGCAAAAAGGGTCAGGGACAACTGACGTTGTATTTAGGAGCAAGTTTGGACTCAGCTGAAATGCTTTGATTGTGAACTCTGTTTTTTCCAGCTGAATCTTTGTGTCCTCTCTCTCTCTTTTTCAATTGTTTTTTACCTTAACATGTTTTTCTCACGGTTGCATTCATCTGGGCCCTGCCATCATGCGAACTGTCCCTCTTGCCCTTCATTCCTGGTCCCTGCAAGCAGTGTTTCACTTCATTTAGCCACAGCAGAGCAGGAGCTATTTTGGAATAGACAACTAGGCAAAGAACGATATCTCTACCTCAGATCCACTCAGAGCATTTCCCCATGCGGAAAATCAAAGAGATCATGATGGCACAGATGGAAAGCTGGGGAGAAAATCAAAAGATAGGCCTAAATTCACTTTTCAGGCTGATAACATTCAAGGGAAATCAGGCAGGGCAGGTGGATGGGAGGAAAAACAAACCCTCAAAATAAGTAGCAAGGTTGATTCACATTGGACTAAGCTGTGGTGGCACTGGTGGTTTGGGTACCATAGGTGCAGGCAGCGAAAGTGTGACCTGTTAAAGAGTGTGGGTTTTTCAGGGAGGGAGGCAGTGCTCCAACACTGGGCAGGAGGCCCACGGGCACAGAGACAGAAGGATGTGAGGGAGGGAAGGGAGGAGGGACCGTTTTTGCTCTTTATGCTGCTGGAAAAAGTAATTTATCGTGACAGTCCCCCTTTGCTTTGAAGGCTTGCACAGACCTCCTGATAAGGGAGTCAGAGCCCTTATTGTAAAAGTTTTATGGATTCACTGAGCCCATGGCTTGTCCATGGACTGCCCCATGGCGTACCAGCGTTATCTGTGAGGATGGTATGTGGGCTTCACCATGGCTTCCCCTCCCTTTCTTTCTCCTGCAAATCAGCCAGTTTTCTACCAGAGGTCAGTGCTTTTTCCAAAGGCCATCTCTGCCTGTGTGGTTTCTGTGGGTCCAAAAGACCCCCTTGGCCTCGCCTTAAGCCATGTTTCATAGGCAATGTATAGTCCTGGAACTTTTGAGAATGAAACAGAGAAAAGAGCAAGGAAAGCTCTGGGGAAAGAGATAGCTTTAGCCTGACTCCATCGTTGTTATCTCTGATGTAGTCTCTGTACTACTCTGAGAGAGCTTCTGCTGGAGGTCATTGTTGGGTGAGATTGACTGCAAGATCTTACTGGACTCAACAGATTTTCTTTCCTGCCCCGTGCTGGAAAAAGAAAGCTAATGTAAGAGTTGTTGAAGACCTTACTACGCTGTGGCCAGTCACGCAGGCACGATCTGTGTGAACCTTGTATCCACCCTTGTCTTACAGATCCATATCTCATCTGCAGATGATTCCCATACTTCTGTCACTGTGGGACAATGACCAGAAAAGAGATTGAAGTTTGAGCACATAATGGCAGCACATTGATAAAACACAATTTGTTTTTTTTTCCATCTGTCTTGCAGACTACAGGGAATAATTAGAAGATAATCTCTCTTAATTCCACAATACCTAAAGCAATAAAACAGATGTCAGGATTGAACGATCACTGGAGCCAAGTTACGCCATCTAATCTCTTTCAAAAGCTGTGATTTTGCTAGAATGTTGCAAAACCAGAGAGATTACCCTTAGTATGCAATGCAGTAGATTGGGACAAAGGAGCCATATCAGCTTGCTTTCTATACGTTTGGAAGGAACTGGGAGCCTGGATTTCAAATTGCAACTTGGGAACAGATCAACTGCGGACTTGGTAATCTTCAACATAATTAGCACACTTATGACTAGTACATTTATAATTAGCACATTTCTGTGGGACTTTTACTCAAGTATTTTCACAAAGACGACTGTGGAGTTTAGGTCCATTTTGCAGATGAGCCAACAGAAGTTCAAGAAGGGAGAAGTATTTGCCTGAAGTCAATAAAAAGCATCTGGCACTGAGTTTGTTTCTTCTCTTCTGGACCACTGCTTTTCTGGCATGTGAGGCACCAACTGACTGTGGGTGTAACTTGTCTGTCTGGATAATTGTTTGATAATAAATAACAGATCAAAGGGAGATATTTCTCTGAATGCTCAGAGTCTCAGGGAGGGCATTAGTGGCAGAGGGTAAAACTTAGGGTATAACCAGTTGCAGTATTAAAAAAACCCAAAATAAACCCTTAGAAGATGAAGACTCAGAAAATTGGATTTACACAGGCAGTTATCATTCAAATGCAATTTTATCTCATGCAGTAATGTGGAGGTGGTGAGATTGCCCAGCTCTACTAATAGGACTTGCATGACATCTTACACACATAGAGTATATTCCTTAGGCAGCGCTGCATAATAAGGGCCTAATTATTATTATGATTACACTTGGCATTTTTAATAACAGCAGTAATTGGGTGATGTTGATGGCCTCATTTTAAGATTCTGCATTTGGCCTGAAGCTCCAGTCATTAAGTGCTGGCTGAGTAAAGAATAGCTTATCAAGAAATGTATTTCATGTCCCAGATATCTGCCAGACTAGAGTGTGAATGCTGACAGTGTCCTTAATGCTGGGAGGGGTATATATCTTTTTGCAAATATATAAGACCTTAGTGACGCATGGTGATTTCTCATGGTAGCATACTCAGGTCACTGGGAAAGCTAATTAAACAGAATACATTTCACTTTGATCAGCTACTTACAACTATATTGCAGTGATAAGATCAAATGAAGCTCTGCTACAATCATAATGTGTTTTAAAATGTAGAAGGGTGTGGCTGAGTATTATAAGAAATATGACCTAATGGTTTAAATCCAGGACTAAGCCTTGCAAGGCATGGATCTAAGTCACAGAGATCACTTTGGATATCCAAACAAGAAATGGAGGCTGCAATTTGGCAAAGACTTTTAGCAGATGCATAGGTTGCCCTTAGAAAAGCACAGACGTGAGCAGTTGACTTGGGCCAGATGGGATGTGAACTGGTACTTAAGGGTAAGCATATGCTTACATGCTTGTTAAGTGGGAACAGGTTGCTGAACCAAAGCCTAAGAAAGTAGCTGGGGGGGTTCATGAATCCTAGAAAAATTTTAATGAAATAAAAAGGCAACTGCTCTTCTCTCTATCCTTGTCTCTAGCCATTTGCCACTCCCCTCCCATCTCCCAGAACTTTTGCATTTTTACCAAATGTAACAGAGATGCAGAAATTTGAAAGAGAGTTAAATTCCTACAAGGTAGGTGTCAATCAATGTCTGAGCAAAAAGAAAAGCTCAGATTGGACCCCTCATGCCCTCAAAACTCCCTTTGAATATATTAGGAGGAAGGTGGAGGAAGAAGCATATTCAGGCAGTGTCACCCGTGAATTCTCCAAGTGATTAGGAATGCAGCAGCATTAAATACACACTGAGGCACATGCTAAAATTGGGTCAGTATTAATGAAAGGCCGATATCCGACCTACTTGGAAGCACCGGTGCTTAGGGGTGTGTTCCTGATCTCCAATCCATAACCACAGAGCTATCATTAAGGCCAGATGTTTCCAACTGTGGGTATATTATTAGTACTTTGCTTAGCCAAAAGTCCACCAGAGGCCACTGTTGTTAAATATATGTGGGGATTTTAGGATGTGCAATGCACAGGTTGTTCTCTCGCTGCATGGCAAATACAAAAGGCATTTACTGAGGTTTTAGGGTTTTCTTTCTCCACCTTCTCATTTTAAGAGACCAGGTAGATTATTTCTGAAATATGCATATATTTCTCCTTCCTTGTCCTACAAGACAGCAGGTAAAAATCATGATTTTTCAGAAAGAGCAGCACATACTGGAAAACTACTGTCCCTTGACACAGAAGCTTGTAGAAAACACAGAGATATGTGGATACAACTAAACAAAAAATAAGAAGGACAAGAGGTAGCTGATACCTGATTTGTTCACTGATTTTAGCAAGTCTTATTTGAACAGATTATCTAAAATAGGAAGGTGTCATACACTGCATGATCTTACTAAAACAGAGCTCTCTTATCTCCCATCGTCATGATTCTGCCATTGGGTGTAAAAAAATCCTCATAATTTCCTTTGTAAACATCCTGGAGCACTCAGGATTATTCATGGTATAGAAATATGATTAAAATAAAAACACCTTCATGAAAATTCATTAAAGCCCACCCTTAAGGAGGACAGTCTTCCAGGGATGACTGTAGTTTGTCTATTAAAATTCACAATTTAAAATTAAAGTCATTCACGTAGACCTGATAAGCCTGGTTAGGTACCAGAGCTGGAGGAAACAAGGTTTCAATTAGATATTTTTTGCCAGAAAAGTGGAACTGACTTAGGACTTCGTATTTGAGTCTGAAAACGGGCATGGGGAGAGGAGATTTTCTCCCCAACATAAGACAGTGCTTGGGCAAGCGGTTTCCTTCCAGCTGAAGTTTGTTTTTAATGGACATAGTTAGGATCACAAGAAGAAATGTTAGTAATTATTCCTACAGCTGGTAGCCTAAAAGCAAGTAATTTTGTTTTACCCACCTGTTCTAACTCTGAAGACTAATAATGACAATTTAGACACCAGGATTTATTTAAAGCCACTTCTTCTTTTCTTCCAGCATGTGTAGCAGAAGAAAGTTGGTTTTGCTATGGGGTATTAAACAATGCACTATAAATGGCACTGTAGATGGAGAGCTGTGAGTTTCAGAGGGAAAGGTATTTAATTTAACACAGAGTCTGATAAAGACAGTAGCCTGTGTATTTTTATAAGATAACAAATTGATATTGACTGGTCTAACACATTAAGGATCTTTGAATTCTCCAGGATGCAGTATGTTTAATGCTGCAAATAGCTGGCAGCTCCTTTACAATCTTAACAAACTGCTTTGGACAATCTGATGGAATAATATGCATTACAGAGTTCAATTTCCCATCGGCTGATGATGAAATCACCATCTCAAACTGCTTTTCTGCTATTTGACTCAGGATATTGCTTCTTGGCTAGCCAGCAGCTTCCCTCCAGTCATCAATAAGCATTTTAATTAACAAAATAAAACCCTAAATGTGAATTGAATTTTCTCGGCAGCTCAAAATCCTGTCTGAGCAGAAGATCCCATTGAAGGGGCAGCTCAGCACTAGAGGGCAATCGAGATACACATGCCAGTCCAAATATCCCTTTGTCAATACCCTTTTTTTCTGGGGAAATGTGAAAAATTGAGCAGTGATGTCTGTTTCAGCCCAACCTCTACATGGAGAACAAGCAAGGCGGTCCCTTGGCAAGGCAAACACCACCCGGAGCCTGAGAGACCAGGGGGAGAAAATGAGCTTTCCAAGGAAGCAACCCCAAGCTGGACAAAGGGAAATCAGGATGGTGTCATTGCTGGCATCATTCTTCATCTCCTTCCTGGCTATATGGAGAAGACGTGACTAAAACAGGGGAATCCTGTTTTATTATGCAGAAAAATTAGAGAAACAGGTTTTTTTTTAGAGTATATGCAGTCTGGGGACAGGGACAAGCTCCTTATCTGTGTCTAGATGCCAAGGGAAGATTTGTCTCAGTGCATGGTGCTATAGGGAGCTGTAGCTGCCCCATTACCAGCCTCGTGCAGGGTGTGATGGTTTGGTGCAGGGCAAATATCAGCCAGCAGTGCACCCCTGGCCTGCCCCATCCCACCAGCCGTCTTGGGACTTGAGCCAATATGTCCAAGGAGTTCCTCAGTGTAGATGTCTCCAGACACCACTGCAGTAATAAACATGAATTAGTAAAAATAATAGCAATTGCTACGTGATCTCCAGGCCTTAAAATCTATGAAACTCTGATGAGATTTGCATTGTAGTAAATCCTTCTGTAATATTCTCTGGGCCACCTTATTTAAATATTTGCTTAGTGCAGCAGATAACCCTCGTAAAATGGAGTGATATGTCAGGAGGAAATAAATGTAATTTCCCCCTCCTCCAGCCACCCAGCTGCCTGCGCTACAGCCCATGCTTTAAGCATGGAAAGTGTTGTGCAGCATTAAGAAATTCTGTGTATATCTTGGTTGGAGGGGTTTAGGCCCAGCCCTGTGGCTGTGAATTCACAGCGTCTTCACCCAACGCACTTACACACATACACAAACCTGATCTCCATTATGTCTGCCTGTCAGGGCTTTCTCACTGGTAATTGTAGAGAATCCTTCTCTGTTCAGTTCTGACCAGAATAAAAATAGGGGCTCTTTGCATTCCCTGTAGTGCTTGTTTTGTGCAAGTGTTCCAGTCAAATCCATTGCTGACGAGCATTTGGGAGGGAACAACAGATTTAAATTCAATATGCCTGAATATTAATGGAAGTTAGTGGTGCAGTCTAAGAAACAAGCAGTCTGCCATAGCACAGATCAGTGCTATTCACCCAGTGAGAATTAATCACTACAACCCAAAATGTGTGATATCTCATATAGCTACAGACTCATTCAAAAGCAGGAATTTAAGAAAATCATTCTCAGCTGCATTTAAAGAGGTTTCACTCTGTTTCAGGAGCAAGCCAGTCTGGAAGCCATCTGCCTAGCTTGAGAGAATAGTTCCTATGGACAGTCCAGAGTCAGTACATAGGTTTTTTGCTGTTCCTTTCTCACTGATTTTATTGGAGATTGGTTAGATCTTTCCATATATCCTGGGATCTAATGCATGGTGGCCTCTGTGGCTGAGTGATGCTGTGCACAGGGACCATACATCTGGCCCACGCCTAGAGCTTCCAGAAATTACTCCAGCTGATCAGAGTTGTAGTTCTTTAATGATGCTGCAATTAGTGGCTCATGCTGAGCATCAGGCCTGTACATCATGTAAACTGTGCACACTCGTTGTGTTCATTGTGGTTCATGGTGGTTGATATTCCTTGGTACAGCTTAACACATCTCTATGCTTGCAGATGTCCTTCTGTAGCAGGTTTTACCATTCCATTTA
Source organism: Limnodromus scolopaceus (assembly GCA_028565335.1). Lineage (NCBI taxonomy): Eukaryota > Metazoa > Chordata > Aves > Charadriiformes > Scolopacidae > Limnodromus > Limnodromus scolopaceus. The sequence goes on along the minus strand of JAOXNO010000052.1, from coordinate 40,005,828 downwards.
AATGAGATTGAATACTTAAATTGTATGACCTACAAAGGGGTCAAACAATTTTGAAGAATCTCATGTCGGTTGAGTATTAAGATTATTTTCAGAGTTCTTGTGAAGGCGTTGGTGACCAGCGCTCTGAAAATAAGTGGATTTTCCATTGCATTGGACAAAGAGCACAGTTCCAGCCAATTATTGTGTCCCAGCTCAGCAATGGAAATCCATAGTAATGAGCAGTATCTCTTAAAACACAGTAGCTCTTTCACCTGTGATCATCTGGCCATATCCTAAAGCACCTAATTTAAAAGCTATTAGGCCTTCACATGAAACATAACGCAGTGTACACGCCAGAGCAAACAAAAGCTCCCATATTGCTCACCAGTCTCTAACTTCATGCCTTTGTTTATCCATCTGCCTAAACTTCCTTGCTCTTCCCATCAAGCCAAAACCTAAGTCTGCTGTAAGCAGTGCCATGGGATGGGCCTGAGGGGCACTGTGCTGGAGCTGCCTTTGCAGGGCAGCCGTGAGCTGATCGTCTCTGATGAGCTTCCCTGCCACTTTCCACAGGAGAACAAGTCATTAGTCCCAGTGTCACAGCCAAATTCCAATCTAGGTCATTACAAGCAGTTTAATTTCCCCCAGTGGCTTCATTTGGACACGGTATTCATCACTTGTCTCTGAAACAGTTATGGCAGCGTTGCTGCGCATTGATGACAGAGGTTTTTTCCCACATTTGGCTGCTTGTCAGTGACAGAAAAAGCTTCTCCAGGACAGACAGACAGACACACTTTGCAGAAATCTTTGGCATCCCTTGACACTCTGCACAGAGGAGGGTACTATTTCTGTAGAAACAGCAGCTCTTCCTTTTTGACAGTCCTGTCTGCACCATGAGGTCAGGCTACATTAAAAAAGTGTCTTGTAAGTGGTGTGGACACAAGACACGTGTGCACACCATGGGCCATGGATGCCACTTGGAGGGACGGTCACATCCAGCCACAGAGCTTGCTGGGGTGGCAGTTCGCCTCCATGCCAACTACGCCCCTTCCCAAAGCTTGCGCTGTCAGTGGCTTTGGCCCTGGAGATGTCGGGTGAGCCATAAAGCTGCTTTTAATTACAGTGTGTATTTTTGGACACTGAGTGGAATCCTTTGCCCTACTGAACCTTGCGTCCTGTTTCCTACAAACTGTTTCTCCATCATCGTCAGCCGCAACCTTTTGGCTCTGACTGCTTAAGCAACCTGCAATTTATGGGGCTTTCTGGTGCTTCAGACAAAGAATAGGGAAAAGCAAAGGAAGCCGCCATCCCCTTTGAACCACGAGCCCCTAAAGAGAACTTGCTGTACTGTGTGTTGTGGGAAAGTTCATAAATAACAGAGAACATTACACACACCTAGCTGGAAAGAGAGATGTAGTTTTCTGGAGAGGTTTTTGTTGCCACCATGAACCAGAAGAGATTATACTGTCTTAGCTGGTGTGTGGTGCTGTCTGCACAACACATAACTATAGGTAAAACTCAAAAGGATGAAGAGAGCCACGTTTCAGCCCTGTGTTGCTCCCTCCCTCCCACCTCTCTGATCTGCAACGTCTTGTTTACTCCATATGCTTTTTCACAAGGCCCTGAGTTTCCAGGAGACTATGCAGAGCCCCAGTTAGGAAGAATTTGACCTTGATCAAGACAGAAACATTAATTCTTATTCTTCCTGATCTGCAGCGAATTGAATCCTTTTGTCTGAGCTCATCTATTATTTGGGATCCTGGATGCCTGAGAGTCTGAAGTCAAATGGGACCGGATTATCATACTCCGGGGTACGCAGGCGATGTTTTGCTTCTCTGAGCTAATGAGTGGAGTCTGTTAAGGGACGTGAATATTCCTACCTAACTTCTACAGCTGCTCTCACACAACTTTCCCAAGCTGTAAGGATTCGGAATTGTCATGTTGCAACACGTTTTTGATACTGCATAAAGCAGACAAATGCTACATGGCAGATATTCCATGGTTGTTTCCACTGAGATTGCATCCCAGACAGGTGTCAAAAAAGCACAGGACACACATGTTAAATATTCCTTTGAGAATCTGTCAGTGCCAATACCCAAGACTATGATCAATGGGAAAGCAGCAAGCCTCCTGGCATGTGTATACATGGCTCTGTAACTACAGCCTGTTGATAGGCTTCCTCTTCAAAGCAGCCAAGCACCACTACAGCTAAAGGTCACCAGATGCAAAAGGGAGAGATGATGCCCACAGGGAACATCAGATACAGCTTCCTTCTCTTTAGGAGAGGCAGTTTCTTTAAACCACTTCTATGGATACTTGTCTTCACATAAGGGATTGTCACCTCTAAGTCCTGAATACAGATGACATAGCTATATTATAAATATTTTTATGTATATACTTGTGTATGGCCTAACTGTATGGGTATATAGGTCCAACATTAAACAACACAGACACAAAAAATAACCCCTGAATCTTGATTGTTTGCTTTTCCCATGTATCCCAATGTTGATTGCTCATCATTTTCACTTCACCTCACCTCTCCTCCCATCCCTTCTCTTCTACTCTGTCCGCCCAAATCCGCCATCCCCACCACAGTGCTCCTCAGCACCATACATCATCTGTGGTCCACATAGCAGTGGCTCTCAGCCTGAGCTGGAACTTCAGGCACAGCTATCAGAGGGCAGTTTTCTGGGTGAGGGCTCTTCCTAGACATAATGTGACGTATTAGATTGTTCCACCACATGTTTAAGCAGCACTGAAAAGGTTGAGAAATGTGACCCTGCAGTGGAGGGAGGACTGAGCCTCCTCCATCATCACTTGTACAACGCTTACTTCACCAGGACATTGAACAATGTTGCTTCTCCCTCCCTTGAGTGTAACGCATAAATGAGCACAAACCAGCAAGAGATTTGTCCCATAGTCTGACCTCTGAGATGCTCCAGACAGTCTAACAGGCATGCAATATTGTTAGCATCTCACTCAGCCTGGTGGTATTTTGCAGTCCAGTATTTTCCCTTTTCATAAATGAAAACAGTCACTGGGATGGAAAGAACAAATCAACTGACAGAAAAAAAGCTCGAGTTGCTATATCATACCCAAAAACGCATATTCAACTTGGGAATAGGCTGGGCTCATCTCTGCGTGTAGGGTATGTCTAGGTACCTCTCCTTTTTCTTTAATAGCAAAAAACTGACTTCGTCAAGTCCTGCCCTGCAGTTTCAGAAGCAGGCACTGACTGCAAATATATAGATGTCAACAGCACATAGTCACCTAGAAAATGGCCCTTTAGTTTCTGTGCCCATAGACCCTAATTATTAGAAGCAAAGCACGTTCCTCGCTGGTGGCTGAGATCATGAGGATGAATAGAAAGTGGAACTCCCCCAGGCCTGGCTGCTGCTTTATCCCCGTGGCTCTCCCTAGTTCAAGCTGTTGCCTCCCACAGGGTGAAGCCAGAGTTTTTCTGGTGGCTTTGTTTTAAGCTACACCTTTTGAGAAATTGTAGGCTGTTTCCTTTCTTTGATGAAGTTCTGGATCCTGCTGTAGTACCTTCAAGAATTGCTGTTAGAAAGAAAAAAAGGGCACGCCTGGGCAAAAGAATTCTTTCTGCTGGGAAAAATATCCCATAAAAATAGGTTTCCAACAAAAAATGAAAAACATTGCTACATTTTTCTCTTTTGCTGAAGAAAAGCAAACAGAAATATGGGCAATTTTCTGAAATATTAAATCGTTTTCACTGGAGAAGTGTGAGATCATGTTTTCCAGACCAGCATAGAAATGTCCCATGGGGCTGAGATGTTGCCACAACTGTACAATTTACACTTGGAAATGCAGGTTTCATGTGAACACTATTGTGCTCCTAGACCTCCTTATAGTTTGGTGGTGGGTTTTGTTCATGAAGGATTTCATGTTTCTTTGCAGGAGAGTGGAGAATCGCTGCAAGTCAGACGTAATCCTGCTGATCAAGGCTGCACGGCATGAACATGTTCTTCTTGGCCATAATCCTGTCTCACCATATAACAATCTGCATCTACAGAAAATGTCCTGAAGGGTGAGCTGTTGAATGTTTCCATCTGCTGGCACAGGAAAGACTGGATGAGGGCAACCAGTTTGGTTTTGTAATGGGGATTTATGTGCTGTCTTGTGCCATTATTCATTGTACAGAGTCACAAAATGAAGAAATTTTTGTTTCTGCAATGGAGAGGGGTTAAGTTTAGGGTGGAGACTGCAATGGAGATGGCTGGGTTTGAGCCATGGACGCTTCTTGCTCAAGAAAGGACAAGGCCCGTAATACTCAATTTCAAATCTCCTCAAACATGAATGTAAATCTGCTGCAGTGAGGTCCAGATTCACAGTCCTAACGGCATCTCAGGAGACTCTGGACAGAGTTTTCAGCTTCTTTTTTCCACCATTCTCTGATTTGTTCCTGAAAAATACCCCTGTCTTTTTTTCTATTTCCCCTTGCTAAATGCTGAGAAAATACTGCTTGGCTAGATGAGAAATGACCCTTTTCCAGCAGAAGAAACTGGGACAGACTAATGATGCAGGATGAAAGAGCAGCATCAGTATCAAACAAAATATTGGGCTTTCTTACACTCGGCTCCTTTAGGAAGTCATTCCCCAGAGCTGCACAGAGAGACATCAGGTTACTGCACAGCCTATTTCTGGTGCCAGAAGACAAACAGCCCAACAGTTAACATCATTTGCACTCCTGAAGGCAAGTTTTGCTTTTCAGAAGCACAGAACAAGTAAAACATTATCCTCTCTGCATCAGCCACAACAATGAAGTAAAAACATGTATCACAGATATTTTATGAGCACTCATTTTTGAGAGCTTTCCCAGTGTAGCTCTTTCTCAAAACTATCTTGCTTGGGTTCAGGGTCCCATCTCCCTCAGATGAATAAGGCAAAGAGAATTGCTGTTCCCTATGTTTGTGAATGGACTTTGACATTCCTTGTCTATAACATTAAATGAAGGCCTGGTGAGTTCTAATACTAGTGAAAGCTATTACATCACTCATTTTTAAATTATTTTTCTGAAGGATGGGATTGTCTTCTCTTGAACTTTCGCAGTGTTGTGAAATGGAGTCAAGGTAGTAGAAAATGTAGACTTAAAAGACTTTACATTACCATCACAGATTTTGTTCATGCATTATTACACTTATTAATGTCTACCACCAGGACATATGGAAGAGCAGTTACACCAGTCCTGTTAGATTATCACTCAGAGATTAGAAGTGAGTAAAAACTGCAAAGCAGTTTCCATAAATATTCATTGGAATCGTTTATAATGCAGTTACTCTGAAGACAGTCAGGCATCATGGCTGGAGGTACTGTATCGATTTTCTCCTACAGATAACAAGATTAAATCTGCTCAGTGTACCAGTCAAGAGATTTCTTTTTGAAAGGAAGTTCATGTGGAGCCAATCAGTGAAGGCTCTGATGAACTGAGACTTTCAGAAAGTGCTGAGTCACCAAACCAAAAGTCTTCCTGGAGATCTACTGGATTTTATAAAATTTTCCTTTAGAGCATTAGTCACATCCAGTCTGGACTTTCTTATCACACCTAAGGGACACACTCACTTAGAAATAGCTTGAAACATGGAGATTTGGTCATTAGCTTAGAATTTGGTAGAGCTGGATTTGCACCTTTCACAGGACTGAGGTGAAACCAGGTCTTCTTCTTCCCAGGTGAATGATTCAGTTAGTGATTGGGGCAAGGAGCTGAACAGCAATGCATCTTTGTTGTTTGGACAATGTCTTTCATGAAATGAAATTCTCATTTTCCCCAGCTCTGCTCTCTACATCTATTCTTAGCTCAGACACATCCTTAATGAGTTAATGGTAATTAATATTTCTCAAGATAGTAGAAAGACTAAAAAGTCACTCCAGTGATGTACACTGAATATATACACCAGTTTGGTCAGTGATCTTTACTTCCCATGCAGTAGATGACCTATTCAAAAGTTGTCTTTTAATGCAAGAAGCAATAACAATCCAATAGAGAATAACTTGTGAAAAAGGTAATGAAAACAATAAAAACACCAAAGGACAGTACAGTATTTTAAACAAGCTATAAGCGTTCAATATATTTCTTCCAGCATCAACTGGAAGTCTAGCTGGAATGGGGATTCTGCTGGGCAAGGGGCTGTAAGTACACATCTAAGATCAGTAAAACAAAGAAAAAAATGGGTGGGATGAGGGGCACAAGGTAACTGGGACACAAGATCAATGCAATAAGCAACAGCAGGCTCCGCATACCATCTGCCTGGTACTCTCTCCTACTCCCATTAGGGCTCACTTTCACATCACACAGATCAGCCTTCTGTTTTCACCCACCCCCCGAGTGACAGTCTAACTGTGTTTGACAGAATATATGTTTTTTTCCCACCTCCTCCACAAGCCCTTTCCTTTGTCCTCTTTTCAGCAGTTCTGGCTTCTGCCAGCAGATTATGCTGACAATTTAGTGTGAAAAGGAAATTAGAAATGCAGCAGTGTTCCTCACATGAGCAGAGCCACAGCTTGAATGAAAACATTAATTCAGATTAAAACTGAATCACTCAACAATTCATCTTTTTAGTGCATGTGTGTGTGTGTATGCGCTTGTGTGTACAACAGGGATGTTATTATGTTAGGTTTCTGTATATGACCTACCTGATTAATGGAATGACACAGTCTGCCAATATAATTCCTACAACTAAATCAGCGCATCATGCAACACACAGATCCCCAAGGAGAGGAAGCGTGCTCTAGAAACTCTAAGAAAGAAAAGCTGGTTTCTAGGCTCTGCCTTACAACTCTGTAAGAGCTATGCTGGAGACAGCTCAGCCTGACTCCCAAACTGGCTATTAATAGTCTCAAGCAAGCTCTGTTCCCCAAGCACCAAATACCAGTAACCTCCTGGTGCATCACCTCTGAGCTGCCCCAGCCAAAGCCGAGTGAGGGGCAGGTTTTGAGATGTCTTCAGGGAGGCTACCTACCCAGAGGAGCTGGCTGCCTTTCAAACTCTTTCACGTCACCTCCAACTGCTGCTATTTCCTTTCCATAAAGTGGAACTACTATGAAATCCATCTAAGGGAATTATAGGATTTAATTTCTAAAGCTTCATGTGATCCTGGTGTAGAAAAAAATGCCATATGGAAAGAAAACCTGCCAACTAAAATCTTGCCCTAAACACAGAATATATGACACTTCCTGGCATGGGTGAGAATGAAGTGTCAGAGGTTCTAGTTTTCAAAGGCCAGAAGGGACTAACCCTTAAAAAAGGCAGAAAAAGCTTTTTCTAAGGTCATCTAGAGAGCAGTTGGTGTTGAGGGAAAAAGTGCTCTTAGGTTCCTAAGGGCTTGTGTTAGAAGTGACCTGCGATCAAGTGTAATGAAAAACAAGTCCACAGTGTCCTCTCAAAGTTTGTAACAGTGTCTGTGCCACTCAGCCAGGAGTAAAGAGGAATGGAAAGAAATCGCAAAAGCGGGACAGGATGGCCTTCAAACTGATTAGTCAGAATGACAGAATCGTAACACAAGCCCATGACTCACTTCAGATTCTCTTTCAAAAAAGTCGCATTTCCTTAGCTATTGCCATGGGCATCCCACAGAGTTACACCAAAGTCAACAACAACAGAATTATTACACTCAGTGTGCCAGGTTCATTTTAAAAAGCAGTATAATTAGAAAGAAATTAAATATGATCAGTTGGTGGGGCACTTCATGTTGTCCATGCCTAATTAAGGAGAGCAATCACATGGTACTGCAGGCAGCAGACGGTCAAATAAAAAAAAAGGATGATGAGAAGACAAGGATGCAATCAGAAAAGGCAGTACCCAGAGGAAGCGACAGAAAATCCATCTGTTTGCTGCCTGTTGGATTCCACCTAGAAGATTAGTTCCTGTAATGTGAGGTTTAGCTTCTTTCTTCTAAGTAAATAAAATTTCTCTATACATAGGAGCAGAAGATTAGCTGCAGTCAGGACAGCACTAAGGTTCCCATTGCCCTTAGTCGGTCTCTGACATTTGCTCCTTCTAGATGTTCAAGGAAAAGGATCAAGAACATGTTAAGTGAAGATTGATCCTTTCCCTTGTCTGTCTTCCCAGCTTACTGAGGCTGTGCTCATCCATGGATTTATGAGCCTCTTATCACAGAATGGCAATGGTACACTTTCCCCCATTAATTTGTCTACTAATTCTTATCATGAATGAGTATGGCATCCACAATATCCTGCAGCAATGAGTCCCACAGTTTAAAGATGTCTTGCGCAGGAAAAAAAAATCCCTCAATATTTTTCAAAACTTTTTTTTGCCTTTTCTTTTGAGGTGTGCAGCTTCTCACGTAATGAGAAGGAATGAAGAATCATTTCTTGTTCGGCTTCTTGATGAGGAAGCTGTTTTGCACTTTCAGACATCGTCATTGCCTTCTTGTGTGCTTTTTCATGTTCTTCTACGTCTCAGGGGAACCAAAGCTATACATAGATTTCAAGCGGTCTGAACAGTGGTTAATTACATTTCCTGGTATGTTCTCTGTTCCTTTCCTAATAATTTCTAAAATTCTCTGCACCTTCTGACTCATTCCCACTGAGCCTTGAGCTAATGTTTTCATAGTACTGTTCAAAGTGAGTCCAGAATCTCTTTCCTGAATGCTAATAGCTAATCTACAGTTCATCACTGTGTAGGTTATAATTACTTTTGTTTTTCCCAGTGGTCATTATTCTGCATTTCTTAATATGTGAATTTCATCTTCTGTTTTATCACCCCGTCCCTCAGTACCATGAGAAGCTTCTGCAGCTCCTTACATTCATTTTAGCTTTCTCTGCCCTGAACAAACTCGTATCATTAGGAAATTATATTACCTCGACTCTTTGCGTGCTGTTTGTGAGCACCCTGAATAACACAGGCCCAAGCACAGGTCCCTGTGCAATGACATAGGGTAACCTCCCTCCAACGTGAGACCACTGTTCCTAGCTTTTATCCACTTACTAGATCACAAAAGAACCTTCTCTCTTATCCCATGCGAGATTAATTTTCTTAAGAACCTTTGGGGAGAGAACTTGCTAAAAGCTCTTGAGAATCCTAGTATATTGTAGCAACCAGATCACCCTTACATACTCACTGATTGCTCAAAACCACAAGAATGTTTGTGAGGCGTTGCTTCTCTCTGCAAAGCTTTGTTCTTTCCGATTTTGCCATCTTTATCCCTCTGTCTTCTAATTCCATTCTTTAGTATAATTTTTGTCCTTTGCACCCTATATTCCTGCCAACCTGCAGCTTTTCATGCTCCCCTTCCCTGGAGCCTTTAAAAAATCAGCACACCAGTTGCAGCCTTTGCTTCCTCTGTGCTGATGTAAACCACAGATTTACATCCCCCCATCAACAGCTGAGCAATTTCATTTCCGAGTTCCTTTAGAACTCGTGAGCGAAGCCCATCTGCTCCTGGCAAATTGCTATTATTCATCCTACTGATTCATCCCTAGACCTCTTCTACCAGCAGATCAGTTTGAGGCAGTTCTTCTGCCTTGTCCCCCATAGAGAAAGGCTCTGGTGAGGTACCCTGCTTGAACTCCGGAGCTGTGAACATTGGTGTACATAATTAATCTTCCCTGTGGGCTCCATTGCACTTACCTGCCCTCCAGACTCCCAGGAAAGCTTCCAGCTCCTGGTGTGCTCGAGGCAGTTTGTATTATTATTTTTATGCCTTCAGCAAGCTGATCCTCAAAATCTGTCTGAGGTTTGCCACATTGCATGTCTACTTTTTGCTTTCTTTTTGCTTGGTCACCTTTTTCTCTGTTTTCCTCACTGGGACACAACTTCCAGTTTGCGACCTTCACTTAGGTAATGTCAATATGCAAAGTGAATTGTATCCATTTTATATTACAAAGAGCCACTGTGTTCCAGTTGACCCTGTAGCATGTACTCAGGGCTTGGCTCACACTTCTTTGACGAAGAGCTGCTGTCAAAGATGCGACTGCAGTGATCAGGCTGGGTGCCCATGCCTCCTGTGCACCCATGCCTGGTGGGTACCCATGCCTCCTGTGCACCCCTGCCTCTTGCCCTTTGCAGCAGAGGCCAGTAGTTTGGTGGCTACATGAGGTATGAACATACCATCCATTCAACTGACTCTGCAACAAGAGCAGTACAACAGTGGTAACTAATACACTGAGGGTGGGAGTTTTGTCTCTGGCTGAATTGCTGGAGACTGCTAGAGACAGTGATAGACAGAGCAAAGGGCTGAGGGAAACTACAGCCAGCAGTGAATGTGAACAGATGAAAAACTGCCAAGGGTGACTTTCTGCATATCCTCGGGGTGATGAAAAGAATGACTCCCTCTATCACCCCTGCTCAAGGCTAGCAAGTCCATAGTCTACCATTATGCAGAAATCCTTTTATGTACCATTAAAATGCAGCTGGCTCTGCACAAAGCTGAGCTGTCCTTTAACGGCATCCATCAATACTATAAAAGACAGGAGCTGAAATGAATATCATTTCTAACAGAAATCATTATAATTCTAAACAAAGAAATCTTTTAAAGTACAAAAAGAGCAGGATAGATAGAGCAAAAAAGAGAAAAATCTAATTATATTTGTAAAAACCCTGCTATTAGGGAACTAGTACAGTTAGAGTTCATCTTCTGTCCTTGAATTAAAAAGGTGGGCATGACTAATCCATGAAACTAAAGTCTCCTTTACCTTGTAGTTATATAAAATATTCCTTCATATTTCAAGGTGCTCTTTTTATTTGGGGGAAGGGGAGCAGCTTAAAAATAAATATATCGCAGTCCTTTTTCAAGGTCTAACCTTTCAGAATGTGCCCAAAAGTCAGCAGGGAGAAGGGCAGTCTGAAACAGGCATGGATAGCAAGAAGAAAAGAGCAACATGTCACTTAAACACTTGGAACAAAACCTGTTCTTTCTAGCCATTTTCTTAAATTAATGATGGAGGGATGATACATTGTTGTTTATAAGAATTGAAGAGTTGGCATTTTATGAATAATGAGATACTCCCAAGTGGCAGGAAATTCTGTCCTTACATATTTCAGTCTTTAAAGTCCATTCTGCCATCCTTCTTTTAAATGCCTTTCTCCAGTCTCAGGCTTCTTTTGGGAATACTTATCTTTGATCAAGGGTCCATCCTGCCTTTTGAGCTCCTGCTGGCAAAGAGTTTCAAAGCAGCTTTACTTCTCTGAAGTCAATCAAGGCAGCATGTCCACCTCCCAGATTTGAACATCAGAACATTTGGTGGGGATGTGTCATGTGTGCAAGACCAGCTCCTCCACTTGTTCTTGTGACAGGCAAGTCTGGAAATGGACTTTTGTGGTCCATATACTGCCCTAGCTCTAGGTGTTAGATCATGATTTTGGTAGATTTACTCACATACCTATATTTAGTTTACTTAAGGCTACCAAAAGTCACCTTTTTCAGCATTTGTGTGCTTTTAAGTATGTATACGTATATGAGCAACACACAAACGGATCCACAAACTTCCCTACCAGCAAACCCACTTCTGTGTAGGCGAAGCAACTGAAAGACAGACAAAAGATAATGTATTAATGTACTTTTGTGACCTGCTGTACTCATGTATGTGAATGCTTCCCAGTACTTAATGTATTTTTAATGAATCTGAGTGTCGGGAAAGGAGACAGGAACTTTCAAAATCTTTCAAAATTGGCCATCACTTTTTTCCATGCTTATCTCAGAGGAACTATTCCTGAATGTGGTATTTGGCGATATGAGGAATGAGATCAGAGTCTGGTCTACTGTCTCCTCTTTCATCTGAATTTAGATGTTATTTACTGAGCATAAAAAAGCCAAATTATGACATGGCAGAGGAACAGAAAAGATATCTGCTTAATTTTCATGATGGGTTTTCTGAAGCTAATTTTATTCAAATAAGTGCTGTGTTGTGGGTGCATGACCACACGTTATATACATCAGCAATGCCAGGATCTAAGTGGAGGTTACTGTGTTCCAACTGAAAAACCATCATCATCCACTCAAAAATGTGATCAGATAATGAGCGGCTCTGAAGTGGATAATTTGACTTTATTCAGAGATGGCTCGGCACCAGATAATACCTGACCCAGATCTCTTTCTAATTCATCTAAAACCTACTATTGGCCTGATTTCACGCACTGTTTCTTGAGGTGACCTCTGATGGGCTGGGGCAGAAGAAATGAAATGAAACATAGTGTTGACACTCATTAATTTCAAAGTCCTGACATAAACCTTCATTTTTCTCTCCATGAGGCTTGTGTGAGCATTTTTCATAAGGAGAGGCTGATTTTGTGTGTGTAAATGGGTAAGAAAGGTTTTAACAAAATTTTGGTATATGGCATATCTTAAACAGGAGGGAAAGGGAGCTCCAGTGCCCATTGTACACAGATGAAAGTTATAAACCAATAAGACTAATTTAATCCACAAAATCAATACTGGGAAATGTTATCAAAGAACTACTCGTTGCCCTTCTGTTTGTTTGTAGACATGTTCCTGGAATAATAATGTCAAGTCATTACTCAGACTGGTCAGTGGCTACAGAGGCACCGAAAGCCATGGCTGAGTTGATTGGTCTGCATTCCACTGTCAGTAAAAAGAATGTTTCTCACTTAGAAATTGCCGTCCGGACAAGATCCTCTTAATAATTGAAAACTGTAGGCTTTCTGGGTGGGATCTGCAAAAATATTCATCGTAGATGTAATTCAGCTGCCAGTAAAATCAGTAGGAGATTCACCAAATACATGAAGGCAGCAAAATGACACCAACGCTGAGGGCTAAGTAGAAACCCTAATTTATTTGTTATTTAAATGAAACTTTAGCAACATGAAAAAGACATAGGATCCTTCCAGCATCTCTTACTGTATTGATCTTTCAGTCAGGCAGAAAGACTCTGCTCCCTATTTCATGACTGATTTAGTTTAGCAATTCAAAGCAGCCCATGCCTTACTGATGGGATCAACGGGCTGTTACTCTCCATAGCTGCTCTGGGAAGGTGGATGCTACTGCTTCATCTTGTGTGGCACGTAGCCACAGGGCACATGCTGGCTCCTGCACTCGTCTCCAGAAATATTCCCCAAGCTTCTCAACAGCAGGAAGGCAGAAATGGATCCATGGCTCAGCTTTGGAAGTTTTGCGTAGCTTGGGAACTTGGCCTGAGATTTGCAAAAAAATCCTTTCCCTGTGTGTTCAAGAGCTATCCAAAAGGTTTTTTTGGTTTGTTTTTAGGGTGGTTTTAATTTAATAGCATCCTGTCCCCGATTTAATGAAAGTTTATAAAACCAAATTCAGATTGCTTTAGTTTATAATTTTAGTTTATAAACTTAGTTTATAATTTTCTCCTTTTTATTTTTACTCTTTCCAATGTCCTATCCTAGTACCATTGTCCCCATTTCTGCATTTTCCCAGAGATTAAAACCCCTCAGCCTATCATATTAGCAGTTCTGAATGGCTCTCCTTGCACCTAGTTGAAAATCAAGCTAGGTAAACTCTTTGTTATGGATAACAGTATTTACCTATGACTAGCACATTATTATAAATCAAAAACCTGCTCAGGTTTTGCATATTCCTTATTCACACAAAAAATAAGCTGAGGAAACAAAAAAGGCTTTCGGGTGTTACTCAACACCGTATGAATCTCAGTAATAAATGTATCTTCCCTCTGTTACTCTTTCTTTCACCAAAATTAAAGTTTTAAATGGTGTAAAAGAATCTAAATGAATTTGGTGAAGCATTTAACCACATGCTTAACTTTAAGCAAGTAAGTAATTTGTCAGCTTCAGCTGTTATTCATTGACTTCAGTAAGACCAGTCACACAAACTTCCCTCTGCTGGGTAGCTCGCTGCCATGTAACCCCAGCCATGAGAGCACAAATAGCCTTGACTGGAGAAAGCACCTTGCACCCATTTTAAAAGAAGATTGCAATCACATCTGCCACCAGGTTGAAAGGGCTCTGTGATGGGCAATTGCTTCTCTCTAATGTATGTTTGTGACCTAAAAACTGGGTCGAGAAGATGGGCATTGGGAGCTCTCTGCTTCCTGATGTAGGAGTGGATCATTTCTCATGAAACCCACAGATCACCATACGTGTCTGAAGACGAGAGGGCAAAACGAGAGTTATATTGCTGACAAATAATCGCATTGTGTCTGTTTAACATTTCCAACAAATCAGCAGCAGCATTTGGAAGGGCTGCCTGGAGGCCTGGAGCTGTCAAGCCAGATAATGGCCTGAAACACTGTTGGCTAATAATAACACTGAGCTTCACTGCACTGTGTTTAAGTGTAAACTCGAGAGGGCTTTTTTTTCTGCTTTTTCCCCTCTCTGCAGCTGTTGACATTACATTTTGTAAGGAATAGCTCGAGCAGATCCACTCTGTGACCTTCAGAAGACACAACCCAATGTCTCCAGCAGCCACACATCACAGCTGCACCAGCGTGAGGCATGGCTTGAGGCACCAAAAAAACCCAACATGCAGCCCAAAGCTGACCAGGACACCTTGGCGAGTGACTGCCCACCCCATGGATGACTGTCACGCTGCAAATGCAAGGCAGGGCTCTTGGGCACCACAATACCAAGCACAATCCCAGTACACGGGGATGGGTTAGCACTCCCTCTGTGCACACCTACACGCTCTGCATAGTTGTAAGAAAGGAGATGGTAGAGAAGATATTGGGGAGGGTACCCAGTTTTACCCTGCTGGCAGATTTGTTTCTCCAGCCAAGTGCAAAAATAACCTGAGGGTCCTAAATACATGAACCGCTCAGCTCAGGCCACTGAGGAGAGGGGTTTGCTTTTTGCTCTTGGTGTTACCCTACTGCGACACGGGTGAATTTGCATCGAACTTTTCACCCTGAAAAAACAGGGACGGAAAGGCCTAAGCTTCAACCTCACGAAGCAAACAGTCTAACCTCCATTGAACACGGTGAGGAAACAATCTTATGCCACTGTGAACAGCTGTCCTTTGGCATTCAGCAAGATGCAGCTTACTTCAGGGGTGAATCTGGCCTATATATTTGTATTTGGAGACATCTTCAGCGCTGGAGAAGAAAGGGTGTAAAAGCCACAAAGCACTGTGCCCAATTAAAACTACTTTCAAAGCCTCAGCAAAATATAAACATGCTCAGCACTGCAAATTTAAAGAAAAAAAATGCTTATTTTTTAAAACCACTATTTTTAGCTCCACTCACCTTGATCCAAGCACAGCCAGTGAGCATGAGGGTTTTA
The DNA here is from genome assembly GCA_028565335.1 of Limnodromus scolopaceus. Taxonomy (NCBI): domain Eukaryota; kingdom Metazoa; phylum Chordata; class Aves; order Charadriiformes; family Scolopacidae; genus Limnodromus; species Limnodromus scolopaceus. The sequence goes on along the minus strand of JAOXNO010000052.1, from coordinate 39,990,653 downwards.
TTGTGCCTTAACCATGTCTGAAAGCATGGAAAATTACAATTCAGACACTAGTCACATCCCGTAGTTAAAAAATCAGGGAGATGTGAGTGAAGTAGTGGAGAGAACCCAACCGCACAGGAATAAGGGAAATAAATCAACTCAAGGACCTGTGTTCAAACTGCTGTGAAGTATAATGGGTTTCATCTCTATCTGAATGCTCAGACTATAAAGGTACGGCAAGGAGGTAATAGCAGCGCCGAGTGTAAAACATCACATTACCTGTAACTGCAAGATGGCAGCATTGTGGGAAACAACTGGCTTGGGGGAACTAAAGGTAAGCAACGTGTCTCATCATTCATCTGCTAAAGTGCCTGGATTTATGCCAGTGCAACATGGCTCCAATTCATAGTAAATTAGGATATTTCTAGTGTCCGCGAGATCCAAATGTTGTTTCGTTTGAGAACTGGAAGACTCAATGGAAGTATAACATGATTTTGCCTCTGGCCAGACAGTGAAGGGAAGAAGGCATGAATGGTAGATGTCCTCATACAGCACTGTCAGGAGTGTTGTGGATCAGTTTTTTTCTCCATCTGGTTTTTTCCCAAATCCAGGTGCCATGGAACAACATGGCTGAGGCCTTTCACTGGCTTCAGGCTCAGCCAAAGGGCACGGGGGGACTGAGCAAAACGTCACATGTTTCTGAAGTGCCCTGAAAATGTAAGGATATGCTACCAAAGCCAGCTGGTCTTTTTTTCTATCCATTTCCTAGAAGGCTAAAGTAGAAGATTATGGTGTAAGGTGTTTTCTCATTTATGCTAAGGCTGTCCAGCAGCAGGTAACTGAAGGAAGCAATAGTGGCAGATAAGTTAAGAGTTAATGGTCAATGAATTCTGGCTCATGATATCTGTCTTCTCCCACCGTACAGGCTTTTCCATTGCAGCTGGGAAACCTTCAGCACTGGTACCACATGCCCTGCAAATCATACTCTTCCCCTCAGTTTTCTATTTCCGTATGTGTATTTCTGGTAAAATTAATCTTTCAATTAAGAAAATGCCAAAACAAGACCATCCACCCAAATCCCAAAATACTGCCCATCAATTTAGGCACAGGACCTAATTCATGCAAAAGACTTCACGTCTGATTTTGGTCAAGTCACTTATCTTCTCAGGAGGGAAATTCATCTGACCTAACTTCAGCTATCTAAAATTAGGTGTCTAGTCCAAGCTTCCTGCACAGGCTCCTACTGTTGTCAGAGAGAGAGACAGAGTCCCCCAGAGGGTGCTTCATCTTCTCCTGGCAGAGGGGCCCAGGTCTCTGCTTTGGCCATCATTAATCTTCGATCTGTGCTCTGCTGCTTGCCCAGCAGGACACATCTGATCCAGATCAGGAGTGATTTATGCTGGCTTTACGCACAGATAAACTCTGAGCCAGCAGATCAGGGCAGCTGTGAAACGAGGATAATTCTTCCCCTCCCTCATTCTTTTCCCTGTTCCATCCATTTGAATTTCAACCCAGCAAATATTTATCCATGTTTAATTTTAGGCAGATTCATAAAAATAAGCAAGGCACAGAGTTTCTGCAGGACGGGGACTCAGGACTCCAAATCTTCAAAGGAAGGTCTCTTTCTCGACATGTTTCTATGCAGCAAGCACCATGCCATTCCAGCTGAGACTTCTAGGTGCTGAAGCATTAAATCATTGTCATCACCACCGGCCCCTGCTGACAATCAAACATCTTTCTGCTGCAGATCTGAAGGAATAGGTGGTGTTTACAAAAGTTCCCTCAGCCTCTCAGCCATTTGCCTCCACAGACTAAAATGAATTCAGCACAGTCTCCCCTCAATGATCCAAAATTGAAATAAAATAATGTTTTTTATCAGGGTAATGCTTGCCAAAACACACACCAGCATGCTTCTCTGATCTATCCACAAGAATCAGCCAGGTAAAGGGCACGTGACAAGTAGGAACTTTTCAGAAGCATTTGGACTTGGCAAAGCATTACCAGGCAATTAAAACCTTGTGTGAACCCAAGTTTTGCCTCTGCTTGTTTGCAGAGTTAAAATGTTTCCTTAAAAAGAAAAGAAAACCAAATAGACCTCAGCAACTTAATGAGACTTTTATTATATTACCTCTTATTTACTGGTATGGAAATGCTCAGATTTTTCTATATAAATATCATTCTGTTTCTTTCTCTTTTTTCTTAGGTTTTTAACTAATCAGCTTGAAAATGCATTTGCCATTAATCTGATAACCACGGTTTCATTTAGCAATGATCAAACCCTGGCTTTCAGATTAACTTTATTTGAAGATAAGATCTCATTCATTTATTGTGTATTTTTAATTATGAAATTCAATTTTGGTATAATTATCCCATTTACTGAGCTTAAGGTGAGTTCACTGTTCACCCTGGCCAATACTGAGGTCAGTTCTCTGTACTAATCTCTTTGCAATTTAGATGATAAAGTGACCATATCTCTTTGGACTTTCATTTTATTGTTTCTTTCATGGAAGAACCAGGAGCCTTAAGCATTATAATCACCATATGTATGCACAGACTTTTTCACAGCAGACAGGTATCAACCATAAGAACCCTCTGTGTGAGTTTTCTCACCTCTGGTGCAGATGTCCATTTCAAGATCCTGTTCTCCAGGGGGAAGAAATAAGTGCTCCTAAATTGTGCTTTATCTCTTTTCAACAACTGCCATAGGATGAGACAACAAGGGCTCAAGGTAGTCTAGCTCTGTCTGCAGTCTCTGAAAGGAGTCTTGACAATGGGTTTGTATGCAGGTTTGTATTACAAACCTCCACATGAGGATGTCCCCTTCTAGTGTGTAAAGGAAGAAAAGTGCATAAAAGATCCAGGTTTTCAGGCAGAAGGCAGATCCCTTTACAAATGATTCTGTATTATGACTCCCTCTGTACCTGTGGACCAGCAACTGGGCAAGCATGGTAATTGCATATACAGGGCAAGAATAACCACTGGAAGACAGCAGTACACACCCCCCAGTGGATGTTGCATAGAGGAGGAGTGTCAGAAGGCATTTTGTTGGCAAAACAATTAGAAGTGTCTGCCTGTAACCCCTAAGCATGGAATTATCTGAGAGTACTGGTAATTCTCACTAGGATGCTTAGGCACTTGTGTTGCATTTGTAAACCAAAGTAGAACTGTAACTGTCCTATTAGTAGGATGCAGCGCTGAACTCCGCTTTGAATTCTCAAAGTCTGTTCTTGGGGAACAGTGAGTTCCTGGCTCAGTGCAGCGGGAATTCTAGTTTGATCTCCAAATCCAGGCATCTGCTTTTAGGGTAAACAAGAGAATCACAGAATCACTGAATCATAGAATACCAGGCTGGAAGGGACCTCAAGGATCATCTGGTCCAACCTTTCTTGGCAAAAGCACGGTCTAGACAAGGTGGCCCAGCACCCTGTCCAGCTGAATCTTTAGAGTGTCCAACATTGGGGAATCCACCACTTCGCTGAAGTGATTATTCCAGTGGCTGATTGTTCTCATTGTAAAAAAATTTCCACTTGTGTCCAATTGGAATCTCCCCATGAGTAACTTGTACCCATCACCCCTCGTCTTTTCCATGTGACTCCTTGTAAAAAGTGAGTCTCCGTCTTCTTTGAAGCCACCCTTTAAATACTGGTGACAAGGTCTCCTGTAAGCCTTCTTTTCTCAAGGCTGAACAAACCCAAGTCTCTCAGCCCTTCCTCATGTGAACGGGCTTCCCAGTCCTTTGATCATCTTTGTGGCCCTTCTCTGGAACCCCTCCAGCCCGTCCACATGGGTGAATCTCCCAGCCAGCCTCAAAGATGGGAAGAGAAAGGCAAGTTGAGATACTTCCCATTACATTTCAAGTAATTCCTGATTAGTGATTTCCAGGCAGCACCCCAGCCAAAAGGAATCTCAGACTGTTTGCTCTGTAAGGTCTGGAAAAAAGGGATTTAAGACCTTCTGGCAGTCAGGTCTGTCTTCACCACATCATCATGGCAGAGATTGTAGATGCCACAAGTTGCCTGGGAAGGAAGCTTTTTGTTCTGATAACTGACTCTTGGTTCTTAAACAGACTCTTCTGGGTGCTCAAAGAGAAAAAAAAAAAACCACAAACTTGAGTGCACAAAAATGAGTGGGTTGAATTCTAAAGGCCAGTTGCCATACCTATTTGCAGGCCCTGTGTTTTGCAAAGCGTGCTTTGATTTTTTCCCCTCATGTTCCCCTCCTGGTGACAAAGGAGGAGAACCTGAAATTAATTCCCAACTCCAAAGCAACATGGCAATGACAGAGAAAGTGTTAGTCTGTGTAACTGTTAATATCTCTGCTGCCATAGGAAGCTGGCAAAATAGCAGTTAAATACTGTACTTAAAAAATTCCAGTCTGCATGGTATCCTAGACATTTCATGGTATCTGCAGTGATGTCATTATCCCACTCTTGAAAAAATAAGCTTTCGTCTTCAGCTGCTATGGCCCTGGGAAATTCATCAGCACAGCTGGATCCAGAGAAGGCATCAAATCGTATAATACATGAGGATAGTCAGCTTATTCTTACCTGCATTTAAAAGCAATTTTCTTGTCCTTAAATAATCTACACATGTTAATTAGAAGCTAGTAAAGTAGCTTAAATGGTGTGAAATTAGAATGAATTATTCATGTCATTTCTTGGCTGCAGCAGTTGCAGATAGTGTTTTTGTTTCGGGGAAAAAAGACTTAAATAATAAGATGAAAATTCTTATTAATTTGTTTTCCCAGGAAGAGAAACCTTTTCTGTTGAACAGGGCTTCAGTTTAGAAGAGTACTTCAGATGAGAAAAAAATAGCCACTTATTTAGCCAGTACATGTTGACCGGTCTTTAATCACTGACTAGCCTCAAACTACTTTCAGAGATATCAGTGATGTAAAAATAGTCTTTTGCAGGCTACATAGCCCATGTTGTCTGCCCATGGCAAAATATTTCCTACAGCAGGAAAAGTAATTTAGAGGTTGGTGATTCTGGGTGGAATATTACAAGTGTACCATTTTCTAAGAAACTTTTCTGCAAGGAGTGGAACAGATGGGTCCATTTCTCCTTGGGAGTAGAGGCCAGCTTTGGTGATGTTCTTCGAACACAGACCCATACAAATGGCCCGTGATTCACTGACTCATTCTGAGAAGAGCTACAGACTTAGATCTTTCTATGTCTTCCAATCTGGGGCTGAATAAGTAGTAGGGACAGAGATGAAAGGCAGAATTTGGAAATACTAATTTAGCAGGTTTTGACTTAGAGCAACTTTGCTAAAGCAAAATGAATAAGGCTTAGATAGAAAGATAATTAGCAGAAATGCAATTAAGCTATCCCAACAGGAACCATCTTCAGTATCTCAGCCAGAACGTGCTGTTCCGATCTCACCAGGTAGAGCAGTTCCAGTGTCATCCACAGTATTCAGCTAAAGAGAGCACATCCTCATTTATCTGTTTGAAAACAAATTTCAAATCCAACAGAGAAAATATCACAAGAAAGTGAACATAGAGAAGTAGAAATTCAGGAATGGAAGCTGAGGAAAAGCAATAGAGGTGCTGCATCTGCATTTGTCTATATGGGTCCAACAGGAGCAATTTATGGTACCTGAAGATGCTGTAAATTTCCTTACTCAATCACAAGAAAATATCCTCCTTCTAAATATCAGAGATGGCATTCGCTGCTCTTATAGTTTATATATAGCTGCACTCAGGATCCTTGGAAGAGCCTGCACCCTCTGTAGCCTACTCCCATGCCATTGCTCCCTAAGCTTACATGCAGTGAGAGGTTTAGCCTGGCAAATGGGTTAACAGTACAAATACAAGAGACAGAAAGAGAAGGGACATACAGAGATCCAACACAGCTTTTCCAAAGAGCAGAGAAATGCAGTAGACACACAAAAAAGCTATACCTGGAGAAGTGAAACTCCAGTCCAACAGCCAGCCCAGAGCTGTAACTCGGTTGATGGTCAGCTGTGGCACTTCTCAATGAACACCAAGGAGCAGCACCCCAGCTTTTCATTAAAGGGTTGAATTACTTTGCTTTTCTGTAGAATAGAAGTTTATTTTTGGGGCCATTACTCAAGAGAAGATGGCATATGGGAAGTTCACAGCTAAGTGTACCCCATAATAATGTGTTCGTGTTCCTATTCCCAAAGTCAATGGCAGATACAGGAACAGACCCAGTTTGAACTCCCAGTTCAGTGACCTACTCACTAGACCACAAAATTGTTTTTTATATAGACAGACATATAAAGATATGGATGGATGGCTCAAAGCCTGATTTTATTGCCATATGGACACCTAAAAATTAGCATTTTAAAATGCAAAGGATTTTAGCTGCTGCATATTAATGAGTCAAATCTTCTACAATGAGGCAATAATGAAATGACCTATAAAAGCAGTTAACATCAGTAGAAGTGAGATCAAACATAGCTTCAGTGCTAAAAACCTCCCGTGCAGAGGCAAACACACTTTCTTATAATGTCCCCACCCTATACGGTGCAGCCATCTCAAATATTACGAAATTATTTCTAGGTCAAGTATCTAACACAATGCTGTCCATTCACCTAAAATCCCGAGCTGCTTTATATCATCTCATCTTGCAAAACTCCTGCACCCGAAGGGAAAACCTCACAGCACTGTCAGTTCCAGATCTGGCACCTCTGTGTGCGGATTGACATCCTCAATGAATGCATTTCAAATATCTGTAGAGGACCTTTTTTTCCTCCCCACCCTGCTAAGATTTGTGATTTCCCATTGGGTTTTGGTGTTCTCACACACACGCCCACAGGGTAACAAGGTACACTTTCTAAGCTATTGTAGATATTCCTTGTGACAGCAAGCGAAAGAGAGAAAAGATGCAAAGCCACACCATGCCATCAAGCTCACAGCAGGAGAAATGAAACATATGTCTCCAACAACATAAAATGCACTGGGTCAAGTTCTCGGCAGTGGGACTCCCACAGTTTTCCAGGAACCACAAACATGATCTTTGCATCTTGCCAAGCACCCCAGATATGTGATCCATTCGGGGGAACGCAACTTTAGATTTGTCTTATTCCTGTCTTCTCTCCATTTATTTTAACAGCTGCAGTGAGACATAACATGGCAGAGAACGTCCCTGACGCTATCATATGTTAAGTCTTTATGCAATGACATGAAGACTGTTCAATAAACCTGTTGGGTACTTGGCAGAAATGACAGTGCAGGAAACATGGTTGTCACTCGCATTTGAAGATGAAGTCCTTTGACGTCTGGAACCAATAAGGATGGAGCAACCGCAAGTGGAGTAAGTTACAATAAGTTACAAGAGCAACTTGAAACTTTGAAATCTATTTCTCTGGAAATTTTGATATGTCAGCATTTCCAGTGAAATTAAAAGTTCATAGAATTGCACTAAAAGAAAAGATCGCAGGATAACCCACAGACACTGACAACTGTTTTTTCTCTCATTAATATACTTGATTTCTTCTTCAAAGTGTTAGGCTATTTCATTACAAACTCCAATAGGGGACACTTTGATCTAAAAAATAAGGTGGTTTAGATCTCTGCTAATTAGCAGGTGTCCTTAAAGATTTTTACAATAAATTTTATGAAAAATTATATTATAAGCTGTTATGCTTAGTATGTCCTTAGTATGAGAAGATCATAGAACATTTATTTGACATGATATGACATATCATCTAGACATACATGTCATACATTTTGAAACAAACAATAGACATGAAAGTTAAAATAAAATAAACACAATCTATATCAATTGGTTAAGTCATCCAGAAAAAAGATCTTACTATGACCAAGAATGATATTTTTAAAACACAACCCCTCCTCCATTTAAAAATAATATAAATGGAAAATACAACCAGTTTCTATACAATTTTCATAAAACTTTTTTCTGCCAGTAGCAAAACATTCTTGGAAGGGTCTGATTGCAAGGGCTCATACTCTGCTGACACAAGGAAGGTCTTCTACTGTGCAACAGGTCCTTTAATGCCCTCCAGCTCCACCCTACAGCCAGTATATAAGCCAGCAGGGGGAGCTGGGGCAGTTGATGAGAGAGTCTGAGCTGCTGCAGGAGTTGCTGTGGGAAGATGGGTTGCTGTACTACAAAGACTGCTCAGCTGTGTGGAGGCAACTATCAATACAAAGGTACTGCTGGGGTTACCTGGGTGAGGAGGTGATGGCTGGTTGAAGTCCTTTGGCTTTGACTCTGAAATGCAGTGTACATCTAAGGGTGGAGTTGGTGATCCACTGGCCTCTTAGAGGAAGAGATTGAGAAGTGGGTGGCTTTAGTGCTTGGGCTGCATCTGGTGAAGCAATCATGCTTTGTGTTTCTGTAGTGTCTGATCTTCAAGTGCTGCCAAGCAATTTTTGTCTTTGGGGTGCTAGAAGGTAGTGTGTGACTGACTCCCCTCTGTAGGAGGGAGGCTGAGGTCTGCCAGGTGTCTGGCATCCATCAGAAAACAGATCTGAAATGGAGGATCCTGGTTTTCCTGGCCTGTAGCTCTGACTAGGGAGTTGTGGTCCTCTCCTTTCATTTCAATTTTGATGAGGAATATATCACAGCATGTTACTTTACATATTAAAAATGTGCTTTAAATGCCTTGCACTAATTCTAGCAGTTGTCTGCAGTACTTTTTGTTTTAAGATGCTTAAAGTATGAATAATGAGGACAGAAGGAGTAGGTCAAGGGATCAGGCATTACATATCCAGAAGAAACAGGAAGCAATAGCATTTGGAAAACAAAATTATTTCCTTGAATGAACTCTTGACATGGATGAGAATTAACTTTGCCAAATCCAGATGGTGCTGCAAGGAACAGTGGAGTTAATTCTTCCTATTGCTGAAGTGCAGTGTAACCTATTTGTCCTTTATCTGTCCTCGTTATGTGCTGATGAGATCAAAGCTGACATCTGGCTGCAGTTTTGCTGAAACTGGGCAAGTGATACTCTCTGCTGAATTCATAAAGAGAAAATACATTTGGAAAGAAGAAGCTACTGGAGCTGCCTCCCAAAAGTTTTAGTGTTCAAAAAGTATCTTTGGTACTGTAATAACTGCTGCTTCTTGTGGTGCTGCATTAACCTAAAAAGGTAGTGGATTAAACATTAATTTTACAAAACATATTAATCATATCGACCTTCTTGGTGTATTAAACTACTGACCAAATTTCATGCCAGTCTGGTATTTACATCTGTGAAAAGAGATTATAAAATGCAATTGTACTTCAGCATTACACAGTCCCTGTTCTGCTCCAGCTGCAGAGGATAGAGGCTCCTCTAATTCCAGCTCATTCTTATTCTCCAGCACAAGCTGCCATGATGTGTACATTTAATTCTTGAGGGCTGCAGTTCAATGTCAGTATGTTGGTTTTGATAGGTGGATTGCGCCCAGCCTAGCATAGTTGTGTTAAACAGCACTTAAAGATATGTAAAAGAAAAGGAAGAGAATTGAGTCCATAGTGTACCAGAACAACTTTTAAAACGAGCTTTGCTTGTTAAAAATGATTCTGGTGCATCCTGCAGGTGAAGTTAAAGGGCCTTGCTCTGGTGTAGCACCAAGGGCTGTAAGAGCTGGAAGTACTGGCAGAGGCTGGCTTCTCAATGGGCTGTTGTACAGAGCGAAGCTCTGATTTAGCCTTTAAGTTGTGTTTTGTAGCTGCGTTTCTAAATTCTATGTCTAAATGCAAGGTGACATGCCTCCTAGAAAGTGTAGTAAACAGCATATTTCTGAATTTTAACATAGTACTCAATACCACTTCTGGGATGTGACATGTCCTTTGTTAGGAGAGCATTTATAAATGTGAAATTCATGGCCTTAAGATTTTGAACAGCAACTTTATTATTTCAGTGGTGCTATTGTGACTGTAATGCTTGTGGTTACTTGAAGCAAGGGTCTTGGCACCTACAAATGCCAGTCTGTTTCTACCTAGTAAGGACTTGGATCTTCATGGGTACTCAAGTTCTTAGTGGCCATGGACTTGCATATTGGGCACATCTGAGCACCTGGATGGTGAGTACTGTGCATTGTGAGGCACTCTCTTAATGTTGCTTGGAGCTATATCATGGAAAGGGTGCTCTTTTGGCCCTTCCATGTCACTTAAGATGGTTGAAAAATGCCATATAGCTGCAATGAGAAGTTTAATGTTCTCAACTTCTACGTAAATTTCATTTATGTTAGAAAAATCTGTACTGCATAGCAAGCTTCAGATGTGCAGATATTATGTATTCTGAGTATGCAAATGGGGTCTTAAAAGATCATTTAAGAACTGCCTAAATGGCTATTTGCCATCAGACTGAAGTTGGCCATAGGTCTGAAGGTGGTATAGTGTCCTCATAATAGAGGACTTTGTTGCTCAGTCTCACGGAAGGTAATTCCTGGAAGGCAGACTGGACTACTAAAAATGCCTTCCACCACTCTTCTGCTTTGTGAAAGGAAGCTGCAATGATGGCGACTATACATTGTGAATCCGGTGACTGTCCTTTCAGCAGCAGTGGAAGCACATTGCTTTCTGTGCTTCTTTGGCAACAGTAAATAGCAGTAGGAAAAGTGATGGTGTTTTATCAACCCCAAGGCGCACTTCATAGGGGGATTTAATATACCTTATTAGATCAACACAGTAATGCATAAGACATGTTCATCTTGGACACCACTTCCCAGGACAGAATGTCCCAAGTTTGGGAAACTGGTTACCCCAAAGTCATTTTCTTGTTGCTTCCCCCTCCTTCTTAGATCTGAATTCATAACTTTAATCTCTACACAAATGACTGCTATACTTTCTGAAGCATTTCAAACTTTCTGTGAAATAAGTTAATTGTCTCAGAACAGCTCACTGAAGTTTGTCAGCTTCTTTGGAGTATCTGATGATGATACCAGATAAATCTCTATTGCTAGACAGCCTCAAGCTGAATTTAACACTTAATCTAGGTCTGCAATTTGTGAAATATCCATCTTCCAAGTGAGACTGGATCCCAAAGCCAGGCTCTAAATATCTCTGAGGTTTGGAAGAATTTGAAGCTGGAGCTATACTTTTCCTTAAAGCTCTCCCTCTAATACTGATGTGAAATTATCTTGGGAGGAACACAGAGTGGTCTGAGGAATTTAGAAAGATCTTTGTTTCTCAGCACTTAGGCACATTGAAAGCCTTTTTGGCTCTCTTCCTTCTCTTTGCTTGGCTTTCATAAGATCTTATGATCCATTGCAAAAAGAAAGCACTCCTTCAGTGCTTCAAAAAAAGCTATTTGAAGAAATAAAAGCGAACAGCTTAAAAGTTTCCTCTGCTCAGTTTTCCACATTAAAAAAAAAATCCATCATGTTTGGCTCAATTGTGGTTAAGTAGATGTAGGGGATTTGCCTCATGCATGTGTTGAGACCTTTGCAGTGCAGAAGAGAGATCTGCTGTAGGTTGGAGCAGAGCAAAGCTGACAATTCCTGCATTGGATGCCCCATGTGGGGAGACCTCTATTTGGGTGTTAATAGGCTTCTGGTAGCAGCATAAGAGGGGTATTCAGGGCTGTAGCTGCCTCAGACAAATGTAACTAAAACAGGAAATGTTTATCTATGTAAAACTGTTTTGTGAGGAAGCTCACAAAGGTCATATCTATTCTCCTGTACTTCTGCTGAGCTTAGGTTTGTGCATCCTAAGTGGTCTCTAAGTATTTCGTGTACTGCGTATTCATTGTCCATTAACTTGGAACTGCAGTGCTGCCATATTAATTATGAATTGGCACCCTGCCTTTTAAAACCATGTCTGGGTTTGGTTCAAGTCTTGCTTTTCCCTTCTGCATTGAGGTAACTGATAACTCCTCCACTGACTCAGATGCATCTCTTATCTTTTGCTTGTTTAAGTGAGATTAGAAACAAGCCCTGAAAACCCAGTGTCTAAGTATCCCTTGAAAAAGAGTTTGCTGCTATTTACGTGTATTCAGATTCAGCCAGAACAATCCAGTAGCTTTCTGAGGCTTTGGGATGTGCCTTGGGATCAAGATTTAAATTACACACCTATTTCAAATAGCTGCTTTGCATTGTTCAGTAGTAGGGAAATACTGCAGAAGAAACTCTTGCTGTTCCTTACAGCTGGTTTACTGCATAGAGCAAAATTTTCCATCAGGCACATAGGATACACATGATCATTTAAGAACAAAGGGTAAATAAAAAACAAAACAAAACCAAAAATAAACTGAGAACATGCCACCTTGTTATTTGTCCTTTAATGTTTTCAAAGTATTTGCATTTCAAAACACACTAATCTGTCCACTTTGATTTATTTTTATTGAAATACAAATCAAACTCAAAGCCCAAGGGAAGGCAAATTTTTTTTTTTAGCCTGTGGCAGAGAAACAATTTTAATTTCTTTTAAATGTATTCTGCGCTCCTTTGTTCTTGCTCAGTCAAAACATACATGGATTTCAATGAGTTCTGTTCAACCAAGGAGTAACTGAGGACTGCAAAAGAGGCTTTTTTACTGTGTAGCTCTGTAAATCCCCCCAAGTGTTGAGGCAAGGTCAAAAAACTGCCCTACTTCCATGATTACATGGAAAACTACATGTTTGTGGAAAATAAGAAGCCTAAGGGGAGAAGTTCTTTGATAATTACATGACAAGCAGAAGATGCTAGTGACTGACTGGGCCCTTTGCTCAAGGGACATGCTGAAGGACTTCAAGCAGTTGACTCCAGGCTATTTTCAGTATCTGCATTGGGTACAAAAGCAGCCAGTGTCAAGTGCCCAAGCTCCTTAGAGGTGAGGAGTGAGTGTACTTCGGTGCTTAGCATCAAACCACAAACTCCCCCACAATCCTAGCACAAGGAGCTGTCAGGAATAGGTGCAATGCGAACATCTGCTTTCATTATAACAAACTATCACTTTCCAAGGAGAGAAAAAACACTTTATGAATTCCTGATCAGTTCAGTTGTCCCAGCTGGTTTTCTGGCAAGACCCTAGGAGCCCAAGGGCTGACCACTAAACAGGAAACCTGTTCCCTCCAGTGAAAAGAAGGCATTGGGAGGCTGTTGCAGTAGTTGGGAAGATCAGAGCATACATTTTACTTGCTGTGCTTTTAGGCATTCAGGAGGAACCTCTTCCTTGTCTTTACATCTCCCAGGATTTGCTAATGTTCAAAGCCTTCCAAGAGGCTGTTTCTTTGGTTAAAAAGGATGAGTTTTGCAGTGAAAGCTCTTGAGGTCCTTCAAGTAAATATTGCTTGAGTGCTGCTAGATCTTGGATCTGAGCAGGATTGCCCTGTGATGCAATTGATGAAATGGAAAATAGCAGAAGATTCCCATGTATTTGAGGCAAAAAACTACAATGCCTTTTAAATATTATTTTCTCCTCAGTGCTTCTTTTCTGTGAGTCAAAAGCTTACCTTAAATCACATTTGACTTAATAGGCAGATAGTATAATTGTGCTCACAGCCACTGCCTGTATTTCTTATTCCTGTAGATTGCTTCTGCCAATAGGTTAGAATCAGAAGACAGAGTATATCAAACCAATTTATTCACCTCTGCTAGGACAGGTGTTTTCCTGAATTGCTAATCCTGCCCGCCCCTCCCATCTTTTCTCTTACCTCTCCTCACCTCACTTGTCTGAATATGTAATATGTGAGCTGAGAGAAAAAGCATCTTTCCCCACCACCATATTCTCTGCATGTGAAGAACACTGAACACCTCTCAAATCAATTAGTATTTTTAGCACAAAGAAGCATGATACTTCTGTCCTCTTTAGCTATGGATGGAATGGGAATTAGTTAATTGCCTAAGTAGGAATTAAGGGATGGGAATTTAGGGAATTAGCCTAAAAACTTTATTTTTGCCTGTTGAAGTCTGGTGTTTCTTGTTGCCATCCTTAATTCTTTTCTAATGCTTTTTCCCATGACAAAACACCTGTTACCTGAGAAAAGGTTTCCAGAACAATAGAGTAGTGTCTTTAGATATGTTGAATGTTGAGTGTAGGGATGTTAATTCCTACAGGCACAAATTGGTGTTTACTGTGTCTCCCTTCAAATTATTTCTAAAGAGAAAATGCAAGTACATGACAGGCCATGCACTGGTGTGAAAATATTTGTATTTGAGTTTGTAGTGGTATGTTGCAGTATGTTGCATGTGTGGAGGGACTTGTACGTGCATCTGGAAGCATGTGCTGTTCCTGTGTACTCAGAGGGCAGTGCACAAGCGGGAATGTGCAGGGAAGATTAGCAGCCAGAGCACATGAGCTCTGAGGAAGAGGAATGACAGAACATCTGAGTGGAAATTTACAGCTGCAGCTGGAGACACTTGAACTGTATCAGAGTAACCTCAGTAACTCTGCTCTCTGGAAGATGCTGCAAAGGATTAACCCATTTCTTCTTTCTAATGAATAATGGAAAAGCCACTCCAATGTTACTAATTAGGAAAGATTTTATTCTAGAAGACTTTAATAAGGAGTATTAATAAGCATCAACTTGAATAACGTTTCAGGAGCATGGAGATGTGCAGAGAAGCTTAAACTGCAGGGCTCTGGTAAAAACTTCGAGCAAAGAAAGTCCAAAGTACTGCATGGAAAGAAGCTTCTCTTACCCAATTCTCCAGCTCCAGTGAGAAGTGCTGAGATTCTTTTCAGAACATCTAATCAAAGACAAAAGAGACTTTTGCATCTGATTTCCCGAGAAGGAGTGGGCCTCCCAATACACCCAGTGTGGATGCAACTTTTAGTTGCATGGGGCCTTCAAGGACTGGTGCATGAGCTGAACAATTAGTCCTGGGACACGAAAGGACACCAAACAACTCTGTTCAGATAAGGTGCAACTAGATATCAAAGTGTCAGAAGTAAGAAATGGGACCTGTTTAATCAGTGGACTCATACATAGAGGTGATGAACTGCATTGGCGGCATGGTGGTTGGCTCTTTGCCACTTATGTTAAGAGCGCTATTGGTCACTATGCACATACTGGTTTTCTCCACTGCTAGTTAGTGCAAAGTAAGCATAATGTAAACCATATCATGTTAGGTGTTACCTTTTAGAGGTAGTTGTGTTAATCTCTTGCAGTTTGTGAGGCACACTCCTATTAAAAAACAATGGTTGTTCAAACTAGGGTTTTAAGATAAAATATGGTCTGTTGAAATGTTCCTGCAGGCAGTCCAACTGTCCTAATGACTTTGCCCCCCTGAGTGACTCACCTGGAAAGAGTGATGAGAACAGGCTTTTTCAGCTGTTTTTGAAATTCTAATTACTGTTCCATATCTTCCAGTGGGCCTGGGTCTAGCCCAGGTTCTAGTTCTGAAGATGACATTTGTCCATTTGCATAGGCTTGCTGGTGTCATGTAACTCCAGAGATGTGAGGAGCTGGATGTGTCAAAACATAGCAACTAGGTCACAGCACTGAAATGGATGGGCCTCTTGGTTACTGGGCTATTAGCTTGGTTATTAAAACAGGATTTTCAGCTTTCCATGAGCCATTCTAGGACACATTTGAAAGGATTGTGCAGAAGTAAACTACATCTGATTTAGACACTGTGCAGTTTTGGGGCTAGTCACTTTTAATTGTACCTATAATCAACAGTGGGCAGATCACTCATCTCAGGAGTCCCAAGTAAATTAAATTGGCTGGAAGCGCTCAGTGTTACTGGTAAACTAAGTAAGGAAGTGATGCTTTGACTTAATGTCAGAATATAAGTAGCAGTGACTGCTTGCAGCTAGCTCAGTGCTGTTGGATGTAGGTTAGAATGTATTCAGAAACCAACAAGTCTTTGAAATATTGCATCAGCTGATGGAATATTTCAAGGCCAGAGCAAGCCAGGGTTATGCCAGATTCACCATTGGCTGTTCCTCCTCCCTGCTTTTTTCTCTCAGGCATGGGAACAACAGTACCTCATTTGGAATATATTAAATGTAATGTATCACAGCACTTTGGAGTAATAATGCAAACAGTGCTGAAGATTAAATCTTCCCTCTACTAGATACTTGTATGTGCAGATACAAGGCATATCTTAAATGACTGAGGTGCAGAGAAAAGACAGCTCCTTTTCTTAAAGGTAAACTTTCAGTTTTCACTTCTGATTTTGAGTTACTCAGTAGCTGAGAGCTGTGCTCTACTGCTTTGTGAGTGCCCATCATCTACCCATGAATTCATGCATGGGGTAGAGTGTCCCACCTTTTGCTGTATCTTCACCTGGGAGCAGTACATCCAGCACAGGAAAATTCCACTAGCACTTACAATATTACAGTGAAAGCCATGCTAAAATTTTAGGAAAAAAAAAAAAACAGCAAACAAGTTCTAGATCTGCAGAGCAAGCAACTCTATTTACTAATTATGCCCACTGAGGCTTCAGATGAGAAGGCTCTTCACAGGAGGTAATGTGATTCCAGAGAGGTCCTATTGCACTGATTGATGTTTCAATACAATTTGGAGGGAATATATTTGGAAGAAATGACAATGGGATAAATTTGTCCCGTACTAAGCAGCTGGCTTCCATGTGGTTGGGACTCTAGTCGAGGTACCTAATGCATTTGACCCTTCTAGGGTATATATGCAGCAAGATGGTTGCTGACATGTGCACTATCAGGCCTTAGGGAATTTGCAATGACATCGTTTGAACATCCTCTTTTATCCAGCTCTGTGGATGCCATTGCACAGTTGTATTGCATTGGCTGCTCTGAGTGAAGTAGAAACTTTTTAATGAGAGATGTGGTCAGTTAAGCTTCCCTGAAGTGGGTGAGAAGGCGACCTACAACTGACTGTACTGCAAGGGAATTGTTTTCACCTTAGAAAAATGTATGTTTTCATAACGAAACACTAACAGGAGTGTACTTGCTGGTGCACATCATAGATCAGACTAAAAATATTAAGCTATGTACTGGAAGATCCTTTTGGAGGGAGCTTTTAATTTGCGGATGTGGATTCATCTGGTTTGACAGCTCATTAGATCTAATATTGGGCTTCCTTATAGCTATCACTGGAGAAGACTCTCCTATGGAACAATTCAGCTTAATCAAATGCAGATCTCCAAAGCAGACCAGATGTGTCTGCCCTCCCCAGTCAACTTTGTAGATGTCTAAAATTAGACAAATGAGTCCCTACACTATGTGTATCCGTACTGTCTCACAGTTGCTGCTGTTAATAACTTGACAGCAAGGTGCCCTTCATTCTACTTATTCTGCATTTATAAATAAATACTTGGTGTGTCAGTGACTCAAAACCATTGATTGGGGTAGTTATCTGAGGTTTGAATTGATTTCTTATCCCTGGCCAGTAAATGTTTCTCTAAGACTTGCCAATTGTCTACTGCTTAGGAAGCTCATCAAAACGTCAGACTTAGTTTGAGTCCTGGCCAGAATGAGAGCAGTTGCATCCAGTCCCACATTCTGCATAAGATCCAGGGACATGCAGCCATGAAAGTCTCTGGAAACTCATTTAGGTTTAAAAGATATCCCACCTGATAAACTGTCATGAATAACTGCTTTTTGTACATAGGTCTTGCTGGCAAGAATCTTTCCTGAGCCTGAACAACTTGAGATAATAGATTTCATTGTAAATGGACTAGAGATATTTCTCCATTGGAGATCACACTTCTGTGCATCACTGCTGTTCACTTACCATAAACTGAACCAAAAAATGTTTATATAAAGAAATGGGGAAAGGAAAGTATTGTGGTCATTGTGTGAGTTTTCTTTTTGCTTCAAGCCTTAATCTTATTGAATAGCTGCCTATCACTGAGCTATCAAGTTTAATGATGAAGAAAGGAATAGAAATGTGCTTTTGGCTGGGCTCCTTATCTAAAGGCTGTGATCTTTGTCAAGAAGATTGACAAAGCTTGTATTCATGGGATTTATTTATGCACGCTGATATGTGCAGTCTGGGGACAGGCTTCTTCTAATGCTACTTTCTCAGAGACAGATGTCAGTGCTGTTCAGAGAAAGGTGCTGTTGTGGACTGCAATGCTCTGACATGCTGTCCATCTTGTCATCTTGACTATTCCTCTCCTGAATTAGCTCTGTACAAGGTACAGCCAGGGAGCTATGCTAGTATGTATGTATATTTGCTGCACTGTGGTCTCTTGAAGTGAAGAGGTGACCACTTCCAAGCAAAAGTTGTTGTAGCCACTGACCTAATATTGTTTGAAAACCTGGTGCCATTTCAAGTTGGCCATCAGAACCTGGGAGTCAGAGGCTAGAAGGAGTTAACATCAGCCTGACACCTTGTTTCAGGATCACTGGATTTAAAAAATAGCAGAGGACCAGGAAACTAGAGGGAGCATAAATAAACCAAACAAGGGCAAGTCAGTCACCCTGGAAGACCCTCCCACTGAGCAGAGAGTAATGTGTTTGAAATGGTTCGACTTCAAACTACCTCTGGTAAATTATTTCCCATCTTACTGTCTACAGAGGAGCATCACTGAATGACAGGATGATCTGCCTCTAAAAAGCCTGCTGAATGGCACCTGGCCACAGTTAATTCCAAAACTTTAGTCCCATCCAGAACTTCTGTGGCTGTCTATAGACAGGACTGGCTGGGGCTGCTTAGCTGCTGAACAGATGAGCAATCTGCAATCTGCCAGAGAAGGCTGTTAAGCATAAAGTCTCTGACTAAAGAAAAGTCATTCTGTGAGAAAGGATGCTTTGGGTGTAAAGTAAAAGGGATTTTCTGGCTAATCTACAATCAAGTAACTTCCGCATTACGAGCTTGATCTTTGCTCAATGTCCCATAAGTACATAACATGTGTTTATTCTCACATATTAGGATGGATACAAGAGTTGTAGAAGGGCCTCCCCCTGAAGCATGACAACATCTTAATGTCTTCATTTTGCTATTAATATAAATATGAGACTAAACTCC
This sequence comes from Limnodromus scolopaceus, assembly GCA_028565335.1. Lineage (NCBI taxonomy): Eukaryota > Metazoa > Chordata > Aves > Charadriiformes > Scolopacidae > Limnodromus > Limnodromus scolopaceus. The sequence goes on along the minus strand of JAOXNO010000052.1, from coordinate 39,971,877 downwards.
CATCTCTCCTTTGATTTCCCTCTCCCCCTAAGGTTTATAACATATCTGCTAGCAATAGCTGTAGTTTAGCTAATGAAACCCACCAAACCAAATCACCCACACTAAGCTCCCCTGATGTTTCAAGGCTCTTGAATACTCCCCTGCTAAATATGTGTGGAGACTTCTCACAACAGCTGCCATCAGGAGTAAGTTATTGCTAATGGACATAGAATTCATTATTTGAAGCCCATAATGATTCAGCTACTGGCCGATGCCACTGTGGTGCACAAAGCTACTTGCTTTCAGCCTGGCTATTAGAAGTGACTTGGCTCCATGTTGGCAAAGTACTGTGGTTTCTGGAACAGCCATCATGACATACCACTCAAAATATAAATTCATTGACCTAAATTGGTTAGATACCAAATTGAGTAGCTTCGGAAAAGGAGCAGGAAGGCAGATAAGGGTTTTATTATGGCCCTGTGGAAGCAAATTGAATTCAATCTCAGCAGGTAACACTACATGTAATGGTCTGGGTTGTTTTGTTTATTTTGCTGGAGGGAAGTGCTTTACCCTCACTGGCCATTAATCAGGTTTAAAGAACCCATTTTATTAGTTACTCTGCTACACAGATTTTAAAATACCCTGTGCAAGAGGGGAAATAATATGAATCAACATTCAACTTGAAAACATTAAAACATTTGGCAGGGAAATTTCAAATAAGTGCATTGAAAGGATATAAAAAGTAGGATCAATTTAACTGGAAAATGCATTACCCATGCAAGTCCTAAATAACTGCTGAGTGTGGAAAGGCTGATAAAAACAAACAAATCAATAGAATTAATTAACTGGGAGGCAGTGTGGTCTAGCAGAAAGACCATGAGGATGGGAATGAATCCCCTTGTGATTTCAGCCTGTACTCCAGGACTGAATAACTACGTATTTAGGCTTCAGTTTCTTTTTAAAGCTGTCTGAAGGATTTAGGTGTTCACATCAATAGGACTTAGATCCTTAGATGCCTTCTCTTCGTCAGTCTGCACCACAGATAAGAGTATCACTTAATCATTGTGCTTCCAAAGTGTGCTCAAGGCAGGTAGTGAAAAATCAAAGACATCAAGAGCTGAGGATTTGAACTGTGTTCTGGCAAAGGTGATGGCAAGCCCCCACCTCCTGATTAAACAGGAGCAGGTTGTAGTTCTGTCTTCAGCTCTGAAAAATTAGTCATCTTCAAAATTACTGTGTCTTGGTTCACATTTTTTACCAAGAAATGCAGGTTTTTGCAGGGAAATCCTGGTATCCTGCAGGATTTAGTGCATGCACCACCTGTAAAAGCCCTTTTTAGATGAAGGCTGCTCTGCATTTCATCTCGCTGAAAGTGCCCACTTTCTATGAAGTTGGCAAGGCAGCACTGATTTAATCAAAATCCCTCCCTACCAAAGCCTGTCCAGCATCAGCAGAACAACTTGCTGTATCCCAGCTATGAGACTGTGCTTTTTTAGAGTGCACAGATATCCAGGGGCAGTGGCATCATAGCTGAGCTAAAAGCTCCAAGAGACTTGCTTATTATATTGACTTATTGCTGGGGTTTTTTTCTGAGTTTGACTGAATTTTCATCTGGATTTTAAAGCCTTTGTAGCTTTATGCATAAGCTTCCAGGGAATATAAAAGCATGACCTGTAGCAGTGGTACACTTGAGAACCAGACTAGCGAAAGATCTCAACTACTAAGCACTGTCCTATGTATCTATCCTTCTTTCAATCCAATCTTTTAAAGCAGTCCTGTTTCCTCACCACCAATAAATCCATTTCCAAAGTGCTATATTCTTCATGCTGTGTTTATTCAGCTTGGCTCAAAATGCAATTTCCCCAGAGTTGGGATCACAGCTTAAGGTCTAACTCTGGGCAAATCTACAGTGCTGTAATGTCTTCTAATGCATCTGAAAGTGCTTATATGGAACCAAGGTCTGGCAGAGGCTATAAGTGACTGAGCCTGTAAAGCAGAAGACAATTTGCAAGCCTGGCAGCAGATTACTCCTACATTAATCACCCCAAGACTACACCATCTCCAGTATAAGTTCTGTGTATTTGTGACAGTCTTTTGACATCCTGGATGTTTTTTACTTGCCAGCCCTTTGCACTTCAATAAAATAATCCATAATCATCTCTACATCTCCTCTAGCTTGACCCCAATTGACTGATTTATTCCTGCAAAGAAGCTTCACCTTTTGACTCTGCCTTGTCCTGCCTTTTTGCCAGAAAATAAGCACAGACCTCTTCACCCACAAAAGAGCAGGACAAATCTAGAGGAGTTGTGGATGGACAAGGTTCATACCAGTGCTTTTCTGGGACTCTGCAGTCAATGCAATCATTTTGACAAAGTTTTCTTTTCTGAGCCATTCCAGATCTAAATAGGCAGTCATATGCCAGCCTGGTCACAGTGCTATCGTCTTGGGTCATGCATACTTCAAATGTCAGAAGCCTTCAAAGACTGTTGGCAAACCTATGTTTTCACAAAAATCAACACTTGACGGCAGGGAATGTGGCTGTGAAACAAGCTGAAATGTCTGTCATGTTCCCAGATCCTGTTGGTGACCTTAAACCCTAGCTTGAACTAGACCCGAGCCATGCAAGACTCCACCAATCAGTTTGCAGGAGCAACATCCCTGAGTACAGCATGTTTTTTGTGCCACAATTTATGCTAAACTAAAAAGCGGGGCTGATGTAAGGCAGGATGATCAGTGTTAGTTTTCTTAGGGCTACCTGCTTTGTGTGGGACCCTTGTAAGGAGGAAAAAAAGGTGAAGGCCAGGATCTGGTGGGGTAGAGTTAGGGGAAAGATTAAAACAGTGATAACATCTAAATACAAGACAGTTTTGGTAGAGTAAGTGGAACTGAAGTAAACCGAACAAATCATGTGTCACAAGCTGTGGGTCCAGTCACTCACTGCTGGGTACAGTAGAGCCAGACAGAAAAATTCTTGAGCTTTACCAGCAAGAGGAGCCCATGGACCTGAAAGCCCGGAGCTGAGTATCTGCTGCAATGAGAGGAGTTACGTATCTATAGATGGTACTCAAAAATGTAAGGGCAAAACTATCCCAGCCATCAGGTGCAGACAATGGAGCAGAGACCAATGACTTAGTCTTCTGGGCTCGATAAATGCTCAGTAAATGTCTTGTGTTGGAGAGAGTAACTAGAACTAGTTGCTTCAGGCTTGTGAAGAGAAGAGGTGGAGAACCCTTTCCTTGAAACACAGTGGGTAGGATGTGACCTGTGAAAACCATGTTGATGTCACATGAAGCTGAGTGATCTCATATGACATGTTTGTGGCTATATCACACAGCAAATAGGAAAGAATTTTCTAGATTTTTAGAAGCTGACTTTAATCAAGATCTTGCTGAGATATCAGATGATTTAGCTTAAAGGTTGTGTTACAGCTTCTTGGCACTGCAGGAGTGTAAGAAACTGGCTGTAAATGCCACAGAGGCTGACTTATGGCTGCTGAAGGTGACTAGAAACATGGGCCATATCGTACCTTGAGCCAAATCTTGGTCCTGTCTAAAATGCTAGCAAGCATATGACTTCTCTTTGTAGCTGCGCCTTAAACTGTTGGCTTTCTGCACAGGGTGACAATTTGCCTTACAGGTGGTAATTCAGTAATTCACTTGCATTTTTCAGCCCTTAGACTGTGAAATGCATGATCTCAGAAACCTCAGATGTCACAAATTCAGATTCTGCTTTCCGGCAGTGTAGACTCATCTTTGTACGCTGATTAATCTCACAAATGCAGTTTACACAGGTTTGAGTTTAGGCATATCAGATAATCTGTAGTCTCACAGTTTAAAAGCTTCCCTAAAATATCTGAAACTCCAGCAATGGAGTGTCTCTACCATAGATCTGGATGCCCAATACAGTATAATAAACTCATTGCTTTGCTCCATCATAAATTGTGCACAATCTCTGCTGCCAGTCAGTAGTTCAGATACCTATTTGTGACTTTTTGTATACATAAATGAATGGTGATTAGTGTGATCAATGCTGCAGGAGGGTGGGTGGTATGAATGGATTGCTTTCTTCAAAGCTCCCTAAAATGTTCCTCTTCTGACAGCCATTAAACCTAAACGGGGAGAGTGAAAGCCCAAGCAAGTAAATATGGCTACAGCGAGACCTGTTCTGGCTAACTCTATCTGGCTGTTGCTTCCTTCAAAGCAGGTGATAGCTTTGAGGTGTACATTCAAACACGTAAGCCTTGTGCTCCCAGATCAGGCTGTCTAGAATGCCAAAGCTGTGTCTTGAATGACAGGGGAAGATGACACCTGCCAGCTTGCAAATAAAGAGCATACTTACTGATTCAGAGGATGTCACCAGACCAAGGCTGTCTTCTGGATTCATAGTGTCTGTGCCCTTTTACAGGGAATACATGAGCAAGGGCTGCTCAAGGTTTGGGTTGGCTAAAGGTGAAGAGAGACCTGCAGAGGTTCAGGCAGACGCTTAGTCATTTATTTTTTGCCAGCTGGTGGATCAAGAAGGCCTGTTAAGTGGGAGCTTTCATATCTTGCACGTGGGGTTAATCCTATTGGAGGGGGTAAGTGAGGGAGGAAGAATCTTTTAATCAGAGGTAGAAGAGCAAAGTGACCAGGGCAATGGGAGCACCCTTCAAAGGCTGAAAACTGCAAATCTGCACATTGCATGGTTGATTGGACTCTCCACCTCCCAGGTCTCTATGGAGCTATTTTGGAGCAAAGCAAAAGGGTCACAGGAATTATATTGAGCTCTGCTCTCATTGAGAGCCAAACCCTCTTGTTCCCTTTTCCCTTCTGCCACAGTGACACTTTGCACGTACACTTGCCCTGCCCCAGTCCATACATGAGCCAAAGGGCAGACAAATACATTTGATAAAATGTTCAATCAGCTTCTCTGAGCTAAAGATCAAAGGTAAATTTGCTTGGAGCACTGAGTTGTGAATCTTGAAAAAGAACTGTATTAGCATCAACAATGGGATTAATTAGTCTGTACTTGAAGCTTTTCAAACACAAATACACAGTTCACTGTAATTTCAGCTTTCCTTATTCCTTCCCAATGCCTTACCAATCCTGCACCCCCTCTAGAAAATGGTATGTTAATTTCATATCAACTGAGCTCTATTTTGAGAGAGGGGAAGGAATAGGTAAGCAGGCTGAGCAACCAGGCTGTGTAAAGCACAGATAACAGAACCAAGCTTTCAACAGTCTCCTTTCAAGCTTTTGTGGAAACCAGAGATAACAGTTGAGCAAACTCTTCGTAGGAAATTTGTAGCATGCAGGGATGAAGTGTGCTGGTTCTCCATGATGGGATGTCAGGAGAGGTGCTCCCTGGGTGAACGTGCCCATAATAGACAGGGTTATCCAGTCAGCTTTGCCGCTGTTTGGATTCTTTCCCCTGAGTGGTTTCCCAAATGCAATTTCTCCAAAGACTTTACTTATGCATGTCCTTCATCAACTGGCTGTAGCAGTTCTCTAATATAGCTACTGAACTATGTTAACTATTTTATAGACAAAATGTCAATTAACCTGAGTGTGTAAAGCCACACATTTTTTTCCCCAATTTTTCAAGGGCTTATGATGAAAACTGTCATTTATTAAAAGAACATTCACTCCTGAATGTTCTCCAATACTGGATGCTTCTGTGCATGAGGTAGGAGTTTGACATCCAAGTTTTACACATTCCCACACAGATGAATGGTGTGAACTACAAAATATACACACAATTGTGTGCAGAAGTGGCCCAGTTTTAACTGTGAAACACAGGAGTCAAGTTCAGGTCTGAATCTGCAATATGAAGTGTAGTATTTTCTGTTAATTTTATCCAGGCAGTGAAGTTGGGGGACAGGGAGGCACGGTTAGAGGTTTTTCTTGGGGGAACGACTGGGGAGAGGGAAGCAATACAGATGTCTGTCCTACTGCCTAATGAGCTGTGAAATGTGGGCACAACATGGCAGCTCAAAG
>JAOXNO010000052.1:39929281-39965822 GCA_028565335.1 Limnodromus scolopaceus | reverse complement strand
CCCCCCCCCACCCCCCCGCCCCAAATGCACCCTCCTGTGAGACCTATGTAATATGCAGAGGAGTAGCACAATGGATGCTCATCTCCAGAGACATCTGTTCAAATCTTAGCTTCAAATCACAAATTAAAAAAATCCTGTTCATGTTATCCTAGTAGCCATGTGTGCTTCATAAAAACAGCAGACGACTTGCAGTCTGTTCAAGCAACCCTTGCGCCTGCAATGAGGTAGGGCAGAATTAGGGCAGGCATGATCAGGTTTGCTAATACACTGGCAGAGCGAGTGCTGTTTACTTGCTGATAGACCTTTGACATGAATAAATAGTTTTCTATTGCTTACTTTTGTAGGCTAGTACTGCACTCTTCCTTTAGCCCTTTTCTCATGCAACTTGAAAGACCTTAGTATCTTCAAGACCTCCTTTCCTTTTGCTTTTGGAGACTTTATCAGAGCATAGGGGCATAAGCCTTCTTTTTAGAGAAATCGGTTAAAAAACAGAGGAAATAAGCTTACTAGATAAATATAATGCCCAAAAGTTTGGAGCTTCAGAAAAATAGAAGGGGTAGGAAATGCATTTCTAAAGGTTATACCAGGTGTATTAAAGGAAATGAAAACTGACTACTGAGTATTACTTTTCCACTTGACATCAAAATTTCTATATTGGAACAGAAGTAATTCCAACATCAGTGCCCATGTTAAGCATAATTGTCATGACTGAGGCTTTTACTCATTGTACTTGGAAGCTTTAGAATTTACAAGTGGCTTTCATATAAAATAACCGCAGTCGTTCTCTCTCCCTACTTTCATTTAACCTCCAAAACAGACATTGACGGTGAGTGCATAGCAGAGATTTGTGTGAAGGTCTGCATCCTGGGATTAAGCCAGTTTGGATGAGGAAGGGAAGGTTCATCTTCGATGAAAATACCATGAAATGGCAAAGCTATCAAATGCAAACTGCTGCTTTCCTTATTCATCCTGCTCTGTTCACAGGTCTCTTCCATAGCACTGACCTTTGCTGTGTGTCAGAGTGGCATCAACACTGAACTTGGTCTTGCGATTCTTAAATATTAATTTTCTTGACTTAAGGATGAAGGCAAATATAATTCTGTCACACTGTTCTGGCAAAGTAACTGTAAGCACAAACAAGTTTATCCCCATTAGACAAATCACTTAAGTTCATTCTTAAGTGTTTTGTTTAATGAGCCCTAATCACTTTGCCAAAGCTTCCTGTATATATTTGTGTGAGCCAAAAATAAATCAAATGTGTCTGGATTCTTAACTGTATCTCCGAGCAGATACTGCCTTTTCTTTAGTTTGCTTTGAAAGCACTCTGTTTCTCACTATTGACTCTGCTAGTTTTAGGGGGTGCATGTTTAATAACTGACTATAGAATTAGATGTCATCAGTTCAGTGAAGTCTGTGCTCCAGCCCATAAAATACTAGCTTCCTGTTTAAAGTATTTTATGCAGAATGATTTGTATGAAAGTAGTAATCTTGTAACCCTGAATACTGAGGAAAGCAAAGGAAGCAGAGAGGCAGCAAAGTGTGACTAAAACAGCCCTGCAACTATATGCCCTTGTTGCTGAGATGTGCATGAGCTGCTTGTGAGAACCAGGTATCACTCAGGTGCCCAGACTTGACCTCAGTTCCAAGATTTGTCCCAGAGACACTCCATTACATTTTAAATGCTTAGTGTGGAAAGGTCATATAGAAGCATGACAGAGTTTACAAACTTGAGAAAAATGTCTCGTACAGACCAGCTGAGGATTAACGCACAGTGAGCCCTGTAGAGAAGATACCGTACGCAAGCTCTGAAACTTGAGGAACGTCTTGGCTCCCTTACAAAAGGGAACAAGTCTGTTAACTTCTGCACTGCAGTTGTCTGGTACCCCAGGGAAGCCTCTCTTTATCTTGTCAGTAGTTCATAGTTACTCTTTGTGAAAGGCAGGCAGATCTGGGAGGAGGAAGCAACCAAAGTGATAGAAAGAATATGGGTGATATGATTCAAACGCTAAGAGCTCTTGCAATAAGATTTGGGATGGATATGAACTGGACAAGACTATCTGTGCTTGTGTTAGTTCAATCTCCTCTTTGATCCTGACCTGGTGTGATGAGAATTTCGCCTGTAAGCGTGGATAAGAATGGGAATGTCTTAGATACTGTACAGGTTTAATTTAAACCTGGTGCTAAAGCTCAAGTGAGAGCCCTTCAGAAAAGGGGACCACACTGGGAGCCTGAATGATGGGCAGAAGGGGGATTTTGCAGCAGGGACAGAGGAAAGTGGGCTTTTGGTCAATCTCTGGTAGTGATGCATTGTTGGCAGCAGCTCCCTGGTCCTGATGGCTGCCTGGAAGAGCTATGCCAATTCCAGTTTCACTGACAAAGTCTCCTCCTGATTTGAGGGCCCTCACTGGTGTTTCTGAATTCTGCTTGAAAGCTAGTTGGTGCCATGGAAACATTTATGTACTTGCAGCTATAGCAAAGGGATGAAGGACTTCCAAATTTTCTTTTGTTATTGCAGTGCTGATTCAATCAGCAGCCTGTGCTGTGAGACACTTAGTCCAGTCAACAGCCTCTGAAACCCAAGGTGGCTGAATGTACTCAGAGTTGGCCAAAGTACACTTGGCACCTGGGCCCGTGTAGACGTGGCTGCCCCATCTAACTTCTTTAGAAAGGAATTGTATTTGCATATCAAAAAAATAATTATGGTTAATGGGAATGACAGATACTTATTACTTCTCGTTTCAAACGCAGGACTAATTGTCTCCTGTCCCTAGTAAGCAATTTAAAGAAATGCTGGTGTAGGAAGAATTAGATAATGAAGCTCTTTTCATCCGACACTTACATGTAATTTACTTTTAAATCAACTCCCCTGGGAGGTGGCACAAGCTGTGACAGTGCAGAGAATATTTTAATGGTTTTGGCAAGAAGTCAAAGCAGAAAACTTTCTATGTTTTTGTCCCAGGACCCCAATGGCTAATATTTCAAAACAACAGGGGGTTAAGGGGAGGGGGGTGTTAAATGTAACATAATGGACTGAGGTCACTGTGATCAAAAGGAGCTGGTGCGGACAAAAACATGCATCTTAAATATCTACTTATGATGTTATTTTACCGTTTAAAAATAATTAAAAAAACCCAAACTATGGATAAGGTATAGGAAGAGCTGGCTATCAGTTGGCTCTGTCTCAACTCCAGGAGAAAAGAAAATAATTTCCTTCAAGGTACCAATATATGTTATTGGTTTGCCATGCTCTTTATATTAACATACATTCTTACAGAATCCCAATATAGAAGTTAAGTCTTTTGCATGATGATTTAAGCCAAGCTAGGATTTAAGAGGAGTATCTGTTGATGCTAAACAGTACAAGATGAGTCACTTTAGCTCTCTGTCTACAAGTGGATTAAATAAATGTTCTTGCCATGTTAAAACATTTAAGTGTTGTCCAGATGAGCTGGAGTAACAGTTGCTGCTATCCAAGCTGAAGTAACAATAATGTTTAGTAGAAGAATAAATTTACTTGTCTACAGACCTTAAAGCATGCCTTGAAGGAGTATGGAAGAGATGAGCCTGGTCCTTAGTGAAGGCTTTGAAGATAGAATGCATTTGTTGCATCTGGAAGGCTCTTGTGTTGGATGTTTTCTGTGTCCAAAGATATTTCAATAAGAAATGGTTGGTCAGTTCTAGCTTCTTAATGATTCCTGGTGGTAAAGTGCAAGCAGTGGGAATTAATCTCTAAAATTGTACAATGCCATCTCCCTTTGTTACAGTGCTCCATGCAGGCTCTTAAATCAGCCTAATTTCATTCAAGTCTTACTCTGCAGCTGCTGTTAAATTGAGTCCCTGAAGAGAATATAAGTTTGGAGGCATAAGAGGGCAGAACAGAGAATGTTTCTTTAATTGTTATTATCCACCACTCGGAGTCACTAGTGTAGAGGAGTAATTAGGGAATTGTGGTATATTTCAGTAAAAGCACCACTTCCCTCCCTTCCCTCTTCTTTTTTGTGGAAACCATATTTCAGAGTTTGTCACATTTATAAGCCTTAGCAAGAATCTCATATGCAATAATCCCAATCTAATCATATCTTAACTAAGCCTTTTCTGTCGAGATTTATGGTGACTGAAAGAAGGCAATAGTAAATAACCATAATAGCAGGCACAGTGAGACATCGGGTCTGCACTTCGTGACTTTTTTTAGTTAGCACCCCTTCTGCAGCTGGCCTGGGAACAATTGGTTCTTTCTTTGCTGCTACCCAGGAGGTGAAGTTCCCAGTGCACTGCAGTAAACAGAATTGCTTTGGGATCCCCAAAACATATGCGCTGTTTTTACCAAGGTAGGGAAGAGTGCCAACATCACCCTGAAAGAACAGACCGTATGAAAAGTCTGAAGGGTAGAGCTTCACAGGCTGTTCCCCACAGGCAGAAACTGCACAGGGAACTGGAGGGAGTGCGATTCAGGCAGCTTGACAAATGCAGTATACAATCATTTGGACTTAAAGCATGGGGCTAATATAACCACTCTTCCAAATATGTGTTGTGGGAGGAAAAATGCCTGCATGAGCCTGTACTCTCCAGCTTGTTTGACTTGAGTGATCAGGTGAAGAACTTATACTGCATTGACCTCAGCATAAACTATTATTTGGCAATCACAGTTTGGACAACCATTCTTTGTCCAGTAACCTCTCTTTGATGTGCAAAGCTGCAGGATGCCAGGATAGATTAGGGAATGACAGGGAGGGCAGAAAACCAAGGGGGAATACCAATGACCTTTAGTTTCCCAGATTGAGAAGGAACATAACCATAAGCAAACAAATTTTAATGCAAATTTTAGCATCATGTATTTCTACTTTCAGAACATATGCTCTGAGTGCATCGCTCTAGGCAAATAAAGCATGTGACTGTTATTTTATCTTCCTTTCTAATGCACACTGTAGACATTTCAATGTCTGAGATCAACATGTAAGGTGCCATCTCACATAGAATAATGGCTGATGTTCTCCTGCCAGCATGTAGACCAAACTATATGAGGGACTGACCAAGAGGACTGTGTACTTACAGGTGTTACCTAGCCATGTTCCTGAACTTTGGCTAGTTTCTTCTGTTTCAAGGGGAGCAAGGAGAGGAAAATAAGCTACTTGTTTAATTTTCTTTTCCTCCATCAAATCTCAAAAATATCAATTATGTTCACAAGCTGAGAGACTCCTTGCATAACCACTTAATTTAAGGAAAACAGCACATTTCAGAACAAAATTGAAAAGTTGTGGGTTTTTTTTCCCCAAGAATTAATTAGCCTCAGTTTCCCTCACTACTGCCTCCAGCAACAAGATTAGGCAGAGCTGCCATACAAATACCTTTTATCTTGCTACACATAGCTTTTTGCAGCTGCCTGTTGGACTCTCACTGTTGAAAACCGAACATTTTATCTTCCAGTCGGTAAGAATTAGTGGTTTTCTGCTCTCAGGCTGCACAAGAACTATTTTCTCCAGGTTACCTTAAAAAGACTGAACTTCCAGAGGATCAGTGTGTAGCACTGATAAATCCACTATCTGTGGTTTCCCATCTGTTAACTACTCCTCAGTCTGGATATCCAGCTCTGTGTTTGAAATTCATTGGATAGAGTTTTGTAGTGAGCAGACTTCAAATCACTGTTCCTTTGCTTCTTGAATTTGATTCAAGAAATAAAGACAGTTCAAGAAATAAAGACAGCCTCTTATGTTTAAGCATTTTTTTTACAACAGAAGACCACTAGACATGTCCAGTTGCATGAGGCCTGATTCTTTACTTGTATCAGTCTGATGCTAATGTAAAGCACTTACTGTATCACTGACATAGGCCTACTTAAATCAGATGTTTTAAATAAAGTATGGGCTATTCTGGGTGCTTCCCTGAGGAGTCCTCTTCAGGTGTCGCTTGCAGGGAGAGATGGATGGCAGCAGCATCAGAAACGAGAGCAGAAGTCAGGATGGACACTCAGTGACATCCCAGGGACCCTCAGACTTGCATATTCACACTCCTGGAGCTGCATCAAGGGATATAAATGTATATTAAAACTCCTTTGGACTTGATGTGCCCACTTTCCCTGGGGTCCAGGAGGTGCAGAGCAATGTCAGGAGCAGCTTGAAGTTGCTCATGTTAGATGTATTTGCTGGAGGAGAGACTGGAGTTAAGAGTCCACAGAAAAGACTTGTTCAGCTGCTGGACACTTTCAGACCTTGAGTGTCTTTTGGCTCCTTGGGGGAAGAGCTCAAAGAAGCTTGGACTCATCAGGGTCATAAATAGTGGGAGTATCGCCTGTCAAAGCAGTGCTGTCCCCTGGCATGGTTGGAGGGACATTGCTTTTGGAGGTGTTCTGTTGTGTTGGCATAATAGTGCAGAGCGTTGTCTGGAGTGGTAGAATCTCTGATAGGTATTATCTCATTTATGCCCAGCAGAGCCAAACAGCTGGGGTGTATCAGGTAGGGTGATGTCTCAGGAGCCCTATGAGAAAATTGTTTGAGCTGGGAAAAAAAGCTCTTTCTAAAACCTGCAGTTTTTACTCTCAACCCCTGCTGCTTGTTTCAGAGATGGTTCTATTGCTGCTTATTCTTCCTTTGTGGCTTTCCATTCAGCTTTTCTTCTAAGATCTGGTGCAGTCAATGGCAATTTTCCCATTGATTCTGATGGGGCTTTATATCAGCACTTAATTAATTTACTAGCTCTTTTCCTAAACCAGCTACACATACACATTGTTAGAAACGCATGATAATTTAATCATGCTCTCAGATCACCACATCTAGATTCCTCGAGATCCGAGCAACATCATGCAGGAAATGTAATGTTTCAGCTATTTCAGCGTCCTCTGGCCTGGGTGAGGCCATTTCCTCTCTTACAGCAAGCGAACAGTGACTGTGTGTAGTTCTGACAGTTTTGTTCTGCTTTTATCTGCTGAATGCGGAAACTCTGCCTAGTTAAATCAGTCATAGGACATGTAGATTGAGAGGATGAAACCTGTACTGGACTTCATATTTGCCTGATTCCTTTCTCATGATTTCTCCTTTATCATGTTATGTACTTACAGATCACAAAGCAAAAACCTCTTATTGTGTGTCAGCATCCCCTTTCACTTCTGCTCCTAAAAACATTAAATCAGTGCCATAGTTTTCTGGAACTATATTTTACCTTCTTCCTGTCTTTGCTCCCAAAATCAATAAGCCTTTACAGCAAGGTGTTATTTCCAGGTGATAAGCAGGCAGATGCTGCAAAGATGTTGTATTCAATGATGCTTAGGAGTTTTGATAAGGTGGTACATGTTTATGAAGGAAAGGCAGTGAAATCCTGAATACCCTGAGGTGATTTCTTTCTGTCAAGCAATATTTGAGATTCAAGATCTTACAGTGGAGCCAAGATTTTTTTCTAAATATTTGAACTTAATATGTATTTATTTTTATGCAGAAAAGGTGCCATGCAAGTGCTCATTGAATAATTACATAAAACTTTTTCATACCATTAGGTTACACTGGTGGACAGTGTACACCATTTCAGTATTTAAAACCTTTAAAGAGCTTAATCCTTCAGTCTTTGATTCAGTGAGTGCTATTTAAAAAACCCTTATGGAATAGGAGAGGGAAAAGTGAAGGGGCATGGGGAAGGAAAAATAATAAAGTGTCAGGATAGTGTGAGAAGTACCCTGGGGAGGTGGCAAACATTTCTGCAATTAGTGGTGTGAAAATGGCAGATTTGTTAGCAATCTCCATGCATTATTAAAAGCAGCGGCAACAAGAGTTGCCTACTGTTCTCTCTCCTGATAGGGATAGCTTCCTTATTTTTTCCTTGTTTTTCTTCCCAGCTGGTCACTTTATCTCACACACTGGCTCCATTTCAAGCCTGGCTGGGAAAGTTGTCCTGGGCACTTATTCTGAGCATCAGCAATTTTTTTTTTCCTCCCCAGCCAACTGCTTGGCAGCCATCTCTGAGACGAGATCGCCCCTGCCCCAGCCCAGATAAGCTAATCCCCTGCTTGCCTGGCAGAGCCGGATCTTGGTGATGGCTTCAGGTGCTGTGAGAGATGGTCATCCCACACCTTTTCTGTCTTTTCTTTGTATTACCTTAATCCTTCACAAGCTTGTCCTCAGCAAACTCACACAGAGATGGGAGATGTGGGTGAGCAATAATCTTCCCTTCTGCTCTTGCAGCCAGTTTGGTCTGTCCACATTATCTCCCTCCTGCAAACAGGGACATTAATATATACCTACCTCCTCCTAGAAACAGGGCTGGCCATATATCCTTGCCTCCATCATGCCTTTCCCTGTGCCAGAGCTGAACCTGCTCTGAATATATTCTCAGCTCCCTCTTTCCCCTGATACCAGCTAAGCGCCAGCCTCTCTGCACTTATTGCAACCTCCTGATCCTCCCCGCCACAAATCACTAAATTCAGTTTTTAGTCCTCAGCACAAGGGAACCAATGTTGTACCTGCTGCACTCCACAATGCACCTTTCCCTCAATCTGAAGTGCTTTGAAGCACAGCTAATGAGAACTTAATAATGACACCATCTGGACACTAAACTGCATCTTCTCACACAATTTGTCCCACTGACAGTGCTGGTATAAGAAAGTGATACATGCACAACTATGCCATAAAACAAAATTGTTTTATTGCTGAAACTTGTTATACTGATACAAGAACATCCTTGATTGCAGCTAAACACCAGGTTTTGTACTGGTATGTCAGTAAATAAGCTACACAAAACACAGACATCTTAAGCTATAGGGAGTTGCTGGCTAGGAAAGGCCTCACTGAATTTCCAGAAAGCAACAGCAAAGAGCTCTCTCTGGGCTACACTTCCCTAATGAAGTAGAAAGAAAGGCTTTAGCCCATTCCTTCCTCTGGAAAATACCACCTGGTGCAATATGAGGGTCTGTTCTAGCCTCCTTCAGTTCTCCCATGCAGCTTTGCTGGGTGGGTCCCAAATTCTCACTGGATTGGTTGGGAGGGAGAAAAATGATGTGAAATTCAAGATTGCCAAAAGATGGGGCTAGAGACCTCCTTCCCCAAGAAAGATGCTGCCCAGCTGGCATCCTGGGTACCTGCCTCTGAGCCCTCAAGTGGCTCCAGAGTCCTGTTTACCAACAGATAGTGCTGGAAAGCTTCACATTTCCAAGCTGCCAGGCTTCAAGGAGCTATTCTGCTAAAAGGCAAGTGTGGCAACTGTAGAGCTATTGTATTTATACTTCAGCAAGACGGGACAAGACATATTGGGCCTCCTGGATATATATTTTTAAATTCTGATTTATTCAAGCAGGAGGAGAAAGCATCCTTTGTGTGTGCTTATTCAGTAGAAGCACAAAACAAAAACTAATTAGGTCAGTTCAGCTCAAAGAGGAACTGTAATTTGCTAGCAGCTCAGCTATTAAAGTAAAAACTAGTTTATTATGCTAGATGAAAACATACTACTAGAAATCACCCTGTACAATTAAACCCATATTGCTGTCAAACAATATTTTCTTGATTAGTCCCACAGATGCCCAAAGGCAGGTGTCTCCTCTGAGGTCCTTTATAGCTCTTACATGCTATAAGATGAATGTAGTTTAAGATGCATTCAGAAATGTATGTGAGAACAAGCCAATGCGCCTTGTTGTCTTGTGTTCACAAGGACCCTTGCATACTGTTGATTTTTATTTTTTTTTAGAGAGGAATAAATCTTACTTGTCACAGCCCAGCTCTTCCATCTTCAAAGCACCTTGGCAATCTTGAGATCTGGCTGGATTTGTTCTGAAGTTGGGTAGATTTGCCTTCTCTCTGTGTAACATGATTTATCTGGCCAAAGTAGAGATGGATTGACAAAACTGCTCTGTCGAAGAGGGAAGCTTTCTCTGTCAATGCTTTTCCAATATAGATTTTACGAGTTGACAACAGGGCTTAATCTCTGAATAAGCAAAGTTAAGTTCCAAACAAGCGTGGTTCATCTTAGTTCAACAGGCTTGTAGCGAAATGTTTTATGGGCAGGCTGTATTACAACAAACTTGTAAAGCTAGCACCTTGAATTTTCAGGGCTCTCCAGCTATGATATATGCTCTAATACATTGTGAAGTTGTGGCTCTAGATGCAGTCCTTAAAAGCAAACACATACATAAGCCCTTGCAAGATCAGAGTTTAGGAGTTAGGCCTCCAGCTCCAGTTGTGGTGGGAATTGGGTACCTACTACTTAAGCTACTTTCAAAATCCTATCAGCTTCTCTATTCTCTATTAGCCTGCTGAGACAAAACTGATAGCAAGATATATTTGCACTGAGCTGTTTCTTTCATGATGTACACGTTTGTTGCATTCAGAGCAGTTGAGTCATTCTTATTATGGCCACTGTGTTCTGCTGCTAGGTGCAGATATCATCGCTGTACTGTCAGAGGCAAAGATGGAAAGAAAAGTTGATGTCAGCCTTAATTCTGTATTTCCTGAAGGCTTAAATTGGTTTAAGATAGACCTTTCACACCACTGGGAAGACTTTTGGATTTCAGCCTTCGGGGAGAAGAGGTCAACATGAGTTTTACAACAAGTAATTTATTTGAAAGAGTGCTGTCAGGGTTCATAGACCCAGAATTTGAAATATTCTGGTGTTTGCAAAGTTCACATAATTCTTTGTGTGCTGTTTCTAAGCAAATCTATCAGAGCTCATCTTCCTAAAAATAAACCAGCAGATGCAGCCCAATATGCCTGAGCTCCTCTAAAATATACTGAGTACACAGTATCTGAGACACATTACTATGAAGGACTGGGAAAACATGCCTTAGAAGTGTATGTATCTGAGCATATAAAATGTGGTAGTCTGTGAGCCTTCACATTGACTTGATTCAAGATGAGCCATTCTGCTTATATCGATGGACTTAAATCATAAGTGTCTGCGCAAGCAGTAGATGTGTCGTTTACAGAAGTGTTTACTGGCTGCATACAGTTTGGAATGATATTCATGCTTTTAATTTTTGTCTGGTAGACTTGGTCATTTTAATTGGCAGGTAACTGAGGAAGACAACTTGTACCTGCTATTAAATGCCAGGAGGCAAAGACAACATTAAATGTCTTACTGACTGATCTCACACACAGTATTGAATGAGAGCTGGTCACTACTTGGGCAAACTGGCCAACAAAGCACATGGCAAATTTGGTGATGACAGCTACTCCAGAAAGGGCGATGGCTAAGAATTGAATTCGGATGCAGTGTGGACAGTAAACTAGAAGTAGGGGCAATTTAGGGATGGATATGAGGTATTCTGTGGGCATCCCAGGCAGCCTTGTTACCCAAGGTAATTGAGGAAGCTGTGTGGTCATGGGGAGGAGAACATTCCTGCCTGGGAAAAATGTGATTTGCCCCCACATTGAGTCTGGCACGATCTGAAGAAAACAAATCTGACCTTCTGGGCCACATAATAAAGGGGGATAAACACTTAAGGAGGAAAATATATTTTAAAAAATACTATAACAGCATCTGTTGATAGCAACAGCACTCTTTCTAGTGAAAATGTAATAAGCTACAAGGTTAAATGTGTATCATCTTTGCATTATGAAGCAGGCTGAGATTGCTTCCAGGGTACAGCAGAGAGACTTGCACAAACACATGAGTAAAAGCAATGTTGTCTGGGCTTCAGGCTCAATTTCTGCTATTCAGATACATAAAATTATCTAAATCCTATCTCACAATTGACAGGCAGCAGGACAAGGTCAGTTAATCACAGCAGAGTGGTGGAGGAAGGGAAGGGTTACTCAGATATATACGGCTCAGAGACAAGAGCAGGCTTGCCAGGGTTTCAGCCGGTAGTTGCTTCTCCTATCTCACAACGTTAAAAGCAGCTCTGCGTGGGTGACCGTGTGGGAGGCAAACACGAAGAGATGGAGCCCTTGCTTGGCTAGACTGCAAGGCAGAGAGCCGTTGTGAGGTTGAGTAAGGCTTTGCTTGCAGAGAGTGGAAGAATAACTGTGGCTAATTATAGGGTCCTGAACTACAATTTAGACCTGAGCCACGTTAAAGAAGCCCAGTTTTTCTAGGAGGAAGACAGTGATCAACCAGTTAGCTTGGGCAGAGAATTTTAAAAAGGAGGAAGAAAGGTCAGGGATAAAAAAAAAAAAAATGATGAGGTCTGTAAGGATGCAAATGCCTCAGAAGGGGAAGAAAAACACAGACAATGGAAACATGTATTCACCTAAAATTTGCATTGCTGAATCTGATAATAACCCAGTTAGGGCTGAAAAGACTCTGAAATTACTCCATAATCCATCCTCCTGTCTCAAAGCAGGATCAGTTTTACCTCTGTCGCTCCTGGCAGATTTCTGTTTGCCTGTTGCTGAAGGTTGTTCAGCGATGAATCCTGCAGAGGTTGTGAAGGAAGACTTTGCTGCCGCTTTACTACCTATTGAAAGCTTTTCTTAATGCCTAACCTAAAACATCTTGCAGTAATTTGAGCCAATTCTTGTCTTAGCACAAATACAAATAGACTATTCCTTTGCCAATTGCAGCTCTCTTCAATATTTGAAGTCTGTAATATTCTCTCAATTTTCTCCTTTATGCACAGGAATCTTTTGGAGAAATTGGATTTTTCTAGACTTTAGGCTGTACTTGTTTGCCTCTGCACTCTCTCCACTTGATCCGTTTCTTTTATCTGAAGTCTAGCATCCAAAACTGTGCAAGCACAGGTGACTTCCACTACAGCTTTCCCAGGAACGAGCAGAAATAGTTCAAGGTTCTCACAGACTGTTTTGATCTGTGTGTCTCTGTTTGAGGTTGGTCTGTCTTACCATGGTGAAACATTATTGTTTTGTTCTGATCTGCCCTTGCTCCCCAATTCTTTCCCAGCAGAGCAATTCTCTGGCCTGCAGTGTGCTCTAGGAAGAGAGAAATACACATCTTGTCACTAAGTGATAAGGATGAAATATCTGATTTGGCTCTACAGGTACTTTTTTCAGTAAAGCATAGAGTCCTCTTCCATCAGACTTTTACAGTATCACTCATAATATCTCTAGTGACTAATTTAAACAAGTTCTGTGAGAAATACATAACTACTTTAAAGCTAAGAAATAGGCCTTCCACTGATTAGCTGAGTTTTGTGGTGGTAGCTGTTATCCCAGCAGGAGGCAATTAAAGCCATTCCTGTGGGTATGTGCTGTAGTGGGATGGAACCCAAGTCACTAAAATGCCTGAAGTGCCTGGGACAATAAAACCAGGAGCATGTGGCCATGCATACTGCTCACCAAGGTGAAATGGATCTGAGGTCCGTGCAGCCTCACCCCCCATGTCAGTGCCTGGTTCACAGCAGAAGCTTCTGGAGGGGAAAGCCCCACACAGTGCATTACTTGGTCTCTGCTGCACTAAAGGAGTAATGTTTTGCTTTTCCTTATCCCTATTCCTTTTCCTTCTCCACTGCAGGTGTGCAGGTGCTCATCTGTCTCTGGCCCAAAGCATGAAGGTCAAGAGCTGCTGCTTTATCCTTGTCAGTGGCTTGGTGCAGGTGCTAATCTAAGACACATAAATGCCTAATCCTATTTTGAAACTGACTTGTTAGCCCTGTAAAATGTAACAGTTCACAGGTGTTCAGAGGAGTAGTTCAGCACATTAGCACACTTTTTTTGGTGATTATTTTCATGGAGCTCTTTAAATAACCATTAAGCTTTGACAGCACCAAGCAGAGGCAGCAGCTATTTAAAAATAAAATGAGAAGAGGGATAAAAGCAGTGCAATTGTAAAAAAAAGTAAGCAATAGGCCCTAGACAGCCAGTTTCTCCTTTGGGATCAGGCTGCCTTTGGGGAACCTGGTGCTTGCTTTGCTGGCAAAGAGCTTTGACACATTTTGCTGTTCATTTCCATTGCTTTTCTCTGCCTCTACTTATATTGCCGTTCTCCTTTCTCTGCAAATGCATGGTAGGAGTTCCTGCCTCAAAAGTGCGAGTGCAGGTAAGGATAGGTCTAAACCCACTCTTAAATTTAGCTTTTCTTCCCAGTTTTGTCAAGCGAACATACAGCTGGGCTGGATTTCAGCTAAACTCCAGAGCTCGCTGGAGGCCTCGTGTCCAGCTGTGGCTGCCTCTGTGTCACCCACTGGGCTCCTGTACCTGTGATTTTGATGGATCGGGTGTAGGTACCATCCTCCACCACCACCTCATTATGTAGCTAAGATTTAGCCTTGCCAGTCACAGCATCATCCTGTTTCCCTCTCAGATTTGTTTTACGTTCACAGCAAAGCTGATCAAGGGATTTCTATCATGGCAAAGAAACATCTTTAATTTAAGGCCTGGCTGCTGTAGGGACATGCTTGTCTAAGCATGGAACTGAGGCACACACACACACACACAAAATCCCCTGCATCGCATTTCTAAGGGCCTTGTCCAGCTTAAACCCCCAGAGACCCACAAAGTGGGTACGTTTGTCCCGTTTGTCTCTTCCCAGTGCCCTTCCATGCACAGGGAGCTCCGCCAGCCAGAAGCTGCTTTCCAGAGTCCTTGTGCTTGAGCAGCCAGAGCAGCAGCACACCATATATGCAGTGATTTCATTGCTTCATTTCAGCCCTCTCCTCCTGTCTGCAGCACAGGCACACAAAATATATAGTCCTGAGGTTGATTTGGTTAAAAAGATTGCCTTCAAGAAGTAATGGGCAAAGCGTTATTAGGAATAACTGTCTGAGAGCAAACAGATGCACGACACGGAGGCAGTGAATGTTTAAGTGTGGTCTTGGACCTATTAGCTGCCTCAAAAACATTTTTCACTTAAATGTTGGCAATTTATTCTGTGGCTTTCTCCTGTCTTTTCTGAAATAGGGGACAATGATGGCTGTGCCACTGAGACACAGTGCTGAAGGATGCTCTGTGAGTGTGCACACACGCGGGTAGGCAGTGCTGTGAGGCCTCCTGGCTCTCCAGCCACGGGGCTTTCTCTGAGCAGTACTGGGTGGGCTGATGGCTCAGACCTTTCACCATCTGAAATGAAACGTACACTAATTGGACAGGACAGAATTCACACCACGTTTGATGTCTGCAGAAAACTACACTACAAACAAATACCACAACTCCTGGAAAACAAAGATGCTCATGAAGGTAAAAGGCCAAAAGCAGCTCCCCCCACAAAGCGAGCAGAGGCAGGATTAAATGCCTGCTGCTTGGACTGAGGAGCAGAATGAGAGGCTAATGTGTAGGAAGTATTAAGGGTTAAGAAAGAAAGGGGGAAAGGAGTCCTTTATCTAGGTATTAAAGGTTTAACCCAGTAAATCTCCCTCTTTCTCTTATTTCTGGGATAAAAATAAGAGCACTTGGAAAGCTTACGGGCTAGATTTGAGAAGACAGCCGTGAGTGTAAGGACGCTCAGACACAACTGGGAACTGTAGAAATCCCTAAGCTGCTTTTTCTAAGGAGGAAAAAAAATAAATTACCACTTAAGAAAAGCCTTATGATGTGTCTGTATTTTTAGATGACTGCAGTTTTCAATAATGGCCTTATAGTGGGCTTTGTTTACTTAACTTCAGCGGAATCTTTCACTGGCAGGAGCAAAACTTGAGGCACTGGGTCTGCACTTGTAGAGATGCTTTCTGCGGTCACCAGAAGTACCTGGAGAAAATGGTCTTTTCCAAGCTAAAATATGTGTCCAAGGGTGATTAACCCTCTGGAAGTGCCTGCCTCTCCTCATAACCACTATGGGGAATCTGTCCCATAGCTCAAATGAATGAGATAGTAGGTGTCGTATAGGTGAAAACGAATGCTGCCCTATGTGAGTACCTGAAGCTTATCTGTGTGTCGGCTTTAGAATCTCGTTCTGCAGAACTCTTCTTGGAAAGTTAAGCTTTCAGGTTTGAAGTGGAAAGTGGCTTAAAAAAGAATAGCAAATCTGAATTATTTCAGACTCTGAGAAAGTCCAATAGGTGGACGCATGTCTCGGGCCTCCGATGGGAACCAGTGCCAGAATGGCTTGACCCTGAATTCAAAATTCTTAAAAACTATATAGGGGTTCCAAAATGTAATGTTGTTTTTTGTTTTCCCAAGCAGGTCTTGTACAGAATCTGTTTTTCTATAAAAATTCTTTAATTTCTGTTCAGATGTGAGTAGAGCAAAAGCGAGTGTGAACTGTAGAAAACCTTGGTGCACCTTGTTTTCCTGTGTCAATCACAGAGGACTATCTTGTCCTCTGTGATGTGAAGCAGTCACTAAAATGTAAAGAATAAATGAACTAAAGATTAAAAACTGAGCACCCTTGGCTTTCAGAAATGTTTTTATCTAAAACCTGGTTCTCCTGCAAGAGGAGATCTTGGATTGGGATCTCTCTCATCAACTTTCACACTATGTTTACCTGGCTGACGGGCAAGAAAAAGTTCTCATGTGGCCGGGGAGGCATTTTGCACCCTGGAGCAGGGAAGTCAAGCTGTGGTCTCAGATTTGTATTGTTCATCTTCAACAGGAAAGACCTGGAAATCAGACCCTGCCTGGCGGGGGTCACTAATGTTTATATGAGACAGACTGGAATATAGCTTTGCAGTTGTATCAGATGGCCTTAAGAGCTAACTTTCCCATTAAAATGAGAAAATGGAGCTGCTGAGGAGACATGCACAACGTGTATACTGAGGAGCTGTTCTCAGATACAATTTTATGGCCAGAATCACATTTGAAGCAGGTCCCTGTTAAGACAGGAAATACTGTACTTGCTACAAAAAACCAGCCCTGTTCCATATTGTACTTGGGGCTATTTGCATTTTATGCCAGCAATAAAGCACAGCAGATTTACAGGGAATCTGACTTAAAATCTGACTTCTCCCTGCTGCATTGTAGTAAGAAACAAACGAATGAACATTGTTCCCCAAGCGGCACCCATGCCAGCAGATACAGCCCAGGATGCCTCTCACTAGGGAGAGGCTGAATAAGAAAGAGGCCTCTTTGTCTAGATCATCCAGATCAGGCATGCTGGTGAACGTAATGCTGGGCAGAACATTAACTGACACTAATGATGCTTCAGTGTCCTCATCCAGAAGAGTTTGTTGCTCTCAGGACAGCTGAGTCAATACTGGAAGAGATATGGGTCAGTCACCTCATCTGATCAGCTGGTTTGTTTCATAGGCTGATATAATGCTTGTGAGCTGCAAAATGCACTGAATCATCCTGCTAAAGAAAGAGAAATAATTTTTTTCTTGGAACACAGAAAAGAATATATTTTCTTTTAAGAACAGATTTCTTTTTTTCCCTCTTAGATACAATGTAATATTAGCAGCAGTCCAAAGCTAAATGTTTCTGGACTATTGCTGTTACTGCAATTAAGAAGTCACTATTGATCATTAGTATTAACAATTTTTTTAATCAAAAAACATCTAGTGATTTAGAGATTAAAAGAGAGGATTCTTTTCAACAAGGGGACTGGTCTTTCTCAATTCCTCCCTAAAAGAAAGATAATTTTGAAGAGTGGGGAGACTAAGGAAGGATACCCAAGAAAATAGGATCTTCTGTCAAAATCTGTGCACTACCGTTTCCACATGCAATGCTCACGTAACAGATTTTTAAATAAAAATTAGATCAAAAAAAGTAGTCATAAGAAAATCAGAGTCCACACTGCAAAAGCGTAACCCCAAGCAAAGACTCCTTTGTACAATGTTTTTGTAAACAGCATCTGCTTAAAAATTAAATCTTAATATACTATATGCATATAAAAAACAGCACCTCTGAGTAAATCCAGATATAGAGGCAAAATGACTGTGTTTAACAATATCCACACAGACTTTCATCCAGCACTGCTTTGGCTCTGCATCATTCTTCCAATTTAGCTCTGGTCCTTCTTCCACTGCAACCATTGCACTGACTGAGATTTCTCCCACCTAATTTCAGCCATCTAATAATTTGGCACCTATTGTAATACAACACTCTATCTTCCCTCTGTGGTTAGTGGAGTCAAATGAGGGAATGACCTTCTGGAGGCACTTGTTTGAATATCTACCTTTATGAGATGAGCCACGCTAATTTTTACATTTCTGAAAGCTGGGAGAGAGGATCTCTGTGCTGTGAAAGGGAGAACAGGGAGACCTTCCTTTTAATTACATGTATTTTGGTAGTGCTTGAATGACTACTACACAGACTCAAGAAAAGGTGATTCTCTTCTGCAAAGCAGAGGGAGGGAGCCCAAGGCTCGGCTTCCAGAAGGACAGTGGCAGAAGCAAGAACAGACTCTGCCTCTCAGTCCCTGTTCCATTCATCCATACCCAGCGCAGCCTTATTTCTGTTCCCACCCTTCTACCTCTCCCCCCTGGTTCCGGATAGGCTTTTATTTATGCCCAGTTTCATGCACAACTTTCTTTCTGCTCAGATCACTGCTGTTTCTGCTCTGAAAACAGGTGGAAAAAAATTATTTGATCCCGGTGGAGCTAAACTTCTTTGTGGTTCAGTGAGCTCCTTAGGAGAAATGCAAGGAGATGTGAAGTTCTAGTATCAGTGGGATTATTAGAGCTTAGTGGCTTAAACCAGCAGCTGGTAAGGGCAGCTGTGGAGCACAGCCCGATTCAAAAGAAATTCTGTAGTTCCACGGCCCCTCAGAGGAGAAGGACAGGATGTGACCTACATTAAGTAGATCTTAGTTTCATCAATTGCCGAACTTGGAAGAAGAAATGGGAATTTGGCTGGAGGACTAAATGTAAAAGAATAGTGCAAACAGAAAGGGACAGCAGTAAAGAGGCAAAACCACAATTCAATCCATTAATCAAAGAAAAGAGAGAGAACGCAATTGATTAAGGTTATTAGTGATAAGAGGATAACCAGGAAAAGAACATCTAACCAGGAAAAAGGTATCTTACCTAAGAGATGAGAAACCTAACAACTGACAGCAAAATAGAGGTGGAAGCATTTAATACACTTACAAATATTACCTAGTTGTCATTAGAAAAAGACAACTATTTTGTAAATAACCTGTGCAGTTGCTTGGTACAAAGGTAGAAATGCAAAATAAAGCAAGTGTGCATAGCATATGCTCCTTAAACCACTTCACTGGGATCTGAGCTGATGTAAGAAACATGTAAGTTGCCCCACAGCGTGTCCCGCAACACAGGCAATGTTTCATCAGCCCCTCGTACCTCCTGGTGGACTTTGACATGGTAAAGGCTCTGGTTATCTTTAGCACTTCTCTAATATAGTGGTCACTTACCAGGACGAATAGTCTAATTATACTGCCTTAAAACTGGCAATGCAAACCAGAAGTGACATCATACTCAGTGTCACATGTAAATCATTATATATCATTTTAATGATTTAGCTGCACAGGTGGAAGGATGTTCAGTTTTCTTTATAGCATCTACACAGTGTGGGTGCTTCAGGTTTCTAGACGCCAATCAAGCACAAACCATTGTTGCCTGGGGTGGACACTTGTTCTCTGAGGGAGACCTGAGCAATCTAGGATTTTTCTCTGATAGTAGATTCACATTTCAGTATGGGAAGTAGTCTTCAATGGAAGCCATTTATGTGAGCTAAGAATTAATATTCATGTCAGTGTTTCCAAATCAGTTTTGGGTTTCCTCCATGTCTTTGCATTCTGGAATATCCATGCAGAGTCTTCACAAGTCAAAATTACATGCAAGTATTTTTCAGTCTGTTTTATCACTAATCTATGCTCTCATCTCACCCTGTTGAAGTTTGAAATTAACCATATAGGCAGTATTTGAGGTTAGAGAGCAAACATTCCACAAATAAACCTGCAGCGATGTCTAGTGATGTCAAGTCTGGATGCCAGCTATTCTGAGATGTCAGCTTAAATGCCCTTATATTCGGTGAAATGAGAATACAGTGAATAATTTAAACATAAACAATACATGTGCATAGACATGTATTGTCTCTTCAGTACAGCCATCCAGCGACAAGGAGCAGATCCTGTTCTTCACAGTGTTCACAAGCAATTGCAGCTTTGCTCCCAAACCTTCCCTTAACAACACTTGGAGTTTCTACTGCAGGGTTTGAGGAACAAGTTTCTTTAGCCCCAAAAAAATATGTAAAAAAAAAAAAAAAAAAAAAAAAAAAAGCTCTTGCTGTTCTTCCCTCTCACTTTCGGAAGCTTTACTTTGCTGGCGTATTGGGAAATCATCATTAGAGGCCTGTGCCTTCCCTGCTAGAAAACATTCCTCATGCTGATAAATCAACCTGTAGGTAGCTTATGTCACTGAAGTTAGGGGAGAAAGATTGTGTGTATGATAAAGCCTTGGGATATGAAAGCAAGATAGAAACTAAATTAGCCTGAAAATCTGTCAGACACAAGGTGCAAGTATACACGTTTGTATCAGTAACTAAAATAATTTTCCAATAAAAAGCTGTATACTGTTTGGGTCAGGATGAGTGCAAGCTATGAGGTTCATTTGCACATACTGCATGAAAGGTAGCTTAGACTTACCCTGCAGTCTGAGTCAGGAGAACAAGTAATTGAACTAAAAATAGTTCAATAATTCTGCAAAAGGTAGTCTGCGGTTGCTATGCAGCTGAATGGCAAGTATAAGTGAATGGGATGTTTTAATATCAACTGCTCTTATATCCTGCAAGGACTACTGAAAATGAATGCCAGTATCACAGCTTGATGTCCCGTTTTTCCACATCCTAGTGCATCATAGAAAGGCATAGATAAATCAGCGTCAATATCAACAAAATGATTGCTTTCATGAAATTTCTAATGTGTTGTTAGGACAGGCTGTTCTGTGCTTATTCTTGCAAGAAGGGACATCAATGTGGTGTGTTCCCGGAAACATGAAACAATAAAGAAACAGAGAGGAAATACTGGAGAAGTCACTGTACTTGCATCACAGAGAGTGGGAAAGAAGGAATGAAGTGACATGTAGAGATAAACAAGCCCTTGAGAGATAGGAGAGTCTGAGATACCAAACAGATAGGAGTCACATACTAAATGAGCAACAAAATTAAGTCTCCAGCAATAAAGAGGATAAATAAAAAGGGACTGAAGAAGGGCAAGAGACAAATGAAAGTGTGAAATGAACCCAGAAAACAAAACAAAGATTGAATCAGCCAGCGTGGGTGTGCATGCAGGTGTCTATGTTTGCAAGCACAAATATAGAACAGGAAGATGCTGATCAAATAAAAGGAAAAGATTTAAAATCTGCAAAACATTCTGAAGCTGGAAGGATTAAAAAAAAAAGTGAAATAAAAATGTAAGTGGAGAAAGCTGTAAATTAAAGGATAAATGGGGAAGAATAGCAATTGAAAGATTACAATAATTTCAGTGTTTTTGTCAACTTCAGTGACAAGGGAGAAGAGAAGCTCTAAAATCTGAAAACCTAGAGGTTTAGGACAATACTTGGAAGGTCTTTTGCCTCAAAGAGGCATGGAGGAATTGTAAACCTCCCTGGGATAGGAAGCACAACTTGGGGGCACCCTCTGGCCCTCACATTGCTCAGCCATTTTCAGCCTTATTCTGCCAGCAAAAGGCTGTTGGCAAGATGAACAGGTCAAGTGTCATCAGTTTGCCTTCAAAGCTCCTGGCTGGTCAACTTGACTTCCCAAGGTATTATACTAGCATCTGTGGATGTGCTGTAGGTATTGTACTGGTGGCATTGGGACATACAAAGACCTTGATTGTTCATCTGAAGAATCTTCCCATGAAAAGATTTTGGGCCTCTTGTTTTGTGGATTTGCAGCCAACTGCTTGTGCTTGCACTTCCCAGGTGTATCGGAAGCAATTTATGGCATTTCCCAGGTACCAGGAAATGGAATAAAAGTGTAACCAGAGCTCATCTTTCTCCTTTGCAGAGCATTACAGCAAGCTGCTGGGGTGAAACAGAAGCGTCTTACAAAAAGGGACCCCTTTGGCTCACTTGCAAGTCATAAAGCTCATATATATCTGTGGGCTCTTGAGTGGTTGGGGTAAATTGAGGAAGACAGCACAGCCCTTTGGGATGGTCTTCTGCCTGACTGCTCTGCTGTCTCTGTGATCAGATGACTCTGAACATCATTGCGAGCTGCTCCATCTCTCTTGTCCCTTTGTAGACTATTTGTGTGTAATGCAGCCTGAAAAGGAAGCTGCGTCGTACTGGGATCTGTGCAAGAAATACAGGAGTGAGCAACTGCATAAACGTCTCTGCTCTCATGAGCATGTTATCTTCAGGTTGGATGCCCCGTCAGGAACTGTTCAGTATCAGCTTGGCCTAATTCATCTGTTTAGACTGTTGATATGAGTTAGAGATTGGATCTGCTACATGACTCAACTGTTCAGGAGCTGACAGACACAGCAGTTCCCCAACTCCCTGAATTATTTTCAGATGCCTTAGCGGTGTTCAAGCACAATACAAATTGTGACACAGGAGATCTCTTTACAAAACACTGAACTCAACCTCCTCCTACTCTATTATATATCCTGTCTCCATAGAATACCCTTAGAGACAGCATAAATCATCCCAGGAAGCTTAGTCACGTGCCCATCTCTGATTCAGAGGAGCAGCCTGAACACCTGAATTAACACAACCTGTTTGTCATCTTGCCACTGCTTTTCACTGTGCCAAGTCTCTCTAAGCAGAACTGCAAGTGACCCGTGTCTAAGGGAAGGACACATACCTATGTGCAGAAAATGAGGCTGCAGCTCGGCAGAATGCTTGACTGTTCCCACTTCTGTGCTGCGGCTCGCTGTCACCTTGCTTTTGGCAGCATAATGTCACATAGGGTTGTGTTGTGAGGCAGGTCATTGAAATGATCCAGGCTAAAAATAACCTGCCAAGAAAAAGAAGAAATTGCTCTTCCTCAGATCATTTTCAGCAACGTGGTCTCCTAAGAAAGTAACTTCTTGAGAGGGTAGGCCAAGCAGGAGAAGAGGTTTTTAGGCCTGCTTGTTACCAAAATGAGCCTCCCGTGCAACTGCACTCTGAGCAGCCACTGCTTGGTGTGCAGTAATCCCATCCGCAAGACCTTTCTGTCACTGCGTGGTTAATTAAATCACCTTCTGAAGCTTAACAGGATGTGAGAGGATGACTCATCCCTACTCTCACTAATGTCAGTTCTCAGACTGATCTAGATAAAAACTGACCTGGTTCCCATAGTACTGGAAAATCAGCATCTCCTTACATCCTTCTACTATTCACCATGGGTTTGCTCATGAAGCTAAGGTCCTGTCAAAGCAGAGCCACTAAGTGTCCCATAGCATGGCTCCTGGCAATGAAGTTGTCCTGGCCAGTCTACATTCTGCATTGTTACATTCTACCTGTAATTTCAAGGATTTATGGAGTTCTTCTTTATTTCTTTTAATGAAATGCCCTTAAAGAAAACCTATATCCTGCCTTCCATCCAGCAGATACTGAATTTCAATGGAGAATTAAGTGATTCGTGTCATCTCTACTGAGTATAAAACACTGGGGATCTATCTGACACAAAATAATCAAACTGTGGACCATGTGTAAGATGTCCAGAGGGATTTCTTAAGCGTTAGACATCCTTTGGCACCTCCATTTCTCAGGTATCTTTGATCATCCTAGCAAGCAATCCTGCAGCATTAGGCATATAAACAACCAAGAGAAGTTGGGTCTTTGTTTCTCTGGGGGTACCAATCACTGTTTTTCTTCATTTCTCCTTTGGAAGTTTCCAGAATTTTCTGATACTCTTATTGCTCTTTGTGGGGTTCCAGCATCCAGATTAAAAACAGGAAAGACCATTCCTCTGCACTGAGCAATACTTCGGTTTAAATACATGCTAACCTAATAGTGAAAAATGTAGAATGGGTAGGTAATGAAGTCCTTGCAGCAGTTGGATAATTGTACTTGTCTCAAAAACAAAGCAAAAAAATAAGCATACATGATGAATGGCTCAGTGCAATGAATACAAATACCAGGCTATTATGTATTGAAGTTAATAGCAACCAAATGTTGGTAGGATGGCTGGAAAGGAACAAGAGTAGGAATGTCTGATAGAGTTTAGATATTCATCAAACAAATGTGACTCATTAGTGGAAAGTGTCACAAAAGAAGAATGGGTGATATCACGCAAGGTGTAAGGTAAAAGTCATCATCAGCCTCTGATTTAGGACTCATGCAAAGCACCAGCCCCCATCCCCTGGCAGTTATAAACCAATATATTTTGTCATCTTTCAATGCTACGTCCTACAGCCTTTTTTGGTGGTTTCATTTAACAGGCTAGGCTGAATACCATCCACATACAAATGGAGGGTGACGTTTTCATCCTGTGCCAAAAGTGATTAAGGCTCCTGGCTCTGGTTGCATAATGACAGAAGCCTTGGGAAAATGGTATTTTCATGGTCACCTTCACAGTCCTCAATTTGTCCCTTCTCCAGAATTGCCTGTCCCTCTGTGCTCTGACTCAGGTTGCACATGCACCCTGCTGCCTGCAGTGATGAGCTCTTGCCATTTCTTGTCCCACTGTATGACTCAGGTTCATGTAGGTCTCCACGGGGGTGTCAGCCTTGGCAGGTCAAGCCTGTAGAGTCTTCTGTAGACTGGGGGGAAATGCTAATAAACATCACCACTTAGTGAAATGGAGGTTTTCGGGTCAGTGTTTTTTTAGGGTATGGTTTTTCTGTACTCAGCTGAGCTGAGCCAAGCTTCCCCTTGCACCTTCCAGCTCTGAAATCTGAAAAATATATGGGTCTAGCCAGGTTCATAGGACCAGGTGAGGTGCAGCGCAGCTAACAACGCACAATGGTTGCTGCTCTTCACAGTGTTTCTGGGATCCGACACTGGGTGTTCTTTCTCTCTCCCAGAACAAGATGCCTCAGCTTTTCTATCAACACACCTTGTCCTGTTTGCTGTTTCACCACTAGACCAGTCCTGAGAACTCCATTCTGACACTGTTCATAACAGCAAAGAAGTTTGCCTGGGATTTTCCTGATGATTTATGAAGCCAGAGGAATCGCTTTGCTTTTTCATTTGGTGTTGATGAGCACAGCTTTGAAATACTCCTAAGGTCTAGAGTTTAGATACGTATCCAGAAGTTCAGATGCTTATCTGAACTGACTTTAAATTGACTGTATTACTCACTTTCCTTCCTGCAAGCAATGAAGAGATATACACAGTGCAGGAGGGCGAGGAGGGGGAAATCACACGACCTGGTAAAAGTTTTCCCAAGGTCAAAAATCATTAGATTTGACTAGCTCTCATTTTTTACCTCCCACTTTAAACTTTTTGAGGGAGGGCAGCTGGTGTCAGCCAGATCCTTTCAGACTTCACATCGTGCTGTAACTAAGCAGCCATCCACTTCAATGGTAAGGGATGATAATTGCAGGTCCTAGGCTGCAGACTGACGTCAGCTCTTCAGAGGAGGATGCTGACTGCTTAATGAATATCAGTAGACACTGTTTAGCTTCTGCTCAGAAAAGAAAACTCAAAAATGGCTTTTAGGGAGCAGTCAGCATCCATTATCTTCTTTTTGATGATAATTTATAGATGTTTCTCCTTTCATTTGAGAAAGAGGCCCTGGGAAGAGTACACTTCCAGAGCAGGAACTTCAAGTGTGATTATGTGGTAAAGAGAACAAGGAACATACAGGTCTAAGCCAGGAGAAAATTAATTTCTGCTACATGCTCAGCATGGTATGAGTAGTCCCATACTGATTCCTTGCAGAATCTCTTTATTTCCTTCAATCCGTACTGTTTCTAAATCTCTCTGTAAAGCATAGAAAGGTGTTGCCTCCCCTTCATGCTGCTTCTTTCCCCTCATTTTTGGAGTGTTGGGCTGCTCAGGCAGGCTGGGGGAGGGAGATTGTTTCCTGTTTCTTAATAAGGTGAAGAGATGGAACTGTTGTGCATCCCATCTCCATGTATGTTTCTAAGGTCCTGTTGTTATAGCCTTGTCACTGAGGACATTTGCACATGCAAATTCAGAGTTAACTCAATTTTTTATAAATCCCTGAAGCAGAGGTAATGGACCTGTGGGGTCATGAAGCATTGTCTGAAGGTTAAGGAAATGAATTGTGCATCGTTTAAGCTCCTTTTTTGTTCTGGTGTTGCACCATTCCTGTATTTTTGCCTTCTTCCCACCACCAAATTCCCTCACAAAGAGGTCATGAAGAATCCAGCTGAAACTAATCTGACAGTCGGGGGTGGCGTTCATCTCAGTGGGCTGGGTCCTGCCTCTTTGTAGTCTACCTGTGATGCCAGTGAAGGACAGAGGGCAGAAAATTAAGAAGCATACATCTCAAACCTGGGCTGTATTCATCATGATGTAGCTCTGCAGAACTCAGGTATTATACCTGGGGATGAATTTGGTCCATTAACTTTTCCTGAATGGTCAGATCCTAGTGAGGATGTATTTGCTTTCAGGTCTTGCCGAGGGAATTGTATTGTATTTAAATTATGAATTTAAATTGTATCCTTTTGGATTTTGGAAACAAGAAAAGACCAGAGAAAATAAAGGGCTGAAATAAGAAAGCTAGTAAGTGCTGTGGAATTGAGCTTTGTTTTCATTATTGTGGTATGCAGCAAAATGCATTTCCCAGTGTTCTTCAAAGCATTCCAGTAATTTGTCTTAATTAGCATGATTTAGGTGGTTGCTCTTAGCCTTTGGAATTTAGCACAAGGTTAATGTACATAAATGTATGATGACACATAGAGAAACTACAATTGTCTTTAAGATGAAGTGTTCTAGCAGCATGGAATAAGTAAGAAATTAGCTGAGTAGGTGGACTTATTTCTATCGCCAAGACAAAATATAATAATGCGCTGAACTTCAGGACTCAGGATATGTTATTCACAGGAGGTTCAGTAGTAGGAAAGTTTTTTTTCTGATATATTTGATATATTTATTTTTATTTATGGCTCTTTAAAACTTGGGGTTTGATATCCAGCAGGGTTACCTGTGTCTTAATGCATGTAATTGTATGGAGCAGGGCAAGCTCAAACTTGCCTTTGAAAGCCAAGCTCTTGTCTGTACTGGAAAGGTGGCAGTGAGGTATAGGAATGTGTGAACTTACCTGCCAGAGACTTTCAAGGTCTTTTACTCTTCATGAGTCAGAGTTGTTGCTCTCTCTTTCTGCCCTGTCAACTGCATGTGCATGTGAACATCCTTTCCCAAAGGGCTCAAGGAGCCCTTTGCACTGAAGTCTGTCCTCTGCCCTTGTAGGTTTCTAGCCTCCGTTCATAGGAGGCTCACACCCCTCTGCCTGGGTTGAGCAGATCCCTCCTTCCTCTCTCTTCTTCTGCAGCATCTGGAGGTTCCTGGAGATTTACGAGCTTCTGCATGTTAGGTTGTATTGTAATGCACTGGGTGGGACTGACTCTAGCCTTTCAAAAGGAGGCCTTAGGGTAAACAGCCCTGTTCTCCAGATGGTGTTGTCCTTCTCTTTCTTTCTGACCTCCCCTTTTTTAATGTTTAATGGTGATACATGTTTATAGGCCCTCACCCATACACAGTCCACACACAAATACATACTGCTCAGTGTTGTCTCAGTCAAACTGCCAGAGGGAGTAAGAAGTGGTGTAATGACATGTGCCCAATGCAAGGTGACCATACTATATACAGGAAGATCTTCTGCAGCATGTTGTGATTGTAGCAGCCATGCTCCAGTTGCTCAACTCCTTTGCTTTGGGAGTTGTGAAATAGCATTTCAAGCCATTTAGGAGCTTTATATCTACACACCACCACAGATGCATCAAACTGTAGGGTTTTTGCTCCTAGAAAAGGAAGATCATGCGACGTGCAAAAGGAGATGAGGTCCTGGTCAAACTTTACCTGGCTAGTATTTGTTGTGTGATGCAAGTGAATTAGCCCAGAAGCCAGTCTTCTCCCTGCCAGGTCCCCAAACTCCTTTGACTCGTGTCTGCTTTGCATTAACATGAGTGGTTTTCCTTTTTTTCTTTGAGGGGAGAGATGTGGTGTTGCATATCATTGTTTCCCTTAGAAACACTGTGTTACCATGGTTGCTCCACCTCTGAGATAACGCGAGAGGTGTCAGCCCCCACAAACTCCATGTACCGTTTGCTTAGTAGCAGGAAAGAAACAGCATTTCTGTCTTCCTTTGCAAGTGGCTGGAAAGTCTCCATGGAAACATTTGTTGTTCCA
The DNA here is from genome assembly GCA_028565335.1 of Limnodromus scolopaceus. NCBI lineage: Eukaryota > Metazoa > Chordata > Aves > Charadriiformes > Scolopacidae > Limnodromus > Limnodromus scolopaceus. Next base: position 39,937,870 of record JAOXNO010000052.1, on the reverse strand, counting down.
CAGCATCAATTCGTTAGACCACCTTCCTTCATTCTGATCTTTTGTAAGGGAATTTGCGGATGCTGTGTGACTTCCTGATGCCTCAAGCTGAATGGATGGCTTACACAGCAAGGCTGTCCCAAGGAGTATATTCAGTTTCTCTGTCCCTTTGATGGGCCGAGCACCAGTGGTCATTTTTGCCCCTCAAGCTCTGCTGCAACTATCCAAGCTATGGCCAAGAAGTTTTGGAGCAGCGTCTCATTTGTATGGATAGAATTCTGTTTCACAGATAAAGTGATAATCCCCATTACCAGAACCTAATTAATTTCATTCTTGAGTTTTCTTTGAGGTGCCAACTGGAAATAAAAGGACTGAGACTGATAGAAGGGAAAAAAATAGGATGTTAGGTTCTATCAGATCTTCCTCTGTGAGGTCTGCTCTGAAGGAGAACAGCCTCTTTGCAGAATATATTAGAACCACGTCACGTTTAAAATGCAGAGGTGACGTCTGAGGAACAGTTAATGCTACTGTGAAAGTCTGTATTATGCAATAAAGGAGGAGGTAAGAAGTCAGGGAGAAATACAGGTGTGCCATGGCTAGATATTTATTACTAGTATTTCTCCAGTAATTTTGTTTTGCTTAAGTGCACGTGTATTTGTGTGACCATGCATACGTGTCTCTATCCGTGGGTGCTGTGTGTTTAATCATTCTGTACTTAAAAGCTTACGGTTGGTAGGGGTGCAGACTGGTTGCCAAGGGCAGGTGTGTGTTTGTTTAACTCCCTCACAGATGTGACTGTGTGTCCCACAGGCCAGAAACAATCGCAATATTCAGAGCATCTTCCCAGCACAAGTAAGGGCAGGAAACTTTTTTTTTCAGATGACCAGAGGTGCCTCAGGAGCAGTATGCAAAACAATTCTTTGCAATCTGGGGGAGGGAAACCCGCCATTGCCATCTGCTCTGATGAACTTTTTTTCTCAAGGTCTTATCTTTTCATTGCCTTGAAGAGAGGCTCCAAATTACATCCTGTAAAGGGTGAAAGGAGAAAGCTTGTTTACTCCTAAATCCCTGCACCTGCTTCCGTAGAAAGAGCTGTGGTGCTAAGCGCATGGAGATCTGTAAGGCGAATACACTGGGCTCAATTCATGCAAATCACTTCCATCATTATTAACGAGTAAAGAGGGTCTGGAGGGGTGTGCATCGTGGTACCAGGGGGAGGTATCCTCAAAGCCTGGGTCTCAGTGTGGGCTGTGCAGCCGCTGCAGCGGGTGTTTTATTAAGCATTCTGCATGGGCTGTTGCGGGAGGAGGCAGGCAGGGCTGCAGTGTGGAAATCTCAGCCTGCAAGCGTGCGGTAACCTACTTCCACCAGAGAGGCTGAGAATAACCCGGGTGCGCACCCCCTCATCTCTCCTTGAATTTGTAAGCCGTGGCTGAAGAGGAGATTTATTTTCTGTGGGTTTGAAAGTGTGACTGAATACTCATAGGGAGGGTTGTTTTGTGTTTTGAGGCTGCAGCTCCCCTGCTGTATTTCATGTTTACACTTTATGATACGCTGAATCCTTCGGTGCCTTGTTCTCAACCCTGCAATAGAAATGTCACGAAATCCATTGCAGTGTGTGCCGCCCTCTGATTTTTCCAACCAGTTGCTAATGCTTTCAATAAGGTCTAAATCACAGCTCCCTGGAGAGTGCTGTCTCTCTGTCATACGTGGCTGTGGGTTTGTCTCCCTCACACCAAGCTGCCCTAACGTCAGCTTTTGCCTTGGGTCCCACCAAAGCTTGCCCTCCCAGCAGCACGCATCAGCAAGGGCAAAGGCATGGTTTTTGGTAAATGTGCGTTCGCTGTTCAGTCTCTCCAGACCCCTCATAAGCATGTTGCATCACCCCTCAACTGCCTTTTCCATGCTGGAATGTCCTAGTCCTTTCAGTTGTTCCTAATCCCTACTGGCTTAAAGAGAAATAAGGAGAACGTGGTAGTTTTCCGCATCCCCATAGGTACTTGCCTGTTCCTTTGGCTATGCAAATACCTTTATAAATAACCTTTAAAAATTTATAAATTGATAATGCAGTGAAAGACTTGGATTAGCAGTGGATTTATTCCATCATGTGAACATGCAATACTGCCCCTCCTTCTCCACATTGCAAAGCAGACTCCACCAAAATTGGAGACATTTCTGTGTCTGAAAGACAGCAAGAGAACTGGAAGGCTCCAGATCTCTCTAGAAAACAACCCAACCAAGGAACTGGTGATCCTGTTGCAGGCTTTCCGAGCTGCAGTCTGACCATGTTCTCCTTTCTCCATTGTTTGCTGTTCCAAGGGTCATTTGCCCATATTTCTCCCGAGTACAGACTTGTTCGGGATCCACGGGAAAGGTAAAATAGACACGTTCTAATTTGAAAGAGAAATATGGAAATCTACCTGGAAAAAAGAGTGGAGGAAAATTGTAAGCCCTCTCCTGTATCTTTGCTGGTTTATTGCGCTGCCTGGGAGTTTCTTCTCCTGCAGCAGTATGTCATTGGAATAATGAGGCAGCATGTTGCTTAACTGTGCGGTGGCCAGATCAGTGGGGATTTCAAGAGATAAGTAATTCTATTTGATTTTGTATCCAGAAATGATAATTTACATTCCCTTCCACCTTAGAGAGAGAAAGGCAGTCTGGGCTATAATTAGGGTTTTTTTTCCCCTGTCTCCTTTGGTCCTCCATTCCTCTTATTGTCAGGCAACGGTGGCGGCAGCAGCTTTAAAAGCAGGGAGTCATGACAACTGACTCTTCCCGGAGCAATTTGGGTTGTTAGAAGGAAAAAAAGAAATATCCCTAAAACACAAGTGCCTGAAAAAGCAATTAGATCACAAAACTGTATCAAGCAGGAAAATGACAGCAAAGGGCTGGGAACCACCCACGAGTTGGGAGTTTGATATCTGCACGTTCGACTTCTGGGCTTGGTCTTTCACTGGTAGAAAGAGAGTTGGATTAATTTACATCATCTGAGGGTCTGGCCATGGCTTCATGTCTCTAGATAAATAAATGCCCACACAAATAGCTAATTAAGTGCAGAAGGAGTGTCTTGCGTAAGAGTACACTAATGGTTTTGGAGTAAATGCCCTGTTGAATTTCACAGGGTGAGATCTCAACCAATTAACGGTTTAGAATAGTCCGTCCTGAAGCAATATGTCTATGAAGCACCGTACATGAGTGCTCAGTGCCTACTTTTATGGCAGGCTTGATTGGATGATTTTGAGCTTCCAATCTAAAATGTAATCTCTGGCAGTGAAACATTTGACCCAAATCTTAGGTTGCAAACAAAAAAAGAGCCACTTTGAGGTTAGAAGTCTTCTGAATGGCTGTGACTGTATTTCTGCTTAGCGTGGCAGGGGATGTTTTATTAATCTCCACCCTTATTCTTGTTATCTCTCACACCAATAACAAAATTTTGTAGTTACGCCCAACTCTTTGCGGAGGAGTTTCTTATTGTTTGCACATGTTGATTACGTGAATCTTTCTTTTGAGTCCTGCAAGGTATGATAGCCCTGTGGTTTTGCCAGCTCAGAGGTACATGTTTTGGTGTTGAGAAAAGAAAGCCCGGATCCATCTGTGATTTTCAGGCAACTTCCTTCCAGCTAGGCACCACATCTTCTGTTTCAGCAGAGCACGAGCAAGTGTGCTTTTTGTATGGTTACAAAACAAATGATTACGGGAAGCGAGGGCTTCACACTTCTGTTCACCTCCTAGCCAGTGGATGATCTAATGTCTCTGTGCACATCAGTTACCATAGCAAAGTCATTTATTTCTTTGAACTAAAGTTTAAGTTAATAAAGCTTCCGTTTTGCCTCTGTCATCCTCATTCTTTTGGTATAGTACTATTTGTCTGTTCAGTATGAAGGGTGTTTTGTGGGAGATCCCATACTGAAAAATTCTGTGGTTTCCATAAACATCCGATTTATATTCTACTAAAATCAACCAGAAAAGATGTTTCAAGAGTGACTTCGTTTTCAAATAGCTCCAGATGCGAAATGCTCCATGGCTGTATGTCAGGGTTGTAAAAAATGAATAGAGCACAGTGAATTAATTTTGCTAATGAGCTTTGCAACCACATGATGCACTTAGAAATCTTCATACAATTAAACCACAGAACTAGGCAAGGAGATCCCAAGTGCCACCCTTTGTCAGAGCACTTCAGGACCCTCCAAAGTGTTAATGTCTCCACCCCCTTTAATTTCTCTCCATCACAAAGAAGATAAATATACAGATCGGTTGTTTCAGCAATTGAAAAATGATGTGTGGTGTTAGTTGCAACAGTATTTTTGTAGCTCTCATTTATTCTGCTATCCTGACAAGAAAGGCAAAGCAGTAGCATTTTATAGAGCAGAGAACATTTTTACATGGTTCTCTTAAATCTTTTTAGCAGCCCTTGAACAAAATGTTTGCACTCTAAACAGAATTTAGTAAACGATCCACAAGACTTATCATGACAACCTGCCTATCCCTCCTGAACCATTGTATTTCTATCCCATTCATTCCTAACATCTGCTGCTGCTGACCCTCCAGCCCATATTTACTCAGTTATAGTACTCTCTCTGCAGCCTTAAAATATTTCCTGTTGATTTACATCCATTTCTCTTTCATTGTCTGGTTTTGGCTGCCGGATTTTCTGTTTTTCTTTTTGTAAAGAGAAAGAAAGAAAGAAAAAAAAAGAAAAAGGTGGTAACTGGTTTTCATTGCTCATGACTAAGAACTGGATAAAAATGTGTGGCCCTGTACAAATGGCCATGATCAGATAAAACCATGAATAAGGGATGTGTTCTTCAGCCAAAAGCCCTGCTGAGCTCATGGGGGTGTCATTCCTGTGCTCTCCTACTGCTTCTCCTAACCTTCAGTGCTCCAGCTCCTGCTTCCCTGCATGGTAAGCATGGCTCAGCCCTGGCCAGAGCTCACTGCCTGCTTAACAGGATTTGGAGCCCAGGAGTCCTGTGAAGTCTAGTGATTATTAGGCTGCTATTCAAGGAGAAGAGCAAGGGTAAGTCTGAAGAGCATTCTTACAAAAGTCAGGCTGACCTCAGGTCTCTCAAAGTGAAAGATTTTAAAGGTTTTACATGAACCTACTGCACAATCACACTGTTTTAATAAGAAGAGAAAACTCATTTTTCTTTTTTTATTTAAAAAAAAAAGAGGATAAAAAAAGCAGCATACAAGGAATCATAAATGTGAGCTCTGTGGAGTTAAACCTCCACCAAGAACCACCTCTAATGCTAATCTTCTATCAGGGACTTGCATCTGTTTTTTCTCTCATTGTGGTTTTCTGCAATAGGGGTTGGCTGTATAGAAGATTTTATAGATAGAAAATACAGCAGTTACCACCAGGGTAAAATAGGAGCTCTATTTTTGTAAGCTGAGGAAGTGTGGCTAATTGGAAGCAACTTCCCCCTTTATCATAAACTCTTAAACACTAGACTGGCACTTGGGAAGCGTGAGTTTTTGGCTGAATTCAGCCACAAACTTCCTGAGCAAGTCGATAATGAGGGACCATCACCACGTGCCTCAGTTTGCAGCTCCAGGTAATGGAGCAAGGCAGAGTCCCATTAATGGTTGTGCTACAGCTATGTACAAGGATATCAGCTTTGAAGGCCAACACCAGGCAATTCCTTCAAGAGTGCAGTCCCCATCAGGCCCATGAAAAAGCCACTTCAGACAAGCTCTCAGAAAAATTCTGCAACAGTTCCTTTAGCATGTAGGGTTCCCAGTGCACTGCCTGTAGGACAGAGAGATTTATACCCTCCAAAGATTTGCCTCCTAAAAAAACAAACAGAGGAAATAAACCTGCCATTCCGTCCAGCCCTCTTCCTGCCTCTCTACCAGCTGGTTAAGTGGTCAGCTAATTTATTTTGTGTCGCTTTCCATTAGGAGTGGAAGATTGATGCCTGGAAGTATTTTAATGGCACTGTTGACCTTGATAATAAAACTGTCCACTCTATTCTCTATTGGTAATGGCATCCAATACCCCCTGAGTCACAGGGAAGTGGCAAGTTGAGTAACACCACCAGTCAGAAGTTCCATAGAAAGACATTAGTGGAGAGGCCCATTTTCAGTGCTGTCTCCCTTCTTCTATCAGGCCCATCAGCACTGTATGTGATTTGCCAATCCATTAGCAGGTATCTGGGGCTGCAGTGATGCCCAGAACTGTTTCCATGCTCGCTCTTGCAGCTTGCTGGGTGCTGAACACCATATGACACTGACAGCTGCAACTGCTACTAGCTGCTATCTCAGGGCTGTGTGTAATTTGGAGAACAATTTACATAATTCAAAAACCTAAAAATACCCCTGCACAAACGAAATGCATTAATATGCGCTATTCTAACAGACGTGGAAATGGCTGCTGCTTTCCCTATGCATTTTGAAACTGGGATTCTCAATGCCTCTTCTTCACCTGATGGGGCTGACATTTGTGAGAGACATTTAAGGACACAGAGCAAGTGATAATTATCCTCAACATACATCACAGGCTTTTTGTCAAATGATTAGAGAGGTGCCTTCCAGAATAATTAGCTTTCTGAAATGGCTGAGCCCCCATCTGCTACATGTTGACTAAAAGGGACATGAAAATTAAGTAAGGAGGAGGCAGGTTCCCACCCCAGGTCTCACCTGTCCACCCAATTCCTTCCTCAGCCCTGCTGATAATGCTCTCACGTGTGCAGTGCTGCCCACCCCACTTTGCTCCGTTAAATAATAGCACTTGCTTTTCATGTCTCCTTGGTGATGTAAGGGAAAAATCTGTGACCTTTTCATTTCCGTGTAACAAGCATCCTTGCAGGTCATGGCAGAACAGTCTGTGACAAAACAAGCTTCCCTGAGCTACTAAGTCAGCACCACGAGCAGGAAATGCTATTTGGATCGCTGCTAAAATATGTAAGCTAATTACCCGCAGCAACAATATGGGCATGGATCCCACAGGGATCTGTCTGAGGTGATGGTGACTTTGAGTTATCCGCTGCAACGGTCATGGTACCGAAATGTTTTATTTGTGTCTGGCAGAGATTTCTTCTGCTCATTGGTGGAATCCAGGAGCGTGCTTGCTTGTGGATAGTCTGGGAGGAGGCTAGCCTGAGCTCTGTATAATTTTAGTCTCCCGAGTTTCCTACTGTGAAGTCTAGAGGACTACGAACAATATGGCCAAAGAGCAGCAGCAAATTACATGAACTCTTTCTCGCTTTAAAAAAAAACATCAAGATGTATGTACTAGCTCTCTATGTAGTGTGTAGGCCTTAGGTTCTTATAGCTAGCAATTCTAGAAGACCAGAAGATATGAGGGAAGTCTCTGTGCCATATTGGTAGGATCACTGTACCAAGCTGTAAATGATGGCTGAAATGATGAACGGGGAAAAAGGAGTCATCCAAAAACAGACTAAAGATGACTCAGGCATTGCATTGCTTTCTGTGATGTTCTACTTGAAGAAATGCAAGTGGATGAATCTGACAAAAGGTGTGGCAAAACCTCAGCCACTAAAATCACTGTAAATAGAGACACTTGATCAAAAATCAGGTCCAAGCAGACATGAACTTGAAGCTCTAACCTTCACTGGGCTGAGGCTTTCTCAAGAGGGAGATATTTGTTGAGATAGGACAGTAGTCAAGTGGTTTGTCAACTGGAAAATGCCTAGACAGCAGCTGCTGAACATTGCAGGGGTGTCCAATTACAGTACATGGTCTTAATTATCACTCTTTCCCCATACATTTACAAAGACAGTCCTTGGTCTGTATTTGCTTGTCTGGGCTGCTAGATTTCCCAACTAGGCTCATCAAGAATGTACTTCTGGGTCCAAAACTGCCACAGGCATGCAGCCATGCAGTTTTGTCAACTTAATAGAGCTGCACTCAGTTTAAAATGGAAAGTGATGTCTCTGCTATGCTGGTGAAATTTTCAGGAATACCCCGATTGTATAACTGATTTCACTGGAAGTCAAGAGCTCAGATTATTCGTAAAACCTTCTGGGCCAAAATTAGACCAAATGTCAATAGGTTCCAAATCCATATTTTTATTGATTGATTTGGGCTAGAGCTCGTCTCCCTTGGTGCAGAGCCCAGCAGAGCAAGCACTCAGTTCAACATGTTCCTACAAATAGGGGGGAAAAAAGCATTTTGCTGTCAGCTGGTGTCACAGTGACTACTACAGTTTTAACCAGGACAAATAGTTTACCTTCTTCTCACAGGTGGCAGACTAATATTTTATTGAGAATAGCAAATTTTTGACTTAGGACAAAGGCATATTTATCTTTTTTTCTAGGTTCAACACTCCCTACCTTTTTTTGCCCTCAGTCTCTTTAGAAGCAACTCATTTGGAAAAATCAGAAATTAATTCACCCCAGTGAGACCACATGCTACTAACGAGTCTGGTGGTGTACAGGGGAGACACAATTGAAACCACTATCATATTGAGCTCCTCTATGAAAAACTAGGAGTTTGACTTCTCTTGGATTGATCTGTTTAGTTCTTTATTCTAATAATTTTTATTTCCTGGTTCTCAAGTCATAAAAAGTTTTCTCCTTCCATCCACAGTTGCCTTAGGTAACTCGATTCAAGTCAGTGGATTTGCACACATGTCAAAAAACTATGAAA
>JAOXNO010000052.1:39872447-39929181 GCA_028565335.1 Limnodromus scolopaceus | reverse complement strand
AAAAACTATGAAATCACACATTGTAGTGATTGCCCTTCATGCCCTTGCTTTGTTCGCTACACACTTCTGCCCGTGGTGTATAAGTTACATTCATTTTGTACCATCACTGAAAGCCACATCAGTTGAAGCTGCACTTTATTACAAACATTTGTTTTCTTTCCTGCTAGCACAGCCAGACTGACTCTCATCCCACTTACACTGGTTTTACAGTACATAATGACAGTGATCACAATAACTGTTCCTCATTTACTGGCTTGACATAATACTCAGACCAGTAAAATACCATTGAAACCACTACACTGGTGGCCTGAAAAGCGTTTGACATTGTACATAAAGTTTAATGTGTTCTCCTCCATTTTTTTCCCTTTATAAAGACAGAACTGCCTGGGATGAAATAGTCCAAGTCAGCTATTTTTTTCAGTTCTATCCAATTATATGTGGACAAACCAAGTTGGCACGTTCTAAAAAGGGGTAGGACCAATAGGTTTCAAGCAGACTTGCTGTGAGGCACAATCGCTCTAAGCATTTGCAGCACATATGATGTACTGAGGATGGATTGAGCCCTGTGTGTATGTGCAGATTATTTCTAAAAGCAGTAGTGGACCATCTAAAGCAATGGAGTTGGGATGTCTGCATGCACCCTCTAGAAGAAATATGTACGTATTTTTGCTGCTCTTTGGTTTCCCATCAGGCCTGTTGGATGCCGCTTTCCCAGCTCTGACAGCAATGGCAACGGATGTGTCTGTTGCACAAAGGAAGACTTTTGTCAGAGGCAAGAGTGGTGAGACTAATTGCAAACCTCTTGGCTGCCCTTGCTTCTCACAAAAAAAAGAATCTATCAATTCAGAAAGGTTATGAAAGGAAACCTACAGTGTTACTTTAAAATCCAGAGAAATTAATGTGGGAATATGGACACATGTCTGGTCTGAGTGCTTTGAACCCCACGTAGAAGAGGACTGGTTCTAGGTGGTTGCTTTGCTGCGGTTGTTGCAACTCAGTACTCTCTCCAGACATGTGGTATTCACTAGAAGAATAAACAGCTGTCAGTCCAAGCTTGCCAAAATTTTCCGTGCAGGGTAATACTTCTGCGGTTATTTCAAGGTGCTTTTCCCATGAGTAAACATTACACCTCAAATCAGGAGGAAACACAGTGGAGGAAAAGGGAAATGTCAGAATCTGATTTTGCCTTGGCAGGGAATGATTTTGCAGCTTTCTCATTCATTGTCTAAATGTACAGACAAGTTTTCTCTCCCATTTCCCTTCTAGAAATGAATGAGTAGGCTAGGAACTATATATTCAAATGAAAAAAGAGTTTTCTCAAAGCATACACACTGTTATAAGCAGCCTTGGGTTTTGTAGCAAATAGGTGAGGACCACAGTATACTGAAGACCATTCAAGAAGATTAACATATGTTCAGAATGTCTTCTCTTGAAAACTGTGTTTCTCCTTAATCCTTCCTATGAGAATTCTTTCCTGTCTCAAAAATCATCTATGGTTCAAGAAAACAAGGCAACATTTGGCTCAGTCCCGCAGACTCTCCACATATCTAGATGTCACATCACTGAGCAACTAGCTCAGGCGATGCAAATGGGAGAAGGACATTGCCCAACTGTCAGGCAATACAGGCTTTAGCCTCAGTGTGCCAAACAGTCAAACATGCGATTAACTCACAGCTTAAATCCAACTTCAGCACCAAAGAGCACTGCCGAGCAAGAGTAGACATGTGTTACAAGTTAAGAATGTGACTGAGTGGAGAATTTGTGCTCAATCCCGTGACACTGAGATTAACAGGAATTCAGCCAACGATTCTCCTGGGAGGTGGACTGGGTTCCTTGAAAAGTATAATAGGCTCATTGGGTGGACAATGCTGTTTTGCAAAGAGATGTAGAGATGGTAGGGTTTGATAGGGGACCTCAAACAAAGAACTCAAAGAATGAGAAGAAATGCACATTTTTAATGAGCTCTAAGAAAAGTCTATTGAATAGTTTGTTCAATTTAGTTGTGTTTTGATTATTTCCATTGTCCTTTGTTTCCCGTATGCAGTTGTGATGCATCCAGGAAAAAATCACGAACATTTGCATTGAGAGTCATCCAGAATTTCCATTTAAAATGATCCACTTTGTTACAGTAATTAGCCTTGTAAGTGGAACAAAGCACACAACATCGACAATAGTTGCTAGTGATCACTTCACTTCCTAATCAGGCTGCTCCTTCAAGCATTCTAATTTATTTTACTAATGATTATAGGGCAGATGCTGCACAGATTTGCACCTCTAGGAACTCCAGTGAAATAAAGAAGCAGAAAATCTTGCCCAGTATGCCTAATCCTGAAGTATCCTGAGTAATTTGAGGGCCAAGCAGTTATAAATAAGACTCTCCTTTCAGAGGTTTATTGATTTCAGATTTGAATTCACTAGCTTCTATCAATTGCTGTGGAGTAGGTATATCTGCTTGGTACTGAAATGTTTCTGGGAGAGGGATGGTTGGTGCTGAGCCCCTCTCAGAATGGCACTGATGGCCCTTGAAGACGGGGACGGCTCGCACCTACTTGCTTTGAGTTCTCCATAAACCCTCCCCTCTCCCCCAGTTCGTTCTGCACCTTTAAATCAGAGCACCCACTCATCTCAGAGAGGAAAAACTTAGCTTCCTTGAGAAGAATGATAATGAGGAGAGGCTGGTGAGGGGCTTAAACTGTTAATCCTGTGCCAGAAATAAGTATATTTTTTATTAAAATACGGGTCCAGTTATACCAGCGTAATCTTCCACAATTAAAATCCCAGCTGAGCATTAACATTCTCCACCTTTTATGATTCAAAGCCAGTTCAGCCTAGTCCCTTTAGTGTGCTCTTTTCCCTCCTTGTTCTAGGGATACATCAGACACTTTAGCTACAGTTTTCCTTTTGTGAAAGGGCAAAATAATCTATCTAGGTATAACAAATAGGTGTCTGTGTAAGCAAATAAATGCATATATAGGCATATTTGGGTGCTGCTGGCAACATTAGAGGGTGCCTTTCCTCCATGTCCTTGGTATGACCCTTACCATTTCTAGTTTCTTCCAGAACTCACTGCATAGTTGAGATATCTGCAGTAAAGGTGTGTCTGGATGGACTTGGTACAGGAGTAGTGACTTTGGCTAGTTTTTATTCTGAGTGAAAACCATAAGCTGAATCAGTGTACCGGATAGACGGCACTGCTTTGCTCTGCTCCCTCCCCTTCCCTTGTTTTGTGTGTCCGTGTGTTGTTTAGCTGCCTGGTGTGTTTTCTGGAACGTGCACAAAGGGGCAGGAGTGGGGGGTCAATCTAAAAAATGTTCCTATTTCATCAAATAAAAAATGAATTTGAGATTATCAGGCTTGAAACAGGGAGAACATTTCAAAATATTGTGATTCCTTTCATGCAGTCTGTGGGATGCTATCAGTAGAAAAGCCTTCATCCTCCAAAGGCTCAACTGCTTCACGATTTGGCCAGGCAAGTCTCTGTGTTGATTCATAGTGGTGCAGAATTTCAGACAGTTGAGCCGTTCTGGTTGCAGATTTATGCTGACTGGTTCATTCATGTCTGGGAGGCAAAAAAATGTCGTTTGAGACTCACAGTGTCTCTTGGACTTTTTGCCCAAGAACTATAAGCAGCCTAAGCTGTAACAGTAGACTTCACGACCAAAATATTTCCTCTTTCTAACCCCTTAGGACTTTGCTACTGCTGCCCATTTCCCGTTCCACAGTTATAACCCTATTTGTGGTGTCACGTCTCAGTTTGGAAGAGCTACGTAACAGTAAACATGATATTTGAGGGAAAATTAATGGAACCACAATTTTCACGTCTTGTGATTGGAGCCAGTTCCCATCAAGCTCAAGAAGGACAAATGCAGACAGCAGTAACATGCACAAGGATTCAGAGTTGAGGAATGGTCTTAAATTCCACCTCAATTCTGCTCTCCTGGGATGGATTTGGAGTTGCCATGCACATAGCGCATTTATCTGTCCTCCCTACCTCAGCTTCTCTGTTTGTCACCAGGAGGATATATGTTTATTTATCCAACAGGGCAAGGATGCATCCATCAGTAGTTGCAAAATACGTGTTATTGAAAACACAAAATATATTATACCAGAGCACTAAGATCCTTTGTTCATTAAGATGCCTTTGAGTGAAAGAATCAGTTCTCTGCCAGACTCTTCCTAGAAGCTTTGAAAAGAAAACCAGGACAGATTTCCCGCAGTCACCATTCAGGCCTGCTCCTGCCATGTCTAGCAGCGATAGCACCCCTGTTGCAGCCAGCAGCAAGGGGATTTGGCTCTCCCTCTGCACAAAGCAGGGCTGCCCTTGGTGCAGTGCCCAGAGAGGACCAAGGAATTTAGCTCAGCAGTGCAGAGTTTAGCATTTCCTTCTGCTCACATGTTCTGCAGAAAGGCGAAAGCTGCAAGATCTCGATGAGACCGAAATATTAATTTTTTGTTATTGCATCAAGTTTGACTAACAAGCCGCATGAATAAATCTGCAGTCTTAGTTTCTGCCAGTGCTAAGTTTCTATGGCAACAACAACCCATCTCATCTTTAGGAATTTCATTAGCAAGAGAGGGAAATGAAACAAAAAAAATATCACACCCTAAATCAAAAAAGATTTGTCAAATTAAGAGCAGCATCTCCCTCCCCCACCTTATTTTTTAGGAAAAGTCTGCTGGATTTTTTCTAATTTGTAAAGGTATTTTTTAAAATTCGTATCATTGTCTTATACAAAAAAACCCACCCCTAACAAACCAGCAAATGTACATCCAAATCAGAGAGGGAGGGATCATAAACATGCAGACTGGAGATACACTGGAGGAGCCACCGTGGCTGTTGCAGCGCATCAGCATTCAGATGAGCCCCTTTGCATATAATCACGCAGGGCTCAGCTCTGGCTCCTTTCCTGACATTTGGAAATGGGAGAGAAAGCTGGGAGTGAGAGACCTATTGGTGTGATTATAGTGGAGGTGCCTGGTCATATATAAACACTATGGAAGGACCAGGTGACATTTGGGAAGTTATAGCGGAGCTTTATCCATTTGTGTACGTGTGACTTCTGCTTACAGAGCCTCAGTGTTCGATATTCCTGACATAGGAATTGAGTTTGGATTTAGAAAGCGTGGCTGTGCTTTCTCCACCTCTCACCTTGGGCTGCCCTATACCCTTGTGACAAATAAAATAAATGCAATTTAACAAGTCAATTGAATCAAATTGGTTTAGGAGAAAAAAAAAAAGCCATGTGCACACACAAGGAGGGAGAAAGTGAAGCACAGCCTCTGCTGTGTACAGTAGGTTGGTGCTTATATTGTCCCCCAACCCTCAACTCTGAGTGGTTTTATTACCAGCTATAGGCAATAGAAGGAGGGACTGCAGAGCTGTTGCACTCCTCAATTTGGGGAATTTGGCTTTGGCCCCACTTCAGAGGTTAAAAAGCGTTACCTTTAATACAGCGAGCATCAGAGTCTCAGCTTTTGCCCTGGACACTCTGGTGCCATGGTGCAGGGAGAGGCAGAGAGCCCGCAGCCCTGCGTGCAGTGTAGGAAAGATGTTATTTCTGTTACTTCTGGTTGCTGGTCCCGTGTCTGCAGAGGCAGCAGCCCAGGCGTGCTGGAGGGGACGGGGATGGGAATTGACAGGCTGGGGGAAGCATCAGCTTATGGTGGAGCAGAGAGGGCACAGGCAAAGGAGGCCAGGCTGTGAACTTGAGGAAGGATTTTGGAGCAGGGAGGATGTGTTTTCATCCAATGTTTCTTCATCCTGTTCACCTGGAGTTAGCACTGCGATTGGAACAAAATACTCTGTTACAGCCTATAGCCCTATAAAGCAAATAGCAGCCAGAGAAGCCTTTTATGAATCCTCTCTGTTGACTCACGAATACACAAGTAGACCAGATTCACTGGGAAAAATCCCATATAAATTATATGAAACAATGGTTAAAAGAGTGTTCTGCTTCTTATGTCATTTTTATCCACGACCAGATGCCAGCTAGGAAGCCCCCAGAGACTGTATTATTGCAGAAATACTGACTGTAATGCCTTTTTCACCTCAGTTTTACAGTCAGCGTTTCTGCTGACATCAGTGAAGCAATCTCCCAATTATGTCAGTGTAAGTGGATGGAGAAACATACCTGCCACTAACAAACATCCACGCTTAGATTATCTTCCCCACTTTGCCTAGAAATGGCCAATCAAGACTTTTACAATCACAATTCATTCCACACTCCCTGGTGAGCTGTATAATTCATCCAGTCGGAGACAGTATCACAAAACATAGCTAACATATCAAATCACAACATGAATTTTGTATAGTGAATTACAACTATTCACAAAAGGCTGTTAGTGAACAATCTCCAGCCCAATTTCATTATTCATGGAAGAAATTTATAAGCAATTCTGAATAACAAATAAATCTGAGATTTTTGTGAAGCATCCAGAACCAATTCAGGAGCTGGAAAGGGAAGCAATATTTGTGGAATAAATTATTTGCTGTGAAATTGGTTGGTTGGTTCTTTCCAGCACACCCTTGGGGCTACTGGCCTAATACTTAAAAATCAACTAATGCATATTCCAAAAAGGGAACAACAGTATTTATTCAACTGTATCAGCGAAGAATGCAAAGTGACGGAAGTAAACCAATTCTTTGCTCAGAATTTGCCCACCGGTACAGAGATGAGTTCTGGGGGAAGGCATTAGCATTTTCTTTTTCATTTGTCTCTTAGCTGTCCTTCTGGATGATTTACGTTTTCTCTTGTCCACAACAAAATCCAGGTAGCTTTGTCTGGCTTCCAGTTTTTGTCATTAAGTTCCCACATTCCTTTTTTCCTCTTCTGAGAGTCTGCAGGAAGGCACTCAGCAATGGAAGCTCCTGGTAGGTGTATTTGCTACCAGGGAAAGAGAGGATTAAGCAGTGGTGTTGAGCACATTGTCTCTCCATATTTTTGGCTGTCAACCTGGCCTTAGTATTGCCTGTGTTGCATGAATATGGTGCAAAGGTAGTTTCAGCATATGTGCTCAGACTAGTGATCTGTCCTGATCATCTGCCAAACAAATGAGTGCTGGATGTCATGCTAAAGTATGATTTCATTGGGCACCACTGCACATTCCTGTCTGTAGAGCTCAAAAACTCGAGCTATGTGGGCCTCTTAGCATAGACATGGTGGTTTATCATCATCACTAGAATCTGGTCTGCAAAGTGGACCCTGATAGCTGCAAGCAGGCTTTGGATGCAAGCCTAAAGGTGGACTTTAGGTTCTCAGACAAATCTCCCATAAGGGAATAAGCACCCTACTTGTCCAGCCAAACTCTAACATACTAAACTGAGAACATCCTCTTGTTTAGTGACAAGGATACTCATTGCCATTTGCCTCAAACAGAAGTTGCTGGTGAAAAATCGGTGACACCATTTAGATGCTCAGAGTGTGCTGTTTGATTAACCCTTCTAAGACAACTTATGCATGGCTCTTATTAAAAATAAGAAAGGTTTCCATGGCCGTAGCTACACCGTTAGGACATACAACAGAAAAATACTATATTGCAATGTATTCTGGTCAAACCATTCCAACTCTGAAAGGGATGCAACGGGTGGTTTAAGTTTCAGATTTTTTATTGAGCAGGCAGATCCCCTTTGTACCCTTGATTCATCCTTGTTACGTGATTCATCCTAATTGCATTCATTAGTATTGTTGCAGATACTGTACAAAACGTTCAAAGAGAGCTGGCCAGGGAGCTGGAGTGGCTGGCATCCTTAATGCAGGAAGACTAGTGCCTCTTTTCTTTTGGTGTCGTAAGACAGAATCCTAGTGGCTATTTTAATGTTGCTTTTCATCACACAAGTTTCCTGGGCCCACCAAGGAGAAAAACGTTAGCAATCAGATAACTTAGATCAGCCACACTCAGGGTCTTGGATACACCCTACATTTCACCACCCAAAGAACCACAAAGTACAAGGACATGGTATGAATAATGAGGATGTTTCCCATTAGGGAAAGTGCTTTCCATTGTCATTGCAGACACTCCCCTATTGTCTGCATGTCCACCAGGCATTTTGCAATATTCTTTTCTCAAGACCAGTCTTGCATTCATGTGATTACCATAAAACCACCCACTCTTGCACCAGCTTTCTGGGGGGAAGCTCATGCTGTAGGATTTCCATGCATTCTTAAAAGGTCTGATGCTCACATTGCCGACCCTGTTTGAAAACCTTTATATGGCAGTAGCCAGAGACTTCAAGTGGACAAAAAAAACCAAACCCAAAGCAGGTAATTTCACATGCTTTGGCATTTTCTTTTACAAAGCAATTTTAAAAATATCAGTAGAGAGATTATTTCATAGGCTTTTTCCATGAAAACCGAGTTATAACATGGCAATTTCTCCCACACTGCTACTATTTCACCATGTGGCTCTCTAACCAAAATATCTTCTCTTCTTCCTTGTCCACAGACATCTGCTTGTGACTTTTTTCTATTTCTTATGTTCACTTCACTTGGCTGTGTGTGTTTGCAGGGATCAGCATCACTTATCAACATCTCTGTAGCCTGCTTTTTGTTGTAATTACATATTTGAGACCCAGTTAAGAACAGTCTCCATATACTAAGCGTGGTGTAATGGTGAGAAATACTATATGTCTCAAAGACTCTGTAGACCAGACAGATGGAGATTGAGGGAAAGGTTATATCATCTCCACTTCACAGATGAGAAATGGAGTCACTGAATGAAAAGGTGACATGATCAGAGAAGAGATTTAGCTGAGCTCTGAACAGCTGAACACTATTCCACTAAGAACCATTTTATAGCTCTCCTTAAAACATTATAAGGCAACTAGGAAAAAAAAATAGAGAAAGAGATGACAATGCATAGATGCTGCTGGATAAATCTTGCCCTTGTTTGCTTCATTCTCTCCCCTCCCCCATGGATTTCAAACACCACTCAAGAGCAAGCTTCTATTATTAGACAAAACTCTCTCTGATACTTCAGAAGGCAGTTTGCCCGCTTTCTGTAAGAAAAGAGGGAATATGATGGTAGGAACCTAATTATGAGCACTCTCAAAAAAACCTGGACTAGCTGATTTGCACTTAGCCCCTTTGACGGAAAGCAACTGAACAGTATACTTGAGCTGTAATTATTATTATCAGTCACTCTTCACGGTGACAACAAATAATTATTTTTAAAAAGCATGAAAACAGAATTAACCCTTTCCTCAGATATTGTCTCTCTAAAATGGCACAGTCAGTTGTCAGTGCGGTTCAGAATTCTGTTTAAGGAGCTGCTGATTTTGATTGTTTTTTCTCCCATTAAAATACCCTGGATTGAACTGAGTGTGCGGTTTTCAGCTATGACTAGTGATTTGGAGTCCCTTAGCTCCTGCAGGTTAGCTTGGCAGAGTCCAGGTTTCAGAAGGAGGTTGCCCAAGTGGGTTTTTTAGCAATCAGGCCTTTTTCAAGTACTTCAGAAGTGGGCTCCAATTTCTGGTGAGACCCTTGGCTTCAAAGTGAAATGATTTATTGAAACTTTGACACAGAAGCATGTTTCAAGTATCTTCCATGCCACGTCTTGTGTTCAGCCAGTCTCACGTTAAATAAGAGCTGTGGCAGTGCCATCAGGAACATGAGGCTTTCCGTAGGGCCAGAGATTCAGGATTGCTCCACCACCAGGCAGGGACCTCAGCTGCCTTCTCTGTACCCAGTGAGCCCGAGTCCCATCCTGACCTGCAACGTCCACTATGATTTTCTGGTTGTCCCTCAGCCCTGAAAGGTGACTGACCCCCCAATGGATGGAGCCTGGGCAGGTGCTTCATGCTGTCCTGGGATATTGATCCATCTGTAAGACAGTGAAAACACAAGAGGGTGGAAAGAAAAGGCCAGACACAGGAGACCACTCACCGCTGGTACACAACACTCATTTCTGAGGGCTGCGAGAGAGAGCAGAGCGTGAATGTTAAAATATGGTCTAGGACACTGTGGTTTAATTTACGGTTTTGTTTGTACATCTGTTCATGTTTTAAGACAGGCACAGATTTAGCTGGATGGTAGGGGGGGCTGTAACCCCTCTTTTGGGACTTGTCAGTGCAGCCTTCAGCTCTAACTCATCCCCTTCAAGGCTGGGGCTCCCAGCAGCCCTGTTACCCTGTGGTGGGTGAGGTATATTTCAGCCCTGTTAACCCAGAATTAACCGTATCAGTATTTCTTTAGAAGCAAAAACAAACATGCAGGATCAGAAGCATGTATTTCTTTCAGCCTAAAAGATCTCACAGCCTTTGATAGAAGAGAAAAATCTACCAAGACTGTTTGAACAGAGAAGGCAACTGAGCATGGAGGAATCAAGTGCCTCATTGATTCTATGTGGCTAAGTGCCTCTATAATTCTATGATTTGCACCCCTCCAGCCACGCCAGGAGAAAGCTGGGAACCTGGGTCCCCTCATTTTCCTCCTGAGACAGCCGTGCAGCCTGGGAGGTATTCCCCGGTTGCCGTCTGTGGCTGAGTGCTGGCAGGAAGCATCGCCCTCAGTAATGCACTGGGAGTATGGGGATGCTGTGTCTGAACCTCCTGAGAGAGGATGAAGTGTGGCAGCCAGGGAAAAGAATGCAACGATCAATAAGCGCACGATTTTTAATCAGTTCAATATGTGGCCAGTGTCTGTAGGAAATCTGTTCGCAATCGTTCCTTATTAAAGACAAATGACAAGCTGTTTTCCAGGCATAAACCTCTGCCTTTCTTCTCTAGAATGCCAAGACAATTATTTGTGGCATTATTACTTTTTTTCCCTCGCTTTCTTTCCTTTTCTCAAAGGGTTCTCCCACACACATGGAAACTCCTCATTTCCAATGCATTTACAGTGGCAGGAGTTAATAAACAGAGCGTTGCACTATTAAATAACAACAACCTCAAACGCGGGGAGAAGAGGAGGGCCTCCCCACTGCTCAGTAATGCTTTGATTCAAACCAAAGCAAAAGAAGATCAGGCAGGGAAATTTGAAGTTTCAAAGCAGGCCCATCTGTCGTTATCTTGCCCTGTGCTACGGCAAAGTGCATTGTGCATCCATAGAGTTTTCCAGGCCCTGCACCCAGTGCAGGGTGCTGAGAAGAGAGCACTAGAGGTGGTGTGTTTAGTACCAAAAGGTGAGCAACAAAGAGAGCAGAATGGACCTTTTCTGAAAGGACTGCTCTGAGACTGGCTTTAAATACTTCTGAGAAGTAGCAGACTTGCTTGCCCCACTGGCAAATGCCTGAGCTGGAGCTGTGTCAACAGTCAGTGCCTCCCATGGAGACCTTGCACACTCAGATCTGTTAATTCAGCTTCTAATTCAGCTTCCAATTCAGCTTCCATTTGCTGCTTCTGAAGGATCTTCACACTGATTAGGAAATTCCTCCTGTTCAGTATTCTCTATTCAAACTCTTTGTGAAAATTTGCAAATCCAGAACTTTAGATGCCAAAAAAAGGACCAGATACTCCCTCTCAGTCTCAAAAAGCTATTGCAGGCAGAGGCAGCCATAGCCATCTCCTGCTACATTTCAAAGAAGGTTAAGAGATGTGTCTTGTTATCTATCGTCATTGTGCCAGTGCTGACCAGCTGGGTCTTGGCTGTACCAAGGCTTTAGCACGCTGGCTCAGGAGGTGGACAGAAGGACTCTCACACCTCTAGGTTTCACACACTTTCTGTCTCTGCCAGTCTCCACAGCAGCTCTGTTCCTCCTAAGGGGGTTGCTTTTAAGGTCCATCATTCCTAGGGAAATGATCTAGAAATCTGCATGAGCTGGGACACACCAGCCTCTTCAAAGCTCAGGAGAGATCTGTTATGGCCAGCTCTGGTAGCGTCCTTTTGGGTATTGGTGGAGACTTCCCCCCAGGAACTGTTGTGGGGGTCCGTATGGAGATGCCATCCTTTGTACTTCAGTCTTCTCATTATTTTTTCCATGGAGCAGAGTTTTCTAGACCACAGTAAAGGTGTCTTTGGTCCCATAGTAGGGAATAGGCTACTGGCAGTCACCAAGAGCTTCATGACAAGGAGTGCAGGACGTCAGAGAAGGCGTTAAGAGGATGCCACATAAATGGCATTTCTTGCAGCTCTCAGACTATTCACAATTATCAAGTAAAGGCCAGATTCTGGTTTTTCCATCTAGGAGGAGAAAAAGACTTCACTAAAGCTCCCTTTATAGGCACTGATACAGTTAAAAGCAAACTTCTACCACCCAGTCCTGAATTATGCTGTTGGCACTAACCTGAGGTGCACTGGCTACTGTATAATTGGACAGAATAAGAGCTTTTCCCAGGAACAAACACTATTTTTCTTAATTTCCATTCTTCAGCTCCGAAGAAGCTGAAGCACCTGGTAGGTGCTTAAGAGGCTATTGTTGGAGCTGAATAGAGCCATCAGGACCTGCCCCTAGAAGAAACAATCTAGGTAATCACACCTGGCTTTGCAGAGTAAATTTTGAGATTGAAATGAAGCATGATTGCATGAGTAATTGAGAAATGGGCAGACAGACTTTTGATAGGAGGTATGATTTTTCTCTTGTTTTAAATGTGGGATGAACACATCATCTCAATTGGATTATACTTATGCCCTAAGAAGCGTGCATACATAATCACACTACAGCCACAACTGACTCATTCTACCTCTAGCTATTTCTTTTTTCTTATTTTGGTAATTGTTCCTTTAGTTTTTCTTTATTTGCCATCAAATGGTGCTCTGGAGACTATTTCATAACCACTAGTGATTTCTCACTGTGTGGAGGGGTGGTGCATACCTACAGAGACACACTCACAGCAACCAGCAAACACTGATCTGCAAATTAGCGCATAAGGGGAGACCAGCCTGAGTGTAGCAGTCTCTAATTTGGTCTCCAACAAAAGTGTCCAGGAGAAATTAGTTTTTTGGGGGAGTGCTAGCAACGTGACCCTGACTCCATAGAGGGATAGCCTCACTTAGCTGTGTCAATGGTTCTGTTATATTATTAAGAGCTGAAACCTGCACATGGACCTCTGAGGGGCAAAAGGCTTGGGGGATGCAAGAGGGGCAGGACTGATGTGAATCCACCTTCCAGACACCCACAAGTGCTATGTGTCAGTGAGACTTGGCCAAAAGGGAAAGTGAACACATACCTCAGGACATGCTGCAGAATGAGTGCTCCTGTAGACTGAATTCAGACAGGCTGCTGAAAGCAGGCAGCAGCCATTTCTTGCCTGTGCAGTCTCTTTCCTACTCCTGATACGTGCACACCCACCCACGCAGGGCAGGGAATGTAAATCAAAAAAATCTGAAGCAGTGCGACAGGTCTGTAGCTGCAGGGTTAGTGTTTTCTCTTTGAACAGCACTACATACAAGGGCTGAGATTAAAGACAGTTAGACTAATTGCATCATTCACGTCCTGTCTTCTTTTTACCTCTAGATGTTCATTTAAACATATAGAGAGAGCGTGCGCACACAGGAAGACAAAAGCTTTTAACCTATAATATCCTGATAGTGAGAATTATCTACACTGCTCAGAAAAAATGATACGGAAATACTACACCTGACAACGCAGTCATGAGCTGTGAAAAAAACCCTTAAATGATGGGATATGAATAATCAAGTAAAATAAAGCAGATGGGTGGAGGTACAGACACACAGATAAATAGGTAAACAAGGGTCTGTATCGCCAGATGCATTAGGCAATTAACTCTCAAAGAAACCAAAAAGAGTAATTCAAATGAATACCTTGGAGGATCTAAGTTTATATCAACATAAAGAACTATAGTGAGATTTGACATGAATTCCTTGCCCTGTTAAAAATAATAAGGTCCAGTCCCTCCCAGAGCCATCGTTTCGTTCATCGTTCTGAGATGCGTATTTCCATACTTGCTGGGCATTATAGGCTTTTCCAAAATTGATTGGCACTGACCATCTGGGCCAGATTTTCAAAGGAATTTTGTCTCCTGTGAGACAGGGAGCAGATTGCATGTCACAGTGCTCCTGGAGGGTATTGAGATGGTTTGAAAATCTGGCCACATGTGACACAAGAGAAGCAGCTGGTTGTTGAGCACTTAGAAATATGATTCTAGGACCTTGCAAAAACCTGCATCAGGCATTTGGAAGTGCATACAATCAACATCATCTTTTGATTTGGGTTTTTTTTGCAAACCTCGTTGTTAACGCAGAGAAATACCTTTGCTGCACTAAGTTTTTGACATCAACGCCTCCATGTCTACCTCTCTGTTTGTCTGTCTGGTCACCAGCCTACTTTCCAATTACAGTGTAAGGGTCTTTTCTTGTAAGATCACCCTCTACTTTCATTTCTCAGCTTCATCCCAATGAAAACAATAGGGCTAATTGCAGGAAAAGCCCTTGAACTAAGTGATTTCACCCCTTTACAATTCAGGGAACCTACAGATATCTTAGATGAAGGCCTAACCCCAAATGTGTTGGATTGTTTCTTTCCCTAAATTGCTGGTTTATACAGAAGGGGGAAAATTGACGTCCAAAAAGAAAGTAGGAGAAGGTTATTGGGGGTGGGAGGGAGAAAGGAAGGCAAGCTAGGCACAGAACAGGCCAGCTATTTTTCTTTTATTTCAAAAATCCCTGCCAATATGCTGGCTGTGCCATCTGGCAACTGTGATAAATTTGACTATGTGTAATTGCAAGCTGCAGAGAATTTTAGAGAGGCTGGAAATTTCTCTGTCTAGGTTCTTATGTAGCTATTATCACTGTAATCGTTGAATACAGGAAAGCAAAATTTTCTTTTTTCATACTCTCCCGGAATGAAAAGCTCTTCAGTCACTTACTGTCTTTTTCACTTTAGTTTGTTTCATTTGAACAGCAAAGCAAAGGTGATGTTAGTTCCCTCCCCATCCTCCATGAATATTTCATGTAATTTTAAAACTGTAATTTTAGAGAGACAGAGAACATAAAATTAATCTATTTCTAAACAAATTCTCCACTATAGATTTGTAAATGAGGGAAGAATTTTAAACCTTGAATTTACATTTCAACTTTTCTCCATTTCTTTTGCTTCACGTTTTCTTTACACATTTCATTTTGAGAGATGAGCTTCCATCAGTCAGTTTCACTCCTATTTCTAACTATTTAAGCTACTTTCTGCTTTTCGTGTATTATTTTTACATTTCTGGAGTATGAGACTTTCTTTCATCAGTAAAGTAAAGCAGAAGCAGCGAACAAGTATTCAAAGGAGGCCTTGCCAAATCCTTTTCCATATGTATGGTTGCTGCTATTTTTTTACTTCCTAGAATTTACATTTACCCAGACAAGTGAGAAATACTTTATTAATCATTAGGTCAGGTGAAGGAGGCAGATGGGATACTGATGGGATTTCTGTGCCTCAGATTGGAGCTGGACCCCACAAAGCTCTTGCACGCTTTACAGCTACCTGGGGATGCTCTTATTTACCCTGTTTGGCCATGACCCCTATTGGATCATCCACCGTCTCTGTGCACTTAGAGCACGCTGCGTTCGGGTCATGTCTCTCCCCATCCCAACACACCTCTCTGCTCCAGAGTTAAGTGGATAGTGGTGAACATATTAGTTCTGCACCACCTGCCAGTCTCTGCCATGCCAGAAAAATTATCACTGAACCGGCTCTGGATGCTTTCCAGGTCTTGTGGGCAAAAGGGCAGGACACCAGGGAGACAGTGCCATCCCAGGACACAACACACGGACAAACCGGGGCACGCAGCTTTATGAGCAGTGAGAAAGCTTTTGCACTGTTCCACTGACCCCTTTTTCCCTTTGCAGCTCCCTCCCCAAATTACAGAGGCGTGGGGAGGCGGGGATGCTTCTGTGTCACATAGTCCGTTTGCTTCCTTCTGTACGTGGAACAAAACTAAGGGCGGTCTCAGTCCCGGGGGCACGTTTGCTCCTGTGTTCCCGCTGCCCTCGGCGCAGTGCCTGTGTGACTCCTGGGCTGGAGCATCGGCATGCACCCCAGCAGCTGAAATGGGGAAAATTCAGCCTGAACATGCAGAGAGTTACCCATGAGTGACATAAAGAGCATGTGGGGCAGAAGCTGTGTGTCTAAAGTAACAATGGGAAAAGAACAAGCAATCATTATGTAGTGCAAACAATGAGATATCCAGGGATGACGGATGCATTAGGATCAGGTCCATAACCATCTGGCTGCAGCTCTGCCATAGAAATGCTACCACACCAGCAGATCCCAACCAAATCTCTCAACTCTGCCTGCCAAGTGCTCATCTGGTTGCTCTTCAGCTTATTTCAGGGAAGGGAGCCGAGCTACTTTAAATAGTAGATCACCGCTAGCTTAATTCATTTTGATTGAAGGTCATTAAGGAGTGACCACACCAGAAGCTCAGCCACAGCCAAAGGGCAGTGAGGACCAACTGGCAGATGGTGGGGACGCTGTCTTTTCCAGCCTTCTCAGTTGGTGGCAGAAGAAGACCTGTGTCCACAGCATTAGTCCCAACCACTCAGAGAGGTGGTTCAGATTCAGGGCTGCATTTATTCAGAACCTTCCCTTAATATCTTGCTGGGTCAACCCTTCCCTGCTTTCTCAGTGTTATTATGCAGAGAAACAAACAGCAAACATCTTGCTCTGAAATAATTTGTGTGTTGAAGAGAGGAAAACCCTAAGAAGGAGGAGGGGCTATATTTTTCAGGGAGGAAAAGGCTGTGTTGTGAGCCCTGGGGAAGGCGAAGGAGCCATGAAGCCAAATTGGGTGTGCCAGGCAGGGCGCCAGCAACCATCAGCCTGGAGTTAATGAAGTAGCAGCTCTGCGTGTGCACAAACCTCTTTGGACCTTGATCCTGGTGCTGCAACCAACTGTGCACAACAGCATGGCTGGGTGATGCGAAAGCAGCTGCTGCGTTCAGCTGTGAGCACCAGCCTCTTCCAAAGGTCCAAAGAAAAAGGTGTGATAATTGTGGAGAGCCGACCACAAACTAACGTGTGAGGTTCACAGCTGTATCTGGCTGCTCGTGTGAAGGCTGCTGGACACGGGCAATGCAGGAAGCTCCCAGATCCTCAGCTGTGCTTGTGAAGGCACGTGTTTTAAGTGCAAGCATAGCCCCTGCTCCTGAACTCCCACAGCAAACCCTTAGCCTTGGGGAACACACTCAGAAATCATCACACACCCTCTGTGTGGAAAAGTCAGTATCTAGTTCAAACAATGTCACTGTCTCACTGCTGATAAAACAGACACAGAAGTCAGGACTGGTTTAACAGCCTCCTTTCTCAGAAGTTCCCAACCATCAAATTTCAAGGGTTGCTCCTTTGATCTCGGAAGCACTAGAAAGATGTTTTTCTTTTTTCTTTCCTTTTCCTTTTTTATTTTAATTTCACTAGCATGCTGTGGCACAATACCTAACCCCGTGTAGCTCAGAAGACTACTCTGAGCTACTCTGGATTGTTTTTGTTTCGAGCTAGTCTCTAATTATTCTGGTCTTGCAGAAGGGGGAAGGGAGAGGGAGGATGGGAACGTTGTAAGTTTGAGAATCTCGCTAAGTGAAAATGAGAAAGCTAAGAGGAAAAAAGAAATTGGTACAGTTTGTAATTGTTTTTGTTCTTCAATCACTCAGGAAATAAATTGCTGTAGAAAAAAAACCATAAAGGGTCTTTGAACATCCAAAGCAGACGAGAGCCAATAAAGGCACTGCATTTCTTTGAAAAGCATCCCCTTTTCCTCAGCCCATTTCCACTCCTTCTCATTAGTTCAGATAACTCTCGTAAGGCTAATTCATTAGGCTCTTCCAGGATTATTTCCCTTCAAACAGCTGCTGAGAAAATAGAAATAATCTCCTTGTCGCTGATTGAGCCCGTGATTGCGACTGCCAACAATACGTCTCCTGCCGGCGCCATGGGGAGGTGCCAGGTCTCAGCCCCGGGTGGCTGTTTGATGTTCAGGAGAACAGAGGGAATGAGGGCAGGAAAACTGATTTGGGTTGAGTTTTATGGCTTGCATTTATTTCATATATAATTGGCAGCTGTGATTTAACGGGGAATCCGTCTTTGACTGGGAATGGTTTCTTAGAGGGGGAGGTTTAAATGGATCCTAGACTGTGGGGACTTTCCCCTCATTTTTGCCCTTTCAGCAGCATCTCACAGCTGCAATAACTGTGGGTATCATTTTGCTACCTGGGAGATGGCTATTTCCCAGTGACTATTTCTCAGTCCCTCTGTGTCCCTCTTGCCCTGGGAGGCTTTGGTCCCAGGTAGACAGCTCATCTGCAGTCAGGGTGAGGTGTTTTGCATCCACCTTCAAACTGAGGACCTCAGTTAATGCAAATAAGGAGAAAAGAGAGGTTTAAAAATGCCACTTTTTAAGCCTTTTTCTTTCTCTGCTTTCTGAAGACCTAAAAGCAGATTCAAAAAGCATTTCCCGTAACTCAGCATACAGCAGCAAGGGTGATCGGGGCTGCAGTGGAGACTTTACCTCATATGACTGCAGCACATTTTATGGGCAGAAAAAGGGTAGAGAAGACCCTAAATCAACTTCAATTTTTTTGCAGTCTATCCTTGGTCTATACAGAAGGCCCTCAATCCTAGAAACAACAGAGAAGAAATGAGGTGATACGTTATATAGGTCTTTTTTTAGTTCAATGGGCAATGGACCATGATGTGAGTTATGGGACCCAGCCACGGTTCCTTAGCCTTAATGGCCAGCTGTCAGTCAGATTCTGCAAGCCTCAGTTTCCCCATCTGTGAAAAAAAAAAAGCAGAGAAGAATACACAATGCTGTGCATTAGCAGCAGTACAGGTAAGGTGCTTTTAACTTGTGAGGTGGTGCATAAGATCCTGCATGCTCACAAATTTCCTATGACATCTGCTGTGTCCTCCACCGCAGAGCGTAGCCCCCAGAGTCTGTGGTGTGCAGAAGCCCAGGAAGCACCCGGCGTTGCTCAGGGCTGGGTAACACAGGCAGCTTAGGATGAGGGAATACAGTCCTTTTGTTCTTGGAGAGGATGGGGATCATTTCTCTGCAACCATTTTTTGCTTTTCTACCCCATCTTCTTGTGTTCTTCATGATGAGAACATCCGATACCAAGCATTGTGTAAGGATCTTGTGGCTGTGTAAATGCCAAGAGCTTTTTATTCCACACTTGCCAGCCCTTCACAGGTTTTCTGGTGCATCAGTGCATTTTGTGAAGCTTTTTGCAGCTCTTTTCTGGCTGTTGCAGAACACAAGACAAATTATCAAGGATTCAAAATAGCACAAAAGGTGTCACTTGATATTCATCAGTCAGCCAGATATTTCATTATGATCCCACATATCTTCTACCTATTTAAGGACGCAGAGACACACATGTTCATATTCACACATACCAAATAACCAAATGACCAGAGGATCCTAGCACTTGAATAAGAATATCTTCCTTCCTTCCACCCCGCCGTTCATTCATTCCCCATCTCCCCCAAAAGGGTAAAAATAGCCCAACATGTGAGCTGCAATTTGAATCGAGGTTTCCAGCAGCTATGGGGATGTGCAGAAGGCAGCCGGGTAGCCTAGCAACAGGGTGCAGCTATTTGAGGCTGGTCCAGACAAAAAGCAGAGGAGGACCGATTTTCCTTGGGGTGAGGGCAGTAGCAGGATGGAGGCAATTTCTCCCTCCGTGCCCAAAAAGCAGGCTGTACCCAGGGCAGCGGTTGCACTTATACCTCTATTCGACTGCCGGTTGTTCTATGGGACAGCAGGACTTGCAGTTTATCTGCATGAATGTCAGGGTGCCGATGTCCCACTTGCATTAGTGGGGTGGAATGCAAGACCTGAAAGGAGTTAGGACTGGGAAGGAGAGAGTTACACCTAAAGGAAAATGCCTATATTGTCAGAGCATCTCATAATGATCCCTCTATGCTCTGTGTTACCGGGAGAGTTTGTCTCTAATCACATCCCTCACACACACAGAGCAAAGATTCACATGATGACTAGAGGGAATCTTCTGCAATTTATGGTCTCAGGCTGCATCCTCACAGCCCACGGGGATTTTGCTGGAAGCTTCAGTGGTGCTTCGTCAAGCCTTGCATCGCATCCTGACAGGGCTGCCCTTTCAAACTGACTGCAGGGCAACTATTCAGTGCCCCTTAAATCATACCTGGCCCTTCCTTCAAATGATCGGTTCTTCAAGCCTGCAACAGAGGTAGCATTACCCACCACCTCAGCCTGGGCAGCAGATGAAGGCTGAAGTCTTTCCTCTGACCCTGGCTGGTGGGTGACCTTGAGTCAGCTGTTTGATCTCACCGGGTTTCAGTTTTGCCGTTTGTGAAGGAAGAACAATGATATTTACCTCCCTTCATGAGGCATTCAGCGAGCTAGACATGAAACAACACCTATAAAAATGCAAAGCATGACTACGATTTATTTAACAGCTTTTCCACCCCAGTCCTCAGCCCCTTCATTACCAAGATTGACAACTGTGCCAAATGCAGAAGCAGACAACATGTGGGTTTCCTGAAACAAGCCTGAGCTCCCCCTTGCAGGGAGCACAGCAGCTGGCTCTGAGACAGCAGGAAAGGAGGTTCAGGACATTAGCAAAGGGATGCCCCCATTCAAACGAGGCACCTTCATCCCCGGGTATAATTCTGCATGGAAGAGAGCAGGGGCTAGAATTAACGGTCTGACTAACGGTCATCGCTTGCGACTACAAGGCACAATCTAGCACAAACCACAACCCAAATCTTCTGCAGAAGGGAGGGAGGGATGGGGACAGAGCAGCAACATGAGAGCAGGACAAACCATGACATGGCACAGGATTTCAAACCAAGGAGAGGGGTCCATTTCTAGACAGATCAGGCAATTTATCATTTTCACTGTCAATTAAAGTAACCGGCTGTGGGGAAGACTTCACTGTCAGGATCAATAAGAGGCCTTCTTCCCTTTCCATCCTTACTGTGACCAGTTTTACTCTCATCTAAATGCAAATCTGTTACCAGTCCCTCAGTGAAAGTCTCAAATAAAAGGAGCAAGAGAAGTCCATGGACAATGTACAGGTGACTGATTCCCGAATGCCAACACTATTAATAATGCCCCACATCAGCCAGTGTACTTTGGAGCTGAATCCTAGTGAACAGGATGAGAGGTCTTTTAAATGATCTATATACTTCTCACCAGGGACTCCCTTGCATTGATCTGTAAAGATGGGCATTTCATTTCCATAATTTGTCTCGGATAGGTTTCTCTCTGAGTTCTCTAGATGTGTTTGCAGTCAGCTCTCATCCGTATTTCAAAGTGCTTTTCAGTCCAGACAGGAGAATTTGTAAAAGGCTTATATGTCTGTGCATGTGTTTTGTGAGTGGCTTTAGCCAAAATCTTTCAATGCAGGCTGCTATTTTAAAGGTAAGAATTAAATTACATCAGGATAAATTCTTTTCGTCACTTTGGTACTAATACAGAAGACCAGGCTGTCATGGACACATGACATTCCCCAAGATAAGAAAGGGAATACCGCTGAGTGACATGTTGTCCTTCCATTCCCACAAAGACCTCAGCACTTCTCTTCACATCTCTCTTCTCCTCTTCCTCCCTTACTCCTCCTCTCTGCTACTGTTGAATAAAATGGATGCAGTTCTCCATGCAAATGGCAAGTCCTGTGTTCTTCTCTTGAGAGCAGCCCTGACTTTCTGAAAAAGCAAACTCACCTCTTCTGACCTGTGGAATGCCTTCAAATATTTCATAAGAAGAGCCCAAAAAGCACTGAGGCAGACAACTCTGCAGTCTGTTTCACCCTGATTTAACATCATATTTTAGGTCTGAAATGTCATCAAGTTAAGCATATAATGATAAAACTAGGTCCCAGGGCAGCAAAGCACTTAAGCATGCACTATAAGCACATGGGTAATCTCTATGACTGTGTACAGAAATACAGTTTTGGTGGGAAACATGATCGTGTTCTTTGCCAGACTGGAGAGTTAGTAGCCCAAAATGTTAGTGTATAAACAAATCAGAAAAATGCATGCATAAATCATAACCTTTAAGCCTTTATTGGGGAAATTATTGAAGTATAGACACAATTGCAGCAACTGTATGAGCGCTTTGCTCTTGCCAATGGGTCTGAAAGTTGCTCAAAAATCCAGGTGGTTTACTCTTTATTACCATCAACACACTGATGCCCAAAGTGATGTCTTCTACACATCCCTTGTTCTTACTGGCCATTCGATTTTGCTGCAGCAGATCCTGAAGTCTTAAGTAAAACTGCAGTTTCATTCCCAGGGGATGGAGACTGAAGTGCATTTCAGTAGTTTGCCTTTTCCATATTTATTGCTTCCGCAGTCTGTGTGGCAAGTCTCTGCTAGGCTGGCGTTGCAGTTTGGTTAAGTTAGCGAAGGTCTGGAGGCTCTCTGCCTCATCCCTCTCCCTGAAAGGGGACGAGAGTTGCCCGAAGAATCTCATCCAGCAGACTGGATGGCACAGGGGGGGATTTTCCTGATCCTTTCTACATCAGCAGTGTCACCTGCAGCTGGGAGAAACCCCACTGGTTTCTTCATCACAGTCCCTTTGATGAAGAGCTGCACCGTGTTTCAATGCTGCCTCACCTACTGCATCCCCAAGCCCCACAGAGGACCCTGCTCTTGTCCTCATTTCACCCACAACCAATGCTAATGTGCAGAGAGCTAACCTGGAGGGTTTTAGCATCCCCACTCCCGACCTCCGCCGTGCCAGATTTGCTCTCTGGCTTTGTTTTCTAAGCCCCTGTTTAGCAGCGTTGCTTCTCCCCCCTTCGCCCACAGCCCTTCAGTCACTCGCCTGATAAAGCTGCCCCGAGCCCCATCGTCCACTCAGTTCTCTGACACACAGATTAGCCAACAGCTACAAATAAAGGCACCAGCTTTGCTTTTCTGCAAGGGATTAGTGTGCTTCCAGAAGAATATCAAATCCACAAGCCAGTCCCTTTGTTCTGCTCCACTTCATACACATGTGTTTTTGTAGAGCCTTATAAAAAAGAAATGAAAAAAAAAATAAGTGCGGGGGGTTGGAGGGAGAGGGGGAGGAAAAGAGACAGATTGCTTTGCTATTGCCTGGCATTATCTCTCCTCGACTTTATCGGGGGTGGAGAGGAGGCAGCAGTGTCAAAGCAACAGTGGATTCTCTGGATGGTGCAGCCGCTCACTATGCTGCGAGTCAGATGTTAATAATTATTTAGCAGTTGAGTGTGCAGAGAGAGAGAGAGAGAGGGGGGAAAAATTGAATTTACATGCATCACTACAGTGGCCTTTAAAAGTCTTAGCATGAAAAATGCATGACTGCCCATGCATTATTTATTCAGCAATGAATAGAATTTCCCAAAGATCAGACTCACAGGTCAAGACTGACAAATTTGGCAGAATTAAGCATTGTGTCTATCAGCCTAATAGCAGATATGAAGGGGAACGGTGCTTCAAAATGTAAGGCATTGGTGCTTTTTTGCATAAATTGGGCTTTAGAAAGACGTGCAGGGTTTACCCCAACCAGCGCTCCCTTGCCAGCCTGTGTTTAGCAGAAAAAAGTCTTGTTTTTCCATTCATCGTGGATTCAGATTGGGTTCACTCCCTCTTTCCACAATGAAAAGCCTTTTAACGCTAAGTATCTGTGGCAGAATCAAGTCGTTTTGATCCACGAAGCACCATTTATTTCAGGTTTTCTTGTGTTTATTCTGTCGTCAGCAAGGCAGCTTGAATACAACCTTGAGGCTCTCAACCGACAAATGCCCCCAAAATTCTCTCCGTCTCTCTCTTTTTGCCTTTCCAATTGTAATTCTTGTTTGAAAATAATTTTGTGCAGTCTCTAGTCCAGCTGCCTTCAGAATACCAATGAAGTACATCTGAGACAGCAACTCTATTTTCGCTAGCTGGTCTGATCCAGTATTAGGCAGTGTGCAGACCCTACCGATACGTGTTCCCCTCACTGTACACACAGACACGCATTCATCGCTCCCGGCACGCCAGTACCCCTACAGACCAAACTTCTAAGGAAAATCGTTGCTTCCTGACAGTGCATCCCAGCAGCGAGGGAAGAGCTGGACCGTGTAGTGTGGGGAAAGCTCTGCGTGCAGAGCACCCAGCTCCAAGTTGCGGCCCAGAATTACCAAACCTCGTTAGCCAATGAATGGGAGAACATCTGGTCACTCTGTGGGCTCTCATTCTGGAAAGATAAATCAGAAATACTTGCAGTTCTCTCCCTGTCATGACTGGAAAGACATGAAGACAGGCACATAACACTTTTTTGTACAGCTTAGCGGCTTATTAAAAAAGACTATGTTTAACTTGTGTGTGGGTCTCCTTACAGAGGCATTTGTTAACCCATTTGCCTTTGAGTTCTACTGGGGAGGCCCTTGACATCAGAGAGGTGAGCTACAGATTTTGAAGTCTTAATAAATACCTACCCATTGCTTAGTGATGGGAGGAACAGGTCTGTAATCACTGTATTTTTCTTGCATGTATTGAGTTTTGAGAGGGAAGAAGTGTCCCTCTGTTACAGCTGCTCCAGGGAGTCTGTCCCAGAGGGACCCCGTTGAACAGAGTAGACAGATCCAGGCCACCCCAGCAGGCCCTGGGGGGCAGGAGGAGGAAGAGGTGTGTGGAAAAGGATGAGCTGGATGGAAATCATCACAATTTCCATGGTGAGAGATGGAACAGGGCAGACGAGCAAAAATAGGCAGGTGGGGAGCGAAATAGAGAGAAGACAATTTGGGGGAAGGGGAGGCAAATGATGCAAAGCGCTTCCAGGCTGGAGGAACGCAGTCAAGCCCCTTCTTGGTTTGGCTCACTCCCATCGCATGTAAGCTTTCCTGACTCTGCACACACTTTTGTCTGCAGAAGGATGGGAAACGCTGCTTGGATTGAATTGACAATGCTGCACTGCAGGCTGGCTGTCTCCCATGGGGACAGAGGGCTCAGGGGACAGGTATGTCACGGGAAGGGACAGCAAACATCTTGTGTCCCACCACCACGCTCCCTTCTTTGGGTGGAGGGGTCCATATCATAAGTTCTATTTCTTCTCTCAGAAAGGAAACGAAAAATAGCATTAAACAGGTGAAAACCCTGTACACACCAAGAAAACTGTAGGGTTTATCAGCTTGGTACACTGCTATTCCTGTATAACGTCAGTAAGATTTTTCCCACCACCATCACCCTCACAAGTGCCATAAGTGCATAATACACATCCTACAAGTACAGAAGCATCTCAGTAGCAATCTACTCTGGAGCTTGCTTGAAAATTGCTGTTTGCTGTAATGGTACCCAAGGGAGCACTGCTCTCTAATATTTGTTTAAAGCAGACTGGTAAAAGTAAAGTAATGCCCTTACTCACTCTCTGAATGCAGGCTGTTCCCCCACATCATTGGGCAAAATTGAATTGCTGGAAGAAAAGTAACAAATTGCTCTGTTCTGGAGGGAGGGATCCTAATCCAATCAAAATATACAGGTAGAGGGGTGAAGCCTACGTAGGCGGCAAATAATATCTACAGTTGACATTTGGTATGATGCTTATAGCAAGGCTGCCTGCCTAGACACGAGCCGGGGTTTGGCCTGTTTTGTTGCCCAGTTAGGACTTTGTTTGGGTTTGTGGTTGGTTGGTTTTTTTTTTAAATAGATACATGGTCTTATGAGAACCTTAGAAAAGGGAGAAAGCATCTGCAGTGGCAGTGTGTGACTTTGCCTCTTGCCAAAGCCAAAATGAGCAGAGGCACTTTGGGAATCTCAAGCTCTAAATGCCTTTAGGAAACAGTCCAGTGGGAAAGCGCTGTCAAGGTGATATCACTTGACATGCACCGACTTCTGTAATGAAGCCAGTGGGAGAAGGAGCAATATAGGACTGCCTGGGAAAAGCCAGAGGCACTCAGTGTCTGACTGCCTCATACAGAGCATTGCGCTTCTATACAGGGGAGGCTTAGGAAGTGGATGAGGTGATGGGATACTGTTCACCCCTGCCAGTTAAGTGTTAGGGCAGCCTGGGCAGCCCCCACTGCCCTTCACCCACCTCCCAGCTGCATTCAGAAAATAATAATCGTGTCTGAAATATCTCTTTTAATGCTGTTGCTTTTCACTGCCTATGCAGTCGGTCCATAGTAGTCAGTCCATAGCAGTTGGTCCAATGAAGGTGACATAGCTCATACGTAGAAGCGTTTTTTCTTCCTTTCCATGGAAGTTGCTCAGTGTCAGTCTCTCCTTTAGTACAGCTGCACACCTTAGATCACTGAGGCCTGATCATGTCTACCCTCACTCATACAAAGTGGTGCCTTTTCATACAAGGTGCCTCAGTAGCACTCCAGTCCTGCTCTGCCTTGATAACAGCAGGAAAAGCTCAGCCCTGGAAGTCACCCATGCAAGGCAGTAACCATGTGTGAATCTTAGCATTAATGTTTGTGAAGTGCTTTGAGATCCCAGCAGGGAAATTGCGTTACAGTGAAATATTAAACTACATAGATCCCTACAACCTTGCAGGCAATCACCAAGTGACCTAAGAGGCTTTTTGTTCTTCCCCAGCCTCTTAGCTTCTCTGTACAAACTACGGTTCACTAGGTACAAGATTATCTGCAGTTCAGTTGTAAGGAATATCTTCATACCACTTCCAGGCAGGAAGAGGGGGCAGATAATAGAAGGTAATGCAGAATCTTTTATTGCTGGAGTCATATTTATCATTAATTCAGCTACCATTTACAGATGCAAAGAGAGAACTAAAGTGACTGTCCTTAAAAAATATATTGGTTGAAATAATTCTAGGCATTGTTATTCCTATTGCACACTGTCGTGTTCATTGTTATCAGAATGGCTCTGTGAAATTGCTGTGGATGTACGAGGCTATTTTCATAATTCACTTTTGACACACATTCTGAGCTGCTGCTTTTACAGTGGACTTTTCCTTCTTGCCTTTAATCATTTGGATTGTATATTACTTTCTCTATATTCTCATCACAACAAGCAATCATCCCGGAACAGGTATATTTCTCTCCTGAATTCAGTACTCCTGCACATTCCGGGCAGGTGTGGACTCATGAATTCTCAGTGTGCCTCGATTTATCCTTATGGACTGTGACCATTTCAAAAACATTCAGTGCTGCACCCAGAGCTTACCCAGGGTTCTTTCAGAGTTGCTTTTTATTAGGTTATATTTGATCACAAAATCCTGAAAACCAACTTTTTTGGAAAGATTTCTTACAACACTTTTTAATTACTATAATAACTTCCATATGAAGATCTCAAAGGGTACATCACCAGATGAGCTTTGTGACACTCCTTGGAGATGTATAAATATTATTATTCCCACTTTTTGGGTAGGGAATTTAGGTAATGAGGAGGAAAGTTGACATATCTAAGATTGTGCTGGAACTATGTTAGAGAGAATAGGATAACATGAAATCAAATATAACTCTGAACTCCTAAATCTCATTTCAATAATTTAGACTCTGAATGATGCATCCTTCTTATCCAGAGAGCTGTACATTGATGTACCACCACTGGGGCTTTTTTCTGAGGATCAGAAGGGCTGTGAGCCCCCATGTTGAGCTTGGTCAGAGTTCTACATCTTGACAACTCAATGTCTAGCAAATCAGAAATGAGTTTTCTTTATTTGAAAGAGTAATTTCTAAAGTAAAGCAAACTTAGTTATATAAAAAATGTTTCTTTCATCCATTTAGTGAGATGAGTATGTTATGTCTCTGCTGCCCTGGAGATCTCTGGCAATGGAAAGCTGGGGCTACCTGCACAGGTGGCCTTTTGAACTCTGGAGAGCTGAGAGCTTGTTTATGTCCTGTAACTGGAGTGAATTAGTGGACTTTAATTTCAGAGCTATTCCTTTTGTGTCCACCTCTTCCTAACCTTTAATTATGCCTTCATGCTCACTCTCGCAGGCTCTGTAATTGACCACAAATTTAGTTGTGTGGCCCAAATCGAAGGCAAAGGCACGTAAGTGCATTAAGGTCAATTATCTTGTGCTACAGTTCTCCTGCAAAGTGAGCTGCTTCTGGTAAACTGTATTATTAAACAGGCGGTTATTCAATGCTAAAGTTGCTTAAGTTGTGCTTTTTGCTCAAAGTAACACTAATAGGTCATCGGCATCACAGAGGATTGCAGTGTTGGGGACAATACGGCAGCCAAATCTCATTGCACGCCTGTGATCAGGGTTTGAAATTCATTAAAAAGGGATAGTTGCTGGTGGACTATGGTTTTATCTGCTTTACAGGCAGTTCTTCTGGAGGGTCTAGCATCTGAACTTATCAAAGTTTTGCAATATTAATTAAGTCATCTAATACACTGTCAAATCAGTATGCATTTCACAAATGAAAACGGTGCCCTGAAAATTCAGTTTGTCTAAAGCCAGTCTGAACATCAGTGGCAAAGGATCATAAAAGCTAGCGAGGGGAAAAGCCTGTGAGAACTCATCTTTCAATGCAGGATTATTTTTAAAGAATAATAGGCTAAACTGTATGCAGTAGAGGTTTTAAAATCCCATTTTTAAAAAATCACTTTTAAAAAAAAAGTGATTTTTGTATGGTGCTAACTGGGAAATCAGTCTGTACCCTTGTTTTATATCAAAAAATGCCATAGAAATAAAAACATCTATATTAACTTGGGGAACTGTGCTGAGTAGGGCAATTAGGGAACTTCTTGATCTGTGAAAGATGAATTCTACATTCTGTATAGCAGTACAGATTTCAACAGCTAACAGGGGACTTCTGAATTGCACAGTGTTTTCACAGCTGAATTTCCCAAGGAACAGCCAAACTGAAATAGATCCTTGTATTGAACAAAGTAAACAAACAAGCAAAGACCAAAACCTCCAGAGCTGATGTTTTTCACCCCCAATAAGCCACAATCAGTGAGGAAGTTGTGTCCACACTTGACTTCGGGTGAATGGTCAGGTACGTGCTGGAGCCAGGCAAGAGGCGGTGTTCCCAGCTGAACCGGCATCAATTACCAGTTTGCACCAATTACAGATATTCTTCATCTCTGCTGTCATTTCGGATAGGTAGCTGTTGTTGGAGTTACAGACTCTTCTGCTCTTTGTTCAAAGCCATTGCCATGTGTGGCCAAGCAGCATTGTTTATATATCAGCTAGAAGCACCTGCAAGGTACAGCCGTATTGCCCATTGCACACCATTTTGCTGTGCTATGAAGTATCACTCAGATTATTTTTTGTAATAGACATCTCACGTATGGAAAAAATGCACATGGAAAATGTCCCTGTTTTCATTTACGCAGCCTAATGCAGTGACTTTTAAGAGAGCGATAAGGAAATTGTACCACTGCGTCAAAACTGAACTTGGTAGCCGAATCAGAAAATAATCACAGTTTAAGAGAGAAATGCCTCAAATTCCAGGAATAAAGGGCATCTTATTACGAGCTGAAGGTCTATGAATAATCCATTATCTGGAATCTGCAGACGATTCAATAGGAAAGCCATTGTTGTGTTTCTTTTATACTTGCTGGAATTCAATTTCATTTTGTATTCTTCTTTGATGTTAAAATATTGATGTTTACATCACTAGTACACCTAGATGCCAAAACTGGTAATGGGAAGACAGTGGAATGCAGCTAACATGAAAATTAGGAGAAAAATAAGTTCTCTTCTAGGACATTTATGGCTCCCAGTGGTTTTGTGGTGTGAGGTGGCTTGTACTGCTTGGGAAAGGAATCTTACGTTTTTACAGCTCAGGGTGGGAATCAGTTTAGGATTTTAGACCTCGACTAAAGTAGCCTTGCACTTTCTTTTCCATTTCCTTACATTCAATGGTTTTGGTCAGCATAGTTCTTGAATCTGCAGTGCCAGAAAGTGTCATCTTTCTGGCAGACCTGGAATAATTCAATTTCTGTGTGATACGCCTGCCAGCCTCTGCCAGGAGGCTGATCTGTGCCACAGGCAGGATAAGGCCCCTCATTACTGAGGTTCACCCCAGGTGCATCACAACAGTCTGAGCCTGGACTCGGACTCCCATCTTTCCAAGGGACCCTGTTGCAGGGGGGTCTCTCCAGCAAAAAGGAGACACCCCCAAGGACCTACAGTCAGAGGGCACACACAGCACCCACGTTGACACTTCCTAACCCTAAACATAAGCAACTATGGAATAGATCATATGAGTTCATCTCATCTTGATTTAAAGCCAGGATTTCCAGACTCTCTTGATCACTTGCTCCAATGGTAAAGTGCCCTTGCTGTTAAAAAAATAAATTTTCAGCATTTTATTTCTAATTTAATCTTTACTGAATTCAACTTCCAGCAATTTAATGTCTTTGTTAGAATAAAGAGCCCTCTTGTATCAAATGTTCTTCCTATGTAGGTACTCGCAAACTGTGATTAAATTGTCTCTTAATCTTCTTTCAATAAGCTTAATTGAACATCATAATATCAGTTGAATCTCCCAAAAAGGGCCACCTCTTGATAACTGATTTTCCAAAGAATTTTAAAGCCATAGTAACAAGCAAAGTGTCCCAGTTTCTTCCTCCTCTTTTTTTTTTCTTCTGGCCTCTACTAAGTAAAAACAAAATATTTAGCAAGGAATCTGTCTTCTGCCTACTTAGTTGAAGCTCATTCCCAAGGCAGGTGGATGATACGACAAATCAAAATATTAAAAGTCCTCCATGGTGCCAAGGTGCTCTTGGCACTGAATTCAAAATGAATCTGAATAATGAAAGAAATGGAGTAATTTTTGAGATATGTGGATAGGAGATATCCTCCAAGATATCTTGGTAGAGCTATTAAATGGTAACTGGTTATCTATTATCACTTTCACAAATTATAATTGCTTTTCCCTCTTTAAGGCTCTTTTAAGAGATTGCTATTTCTCTTCCCTGGCAGCAGGCGAGCTCCCTGCCAGGCGTTCCCTCTCCTCACCCCAGCCGATGCTGCTGGTGGGCCAGCAGGCAGGACGGACGGAGCATCTTCCCTTGGGTGACACTGCCGGTCTCCCCCCGGCGACTTACCCCGTCGCCCTCAGTACGTCCCCGACTGGGATTCCTGGGCCAGGGACCATTCCCCTGGCTGCACTGTCAGAGAGAGGTCAGCAACCTCCAGCAATCCCAGGGGCCAAGAATAGAGCTGGAACCACTGTGTAATTCTGAGCTTCGTGATGTGATGGGAGCTAACGCCTGGTATTTTATGTTCCATTTCCTCATACAGAGTCAAGGACTAGGAGGTGCTTTTTCTTCTTTTCCCCTGTGAGATCTTTGCAAAAAATCTCTCTTTTTTCTGTTCACGCTGCGAGCAACACCAAGCCATCAAACACAAGATGTTCCTGCCTCAGTGTAATCCTAGGTTAAATGCACAATGTGATCTAAGGGTATGTAAACAGCTGTCCCTCCCGGTGCAGCAAGAGAGCTTCTATTCCCAAGACAGCTAACAAAGCTCAGCTTACTACAGTTTCCAAAATCATCTAAAACTTGTCAAACATTTTATTGACACCTTAGAAACAGGAGCGTCTACCCAGCAGCCTGCTGACCTGTTCCAGTGATAATCAGTCCCACATCGTGCTGCTTAAAGCACTCGCAAGAATCAATGCTACAGGAAAGTCCCCAGCCCAGCCGGAGGGCTCGGAGCTCACCGTGCATGAATACAGCTAGTGCTCTTCTGTTAGAAGACTTTTAAATTTTAATTTTTTTTTTTTAAATTTTAAACTTTAAAAACTATAATCTGAACCCGGTGCAATACAAGAGATGTTTCAATCAAGAAATCGGGGGTGTTCCTCCAGAGCTGCCTTGTGCAGTCATCAGCGCTGCTGAGGAGCACCACCAGTGAAAACAAACGAGAAACATAGAAAATGAGCAACGGCGAACTAAAGCTTGGACGTCAACTTTGCTTCGCCGTTTCTTCCACTGCCTTTGTCAGTCATTTTGGC
Organism: Limnodromus scolopaceus; assembly: GCA_028565335.1. Taxonomy (NCBI): domain Eukaryota; kingdom Metazoa; phylum Chordata; class Aves; order Charadriiformes; family Scolopacidae; genus Limnodromus; species Limnodromus scolopaceus. The sequence goes on along the minus strand of JAOXNO010000052.1, from coordinate 39,897,433 downwards.
AACCTGTCAAAAGCTCCAGCGTTAGTCTATATGCGGAGTCGCACCCCCTCTTAGACGTGTATGTCTGATTTGAACACGTTCTCTGAGAAGCTGCTTCCCTGCGAATCCCTGCACATACATCCTCCTGCTTCAGCCATGGGTAGGATCAGAAATAGTATCTGTGTGACAGCTCTGAACAGATGGAAAATACTCGTGTCAATGTCTCAATTATTAAGCTTCTGTGCATTCCCAGTGATTGCTGCCATGCTCTAAAGAGCTAAATACATGCACTAAGCCTTTTGCCTAGACTTCCAGGTGTCGCTGGGTTTTGAGTTCTTAGTTCTGCAGAGCATTACTTAGAGTAGCCAATCCATTTTAGTTATTGGTATTTTCTCTTTAACATCTTAACTCCTTCCTAAATCTCTAACATAAATGCATTCCCAAACAAATGTATCTTGCTCTTCTACTGCCATTTTTATGTACTACCAGAGGGGATGCTGTGAGCCATCACCAAAATAAACCATTAATTGCAAGTAGATGTTTTCAATGCAAAAGCCTCGATGGAGAAAAAGGTGCTTTGATTGCTAGTGGCAGTCCATGGAACTGCAAGTCTCTGGGTCTTACATCTGTGTAGCCCCAGGTGGCTTTGAGGCGAGGCTTCACAGCTGTGCACATACACAGACAGAGCAGAGAACATAATCCTATAATCTGGTTATATCTGGTGCTTACTTGCCAAGGAATTGCCCGCATTACAGCAGTTGGCAGGTCAATGAAACTCTACGGTCTTTGGTGCATATGCATGAGAAACCCAGAGGATGTCAGTGAAACTCCTCTTGAGTTCAGTGTTAGGGCTGTGCTTAACACTGGAAAAACATCCGTAAACATTCAAAAAATCGAAGATTTATTGCTCTGAATAGCTTAAGAATATTCAGAATAAATTTCAGGAACACATGGTCAGTGCACATTGGTTTCTTTTTTTCTTGCTAATATGTTTCTGGTTGCCCATTCATCTTATAATTAACAAACCCAACGGGATAAATCATTGTTTCCAGCAGCTTACTGTATAGTTACTGGGACAATGGCCTGGAAACTGTACACTGCTGTTTATCAGCTATTTCCCATGCTCTGGCAGCCAAATAAAGATCCCTGGAAAGTGTTGCTGTTGGCATTCAGTAAAGTTGTTGCCCACTTCTTGGTGTGCCATAAACTCTGAATTACCCATGCTGTGGCTCACTAGGCTGCTGGACCTGGCAGGAGGCTGTTACGGCTCCACTCTTAAGCCACATCTATGGGGATATTGATTATTTATGCCCCAGCTGCCTTAAAACCAAAGCAGTTGAGAAAGCAAGGGAGAAAAGCAGCATTCCCAGGAAAATGGCTGAAGAGGGTCCAACTTGTGGTTCTTTCACACTGCGAGTCTCCTTCAGGAAATGGATATTTGAATCTGTTATTCTTAAGGGAAGCATTAATCACAAGCTTAACTCTAAACAAGCTTAAATGGTTTGCTGGATTTTCTAACTGAGGGGAAAAAGAAGGTGGGAGGAATGAAAACAGCATAGACGAGTCCAAAATAATAAAAGAGAAAGCAAAAAAATGAAGACACACAGAAGAAATACAAAACTTCAAGGAGGAATAAGGAGTTAGGTATTAAATTGGGAGGGGGAAGGGAGAATTCAGACAAAGTTGAAGGAAAGTAAGAGCAGCACAGGCCAAAAAAAACCACCACACCACCCCAAGTTCAGAATTAAAAATCAAAGACAATATGCCCCTATCTTAGACCTAAGTTAATATTCCAGTGAGACAGAATAAATTATTTGTACTCTACAGCTCACTTCATGTTTTCCTGATACACAACTGGAATGGTTCTTCTTATTATTATTATTACAAAGAGTAGCTGGTTTCTGGGGGAGTACTAACAAACCAGCTCTATTCTTTCCATTTCTCCTTCATCCTCTGCTTCTGCGAGATGAATGTGAATGAAATCAGTGCTCCGACCCCAGCAGTCACACCCGCAGCGTGGTGGGGTGTGAGTGACCCCAGGTGTCTGTGGCGGTGGCAGGTGAGGTACCGCTGCGCCGGTACCCCTGCGCTGAGCAGCCTCTGCTGCTCCTGCCCGTGCCGCTCCTGCCCGGCCGGCTCAAGATGGATGATAAAAATCCCATCTGAGAGGAGGATGTGCTGCAATGTGCTGCTGTACTCTGTGCTAGAGCTTATGCCACACTGCAGAGCAGCAGCATACGTCACATGTGCAAACCCAAAGTGCACGAACAGTAAAGATAGTAACAGGGTTCTTATGCCTTATGTTCAAAGGCATTTCCAGGGTAGCACATGCTGTGGGGCAGTGGAAGTTGCGCGGATGGGATGATGAAGGCTGTAGCAAGGGAGGAGCAGAGAAGCAGACACCCATCACCTGTGAGGGACAGTAGCTCCTTGCTCTCAGTGGGACCACAAATTGCCTTAGCAGCAGTGTCTTACCTCAGCAAGATGTACTTCTGGTGATACACTCTAGAGTACAGAGAGAAGAGTTGCCTTTGCCCCTGCTGCTTGCAGAGGTAGGGGGCGAGAGGGGAAGGAGACATTTATCCTAGGACAACAAAGTGCCTCATTACAGTCTTAAATATATTCTGCTCCATCACACACCTTGCTGCTCAGCAATCCTTCACTGCAGGGAACTGCTGAGCTTTAGGACTCAAATCCTCATCCACAGCGAGTGCACCTGCTATTGATGCTTTTTACCATGAGTCTGTGATGCCAGAAAGAGTTACTGAAGTTAGGAGGAAAGGAAATTTTCAAATCTTTTGCAGTTCCCTGCCCTGCTGATTTTCCTCAGTACATTTGGGCTTCCTAGGCTGGCTTCGCACTGGGGTTTATCTCCTCAGGCCAACATGAAAACTCAAAGGCAGCAGCTTTAGTTGCAGTGGTTCAGCCCAGCCTGGTTAGCACATCTCCTCTCTTACCCCAGAGGAGAAGGCAGTTTCCACAAGCTGCAGGTAAAAGCAAAACAGGCTGCGTGACCTGCTGAGGACAAGCTGAACATGGCGAGGGAATGTGCAGGCTCCAGGCAGCGGAAAGCAGAGCTCATTTTGGGAGCTTGGAAACTGAGCAAGCCCCAAGTTAGTGGAGGCACAGACGGGAGCTCCCTGTAGACAGAGGGTTATATATGATCCTCCAGTTGCTAGGCTGAGGGCTGGGGAATACAGGTGGTGAAACAGCAAGGGAGCTGAGTATATTCAGTTATTAGTCAAGGACCCCTGCCGCTCGGCAGGCTGCAGTGCCGCAGGCAGCGAGCTGCCTGCAGAAGGGAGGACGGAGGGGAGCAGGGACATAGCGAGGAGATCAGGAGAGGACAGTACGGTGCAGAGCCAGGGACCTCTGTTTCCGCAGGAACCTTCACCTTCTGATGGCACACGTAGTCTAAACACCAAAACATAATCGGGAAAGCAGAAAATACATGGAATAATGGGGGTTTCCCCCAAAAGCCCTAGATCTTCCCAGAGCAGCCCCTACTCTCCCATCCCAGAGCACCAGTCAAGGCAGACAAACTCCCACGCGGGCTCTTTGCCCCGGGGGAAGGAGCAGAGAAGGACAAAGGAAAACGTTCCTCTAAACCCTGCACATGCAGGGCCAAGAATTTAATTACATGCCATCTTTCGAGTCTGTCCCATACCTCGCTCCCTCAGGGGCTTGCTGATTTCTTTACTCATTGAAACTAATCCCAGTCACCTTGTTTGGATGGTTTAACTCCTTGGCTGGCCCAGATGCCTTATTGCTTCTGCCAAGATACTGTTTCATTCTAAAATTCATGTTTCATCACAGAAGACTCCCCATGATACAGACGATTTTGCTCAATGAAGAAGAGAAACTGGGAAATAAGGAGGACCTACCACCAGGAAAGAGAAGTGTCAGAAGGCTTGCAAAGCTAGAGCATTGCCTGTCACTGGATGTCTGTTTTCTCAGAGGACCTATGCTGTGAAGATGAAGATTTCTAGGTAAAACAGAAAGTCACGTCCAGGGGTGCCTCCCTTCCATTTCTGGGGCTTTGGAGTCATCCTTCCACAGCTGCTAAGAAACAGCACCTTGTGAGCATCTGCCAACAGTGACAATCTGTCGATTACGGGACGAGGGGGTGTGTAGCATCAGAGATACAGGTGAAGATGCACAGTTAATCTTTGACGTGAGAGCAGACCTGGGAGATCTCTGATGGTTTCTCATAGCATGTGGAGCTCTCATTCCTCACGCAGGCATTGCTTTGGCTTTGATCAATTTATGGCCAGCAGTCCTCATCTCAAACTCTGCATGACTGCAAATTAAAAAAAAAAAAAAGTAGCAAATTTGTCCTCATTTTGAGTTAGTAAGTAGAAACTTCAGATCTGACTAAAGAAAGGAGCAACTTGGTGAATTTTTCTTTGAGATTCATTAGTGAGCTCCTTCCAATCCATGGTTTGGGTTGATGCTTAGTTCTCAGCCTCAGACATGGAGTCTAGTGCACCGTGTGAAACTGGGTTTCTCTTGCGCTCCCAGTTTGGTACTGGCTGTCTCTAATTCATCCCCTACTCAGTCAATGCACAGTCTTCATTACCATTCTGACGTGGGCTTCAGGTTTTGCTGGAACATGAGAAAGCAAAGGGAGACAACAAAAATTATATTCGTGGCCCAGGGAACATATGTGACCTTTACATCTGTCACAGCCGCTTAGAGAAGAAGGTGCTGTTTGCCTCATAACCGTTGCAATATCCTTCACAGGTGGTTAATGCATTCTATCAGCACATGAAAGAATAATTGGATAGCCACTTTTTTAAGCTGTACGTAACCAACCATATCAAGTTTATCACTAAATGTCACAGTTTATCATAATCTAATCACCAGAGAGCAAGAAAAATGAGCATACTTGTCTCCATCAATAAACGAGTGATTATTCAGACAATAACTAGGTTTATTTCCTTTATTTCCATAAATGTTTGAGGTCTTATGAAGATGCTCTGGAGAAAGGATTATTTATGTTGGCATCCAGACAGTATAGTGATAGGAGGTTTAGAAAAGCTAGAGAGATGTTCATTTAGAAATGATCCTAAGAGTCTTAATCATTTTCATTCTGCAGGAGGAAATTGGGACATCAGATTATTTATCAGATTAAAAATGCGCTGCCTGTTCCATATTGTAGCATGCGAACCCAATGTACAATAGAATCACTGGAAAGCCACTAACAAGGAAAGAGCCAAAATTTCTGCTTCAGTTTTTATTTTTAAGATAACATGGTTGTTCTCCTGCCAATTGGCCCTTCCTCCATGTCCCATTTTTGGAAGTTATGTAGTATCAAATGCTGACATGTTACCAAAGAAAACCACTCCACTGACAAAGTAAAAACAGTTTTGATCAGCATCAGAGAAAAAAAAAAGTATAAAATATTGCCTCAAGTCTCCAGTATGTTCTAACATGAAGAAAGTTATAGCTTGTCCCCAGGGGGATGACAAACTGCATCTCTGATGGCTGAGCAAATCTAATGCCACACGACACCTGCGCACCCACGCGTGCCAGGAGACAGGTGTGTGCTGTAGTATTTCAAACAAACAGATGTCCTCAGCCAATGCACCAAGTTGCCTGAGCCTCTTACAAGAAAATAGAGATGTCAGGAAAGGAAAACAATTTCCTCCATGATCCATTTGCCCTTGCGGCTATTCCTCACGCCTCCAGACTTAAGGGTGAACATCTGACGGCCACTCAGGCAGCAGCAGCAGCTCTGGGGTTGCGAGGAGGAAACGTATGAAGAAGAGCTGGAAAATATTTTTGTGACAAAAATAGCAATATATCAGCCTGAGTGAATGATAAGAGATAAGGACTCTTTTTCCTCCCTCAAGTGGAAATACTAGAGACAGCAGTCTAGGGAAGCCTTGCCAAATTTGGCCACCAGAGTCAGATGGTTGCTTGCAGTGCAGTCCTGGTTAATGACTTCTTGCTTTACCTGCAGAAAGCTACCAGTTTGAGAGCATTTCCCCTCAATTTCTTTGGAAACACAGGGGAGATCCCATGAGAGAAGAACTTCTCTGTGACCTCTTCACCCATCTCAAGTGTGTATTCAGGATGACAGGCTGAAATCCCTGAGCAGGGACCCAGGAGATCTGGCGTCAATTCTTCTCTCTTCACAACTTCTCTCTCTCCCGCTCTGACCTTTGAAGACACAGCATCTTTTTAGACGCAAGTTCTCCAGCTGTATTTATGGGAAATAGCCAAAATGCCTTTTCTCTGTCCCTGCTCTGTTTTATCATATTACACGTGCATGAAGTACCTAGCAACAAAAAAAATCTGGATCTTTTCAGTGCTGCTGCAACATAGCAAGAAGACAGCCTCAAATATTTCCTTCTAAGTCTTCTGTGACTTTCTGTGACTTCTACGGTCAACCTGGTTTTCCTGCAGGCACTGAGCAAAGGCTTGTGCTGGAAAATAAGCAGAGCCTTGGTCTCTAAAAAAGGGTTAAATGAGAACTAAAGAAAATTGAAATCTGGGTCTTGAGCAGGTTTGCCACTTCACAACTTGGGTCTATAGCTGTTGGAGATCTCCTTTGAAAATGTCCTTTAACCCCTTTAAAATATTGATTTTAAAGCTTCTTTTAACCTGACATTTCTGTCATACGTCACTGCAAAATATCTTCTTAACAGCTGCTGGCAGTTCATGGCTTCTTGGTGACCTAAATGCTGTTTTTGTGCATCAGTGGCCTGCAAAGCAGCAAATGCTCTGGATGATTTTGCATTTCCTACAGCCCCGCCGTTGAAAAGAGGGGAGGGGGAAACAAAAACAGCAGGAGGCACAAACTGGGGCATGGGAGTCAGGGGAGCAGCTGAAGATGGAGGCGGGCAGGAGGCAGAGGTTTTGGAAAGAGTTGAATTCCAGACTTAGTGAGAACTGGGTGGCAAATGGTCCCTTGTCAGGGACAGATGAGTGCCTTTGCTCCTGGCAGCAGGCTGCCGTGCTGCTGCTGGTGCCCATGCATCAGAGGACATTACCCTGGTCACCAGCTGCTCAGGGCACCTCAATATTCCTCCAATGCCTCGGGCAGACCACTATTTTCCATTCTGCAGTGGATCTTCTGCAGGCTGAGATACCAGCTAGGTACTTTTCCACTTATTTAACTGAATTTCTACTAATTAGACCAAGAAGGTTGATGAGAACTCCATTTTGTTCAGCTCTCTCCATACCCATAACAAGAAGCAGAGCCTGCATCGTGGGCCATCTCACCTGGACAGGCAGGACAAAGATCAAGACGATTTTCCTCCCCCAAATTCTTTCATGCAAAATGAGCTCATTATACGTTTGATCTTCCCAGTGAACAATGCTTTTAAAAAAGGCAGACTGTGCTTTCTTCTTACCTTTTTCAATTACTGTTTACAACTATTTTCTACTGCATTTGCAAACTACTTCAAAAGCTTTCTTGGAATTCATACACCCCAGAGTCGTTTGGATGTAGTACAAACCCAGCAATCAAAGAAGGGGGGGTGAAAAAAATAATAATAAAAAAAAAATCACTTGCAGGTTAATAAGATTTCAGATGGAAGAAAAAAGCAATAGCTCAGAGCTGCTGTGTGAGAAACTCTGAACCTATTTATTTCTGTTCTCTCACTTCTTATTTTAATGCATCACAGTTGAATTAGCTTTGGCAGAATTTACAGCCCTTGTGGTCTATTGGGTACGCTAAGTCTTTAATGTCCCAAGTGGTCCTATGATCTGTTAATTACCTTATTGCATGCAAAGCTCTATAGGGCTATTTCTCTACAAGAATTCTTTGTCAGGATCAAATTAGTTCTGGGGACCCCTTTCTGTGTGATGTCGAGTGTCCTCAGCTCCGCACGGGGAGTGTAAGATCCTCCGCTCATCGCAGGATGCATTCAGCCCTTTGCAAGGATGAGACAGTGTGTGAAGTAAATGATCAAAGTGGCCCATTAGATAAATCCATGCTCTCATCGTTAACCATCCCGAAAGTTGCAGGAGAATGGTTTACATTTTTCATTTTGTATTCCAAGCACCGCGATTAATTTTGACATTCCCTCTCTTTGTGAGGACAGTTCTGGTGCTTGGCTCTGGAGGGCTGAGCAGCAGGTAACAGCTGAACTGAGGCAGTAAAACATCCTCCTGTTTCTTCCTAACCCAGAGGAATTGTCAAAAACAAGGGGAGGTTTTGAATGAATGGCATTTCTGTAACGGATGGCCCCATTCAAAGGCAATAGGTGAAAAGGCATTGCAACAAACCATTCAGAGAGATTTGAGTTTTCCCCATTTATACAATATCTTTCATCCATGCCTGGCAGAAATACCAGTTGATTAGAGGCACTCACTTTCCCATCCCCTAAACCCCGTGCTCCAGCTTGCTTTTCTTCAGCCAAAACTATTGCCCACTACGTTCTAAAATGGTAAATTTCTACTTCTGCAAGTAGCAAAGATCCCCAGGTTCATAGTCCCCATGGCAGCAAGGTCTCCTGGGTGCTCCTTGTGTCCTTAGAAAGCCCAGTAACAGCAGAGTCTCTGTTAATAACATCACTGCAGCATTGTTTCAGCTTTCTTTTCTGGCTGTTCCCTTGTTCTACACAGGGGAAATAGATAAAGCTTCTCCTCCTGAGGACTCTTCCTTGGGCAGGTTGTCACTGTATCCTCCACCCTGAGCATCTTTCTTCCCAGTCCCTGCCAAAGCAAAGAAATGTGGACTCTTTCTGGTGTCTGGCAGGGGCAGAGGCAAGCAGCTGGATCCCCTCCAGTGCCGGAGGTGGCCATGCAGTGGCTCTCCTCTGGTCCTGCTCAGCTTGCCAAAGGGCAGCCGCCTGTGCTCCCCAGGGTAGCTGTTGTGGTGGCCTGTGCTTACCCTGCTCCTCCGCTCTCCTCTAACTGGGAAACAGTCCCCACACCTCTAGGTCATAACACTGTTTTGTGCAACTGATACATCTCTCCTCTGAGGATTTCGCCGTTTATGATCCACAGGGACTGGGTCCCCACAGGATCACTGCTGAGGGAGGTGAACCTGGGGGTCCATCCATCAGACACTGCACAAGGCCAGATTTTCTAGAGGATGAGGAGGAACTTCAGTTGCTGCAGTCCATCCCACCGTGCCCCATCCAGCTGCCCCCTCCAGCCCAGCCAGCAGCTGCACCAGCCCCGTCTCCTCATCTGGATTAGGAATCCAGTTCAGCACCAGATTGTTCGGTTAAGGCACAGGGGTAAATTGCACTGTAGGGTTTTGCTGAGCCTGAAAAAGGATGCTTTTAAAAAGTCACTGTATTTAGGCCACGGGGAAAAAAAAAGCCTACAAATCAGAGAAAAAGGGGGATTATAAATAGGAATCAAACTAAGCTGTCATTTCTTCATATGTCTTATTCCTTCAAAAAGCCATCCCTCATATCTCCCTGGCCAACTGCCTGGGCTGGGCAGCTCATTTTGGCTGCGTTTTCACATTTTCTTCTTTTTTTTGGGTTTCTGGTACAATGTCTGGAAGTGGTAGGATAGGGAAATTACAAAGACACAGAAGGAGCGGGGCCAGTTTTTCTGCCCTGGTAAGCGAGCACCACCTTGAATACTGCGGCAGTACCTAAATGTGCCCTTGATCAGCAGAACTTGCTAATACTGTCCCCGGTGAGCAGCAGTCGTTACCAATCACAGTTATTAGGCTAACTCGGTTTCCAGAGAGACATCCAACTAAAGAGATCAGCTTCTTAAAGCTGTGCAGATTTGTTGTCATTGCCTGCAGATAGGGAAACAAGATGCCCACTTTGCTTCTTACTGCTTTTCCCAAGGTGGCTGCCGTCGGTCAGCGGTTGGGTCAAACCGACCTGCTCCGACGGGGCTGCTCCTTTCACACCTTCTTGGTCAGAAAAAACCATGTTGGTGGGACAAATGATTGCATTGCAGCTCCAGGGCAGAAACAGGATGGGGACCCCAACCTCCTGACACCCCACCCCCTCTTGGAGCCACTACGCTGGTGCAGTGACCATACGTTTTCTTCTCTGTATTGGCTCCTTGCCGCAGCGCATCACGCCTGGTGCCATTACCATAGTGATGGGATTTCGCCAAACAGGAGGTAAATTATACCAGGAATAGAAATGGGTAGGATTTTTCTTGACTTTCCTTGAGGGAAATAACAACTGCAGCAGCATTCATAATAACAGTATTTGTGCAAAGTTAAATACTGGATTCAGTGCTCATACATACAAAGAAGGACTATTTAATTTCTAAAAAAGAGAGGCCAAGGGCATTTTTTTCAGTAGTGAATCTGGAACTACAGAGCAGTTGTGAGTTTTATGGCTAAAACTGCAGACATTTTCTTTTTTTTTTTTTCCCCCTTCTGAAATATATAGGAAGAATATAGAGGTCAAGCAAGTGCAGGCACTAATAAGCCCTTCACAAATGTGGTGGAGGACCATTTAATAGGATAGTAGGAGACACTGAGAGAAATGACTTCTATAATAATTTAGAAGCTCTTCAGAAGGAAAAAACTATTAATTAGCTAAACTCATAAATTTAACATGCACAGTATAGACAAGGGAAGAAGCATATATATGATATTCAGATGCAAGAGTAAACTGGACAGGGTAAACAGAAGGATTAGGAAGAAGCTCACAGTGAATAACATCACAGTTGTGAAGTTATATGAAGATAACTTTTGTGCTGACAGGAAGGTCAGAGGAAAAGATGTGTGGGTGCCGCAGAATCGGAGCACATAATGATAGTAAACTTTATCAGAGACAGACAATAGACTAACTGGTTCTCTAGTACCAAAACTAAATGAAGGTTATGTTGTAAACGAGACACAGTCATTAGACAGTGACAAGTAACACACAATTAAAGAATGGGGGAAAAAAAACCCAAAGTGGAAATGGTTTTCTTTGAAAAGACCATGTTAAAAAATAATGTGGCAAATGAGAGTCTTGTCAAAGCTGGATTAAAAGAAGAAACTACAAGTACAGTCATCTCTGTACTAATATGCAAACGACAAGATAAAAGGTAGAAAGATGTAATCCTGACTATGCAGACATGCTCCAGGGTGCATTAGTTGTACAGGAGGATGTGCAGAGTTAGCCAGAGGTAGGTATGAAGCACAATATGATAAATGTGGCAAGACTGAGCACTGGACATTCTGCCAGTACGAGCTACTTATTACACTATAAACCTGACAAAATGATAGGGACATAAGAAGATAAGAATAATGGAATTTCTCATGCATTGCTTTTCTTAAAATATTTCCTAAAGGTCCTGGCAAGGTTAGCATAAACACGAGGTATGACAGTGCTTTACTGCGGGCTTTACCACTCGGTTAGTGTGCTTTGTTGGAAACAGAAAAAAATATGTAAACATCTGCAGCTGTAAGGTACCGTGTAACCTGGTAAGGGTTGTAAAAAAAAGATGAGAAATGTAAAATTGTACCACTTATTTGCACATGCCTGGGATCTCACAAAGGAGGTACCGCACCACACGACTGAGAAACTGGATCCACCGAGCCCTTCTGGCAGCTGTACTGATGGCAGAGTCTGAAACTGGGAGGAAAGCTTTTGAAGCCTTGTGCCCCCCATAGCAGTCGGTGACTGATGATGACTGTCTCCTTATTGTTATGTCACAGGAGTGAGACAAACTGGAAACAGGGAAAGCCAGGAATAGCACCACTGGAGGATCTCACACCCCTGGTCGTGTTTCCACACCACACATTTATAGCCATTCCATTTTCTCCTCGCCTAGCGATTAGACTCGCTGCTTCAACATCTTGAAACACTATGCTCAGCAATTCGTATTTTGCTGGCTGGCAGAATTTACCACAGCCTTATCCTCAAAGCCACATTTAGTAGCCTATGCAAGGTGCACAAACGTCTGATTTGTAAACAAAAGCGCAGCGACTGTGCATCCTTTGTTTGGATTATAACGATCAGCCAAGTGCTTTGGGGGTCAAGGCTTCCCACTGTGTGCTCCTTTTTGAAAGGGACTCTGTTAAATTATATATGTGCTTGTATAGAAATGGCAGGCGTTTGCTGCAAGCTGGGTTAATAAATAGGCATATTGTCCAGCTACCTCATTCACTCTAAAGGGTAAGTCACCTTGTCATGCAGAGTCACCGACGCCAAAGCCAGGACCACAGGGGTCAGCTTGGGCTTGATTCTTCCTGGGGGTGGACTTGGCTCATGGACTTTCTGCTCAGTTTTGGGTACACAGGGTTTGCAATCGCAGTCCTGTGATTTTTATTCTCTCCCCTCTCTCCTATAGATTGGTTTTGCTCATAGCCATGTCCAGGCTGTTTAGCTTTGCCAGGCCTCCTGCACTCTTGTCTCTCAGGTGGGCAAGGGTCCTCCCACCCTCCAGCCACTCTGTGTGCAGGTCTGGGAGCTGCATTGCAAATGCTGATTGTGGTTATTGTTTGTTTTTTTCTGCCTCCCTGATGTTTCTGCAACCGCGTGTGATGGAGGAACTTAGTCCCCAAGAACAAACCTCTGCAATTGACTCACACTGTTTGAAGGATTAAAGGCAAGTTATAGCACAGTTCCCTTTCCCTCCTCCCAGATCACTGTAGCCCAATATGCAACCCACCCCCTCACCCCACCCCTATTGACTTTTCTGGGGATGATTCCACCACATATCAATGGCTGCAATACAACCTCCACAGGCAAGGTCACGTCCAGCATCAAAGCAATAGGCAAAGTAGGACAGGGAGCTTCTCAATGTCTTTGGCAAGCCATCAAGGTGACCGAGAGGGTTCATACCACACAGCTGCCTCCTCCAGTTCTCTCATGCACCCCGGTCAGAGCCCAGGCTGCGTCCCGTCCACCCCACTCCATCGATGGGCTGCACTGGGGCTGGTGTGCGCCCGGAGCTGCCACAGAGTCTAATTGGGAGAGACAGCACTCTGAGGGTATTTGGAGGCTTCCGTAGTTAAGAGCAGCACAAATGCTTTTAAATATCCTGGATATCATTCTGATTAACAGCTGGGGGACATTAACGCTGATACAGTCTCTGTGTGGCAGAATGAGCTGGAACAAAGGCATCAACAAAAAAATCTTTCTCTTATTCCTAACCCCCCTGCCAGGGGTGGGTGGAAGTGCTAAACTTTCCGGTACTTGGAAAGAGGGAAATGATGATATGAAAAAGAGAGTGTCAAAGAAATATCCTCTATCTCCTACTCCTCCTCCGACTTTGTACTCCCCTCCACCGCCTCCTCCCTGCACACACGCTCTTCAGCATAATCTTTACGAACTTTCAGACTGAAAAACAAGCTGTTCTTCAAAAAGAAGTAGTGGGGGTTTCTCCCCCAGTATTATGGTACCACGCACAAAGGCTGGGTCTGCGCACCCTGCTTTGCCACAGCAGCAGGGTTTGGGAAGAGAAGGCTCTGCAGGCTGGGAATTCTCCTCGGGGAAACGAAACCGATGAAGCCCAGTCCAAGACTCCCATGGTCACAGCAAACAGACCAAGTCATAGGAAATGTGTCATGCTTCAGGCCTCATCAGCAATCCTTTAAATACACTTTCTCTCTGGAATGCCAGAGATTTAACCTTGAACGTTGATGCAATTAGTATGGGATAAAAGTGTTTACTCTGGTACCTTGTGTTGATATTTTGACAAAATAGAGGTGCTGAGCACAGAGAATAAAATACTTTAACGAACAGGAGAAATACTTGCTCTTCATTTTACACCTCCCTAAATTAAATAATTTCCTTTCAGTTTTCTTAGTTCCTGAGTGGGAAAATTGCTGAAAATGGACAAGACTATTAAAGAGAGTTATAGCTGGCATAAATGGACCTTCAAGGAGAGAAATGATAGGACTGTATTAGAAAAATAGATCTTAGTGCAACCCAGCGAAAAGCAACAGTTTGGGTTTACAATGTAATTTGCAAAACCTGCAGGTGATTGCAGGAACACAGATAGGGTAAAAAAAATCAATGGTGTGAATTATTAAAAAACAGAGGGCCAGATCCTCCATTAATATGAACTGGCTTGGTCCTTAGCATCTCTAGGATATATAGAGAACTACAAGTGAGTTTAGCAAGACAATTTTGAAGGGCAACAAAAGGATGAGACAAAAAACTGTCTCATTATAATTTGGGATGAGTGTAGTACTTGTTAGTGGTGAAGCTGGGAGTAAATCATTCTGACTATTACAAAAGCAAGCTGAAAATTCCCTTAAGCCACTCTGCTCTGTCATATATATTGTGTGTGGTAAGTGTATTACCAAAAACAGTTTGAAAAATGTTTTGGAAGGCTAAAAATATATCCTTGGTGCTATTTGCTACTAAACCCTAAAGCAAGGTTTCTTGGCATCATTCAGAATTCAGAGAAAAGCATTTGAAACACCTGAAATTATCTTAAAATGGTCATTCTATATCTGAAAGTTACCGAAGTGGAAATCTAGGGGGGGTTCAGTCAATGGAAGATTTGCTGCTATCTTAACACATCCAAGAACCTGCCCGAAGGTAACATTCCCCACTGTGGGCACCTGACATGGTGGGAGGTGAACGGTAGTTCCTTGGGAAGCTGAGACTTTTCCCTTGCCTCTGGGATGAAGCTGCAGAGATGCTCTTTCCAAAGAGTTCCGTTCCCATGTGCCATCAGGCCTAATTGTGGTTGTTCAGGTTTTTTGAAAATCTGGACACCCACTTGAGAACCGAGGATGGCTGTGGGATAATTGCCCAGAAATACAGTGAAGTTTCTCGGAGAAAATTCACTGTGTCCCTGGCGAAGGGCTGATTTTTCCCTGATCAAGTTACTGTTCCAGCAAAACTACCCCAAATTATGCCATCTGCAGAAGTGGGCATGCACAGCTTCCCTGTCCAGCCACAGGAACTCAGAGGGGTGAGACGGATGGCTGTTTCCCCATAAAGCACACGGCAGTGAGCTGCTGCTCTTGGCGGGCTTCACCTTCAAATGTAGGAAAGGAAACTCCCCAGGAGCTGCCAGACTGAATTCAAATTAGAAAGAAGCACCGAGCCAGCTGATGGAGTGTGTAAGGACCATCACCGAAAATCCCTGGGCACCAACACTCCTCTCCTTTCTACATGCCTCGGCAGTCACCACCCACCCGATCGCCATCATAATGATTTGGAGGTAGGATTAGTTTGGGATATGTCTGATAGCCTTGGCACGCTCTGTATTCAGGGGGATCCGACAGTAACATCCTCTTATTTCTCCATAGAGCCATTTGTCAGCAGGTGCTCACAGTCATTCTGGGTTATATAGTATCTGGTCCTTTTTATAGTACAGACTCATTACATTGATAATTAATCCGATAATGCCTATATGTCTGCTGTTATCTCCGAGGAACATGTCGCCTGAACGGTGAGCCATTAACACACCTCGCCACTCATTGTCTTACAGCAACGATGAAAGCTTCCCTAAACTTCACTCACTCCCCTTCCAGCCAGACTTTACAGTCAACGTGAGGTTATACCCAGCTGGGTTTTTTAAAATGTGATTTGCCAATTACGGAGCCAAGCCTTGGCGGTGGCTTTCCCAGGCCAAGCGGGTGGGATCATGGGCTGACAGGTAAGTGAGAGATCCTGCTCCTTTGGCTTCTTGCTCAAAGCAGGGAGGGTTGCAGCCCCAGCCCTTGCCAACTCTCTGAACTAAAGCGATGCATCAGGCATCCTGCCTACACAGGGAACACGCGGCTATAAATGGCAATCTATGTGGGGCTCAAACTGCAGCCTCGCAGACTTATTTCATGCCTCACAAATATTAAAAAATTAAGTCCTTCAAATTAAGAAAATCCAGCCTCAGGTGTGGTCCGTCAGCAGGGTATGCCTGATCTTCGCCAGGGAAAAAAATGCTGTGCCTGTGCCTGGTTTTAGGAAAACTCCTGACCAGGCAGCCAGCCCCTCTCCAGGCCAGTTGCCCTGTGGGAAAAAGGTTTTGTATCAGCCACAGATTATGAGTTTGTGTTTTCTCGTTTCCATGTGTCTGAAGGAATCAGTGACTTCTGACCCTTCTGTTTAGGTCTGAAAGACGCTATTTGCCTTGCGTTCCTTGTGCCATTATAAAGTCCTGACACAGGGAAAGGAAATAAAGAACAGACTTTAGAAACAAGGGGAGAGCAGCACAGAAGGGATTTCTGCTGAAGCAAAAGAAGCCGTGCCGTAGCTAGGGAGGAAAATAAATTGAAAAAAGGAAAGAAAGAGAAAAACCAGAAGGAGCTTTTCATCTCAATTACAATGCTCTTCTTTCCAGTGGAAGCTGAATCGAGTGGTCTTCAAACAGTCCAGAGAAACAGAATTCAAATTGAAATTTTACATCCCCCGCTCGCACCCTGCTGAGCCCAGCGCGGGGGCTGGAGAGGGCTGAGCCCGAGGCCCCGCTCCTGCTCCTGCCCCCACGGCTCACCCCGTCGGTCCAAAGGGGTCTCGCAGCCCCTGTGAGCAAGAAGCAACAAATCCTTCTGGCATCGCGAGCCTCTACCTTTCCCTTTAACCTCAAGGTGTTGTTTCTCCATCAATCAAGAAGGAACATGGCATCAGGCTGTTTTCCTAAAATGACTGGGATGGTTTTTATTTCTCACAGCGGGCAGCGCCCCGACACAAAATGCATCACAGGCAGAGGTAATCAGGGATCCCAGACCAGCAGCCTAACCACACCAACTAACTTTCTCTCATCTTTCTACCCAATTACATGCTGTAAAATGCTTTTTCTGAAAGTAATTAGGTTGTCTTGTTTAGTCCCTGCACAAGTGATTACAGAGAGATTCTCGCTCCTGTGAGTGGCGGAATTACTCACAGCAGATACATCCCAGATAAAAGCACCCTCTCTAAGGCCTTAGTGCACTTCAAGGGCTTATTTGTGCTGTTTGATTTTAAATACGCACCAAAGCTTAAGCTCATGTCACTTCAGTGCATTGCACTGTCCACACTGCAGGACACCTCTCTGTCTCGGCAGCTTTCAGGAAGCAGAAGAGGACAACTGCCATTCAGTAATAAAAAAGAAAAAAACCAACAAACCCACACCAAAAAATAACACACTGCCACTTAAATGTCTGTATTCTCATGGGAGCCAGCAAATCTGACTTAAAGAGCTATATAGCCAAAGGCTGTTGGATTACCAGCATTCATGGTGATGCCCAGGCGTCCGCTCTCCTGCTCATAAATGGCACAAATTGACATTTATTTTTTTTTCCATCTCTGATACATATCTTGGGACTTAGGAACTCATGCCAGCTTAATGCAGAGGCAGAATCCAGGCAAGGGGGAGAGAGGGCTGAGTCCAGACCTGCCATTAAATGCATGCACGGTGGATCTGAATGGGTGACAGGGTCCATGTGATTGGTGCTTGGAGCCCAAGGATGTGTCACCTGCTGATGGCCAGCTGGGCTGTGCCACTGGGCACGTGTGCTCCTGGCCCCGCAGGGACTCGGGGCTGTGTGAGGCTCTTTGCTGAGTAAAACTGCAGAGGGGTTTGCAGGGGCTGTGCTACAGGGAGCCTACTGCATTGCATCTGAGCTTCCCACCATCCAGCTGGGCCTCCCAGTTTAAGTTCTTGGACTTCACATTTGAGCCTAAGAGGACATGGAAATTAGAGCCCAAACAGCACCCAAATAAAGGCAAGCAGTTGGGTAGGATATTTCTTTTCTGTTTTTTGACTTTAATAATTGTTAGATTTCTTCCTGGCCAGGGATTGCCTAATCCTCCCCCTCCAAGAGCAATGCAGCTCTGGGCACGGGGGCTTTGGTCACACCAACCACTTCCAGACTTCATCTGGGTGCAGGGCTGTGCATGCTCTGATCTGTAATCATTGCTGAGACTGTATTGACCAATGTATATACTGCTGAAACGTAGAGCTTAAATACCATCCTTGTTGTCCTCCAGTCACTCTCCTTCTCTTTCTATCCCATGAACTCCCCCCTTATCCACCACTTTCTTGCATTTCACTGTCTTGTGTCAATTTTAAAGGGTTCCCCCAGGAACAATTTTATTATCCGTGGCAGAATAGAGGCAGATTTAAATACACTCAGTCGAAGCTGTCGCTCAGATTCTCAGAACAGCCTTTCTTCCCCCATGGGGCTGTGGGTTTTGTTTACACGGCTCTTCCTGAGGCCCCGGTTGCAGGGAGCCAGTGATGGGATTTGTGATGGAATTAGGTAATACGGGACTCTGCTGTCTGAGCATTATATAGTGCCTTTTTTGATAGACACGTGGGCTTTAAAGGGAGGGAGGGGAAACCTTATTTGATCAGCCAGATCGTGCATGGCCGCTCGACGCAGCGCTGCGGTTCAGCCCCGGGTGGTGGCGTGGGAGCGAGTGCCCAGCCCCAGGCACGTTTCCACGCAGGTCCTGGGATGCCGTGGGACTGGCGGCGCTCCCAGGCCCCCCCTGCAGCAGGGAAACTGGCAGCAAAGCTCTGCAAATGCTGCGCGCACTGCGCTGTCGCTGGTGGCAACCCATCTCTCACACCGCCTTTTTCACCTACTCTTGGACAGAAAGGATGAAAGAACCCGAGGACCACAGGGGAAGGCAATAGGTGCTGGCAGAGCAGAGGAGTTGCCGGGTACCTCCTGACTTCCAGTCGGGAGATGAAAAGCTGCTGTTCCCCTCCGGGAGCATCTGACATTATTTGAAGTCCTGTTCCCTGCACAGGCGGAGTGTGAAGGATGGGGCTCGGCTCCTCACGCTGCTGCTTTTTGGGGTGACACGTGTGGCTAGCAGTGCACGGGGTTTGGCTGCCCACACCCCACAACCCGTCCTTCCTCCCGGTAATCCCTGCAAACACCTCCGAGTGCCCCAGGCTCCCCTCAGGTTGTTGCCCCCTTGGTCTTGTCTCTGCCCAGCCCATGCTCTGCTGAGAACAGCCCACGCTCTGATGCAGGGATGAAACAATTTGGAGGTGGGAGAACCTACTTGAAAGTGAAAACTTCATGATGAACACATTTACTATGCAAAAGAAGCCAGTTTTAGGGAAATATATTATCTATTCTACTCTATGCTTGTGCAAAGACTTAGAAAAAAGGTGTTTGATCTTAGCTTCTGGAGGGCTTTGCTGTTTCTCTGTCGGTTACGTGGTGCTTCTGAAAAACTTCCTTAATCCCCTGTTAGTTCACACGGGCATTCACTGACACGACACAAGGCCCACAACAGTGTCTGCTGGTGTTTCATCCTCTACATACTGTTTACTACCAGGAACTAATCCCCCTTCTGCAGCCCAATGGGGTTCATCAGCTTCCCTCGGGTGGGGAAACTGAGGCAGGCCTGTGGACGCTGCCGTGGTGTGGGACTGTCCCCACCACAGCCCAGACCGCAAGGCGGGTGGGCAGCCTGGGTCAGAAGCATGATCCCATCACTTTTCCTTAAAGGAAAAAGAAAAAAGCTGAGGGATAAGTAAATTCTTCATTGCTACATTTAGCATCTCCCTCTCTCTCACTCCTAAACATGGCAGGAGGATGAAGAAATGTTGCTCGTTTTTTCAACTTATGTTTTCAAAACCCAGCTCCTTTTTAACTTACATTGCATGGATCTCATCAAATTGGGGATGGGCTGTGGGCTGAGTTACCCTGCACCCTTGATGCTTAAAATACATTGTCAGGCTGTAGCCTGCTACAAAAATTTGCTGTAATTCCAAAGCAATTAGTGGGTGGCTCCGTCTCATCCGTTGCCATTCGTTTATTAATTTTAATATACAAGATGAAATTGTTATAGAATGTGCTCTGTGCATTTTAATCAGGTGCAGTATTAGCCGTGCTGGAGGGGTGATGACCAAGGAAAATAGTCCTGGATACCCTTTTCTTTCTGAACTGACATTTCAATTCACTGCTTGTCCAGAGACACAACATGAGCTCGGTTACATGGGGCTTATCGTTCCTGCAGAGTTTATTTTCTCCGTGTAGTATTTGACTGTATTAGGGACTGCCATTTGCTGGAGAAGAGGACTGCAATAAGGAATCCCTTGCTGAGACTCCCCGGATAACCCGGGAAGCGCGGGCGTGTGGTCCCTCTCACTGCACACCTCCCCTGGGGCTTCCAGCCTTGGCGAGCGGTGGGGTCCTTCCTGCAGCCACAAATCCTCCGAGCTAATCGCTTTTAAACCAGTTCACCTCCAACAGGACTCCTCTCTGCCCCAGAGACCTGTTCAGGCTGGGGCTTTGTTTTCTTCCAGCCCCACGGTGTTAGGGGATCGCTCAGCCCTCGGGCGACTTACTTCACCTCCGCGCAGGTTCCGCTCCTGCCGCCTTTGGCTGCCCACCCGCTTTCTGCAATCCCATTTTTCCAAGGCCCTGTCTTTTTGCAGCACCTTCTCAGAGGCCGTAAGCACAGGGAAACCCTGAGTTCACTCAGGACTTTCAGGTTTTCCTCTATGCAGCAATAAAGCATATATGGGGCCCACAAAAGCAGTATAAGGCCAATTTCTTTAATAGCAGTAAATCCCCACTGAATCAGAATCGGTTCTAGCAGCTGGATTATGGCTGTACGTCCCTTAAAGTCACAATAACAGTCATGGGAGGAGGTGTTTTCTTGAAAACATACTTACAGATTACCAGAGTTGCCTCTTCTTGCTTGTACGTGGGTGTTTGTGGGGAGCGAGGCAGAGGGTTGTCTGCACGGCAGGCGCACACACACAGACACAGACACACACACACAGAGACACAGACACACAGACACATACACACTCACACAGGGTAGCAGAGGTGCTGTCAGAGCCCAGCGATGCCCTTCTCTCCGTGCCAAAGTCAGCCACTCAGCCATCATTTCAGCCCCCCCGGCTCAGAAGGTGCACACAGACCCTCGCAGTCCTGCTGTGGTTTTAATGGGCCTCGTAATAACTTTTCACAGAAGCAACCACCGGTACCTACAAAATATCAGCTCTTGTAGGGACCTGAATGTTTTATTTCCTGCTCCCCTTCATAGTCTCCTGCCTTTTCTCACACTCCCTCCATCAGGCAGGTTATTAATATGTGTCTGTGCGAAAATCAACAGCTTCTTCATCACGTACATGGGAAAATATTACTGGAAATAAAAGGGCTGAAGGGACGGCGAGTCATCTCTTTTTTATGGGCAGTCACCACTGTGCCGCACAGATTGAATGCAGTGGGGAACAGCAGCAAAGCCCTGGTGCTGAATAAAGAACAGAACAGATTCCTCTCCCCTTCTTTGTTTATTTACTTTGAGAAGGTTAAAGTGGCATGTCTTCGTTTTGTTTTTTTAAAAAAGGGTCATTGTCATTCTTTTAAGGAAGGTCAAGACACAGATGTAAGCAGATAATGGGGTACGTGGCAAGCTGGGGCGACAGCACGGACGTGGAGCATACACAGATTGCTGTCATCTGTATGAGCCAGACACTTTAACGTCTTAATTACTCATCTGAAGGTCTCAGTGATTATGCCAATTGATCAAAACCATCAGAAAAATGCCTTCTCAGGGGATAACATGGAGCAAGGAGGGAATGTTACATCTTTAAAGGTTAAGTGACTGCGACACCTCCCTGAACTGGAGCCTGAGAGAGCTTACGCTGAGCGGCGATGCCGGAGCCCCATGGGAGCCCACTTCTGCTGACATTGCCTCTTCCTCAGCAAAAATCATAAACCCACTTCTCTCCCTCTGTTATTCTCCTCTAGACCTGCAGCCTGAGGATCAGATTGAGAAAAATGGTTCCTCTGAAGTACACATTACTTGCAGCATCAACCCAAAACTCTACTGGAATGAGCTTGTGCAACCTGTAACCTGCTCTTGGCTCGTAGCACCCGACAGCCATCGAGGCTGTGTTTGAAATGCTCGTCCTGCTTACATGCATGGAGCAGTTTGTACCTCCAAACCATTGCCATGTGTGTCTGCATCCTCCTCGCAGAGTCCCCAGGGACCTTCTCTTGCCATGAGGGCACAGAAACAACCACGGCTCCTCCACAATGACAGCTGAGACCCTGCAAAACAAAGTGGCACCTCCAGAAAGCGGTGTGTTGGGGGGACCACGACCCATAAACTGGGTTGATGCAGGCTCGTTCACACCCCTGCATGTGTGAGGCAGCTGGAGTTTGCTCAAGGCACTTGTATGGGAAAGTACTGGAAATCTTGGTGGATCAAATGTTTCTGGAAAACGACAGGTTCAGCTTCTCCTCCATTAATGAATTTGTGAAAACATATCTGAAAAAAATGGTGGGGTTTTTTTCACTGTTTAGGTACTTTAATTGCTACCACTATAATTTTGAAATTCTTTTCACTTTTATTTTTGGTTTTTTCTTTAACATTTATACTCGCAAATTCCCAAAGATGCTCCAGCTCTACTACAAAAATTCTGTTTTTAGCAGAAGAAATTATCTTATTCCACTATTCATCCTCAACAATTACTTTTTTTTCTTGATGGCAGGGGTAAGTGTTTTTCCAGCGGGCCAAAACTCCATAATTCACACAGTAATTCTACTTGCTGCTATAAAAATAGCCACATCTTCCCAGTGGATTAAGCTGTCTTGCACACCAGACTAGCCAGTCCGGACTTCTGCCAAATGCTATATTTACATTTCCAAACTAGAATCTGTTTCTAATACGTTTTTATGGGGAGTTTTGACCCTTTATATTTATTGTTAATGAGCTTTCATCTCTATAATAGCCTTTCATCCCAAAGGATCCTGAAGAGTAATTGTAATAACCTGGCATACAAAATATACACAGAAATCAATTTACCCACCACTGAAATGTAGCCACGACTGGAGGGGCTGAGAATAAGGGACTGTTGAGCAGAAGCCTGTGCAGGGCTGCGGTGCTGCTCCCGTTTGAGTGACAGGGCGAGCTAATTACCTGCGCTGGCTGTTGGCCAGACGAGCAGGGTTCACCCACAGGCCTGCAAAGGAGCTTGCAGAGAAGGCGTTTTGTGACTGTGAGGGCTTGGGAGCTTGGGTTTTCGGGTTGTCCAAAGGCCATGGGTAGCTGCGCAGTCATCCAGCAGGGAGATGGTTCTGGTGGAGCCCCCAGCGTCTGTCTCTGCGGAGACCTGGTGCCACCATAGTGCTCAAGCAGTGGTTGGAAAGCTGCTGGCACTGCTGGTGGGCATCGCTCCTCTTCCCCCAGCAGACAGTGGCTTCACACCGTGCTGCTGCTTAAAGCGACCTGCAGGCACGGACCTACTGACTCTAAAGGAGAGCTGTGGCTTTGCAGCCCCACATAGTGTGAGCTTGTCTCTTTTTAACCCCTGGGACTGTGAAGGGAGAGTCTCTCCTTGGCCATTTCCAGCTAGCCAGCGCTGGCCTTCAGTAAGGATGGAGGAGGGCAGGGGAGCGGTAAGTAATAATGTCGCCATCAATCACCGATTGCCACGGGGAAGCCTCGGCCAGCCATTTGTCTAAAACACCACTGCCCGAGTGGTGTAAATATTTTATTGATGGCTGCCTCAGTTTGCAGCATTTCATTATTGCTCACACCCGTAGCGCTCACACTTTGTATTATCAGCAAGGGAAACCACGGGGCATCTTATTTCGGACCTCCCCCTCCCCCCGGCCCCAGCTGCAGTGGCCCCTCCGTGCAGGCAGGAGCCCTTGGCAGAGGGAAGGATGCTCATCCCCAGCAGACGGGTCTGGCCAGGGCAGCGGGCTCAGGATCAGGCCACCCCGTCATGTCAGAGCAGGGCAGGGCACCGGCCGTGCCGGGATGAACTCTGTAACCTGCCGTTAAGAGGCTTTTCCATTTTCCTCTCGCTCCGCTGGTGCCATTCACAGTCTGCCTGACAAAAGCCTCTCCAGCACTAATCCCGCCCAGCGACGGGCGGCTCCGGCAGAATGCCACCGCGTTTATCACCTTCCTGCACTCCAACTTGCCGTGGATAATTTCCCGTGATGGAGCAACCCACAACTCATCAAATGACTTGTCAGCCACCCTCCCGAGTAAAGTAATAGCCTCCATCAAAAGGATTTTACCTTTTTTGTCCCTCAAAGGGCACCAGCCCAGGTGAGAAGGGGAGGGGAGCACCAGAGACCCCTGTCTTTGCTGGGCACTGTCCCTGGCTCTCAGTGGGAACCCTGTAACACCCCTGCCAGTGCCAGCATTTAAAAAAAGCAAAGGCCAAAGAGACGGAAGGAAAGAGCCTTCCCTCCCCCCGTCCTCTCCCGTAAGTCATTTTCTCTGGCCTATTTTACAGGAACTGAAAATCTATTAGAGGAATAGCTTAATCCGGTTTGACTGTAATAATTAGGGTGCTTTAAAAAAACCCTGACTAATCGTATAAAATGTGATTGTAGACAGTTCAGTGCACGACCCTTACACTTATCACTTGAGGTATTATTACAAACCAGAAACAGCTGGCAAGCACGGAGGAGGATAAAGGGAAAAAAAAAAATTCACATGCAAAAGAACAGGGACCATTCCTTTTCTGATCTCGTAACAGAGGCGCTGGCAGCACCTCGAGCTGTCTTTCTAACATGGAGCCAAAGCACGAAGTGCTGTCAGGACCTCCAAGACCCTGACAGACACCTCTGATTTTGCCGATGGTGCTGCCCCACCAGCCACAGGGTCCTGCCATCGGCACCTCCGCTTCTCAGGCTGTTTTTGCAGAGAGTCCAAGAGGATCTGAATTAGCAGCAGAGAGACTCCCCTCGGGGCTCGCTGCAGTCAGCAGATGTTTGTAGCAACAATGGGCAGCTTTTCCACAAGAAGACAGTCTGTATTAGTCAAGCAGGTTATAGTGCTTTAGGGTCATTGGGTCAGCACAGAAAAGCAATGCTTGGCTGGAAGCAATCTCTTTTTCTCTTCCTTTCAATCTTTTCCAGACTCCAACAGCCACAATTTCTTCCTTCCTTTCCTGAGCCGAGGCCAGTGGCAGCCGAGTTCCCATCACAGCATCACCACACCTTTAGTAATGCAGTTTCATTCCCGCATGTTCTGCCAGTCATTCCGTAGAATTGCTGCCTGTTCAGCATGCCCTTGTCCTTGCAAGATAAGGTCACCCGTGTGCTGACACTTCTCACTCATCCCTTCTGACCACTCCAGATAGGACGAACAAACAATCCAGGCACCCATCTCCTGCATGATGTCTCAGAAGAGAAATCAACTCTTCCAGTCCCAGTGGACCACAAGCATATTTTGGGAGAGAATTCAAAG
>JAOXNO010000052.1:39833695-39872347 GCA_028565335.1 Limnodromus scolopaceus | reverse complement strand
TGCATGATGTCTCAGAAGAGAAATCAACTCTTCCAGTCCCAGTGGACCACAAGCATATTTTGGGAGAGAATTCAAAGGTAAGCTCACTGCAGCAATCTAGTATAATGGAGAAGATCACCCCAAAGGACTCATGCCTTCGCAAGGTCACTCTCAGATGAGAAGGTGACTTGACTTGGCCATCACGCAAATATTGGGAGAAGCACAGGGAAGGCTTTTGTTCATCAGTACCATTACAAGCCGAGACTGAGCCCTCACCCAGACATTAGCTTGCAAAAACACTGCTCTGCAAAGCCAGTCGGGAGCTTTAGACATCACAGAGAGATGACAGCCAGGATGAGCCTGTACCAGCACCAATGCGCTACTTTAATCAACATTGGAAACATGTGATCAACCTTGAAGGAGGCTTTCAAAGACTGAAATAAGAAGATGTACTACACTTTCAATTTACTCTCTCTCTCTCTCTGTTACTGTGATTAAAATATGTGGTTCATCTTGGAAGCTCTACTGCAGCTTGTACAAAAACCGTAATAATAACATTCACAGTAATTTAACTTGCAGCTGGACTTGGGTTGTTTGGTTTCTTTTGCTCTCCCATCAGTCTTCCTTGGGTCTTTCCCCCCCCACCCCATTCTGCTCCATATAGATTTTGATCTTTCCTTTATTAAATAGGAACGGTTATCCCCACTGACTCACTTACCTAATAATAGCTAGAACCTTTTAATTCAAATGATTTGATTCCTGGGGTTTTTAGATTAAAGTAAACATAAAGTTAGAGTATTACTGGGAGAGTGGCAATAGAAATACCATGGTCAAATTATCCTGTGACTCAATTCTGCAAAGCACGCTGAATCCCTTTTAATACATTTCGCAAGTACTCGGTGGTGACCTCTAACACCAGAGTGGTTTCTCTCCTACGGTAGCTCAATTTCACAACTCTGAATACACTTTTTTTTTTTGAAGGAAAGCCATCCAAAGGTTTTTATAAAATGTTCTTTAGCCTTTGGGAATGAGCCAATTTAATGCCAGGGTATCATTCCATTTCAAAGAGTTGAAGGACTTGAGGAAACACAATCTGTTTTCTGAACAATGTGAGCTGAATATAGTTGTGGTTTCATTAGAAACCGAGCTGCAGAGTTTGGATACAGAGCTCAACTTTTTCTACGTTCAGCTGTGGCTCTTGGTTTGTCAGCTGTATTTCCCTGCAGCACTCTTTTTGTACCAGCCCTTCCGAAGAAGCCTGCTCCAGCACAGCTGAATGCCTGCAGTGGCAGTGGGTGGCAAAGAAGACACTGCTGCCAGCCAAAGTTTCTATCATTTGTTGGCCTGAAAATGGGACGGGAGGGGAGGTCCCTCCGTAAAGTCAAGAATCACCAACAGAAGACCAGCTTGGCCTTAATTTGCAATTGAAAAATGAGCAGGAACGTAGGGAATAAACCCTTTAAATTAAATTAAAGGGGAAAATAGCAAGCTCTGAAAATGCCTCCTGAAAGCCAGAGTCACCTCAGCAGCCACGCAAAGGTGCAGCCACACTCGACAGCACCAGGCACACACACATTGCCATCTACCACCTCCCAGCCCACAGCACCAGTCGCCAAAAAAATCAACCTCCCGGAGCCACAGTGACGCTCAGTCACATCTAGCTTTATTTTAATCCCGTCAGAAAAGTTCAAGAATTACACCAAAAAATACTTCAGTCTCTGCTACCTACTGACAAAAAATACACCACAAAATTATAAACTGTTCAGTGGTTTGCTGGAGTTTTGATTGTTGGTGGAGGGGGTGGTTTGTACATTTTGAGTGAGAAATGAATTTACAGGTGGAAGGGGAAGGAAGGATAGGAAATCAGACAATGGCATTTGGCACTACATTTTTAGCTACACTATACAGTTATTTATCATGATGCCTGTTAAGACTGAGGAGTTCTGCCCTCATTTACACCCTCTAGTGTCTATGTATGCAAAATGGAGGACAAAACTGCCCAATGCGGGGGAAGAAGGGGCCAGTTCCTAATTTCCATCCCAGTCTAGCCACAAATCTGAAAAAGCAGCCTTAGTCAGATGTGAACGTTGCGCTCCCTGTGCACTCTGCTCCTGCTGCTGAGTCTCACCCTGCCCGCACTACGAGGAGCAGAGCTGCTTTGCAGCAAGGGCTTGCAGCTCTGAAAAAAGAGAATCCTTTTTTTTTTTAATTTTAAATCCCACCAGCCTGCACTAATTGCACATACCATTTGTGGGGAGAGGATGTTTTACATTGGCCAGGACTGGATTAAGCTTGTGGTCTGGTCTGTGTTTGCAAGCGAAGGTTTGATGGGACCCTTGTACTCTGAGAACATGCTATGGCCATCCCTCTCTAATTACCTAGAATGACATTAAATACTGAAGTATCTGAAGCTGAAGGAGGGAAGCAGGAGCATCCCATTTCATGGGTGAGGGAAAATTAGGGGCTGAAAAGTTAGAGGCTCAATACTGTTCTATATTATGACCACTCTTGAGAGGCTCCTCAACTCATAATGGCATTTCTTTGACTCTTGGTGACCTTCAGGAAAGAGGTCCCCAAAGGATGAAGCCTCATGTAAATTGCCAAAGGTCATGCAGGAAATCTTTGCCAGAAGCAGAAATAAAGCCCTGAACTCCCAACTCCTAGTCCTGTGCTCAAAAGTACAGCCATGAGTTCACTGTAGCAGCCACTGCCTGCTTCCATCCTGCTCCATATCCAAATCACAACCAGGATTTCAGCCTCCGAGCCCAGCCAAGATCACCAGCACAGTGGCGGCTCATTACGAATGCCTAGATCTTTCTGGATCTACTCAGGCCACTGCACAGGGGTGTGTGTGCATGTGTGTTTGCACGTGCGTATGCTTGAGGGAGAAGGGGATGCTTGTACTTCTCTATCAGCAAATGAACACTGATGCTAGATTCAATTTGACAGCAAAATATCCCCCCTTTGGCAAGCTGAACAACATCACAATGTCTTTGTGCCAGGTTCTTTATACCTCCTCTCTCAAAAGGATTTCAGCTTGTTCCTTCACTGCATGTTAAGTCTCTGTCACAGGTTTCCACCAATGATAAAACTTTGTGGGATTCTCCTTGCTGCTTTTACCTTCTCTGGCTGTTTATCTAATTTGCTTTTTTTGTTTTTTAATTTCTTTTTCTAACAAATAGTTAAGCAATGATTTAAAAATATTTTTACATCGTAAGATACAGTCAACATCAAACATGCCTTTGTACAAGAGCTCGACTCGGTTACAAATCAACAAGAACAATGCACGAAAAGAAATATCCATTAAGATGACTCCTGCACTTGGGTTTTATTTATTCCTGTTGTGCTGTTAGCACAGCACCCTCAGCTAGAGCAATGCAGTATCGACATGGTGTTGTCCCCCCACCCTCCTACTTTGCCCATCACCACTCGTTAACTTTAATGACCTTCTGTCTTGGCAGCCTTGGCTTCGTGATTTACCGATCCTGAAGACATCCAGGGTGATACGGCCCGGGAACTGGTCTGCTTGGCCATGCTGTAGTGGCTGATGACAGTGTAGAACCGGCCCCGGGAGTTGGAATCCTGTGCGGAGTAGTACGCATCCAGCGAGGCCGGGATGCACCGCTTGTGCTGGAAAGGGGAAGAAAGCAAGAGAGGTGAAGAGCGGTCCCATCACCCTCAGGCTCTCGCTTTAAAAATCTGAGGGTTAGCTGTTTGCATGGATGACGTTTGACTCAGACTTGCTGCAGTGAGAGCATCTGCTGCGCAGCCCTGACTGCCTTTTGGCGCCGTGGGAATGCACAAAGTTTAGAGTCGGGCAGCAGCCTTCAAAACCTGTTGCTATTGGCAACCCTGGTTGCAGGCTGATTTCATCCGTGGATGGGAAATGGGGACTGTAAAATGAAGGTCTGACTGGTTTGGTATGTTACTGGTGTGCACAGAGACCAGGCCCCTTGGTGGAGTCCTGGCAGGGCTGGCTGAGCAGCTCCTGGAAACGTGCTGGACTGAAAGCTCTGTAGAGCGAAGTCCAGAATTAATCCTCAGACAAGCAGAGGACAGGCAGAGGCAGAGTAAGCTGCTTACAGGCTGCCTGTTACAGCATGGTATCTCTGACCTCTAGGATGACCACCTTGGTCGGGGATGGAAGGAAGGGTGGCCCAAGCAGCCGGCCCTTGTCAGAGCTCCTTGTCCATGCAGAAGCTGCCCAGGCATCCCTGCTGTGCCAGGGCAGGTACTTGTGTGGTAAGAACTGCACAGATAAAACAATTTCCTTTGCAACAGATGTAAAAGAGCAATCAAATGGTAACAAATGTCAAACTGGTTGGTATTCGTTGGAGTACCACTGATGAAGGACACAAGGGGCCCCAGGTATAATTATTAAATTATGAGATACCCCAACTCCTAGTTTAATGTGACTAGCTGAAATCTGAGTCCAAAACCTTTAATCTTTTCAGATGTGCAGCTCTGGATTTGATTCTGAAATTCATGACGCGGTCCTAACTTCATTTTTGTATAACCTAAGAGAATAATTCACAATGACTAATACACCAACATCCTTACTTTATTTTCCAGCCCACAGACTATCCGCAGTGTGGTCAATACTCCTGTGAGTTTATGAGATTATTCACAGTAAGAAGTCAGCGAACTATTTCGCAAACTTTTTTTTTAAAGAGCTCAACAGACCAGGCAAATAGCGCTCTGTGAACATTCAATAAAAAATCACTGGACAGCAGAGTTTTAGCGATTAATTTACATGGTTTTATTCTTGATAGAGGGTCAAAAGCACCTAAAAATTAACTAGATGCGCAAATTCTGATTTCTTTCACAAAGGACACATGTGCCAGCACTCTGGGAGTTTGCTTTGCACTAAAATGTATGCCAGTAAACCTCAGTCACTTGAACGTGTGGGAAGCAAATGCAGGATTCCAGCTGCAATAAATCCATTCACAAATATGACGGATTGTTCCTGAACATCTGTCTGTAGTGTTCACCAAATGCTAATCCCAACAATTACAGAGTAACAGTAGCTGATGGAGGCAGATGCAAGTCCACATTTCCCATAACACTTTTCCCATTTCAAAACATTCTTGCCAAATGTTCTGTTTGGCCTGGTCAAAAAAGCAGACTAGACTGTAACCATGAAGTCAATTAGAGTCTATCATTATCTCAGGCAATTCATCCATCTGAAGTTTCTTACCTTATAAACAAATCCATCTGGGCAACTGTGGTCATAAGTAAAGGCTTTGTATACCACAAGAAACACTATGCAGGCAAGGAATGCAAGAGCCAGACTTATGAGAATAGTGACCTACAAAAGAGGGATAATGTTACTCTACATATGTTAAAATGGCATATGAGCAACCTCATAATTAAATGACTTATAGTAACAGCCATGCTAACAGACTGCAGTCTTCACTCCACTGTGCAGTACTTAACTAAGCATGGTAATTGAATGAATGCTAGATCCAATAGCCCTGAATTCTCACATCATTTCCATCCCCCCACAGACCTTCAGGAGTGCACATTCCTGTGTTTAACCCCTGCAAATGTACGGATTTTGCTGAGGCATGTGGTGTTCTCCGTGGCTTTGTGTTCCCATGCTCTCAGCTGTTCAACCAGCAGCATCATCTGCTGGCCCAGCAGGATCCACCAGCAGCCACAGTCCACATTTGGGGTCTAATCTGTGCAGATAAACTGCCTTATAGTCATGGTGAGACCCCACTTTTCTGATAGCAGAGGCGGGTGAGCAGGTAGGAAGAATGAAGCCTTTGTAGCAAAATTCCCTTTGTGCCTTCTGGGTGATGTGACAAGGCTAAGTTGTGCCTTGCAGAAGGGAGGGCGGGAGAAAGGGAATCCTTCTCTATTTACCAAAGCTGTAGATGGAGAATACCCCAACCACTGACAAAGGCCAGCACGTAAAGCCTGCAGCGTGTCCAAGAGCAGAAGGTGGTACTGGAGATACCAGACACAATACCCTCTTTTGGACCCAATTACTGCCCCTCTCCTCATTCCCAAGCAGCTTACTTTGCTGCACCATTCTGTTTCTTCACTGTAGCTCCCTTCTCTCCAGCCCTTCCAGGTCCCTCATAAATTGTTCATTCAACAGCAAGTTTCCTGGCCCCATTCAGATGTCTGGACTGAGGCCCTGATCCTTGATTTTAGTTGAGCTGTCCCCTCCATAAGAACAGAGCAAAAGTCCCAACTGCACTCTTGTTCTCCCCTTCCCCAAAGTTTTTTTGGTCCTAGCTGGTAATTCAGCAAATGCAGCATAAAAGGCTATGAACTCCAATGAACTCCTAAATTACAGCAACCCATCCTGTCAAGGCTGCTCTCACACACTGTTCTGGATTGGCATGAAAAAATATCATAATCCCTGGGGCTCCAGCGTTACCATGCAAACTAGAGTTCCTAACCAAATGAACTCACTTACAGAGATGATGGGGGTGGGCAGAGTGGTAGGAGAAACATTCAAAGCTGTTGCATGGCCAGCAGCATGGGCAGGGAGCAGCAGTGGCAGCTCCCCAGCTTGCTCTGGCTCACTGGGACTGGGCACCAGCATGGGAAAGGGGCTGCAATGTTCTTGTAAGCCTGTAAGAGCTCATGCTGAGGAAGTTCCTACAGCAAAAGTTAGAGGTCAGGCATGGGTTTACAGCAATCAGTGAGATTTCTTCCTACCCACAACCTCAATCTGTTTGCTTCTGAATCCCACTTTCCCATCATGACACCAGAAGCTGTCTGTGCCTGAGGCTGCAAATTTTCCCTGGTCACATCAAAACCCATCCACTGAGAGAAGGTAGGACACGGCAGGGGCTGTGCTGGCCCTGGCTAATGCCCCCAGCTGGAGACATGCTACCACCATACTATGCATGTGCTCGTCCTCCAAAACATGCCCCATCCCAATATCTGGGATGCAGATAGGTGCACCTACCTGTACTGAAGGCAATCATTATCATTTACTGCCCTGGCAAGGAAAAGCCACAATTTTTTCAGCTCTAGTCATTCAGGGTTCATCCACCGTTTCGTTACAGTTATGTCACAATCCTCTCTATTTTCTTGTATGGGTGTTCAAGGAAACTGAAGAGTAGGTACAGGTTGAAGTTTTCCTTAACTATGATTTAGGAGACTGGTGATGGTAGACAGTGGTGAAATACAGAGATAATTCCCACAGTATAGTGGACAGGCTTGTCAGGAACAGCAATATTAGTTCATATTAGTAGCGATAGAAGAGCAAGCTGGCCATGTGTCATAATTCATCAATATAATATTATTAATATAACAATAATATTATGTAATATTAGTAATTTTATACCAATGAAGATATACTAATTGCTTAATATTGGTTCACACTAAAGTTTGCCCTATTTCTCTCCTTTGGTCATTGCAGCAGCTGTAATTCTGAGAACGTGTATGATATGCAGTTCCTGCAGAGATTCAAAGGGGCCACTGTAATTGCTTGCAGTGCAGGAAAAGACTTCTCACCCTCATCAATCCTGCAGAAAGATGCACTGCCTGGTGAGATGTATTACTACATCACACACAGCACATTGGGACTATTACTCACAGAAGCTAAAACAGCCCTGGCAATGCCACCTGCAATGCTGGAAGATCCTGAGCTACAATTTTGGTGGCTGTTTTAAGACAAAAAGAAAAAGTGAAGGTAAATCTGCATGTGTGGTGTTAAATCTGACCCAACACATCCAGTTCAAAACTCAGCAAAGATAGAGCTGTGGAGGCTGTATCTAGCAGGAGATATTTATAAAGTCATTGTTAAGTTCGAATATTTTAGAATAAAGTGTAAAAAGGTAGCAAGATTGGGGCTAACAGGCTGTTCCAGTGATGAACAGTTCATTGAAGCCCCGACCCGCCTTTTAGAATAACTGCTTATATTAACCTCCTCCTTGGTGCCCAATCTGCTGCACAAGGGGCCAATTAAGCAAAAGGCAGCTGCAGAGGGAGAAGCACTTACTGCTGAATCTCATCAGAGAACATATGTAAGAGAATCCTCATGTGCTGAAAAGGTAGCTGGTAGAAAAGTAGTTGTATGAATTGCACTAGTCTGGCCAAGAAAACATGGGCTCCACCTCCTCTCCATCAAAGCACACTTGCCTGCAACCTTGAATAGAAATATTTCAGACCAGCTTTATGGAAGCCCATGGGCTCCCAACCTGAGGAAGCCCGTCCCTTCTTATAGTGCTGAAGAGGAAGAAGTCTCAGTTGGATGCAAGGGAGATGGAAATGAAATTTGCCATGATTTCTGCCCCAAAAAGAAATCATGTTACACCTGAAAAAAATGAAAATAAGTCACTTCAAAAGAGTATAATCAAAATGAGAGACTTCCTGTATTAAGTATGCCAATAGTCTCTACTTTTTCCAACAGGAAACCTGGGAAAAAAGACCCCTCTCCAAATAGACCCATTACAACCCAGCTCTGGCAGGCCAAGGTAGAAGAGCATTTCCTCCTGTAGAATAGATGTTCATCAACTCTTCCCTATTTAAAGGGGAGCATGTTAGGCCTGGTGCTTCCTCCAATAACAATTTATGTAGTAATACAAAGACGACAACGACACAAGTCCCCTCTGAGGCTAGCTTGAAGACAAGACGTACACCTTGCTCTACCAAAGCCAATACTTAGAGGACAGCCCTGACTAGAAATTCAGAGAATTAGAAATGCTCAGGTCTGCAGTTTGGTTGCTCTGCCCTGAATAAAATGTACAATGAAAAAAGAAATCTTGCTTGGGTTAAGCTGAAGGAACAAAGCTGTGCTCAGGGCAAAGGAAGAGACAAAGGGCAATGAAATTACACCGAATGCCATCTGGGAATGCATAGAGCTTAACTCAGTGAGAAAGTACCTCTTGTTACTGAGCCTTAAGAAGCTTTTCATCCTCTATCTTCCTTTAGTAAATACAACCCTCATCATCAGGGCTTGCAAGAGCTGCACACCAGCAGGACGCATACACCCTGTGCTATAATTCCTCCTGCCCTAATGTCTACCTGGTTCCTTTCTCCCCCTCTGCATCCACGTTTTCTCCATCCCAGAGAGATCCATCAGAGCTGACTAGACTCAGAGAAGAGGCTGTGAATGGGGAATATCCCTGGACGGTGGGATGTCTCCCTCACCTGGAATGACTCTGTGTCTGCCTTCCCCAAGAGTTGCCACCAAAGTTGCTTTGAAGGCTTCTCATTCTGAGACAGTTAAAAGGGCCAAGTTCTTCCTTTAGCCTTCAGAAGAAGAAAGAACCAAGCTGTCTGGAGCGAGAATGAATGTCCCTTCTTTCGTTAAATCCCACGTACATGCACAGCCTATGGAAACGACCATTAGTAACGTGATTTGACTGCTTCCTTTCCTCTTGTCTGCCCACTGAGCCCCTAAAAATAATAAATTCCCCTCTGCTCTGTCGCTCTGCTCCAGCAAAGTGCTGACACCCAATTCATTACCTCCCAGGAGCAGGTCCCTCCGCTGAGCTCTCCCCTCCCTCCGGGGTGTAATTGAGCCCATTCTCACCTCCCTCCTGCCGTTTCATGCACTTGCAAAATTACAGTGTGACACAATATTACACATGATGATACATAGTGTAAAATTGCTCCGGGATAAAATGTCATGTAAGATGTTAAAACCCAGAGGAAAGGGAAGAAAAATCCACCCTGGGATGTTTTGCCATGCCAGAGCTAAGATCCATCTCACTTGCTATTCCAGAGCATACAAAGCTTCATTAACGTTCAAACACCAAAGAATCACAGAGCTGCAATACCTAATAAACCTCCACTTTTTTTTATGATTAACATGAACCTTGGCAGTCTCTAAGCAATATAAACATTCACAGAGGGGAAATAAAATTTAGTGAGCAGATAAAACCTAGAAGTGCTGCAGGCATGAATCTGTCACGTGTGACTGCTCGAGTGGGTAAAAGAAGGAAGAGGGGGATTTGCCCGCCCTTTCCCAAAAGTCTTACATGATTCCCAAAGGTTCCCTTAACAGGGAGTGTCTGCTGGAATGGAGAAGAGAGAACATCGTTACTATACCAAAACACTCCCCATCCTACATAAAACACGGAAAGAGGCCCTTAACATCCCTGAAAGATGATGTCAACCTCCCATCAACAGCAGTGCTCTTGGCTTGGTTCCTCCCCACCTTTCCCATCCGAGGAAGCACATGTTGCCTTTTCACAACAGCACAGATAAAGAAAAACATATATCCTCATCAGGCAACAGGACATAAGTTGTCACTAGGTTTTGCTCCAGCGAGATGATATCTAATTGCAATGGTGTTCCAGTTAGCCTGGCTTTCATGCTGTCTATCGAAGTATCCATCTTACTCTCTGATTTCAGCTGTGGCCCATGATTATTTTTTTTTAATCAAAAATTCCCTTTCTCCCTCTCTAACTACAATGAAAAGCCTTATTTAAAAACAAACCAGAGAACAATGCCACATCCAAACAGGGCATTCTCTTATTAGCTTTTTCCATTGCAAGGTTTCTACATTATATTCCATATTGAATTCCTACATTTTATTCCTTATTGAATACCTTGGCAAAAATTTTCTGGTTTATGCCCTTAGCTTTCAGAGAGGGTGTGCACCCTTCACTCCCCATGGAATTCAACAAGAGCGGGGAGCTGCTGGTCCCTCCAAAAATGAAGCCTTAGGAGCTCTGGCAGCAATACTGATAACCTGCTGAGCTACAGAGCCTGCAGGTAGCTACACACCAGCGTTGGGCTGGTACCAACTGTCACACAAACCAGTGAGGTATTTCAGTGCCTTAGAGCCCTGGGAAATCTGAACTCTGGAAATACCTGGGAGGAAAAGGAAGCGGAGAAAGGCGGATGCTGAACAGAGGTTGATGGGAATAGTACTGCACAGAGACATTCATAAGGAAGGATTTTCAGGCAGTGTAGGTGGGGGAAGGGTCTGTCAGCAGATGGCAGTTCCCCCAAATTTATGCACTGTTTGAACTGAGTTGACAAATATTATTTTTCCCAGTGGGGACTGGATGCAGACGGCTCTCTATTAGTATTCAGCATCCAACCTGTGCTGGTGAGCTGTGGGGGGTGTGGTTTTGTTCCCTTAAGCCACATATTACTTGCATTAGCAGCTGGAGGAACATAACTTATAATCACGGCCCTGGCGTCAGGGCTTGTCATTCCACCTTTATGTTTTGTTCACAAGTTCCACTGATGGTGTCACACACTGCAAGGACTCCGCACAAAAATGGTAAAAAAAAATAAAATTGTATAGGGAGAGAAAATAACACGGGCATTCAAATGTAAGCCACCTCCCACTGAAACAGAGAAGGCGGCATCCTACAAAACCGTGAAGCAACACCTTTTGAAGAAGAAAAGGGCTGTTTTTTCTAACCTAAACCACAATTAATCTATGAAATTAATCACAATTAATCTAACATTTATTCTGCACAATATGGTCAGCAGAAGGAGCTCAGTAAGATTCCAAAAAGATGAGACATTCATATGGAGAGCCTCCACATGGCTTGAAGTAGGGCTTAATAAAACAAAAGGCACAGCCCTCTCTTCCCTCTCTGAGTTCTTGTATTTGATGGCATGAATCAGTCATTTAGACCCAGACCCACAAAGACAGTCCGGTGTCTAAATATCCTTTAGTTTCCTACAGGACACTAAACTCTGTAAGGCACCTTCTGTAGGCTCAGGTGTCTTCAGAGGGGTAAGAAATTTTCCATTTTGGATTTTCACACATTTCTCTGACACATCTGCCTCTGGATCACTAAAATGGGTTTCTAAATGAGCTGGTCAGCCAGTCTGGTGCAGCACTGCAATCCTTGTGCTCCACTACTAAAGCTCAAACCCATCACTGTTCATATTCAGGCAGCAGCCTGCTGTCTAAAATTCATTTGGAAAATCACTGTGCTGCCCTTTCTTTGGGAGGAAAACAGCTGCATTCAGTCCAGCTTTGGAGGAACTCAGCCAGTACCCCCTGCTGTTTGCGGGTCAGGCATAAGCCTCAGGTGCATTTGAAACCACCCTTCATTTGCCACCTAAGTGCAGCAATTCTCAGGATGCAAACAGATGATGTGATCTCTATCAATCTGGCTGAAGAAAACAGCGCAGAATCTCTCTTCCGTGCTCATGCAACCCTTGTGAGAGGTTAGCAAGGAGGGGGGTTCATCAGCGTGGGTGGCCACTTCTTAGATATCAAGCATGATTTTTTTTCTAAACCTGGCAAATAAATGTTTGACGCTGGACACCTTTCCTACTGCTGAGAGCATGTGATATATATACTTATATATGCTCAAAATAAGAGTACAGCCAAGAAGATGCCACAACCAGGAAAAGCATTGCTGTCTATAGAAAAACCAGCCAAACAAGTGGCACCCAGAGAACAGTTAATGCTCTCATAGTGTAGAATTATGTGTCACTGTGAAGGAGATCAGTTTAATTCCCAGGTAAAGATTATTTACCATGGAAAAATACCTACAAAATTCTGCACAGCATGCCTCGTCTTAGCAGCTGCAATGTGACTAAGGGACCTCAGAAGCCAGGTGCCTCTTGTCTGTTCTGCACTGCAGTCTCACCCTCTTCATGCTCAAGTTTGTCAGGAAAGGATGTCAATGCCAGTGTCACATCTGGTTCTCAAAGGTACCTTCAATGTTGCTGGGTATTGGGAAAATTTGTGACCTTTAATAGGCAATTCATTTGAAGACATTCTCTTGGTTTTACTTTTCTCTTTGTAGAATAAGAAAGACTCTGAATGAGGTAAAATTTGTCACAAACAAAATTGGCAGCAATCCTGTTTTTTCCCTTCATCCCATAACTTCTTACAGCTGATAATTATTTATAAAATTGACAACATTCGATTGCAACATGAAAACTACAGCTAAAGTGAAAGACTCAGGAGCACTTCCCAGCTCCCAGATCCAGCTGTCTATCCTGGCTGCCTCCCACCTGTATGGCAGGATGAAATCCAAGTGTGAACCACACCATCATTTGAATCCAGATTACTATTGTAAGAAAATTCAGCCATGTAGGCAGGGAGGGAGACGCAGACTGACAGGACACTCAGCTGGATCCACCAGGGGGATAAGGAGTCTGAAATACACCCCAAGAAGAGCTGCTCCCAGCACCCTGTTACACAGCCTGATCCATTCTGCTGCTAAAAATGATTTGGCTGCACTTCTTCAAAAATGGCATTTCACTCCCAATTTTTAAAAGTATTTTTGTAGCAAGTTGCTGATTTTGCTGATTTTATGGCAACAGCTTAGCCTCTGGAATTTTGAAAGGCTAACTGAAAAAAAAAGTGACACAATTGGGTCTTCATATTTGCTTGGTATTGTTCAAGACGATGTAGGATTTGTCCTTTATTATTACAGCACAGCTTTATTCCAGAGGGTGTCCAGATTCTTAAGTAGCATATCTTAGGAGATGCCTTGTAAGAGGGAAACGTCCTCAGTCATGTATCTAAATCTTCAGAGTTACAGTAAAATACTACTTAGTGCTGCATGGCTTCTTACATGAAGCTTAAGGGTCGAGGTTTTTTGTCCTTTATCTTAGAATTCATAACCATAAACCAACTTGGCCTGAATTATTCTAAGAACACTTAACACCATCCATAAGGATGGTATAATCTTGGGGTCCAAAACCATCTCACATCTGTTTCACTATTTCATGGGTTCCTTTCAGCCCACACAGCCCAGCAGTCAAAGTCCAAAAGCCTCACAGAGTAGAGGCTACCCTAAAGCCTCAAAGGTATCCCCTTGAGCCAGTTCTAGCTGTCTGAGCCCGTTTGCTACCCCAGCCATGTCCCCATTGGCTCTACCCATCTCTGCGCACACCACCCACCATGTCTACACCAGAGAACCCCTCCAAGTTTGCAAATCTTAAAAAGAAACATCTACCTTTTGAGATAACTACATACGCACCAGCAATTCCTCTGCTCTGCGCCTTGTAATACTG
The DNA here is from genome assembly GCA_028565335.1 of Limnodromus scolopaceus. Lineage (NCBI taxonomy): Eukaryota > Metazoa > Chordata > Aves > Charadriiformes > Scolopacidae > Limnodromus > Limnodromus scolopaceus. The sequence continues at coordinate 39,858,451 of JAOXNO010000052.1, read as the reverse complement.
CGAGTGCAGAACGAGTGTGGAACAAGAACACCGTGTTTCTAAGCAATTTGTCAAATAATTAAATTATGCACACAATAACTAGCTGGCTCAATTATATTAGCCAGTCTCCATCATGTAATATAATTTCTAGTGGCTGTTTAGGCACTAATAGCCTCAGATCTTTTTAACTGTGTCTGGTGCCAGCTGCGGTCTGCATGACGTCTTTCTGTGCCAAGTCAAATCCCTTGCATGGAAAATTCATGGCTCGGTTTCCAAGCCCCCGCTCCTTATGGATGGAAGTTCTGAAATGCCATTTCAATAAGGATGCTTCCACCATTGAATATTAGTGAATTTCCTCTTCGGTAAATAAAAAGCTCTGTTTGATTTGCGTTTTCTTTTCTGCCATTTTATGCCATAAAAAAATATCCTTCATCAGAATAGGCTGGTATACTGAGATGCTACAATATTGTTTCTAGGAACACCACATACATGGCCTTTTTGGCAGACCGTACAGGTATTTAAAGGTCTTTTTCCCCTCCTCCTACAAGAATATTTTCTTCCTTTTTCAATTGTCATTTCCTCCTTATTTCTATGACTCTGCTACCTTCAAAAGAAAAGAAGCAAAAAATTAATCAAAATCCCCAAATTAAACAAGTGGGGTGACTCAGGAACACTGCTTATAAAGGTGCTTTTCTTCCCAAATCCATGGTCCTAATAACACCTGACATACCGTTTCATGAGCCGAGCAGTGCTGGAAGAGGCTTCTTTCCAGATCACTAATTTGAGATGGGTTTTCAATTAGTGGGATTGCAGCAGACAGATATATCATCTCAACAGCTAACCCTTCATCAGCGACATGCTGCAATTTCCCATTGTATCATGCAAAGCCTTGGCTGTGACATTTCCTCCGGCCACTTCACGTGGGACATGACAACGGATGCCTCAGCTCATCAAGGGCCCTTTTTAAATGCATTAACAGGAATACAAGATAAATCAAGTAATCAATAAAATGTCTCCTTGCCTACCCTTTGCCTGCCAAGGCTCAACCTCTGAAGTCTCATACGTGCAAAATCTTTCCCTCTCCCTGCTTTTCTCACATTGGATTTGTTGCAGGGAAACCATCAGGAGCCCTAAGTAAGAACGGGTTCAGGGATTAGCACACAGCAACAGACCTGGGAAATGCAGACTGTGTTCCCTGCTCTGTTACTGGCTTACTTTGACACCCAACACACTCTCAGGTCCAGCTCCACACCTTGTCCCCCACTGGTACTCACAGACACCCCAGCAAGATCCACCTAAAGTTGCAAGCACATATGTCGCCAAAAGCTTGGCCTTTTCTGGTCCTGTGTGTGCAAAACTACCCAAGCACCAACACCATCCCAAGGCCAAGGATCAGGCTGGTTCTAGGGAAAAGCTGAGGTCTGTCTGCTTTATGAAATTACCTTTTTCCACAGGCAGGGCAATTTTCAAAGAAAACCTTTCAGACTTGAGTATCAATGTACTGGGCTAAGGCACTAAATGGTATCCCTCCAGGCAAGTTCTCTTGTGTATTTGCCTCTTCCATCACTTTCTTATATTTTAATTTTACATGTGACACTACCATTTTCCTCATCAGCCATCAGCAACAGAAGACTGGATTTAAAAATGCCCAGAACAGTTTAAGCTCTTTATATGCCAGGGCAGAAGGTAAGTTTCCCCTACCACTCCCAAGTCCCATGGACTTCTTAGATAAAATGAAATCAAAGGTCAAGCACTCTTGTCAAATCGAAGGTTCAGTGCACTCTTGTGGCTAAAAAAAAAAAATAATCAATTGGAAGCTCACTCCTTCAAGAAGGTCAACATATTCACATGTATTTCAGCATCTATGTCTACCATCAGAGGTCAGGAAATAAAGCTGGTAATATGACAGCATTCACGGTCCAGTACACCCATTTCTTTTAAAAAACTTACTCTTATTATGTGGGTGCTTCATACAAGGACAAAGTGAGAACTTGGCCAGCAAAGTGTCCCCTGGGTAAGTTACGAATTAAAAGCCTTTCCATTTTAAATTAGAAATGTGAGGCTTTATTGATGCAAATGACTTACAAAAGCTACTCTTTTAAAAACAAACAACAAAAATGAATAATCCAGCTGATTATGATACCTTCAAAGGCATGAGGCCAGTTCCATTAGCTGTGGATCTGACCCAACAGGCTTAATACATCTGCAAGTACTAACAAGAGGGAGCTCAGGTCTGTTTAACATTCAATCAGCAGCCTGTGCTGCTTTATAAATAGAGAGAATGAAACATTACATGGAAAAAAATGTATGAGTGAAGCATTTCACTTCCCTGATTATTATTATTTTTTTTTAGAACTCTGTGGTTTGGCTACAAGACTCAAAACGCACTTCACAACAGTCAATAAACTTTGCCTTGGCTTCAGCCAGCTGAAAACTCTTTCCTCCTCCAACCCATTCTGTCCCTTTTGCTGCATTAGCCAAACTAGCACTAAGCATATTTCATTCCACCTCAAATGCTGACAAGAAAATTACCCAACAAATAGGGTTTACTGTGGGGTGGCAGAGGTACCAGAACAGAACATGGTGGTGTATTGTTGAAGACCAGGATGCAGTGTAAGAAATCATTCAGACTAAATGGAAACTGCAATTACATTTTGTAATTAACAGAATGGGTATCTCCATGCAGTCTCTTGTGAAAATCTCTTTCAGGCATTTTATTCCAAAGCACAGGGTCAGTTGAGGTTTCTGCTCTGTTACTCTTTTATTCCTCCAATATATCACGGTCTGGAGAATTTAGATTCAGCAGGTCTACCCCACAAACCCTTAGTCATGTGAATATTCTTTGTGACTTCCATTTTTAGACATTTTCTGCATAGCAATTAACTTTCTTCTTCTCTCCAAAAATCAATTAAAGGAAAAAAATAACCCCGAACAAATCTCATCAGCTGCTTACTCTGTCAGTGCTCGCAGATGGCAAAAATAAAATATATTTGAGGTGGTTTATCTGACTTTGCAAAAGAATATGTGTTTCTGTAAAAAAGAATATAAAACAAAAATACACTTTAAGGAATGATACATTTCATATAAAAGCCATGTCTTTTTTTTTTTCTCCCTTTGCTTTGCCAGGTGGTCCCTACCCCAGTTGTATAGAGCACTTGAGTTAAATCAAAATATACTTTTCTTGTATGTGTTTTTGACACGGAAACTCTTCCTGGCTTTACCTTCTTGGGACCTAGCCTGTAGCAGAAAGCCAGGTATTAGCTGGGAACTCTTACAAACCCCACCGACTTTTATCCAGACAGGGGAAAGCTTGCAGGGTTTTTAGTACCATACCTGGGGATGTGATCAGAAATATCTGCTTTCTGGTAGTTGAGCCACAAATCCACATTCGGTTCATCCTCACAGCTCCAAATTGTCACTGATGATCACAAATGGCTCCATCAATCTACCTCTACGCAAGCTGTGAGACCAACTAGGACAGGTATGACCTATCCTCCTCTCTGCCCATTACAGCCAGAGGAAGAGAAGAATGATTTCTGAGATCAGGCAGAGAGATGATGAGCAACATTTCTCACTTCCTTTCAGACACACACATCAGAGTTTGCATCAGATGTAAGTGGACGCAAGGCCAGGCAGGGCTGGGTGGTGGATTTGGGAGAAAGGAGAAATTGTGACCCTCTGCATTGCAGTGGGAAATATTCAACCTCCAAAGACAAGGCAAAGTGTGGATCCAGAGACAACTCACTCCATCACTGTCTGGAGAAGTCTTAGGTGAACTGAGGGCTGCCTGACACCCCTGCAAAAAGAACATGCCCACTGGGAAAGGAGACTGCCTGATGATAATTGAGAATTCCCAAAGGAATAAGCCTCCAAATCAGTCCCTGGATACTGAAATCAGCCCCTTCATACTGACACCTTTCCAACTCCCTCTTTGAATGCACGACTCAACATCCCCGACGCTGGTGCCAGCACAGTAAGATGCTGTTGCCACTGCTCCCCTGTGCCTGCCACCTTTCTGATTTTCCTCCACTTTGTCCCTGTTCTCCTGGATCACACAGCCCATCCGAGTGCTGTGCAGCCTGGAAACAACATCTCAGCCACATTAGCAATTATCACCAAAGTGAGAAAAATCTCTGTGTATTAGAGCGTGTTCCCTCCCTCAAGCACCACTCACATTAGTCAGTGTAATGGGATCTTTCAGCAGCCACTCTGCATCTTCCAGATAACCAATGTGATGTGGCAGTCGCCATGGAAACATTGTTATTGTTAGTATTAAAAAGCAGTAAGGAAAATTGCCCTGCTCACACTCAGAGGAGTCCTTTCTCTATGATTTACTCCTGCCCTATAGTAACTTAACAATTAAAGGAATCTTTAAATTTATTTAGCTATTGAATGGGCACAATGGAAAGCCCCATGCCATTTTTGCAGGATTCATTCCTTTGCAGGTTAGAGGAAGAACTATCAGCATAAAGCAATAGCCTACAGGTGAAAGCAGAACATCCTGCGGAGAAATTTGCAGGAGCCATGGCATGGAAGGGGCATTTGGGAAGGGGGAGTGGGGGGAGCAGAAAGAGAGGAATGCCACATTTGAGGCTGGGTCTGTGTGCAGCAGAGCAAGGGAGAGTTGCCACCTAGACAGCTGCAAGGGTGATGTGCCCTTTGAAAACAAGGGCAGGGTGGGCAGACAGGTACCTGTGTGCATTCAGGGAAATGAGGCGTTTCGCAAAGCTATGCTCATTTGGCAGTCCAGAGGCACACAGCAGTTCTCCACACCACGCTGTATGAGACACCTTGTGCTCATGTCTCAATGGACCTCACCCACAGAAATAAGGTGACCGAGACCTGCTCTCCACCTTCCTCCACGAGCATACAAACCCAGGACTTCCTTTCCTCTGAACTGCAATGCCTGTGACATGAGGATCCTTCCACTACAATATCCAGCTGAATATCCTGGGGATTTGATGGGTAGGATTCTAGGGGTGCAAGCAGAGAAATCATCTTCCATTTCAGCAAAGCTGTTACCAACAGCAAATCAAGCTCTGGCCCTGGCCCAGAAAAATCTTTCTTAATTAGGAGTCAAGTATTTCAGATACTGGCTTGGTTTTGATAATGAAAAATTATTGCATCAATGGCTGTTTTGTAGGGTGTGGCTGGAGACAAACTGATTTTATTCTTTCACATTAGGTCAGAGGAAAATAATTGTTTCCGTATGAGCATTTCAGTAACACAAACATTTGAATGGTTTCCACTATATTTTAAGAACCTGATGAAAAGTGTGGTGAATAACTACATCCACTGGATCTGCATGTATCAGAGCAGTTTCAGGGTGGAGGGAGGAGAGAGTTGATCTAATGATAAGAAATATATTGTCATTGCATACTCAACAGGAACAGATTATGCAGCCAGTGACTCTGAAATTAGATCTTGCCAACTTGCAGCAAAGAGTGAAGTTTCCAGTCTTCTTCAGTGACATAATGATCAATACTAGCAGATGATTTTTTCAGGTAGATAAATTGCTCACACGAAAACATCTTAAATATCTTAATTTCCCCCCGGTACACCCACTTTCAACTCATTCTTTTAAAGACAAGTACATAGTTTAATTATTCCAACTCTGAAAGACTGATAACTTCAGCTTTCTTAAGAAAAGAGAACTGTGGAAGACTTGAGAAGTCAGATTACTATGGTAGGTAACTACCACCCAGCTAACAGTTGTTAAATCATGTCTCCCTGAAAAAGCAGTATCACTACGGCATTTAGTGATAGCAGAAGTCAAACTGGTTGCACATGAACTTACTTGTGTAATAAAGAGAGCAACTTGCACAAAACCAGTAACTGACAGTTTCATGTGTCAACCCATTGCTCCATGTTGTAAACCTATGCTGAAAGGCCACTCCACTGCCTTTCCTGGTGCTACTCGGAGACAGAATAATCTGGCCAAAGTCCAGACAGGTCTGCCTATATTGGCTGGGTCTGACTGGATCAACCACAAAATCCATCAGCAACTATTCTCCAGCTTGTTTCTCAATCAGGATGCTGAACACAAGCTCCATCAAAGTGACAGACAAGAAACCCACTCTTCACCTTATAAATGCTTCTTGTGGATTTCTGTGTTATCTGGACTGGTTGGAAGACAAAAGGAATCACTGGAAAACCTGTTGTCCAGAAGTAATAAGACTTTTCATTCAACGGATAATCTGCTTGAAAAGCAAAAGAGCATTTGATCTCATTTCAGTATTGACAGAAATAAGGGCAGAAACTCAAGAGAATGAAGACACTTGAATATGAGAGATTGCTCTTAAAAGCTGGAAGGATATCACTGGCAAAAAGAAGCAGAAAGCCCCACCTCAAATGCGAAGGGTTAGATCTGTTGTCCCACAAAGTAACACGATTCTATGCTAGAGAGTCATCACATTTGCAGACCTTTTCTAGTGGACCTCAGTGTCATCACTGCATGGCAAAGCATGGTAACACGTACTACCTTCAAAGAGCGCAAAATGGAAGACAAACACCAGACACTATTCCCCTTCAGACTGAGAAACCTTGGTATTGTTACTGAAAATAAGATCTTTGCAGTTGAAAAACTTCCTAGAGGGACACACTCAAAAGGCATAAACAGTCTGGAGGAGGCAAGGTCTATAAATCACTGCCAGTCAGCATAGAAAAAAATGTTGTCATTGCTTCTCTGTGGAGGAGTAAAACGATAAAAGAAATTTCTTTTATGTATGGATGGCTCAACCATAACACTATTTTAACATCATTTTCTTGTAACCCATCTACACACAACTATTTAAACATTAGTTATAAAGTATGTATGGAGTGACTCATCCAGCTGAAGAATAAGCCTAATTGGTCAAACTTCCAGGACACCGTGTGCTGAGCTATAGAGAATCATAATCTCATCTATTAGGAGATGTGACAAGTTGCAGAAGCTATCTAAAATTCCTGGAAGAGGTAGTGTGAAATAAGAACCGTTGCCTAGGGACAGTCTCTTCTTTACGATTAATTAAAGAGCTCAGATCTGTGCTATTCTGGATGAATGAAAAATATGCATGCATAAGCTTAGATTCTGGCTTTGGCTTGCTCATGCGAGAAAGTTGTCTAATAATTCATTAGCCTCTTCAATAAAAGATACCCAAAAGGCGGAATAAAGGGCATCTGTGGATTCGACTGCCATGTTCATACGGTCCCAAAATTTCCCCCAGAGATCCTGCTCTTCTGTATAATGCAGCTACATGACTCAGAAAAAAGCAAACGCAAACAAACCAAGAACTTGGGGAGAGTTTCCTTTTTCCCTGAGAACATTCCCATACCGAGTGACCAGAAGTACAGGAAAGAAAAGCACTGCGTTAATTGTAACAGGAATGTTAAAAACCCCTCCTAAGAGATTATAAGAGGGTGGAGAGCACAGTCATAAACATGGAGTCCCAGCAGCATTTTTCCACAAATAACTAGTAATGATAGAGATTCACTTTGCTGTATTTCTATTTGAATTGATGATAATTCTACTCGTTGGGTGAAAAATAAAATACAAGACATCTCCTTTTGTATTCTCCAGGATACCAAAGTAGTGTAATAGAAGACAGGAGAGGACCTCTTGGCTATTTCTTTGCACCCTCTTACTATCCTGCCTCTTTCCCCAGAGTACGGGTACCACATACTCAGACATATTACTCCTCATACACAGATTAGTAGAGCCTTAGGAGCAAAACTGCTCCCTATGAAAACCCTTGAGTTCAGGCATTGCTGTGCACTCACACTAGTTGTACATGCATTTCCCATACAGATCCCACATATTTGGAGTGCACTAAGCCAATGGACCATCTACACTTGGGTGTACTTTTTGCCTTTCCCTCCATCATTTCTCCTGCAGAAATCGGTGGGGTGATTTACTTCCTTTTGCCAGTGTACAGCTACCAACAGCCTGGCTCAAGTATAGATGAATACTTTAATTTTAATCAATGTGTTTGCAAGAAGATGTGGATGATATTTCTAACATACCACATACTAGACGGTTATACACAGCAACCAGCCAGCAAAAGAAAACATGATGATCTCATTTATATCATCTTTTTTTAAGCTTTTAAAAGTGTAGCCAAACTGAAACAATAAAAGTTAAGTATTTACTATTATTTCCTCTTACAAAAAACGAATGTAAAATGATTTCATCAGTACCAGATAATAGGCCTGCTTATAACCAGAGGGCAGTATTTTTAATAACTGCACTAAAAATATGCACTGGTATAAAAATGTGGTGCAATAAAAAAAAAAAGTACAAAAGGTAATGAAATATTACCTATTATCTCAGCTCATTTTTGTCAGGAAATAATACTACAAACTTAATACGATACATGGAAGCCTTATGAAAAGCAGTCAGGGAGAGGCTTATAGTCTTATCCAGTATTAGACGAGAGGCTGAGTGATTAATAAGTTGACGTTGAAGAGCAGAGAATGGAAATCATATGGACTTCAGGGAAAGGAAATAGCTTAAAAATGAAACTGTCATGCTGCCAGGCTGCATAGGAAGAGGCACAGCTTCCGTGGCCATCCCCACCGCACAGCAAAGGGGAAGGCAGCTGAGACCTCTGTCAGTGCTGTGCGCGCAGCTGGAGCCCCCAGCCCCCTCGCCCCTGCTGCTGTGCCGGCCTCGAGGGCAATGGGAGAACCTCACCAAAAACAGGAAGGGCAGAGGAAAAAATGCATTACGAGGAGGGGTTTGAATGCAACAGCAAGCTGGCGGTTTGAAGAACGGGAAAAATAAGATGCTCTATAGAAGGAGTAGATGAAATGAGATTTATCCATGGCAGTGTATGAGCTATACATCTAACTTATGGACCTCCAGCATACACAGCGTGTACGGATGGGATGTTCTTGATTGCTTTTTTAAATAACAAGGCCAGATCTTTTGATGGGATTAAAATTTGGTCTTACACTGACCTTAACACTGTTTGGGGCTGCAGGATTAAGGTTTAAATACTCAGTGAAGCACCATTACTTATAATACCAACAATGCCATTTATTGCGGGTCACAAGCCAGCACATCACTTTCAGGAGACTCTACATTTACTGGTGTTTCTCAGGCACGTTGTGTCTGGTTCTGATTTGCACGTTGCTCACACTGGAAAATGTCTGCTGTAGTTTTCAAGACTGCGGATTTTACTGTGGCTAATTCACTGTTTACTTTACTGGTGGTACCAATGGAGAGTCACTATTGGTGGTAAATAGGTACTACGCACACAATAAGATCAGTGAAGAATTCAGTCAAAATCAACTGCGTGTAAACCCCTGGTAGAGTAATTTAGATCACAACATGTGATGTCCACTGATAAAAAACCCCAAGAAGCTATAAACATTTATTCACAGACCTCTTAAGAATAAATTACAGCTTTAAATATCCTGGATGAAAGCAACAGAATTGTCCTTGTGAAATGTATGTTAGTGAATTTCTGGAAAAAAACAGACACAGTGCCATTTTGCAGTGCTTCAGAAGAGAAGCATTTCTCCTTTCAGTATGTTGAATAAGCCTCATCTTGAAGTTTATCAAGGATGAATGGTAACAGTTTTTTTCTGAATCACATGCCAATTTTAAAAGTGATAGTTTTCTTCTAAATTACTAGAAAATAATTATAATAAACTTCATTCCTTGCAAAAATAAGAAAACTGGGCTAAATGAAAGACTATTCAGTTCCTTGAGTCAATTGCTGTTAATTCTCAAGGATGATACCCTTTCACAAAAATTTACAAGCCCAATCCTAGCTTTTCAAGGAGCAGGACTATAGCTAGGCACTGCCTACTCTCTCTGCTTTTTACTCAAATCACTGATACTTCCTCTGACTTTGGAAATGTGAAATCAGATCTCACATTTTTATCACTCCCATGCTTTGTGGTTTAGAAGAAGCACCATATCTTCTCAGTGAAAAGGAAGAAAATGTTAGCAGCTACACGCTTGGAGTCTAATTTTAGGAGGAACTGAGCCATTCTAATATGCTGCAGTCAACAGGAACTGAGGGTGCTCAGTAATTCATGAGTTTCTTTCCACTTTTGAGTAGAGTCTGTTGAAAATTTCTCAAGAAAATATTTTTCATCAGAAAATTCCAATTCCTTTGAACCAAAACTGCTTACAGGACAGGATATGCTTTGATACTTGTCTAGTATCTCTTTTTTTTATCCAGCTTGAAATGGCTTTTAATCTATAATAATATAATTACATAATAATAAAATATGCAAATATGAAAAGGATGTTTGACTACAAGACAAAAGAATTTTTAAAAGGCAAAAAAACCCTGTTTTAGTCAGTCTTCACTGTGGTTTTTTAAATTCTTTTTAAACACAAATGTTTGAGAAGAAAAAGATTCAAACTTGCTTAACTTTCAATTTGGGATGAAAAATATTTTCACAACTTTTCCTGGGAAAACTAAAACATTTCCCACTTTAGATCAGTTATGAAAGTATTTTCATGCTTGTCCTAGAAAAAAAAAAAAAAAAAAGCTTTATACTCATGCAGATAAACCTCTCTTTGACCCTAGTGATGAGTGGAGTGTTAAATTTGTTATGTCTTTACTGTCACTTTGATTCAGTTATTTTCAAATGAATGGCATTTGCATCAGAAGGCAGCAGAATAACCATTTCTTACCTTTAGTCTTTCTGTTACACCATCAGTGAAACTGACTGTGAATTCAGCAATTTTGGGCACTCTGAGCTTTCCTTTGTTCTTCTGGTCAGGCTGATACTCTGTTCTTGTTTTCACAATTACCTGGAAAATATCAACACTTTTAAGGTTTCTGCACACAGCATACTTTTTTTTTTTTTGTTACCGTACCTTTTCTATATAAAACATCCCCTGGACCTACACAAGTACCTTAGAAACATAAATTAACACAAACTTATCATACCTTCAGAAACTATGAGAGACAGATAAATAGTCAGGTAAACACACAGACCTAAGACAGTGAGCTTATCTCATTGAGTCTTAAAATAGCTGACAGCAAAATGTTTGACACTCACTTTTGCTTAGTACTAGGCATATAATTTTTATATCATATTCAAAAGGCAGAACACGCAGGATAACTGCCCATCCTAAAGAAGAGCCTCACTTATTAAAAGCCTCATCCTAATAAGTTCCACTGAAGCCAATTTAAATTTAGGCCACTTGGTGTCTCATTTATTCAGGCTCCAGATTATCAATATTAATTTCATACTGTCACCTTGGGTTTCCCCCAGAAGATCTTAGTATCATTTGCTGACTAATCCAGGTCCTACTAATCTTATAAAAATGAGGTGTCTTACACCAATGGAGAAGCTGTAAGTGGCTTTTAAAAGGATACAGTCAAATCACCAAAATTGCATTGTCAATCTACATTGAATTTATTTGTAATCTAGAATGACCCTAAATACTTTGGGTAAAATGCACCCACTGCAGAAACAGAAAAGATAACACTTAATGCCAGCTGCTCCCAAAGGGGATGAGCATCAGGGCTATGCTCTGAAACTAACAGCCCTTCAGAGGAGTGAGCGCATCCATCCCATTATACACGAGAATCTTAAAAGACTACCCATCCATGAGCCTATGAGCTAAACAGCATGGTGAGAGCATTCCAGCAGAGCCACACTATCTTACTGTAGCTGGAAAATGCAAGAGAAGTCAAAACGGCCCCATCTTCAGCACTGGCCAAGAGCTGGGGCTCATCCCTAGAGGCGGGGGGGCTGTGGTTGTGAGCACAAACTAGTGTGGTGCTTCTGCACAGGACTCCCAACCCAGGGACAAGGTCCACAAAGCATACAATGGTTTGCTGTGGTTTGCAAGGTTTGGACAGGTTAAACACAAAATGACAGAAAGAACATTGAAGTTCTCGATCCCAGGGCCAACACTTCCTTTTTCTGACCTCCCCTTCTGCATTGCAGGACTACGCAGCCATCAGCCTTGCCAAGGGGAAAATGAAATCCTCCAGGAGTGATGGCTGGTTCATATGAGAGTGACGAGAGCGATCCTTTGTCAGAAACAAAAAGTCTTGAAGGATTGAAAAAGATTAAGTGATGCACAAGGTTGAACTACCAGCTAATGAAGAACTTATTTCCAAATGAAGATAGCAAAGTCTGGTTTGGACCAGAGAAAACCCCAGGTATTTAATCCTCCTGCACTTAATGCCGTGTGAAAATCAGAGTGAGAGAAAATCAGTGAGGAGTCATAAGCCAATTTGGATTTTCTGGATTCAAATGCAAATCATTAAAGACTGATGAATATTTACATCCTTCAGCATATCCTTCTCAATGTTTATTACAGTAGCATTTGCAACATTAAAACTTGGGAAGAAGAAGGAACAAAAAGCCACCCAAATGTATTTATATTAGCATTTTGTAATTCAGGATTTCCAATGATACAACTTAGATGATGGGAAATGAGACATGGGGACAAGCTTGATTTGGCAGGTTTGGGATGAATCCCAACCTTCCTCTGAACCCACTATTGAATCAAACCCCACTGTGCTCCAGTCTATGCATATCCACTATGGACCAAATAATAAAGTAAAGCTCCCCCCTCCAGCCAAGACAAACCAGCCCAGGTTAGATCTGTTACGAACAAGCAGCAACCTCATTTTCTCACTCAAAAGGAGCCAGGTGCACTCAGAACTCCACGCAGCTGGTCCCAACCTTTCCAGTCTTCTCACTGGCCTTTTGTAAACCCAGTACAGTAAATTACAGATTGTCAGCCATCCACACCTGCCCACCAGGGTTCAGAAATTGCATTCATTCTGTTTTCAAACCTACCAGTCACAATATCCAGTTCTCCAAAACTCATGCTTCCTGCTTGATGATACAAATCTTAGTTGAAGGCAAAATTTTTAAACATACATGAGGGCTATTCCACAAACTCTAACATTAGGTCTTAACGAAGCCAGAATATAGGAAAAATAAAATTAAAAGCCTTACTTGTTTCTAGATATAAATTTATTCCATTCTTTGTAATTAATACCAGTTTTCTAATGAGTATTTTTTAACTGCTGTTACATTCAACCAATATCCTACAAGCAGGAAGGTTTGAATTATGCTGTCTACAGGGATACAGCACGAGACTGAAAATAAGCCCACACAGCCCTTCACAAGGCATCAGATTCAAGTCCAGCAGCAATGTCCATCATGTCTGTGAATAAATAAGTAAGCTCAGTCCCCAGCCAGATCAGAAGCTACTTGAAACACAATTTGCTGACTGTGCCAGTGTGTGCAGAGCCATAGTCATCCTGCTCGTCAGTGTTTTGCAGGGAAATTTGCAGAAGTATCAAAAAGCTTTAGTAGAGGAGGTAAGAACTACCTTTGCTAAATGCCTTTTGGCATTGCAAAAGCTAAATATCTGCTCTCCAGAAGTATCTTTGTCAGACACCTGGTGGAATTACTCAGCAGAAGAAAGACAGGGCAGTCAGTAAGGTCTCCTCTTTAAAGGAGAGCACAGAAATAAAATGACAAAGGGCAAACAGAAAGCCAAAAACCTGTAGTGTGGGGGTAGCATTCAATATTGTGGCAATAACGATAAAAATGCAATTTTGCTGAGGGCACGGGGTGCACATCTAGAAGAAAAGTGCTACCTCTTGTTCAGTCCCCTACAGTCTAAATAAATAAGCCTGAGCGTGGATCCCGCTCTTGCAGCAACGTTCACCCCCTCTCCATCCAACAAGCTGCCATCAGGACGCCCACGCAAAGGCTTCTGGAAATCGAGTTGTGTTCATCACACCCCTTGAGCCTCCTGCACGGGTGAGACCACCCCAGTCAGGGCTACCTCAGCAGCATCCAGAGACAGGAGCGACCGCTGTCAGATGGTAACACACGGATACACACACACCCACACACAGTTCTTAGCGGAGCATTTGCTACGCTGACAGCCTCCCATGCATGTGTCAGTTGTGAGTGCCTCTGAAACAAGTTTAAATGGGAGCAAAACCCAAAAGAACTTTTCTAAAACACAAAGTATTAATCTAAGTGCAAATTTAGAAAAGGAATAATTTATCTTATACAGAAACTTCTCTATATTTTTAGCATTATTGGGCTTTTGCTATTTCGGTTGGTTGTTCTGTTTTCATTTTACAGTTTCTGATTTGGTTTGGGTGGGAAGGAAGATTTGCCTTCCCCCTGTTCCCTGCCATCACTCCTTTTTCACCTTTTCTTTCCATTTTGTCACTGAAAAAAAAAATTCCTGGCAGTAAAGTCTTCCAGAAGTTCTAACCAAATTGCTGTTGGATGTACAGTAATAAAAACCCCACTGACTCCACAGTCAGTGCAATGATCAGCATTCATTTATCACCGGCTGCCCCAGAGCAGTTCCATCGGAGCCCAGAATCCCACTGTTTCAATGCAAACAAGGTACATTCATCTCGCACCACGACAGGTTTCCTGGGAGAGCGACTGGCGTTTATTACAAACCACAGCAAACAGAGCCATCCCCCTTCCCTCTTCTCCGTTTTGCAGCTTTGCTGACTTCAGTAGAGTTATTCTTGATTGAAACCAGTGAAAGGGAGTATAACATCAAGGTCCTGTGTAGGTTGCAATTCAAAGCAAACTGAAAGGAATGCCCAGCGCCTCATTCCCTTCCCTGAAATGCTGTTACGGTGGTGATGAACTGCTGTAAGGGGGTAACCTCCAGAGCTGGCGGCACTGCTTGGCTGTGCTCTGGTCTCATCAGGACAGACAATAAACACAAACAATCAAACCAATGCTTAAATGGACAAGTAGTCGCTTGATTACTCCCAAAAAAAGACAATCAGCCCCCTCTCCGCCCCCACTGCAGCACTATTCTGCCCAGTCTCTGGACTTGCCTCCTTGGCTCCCACCTCCTCCTGAATGCTCCCTAGGGCTTGCCTTAGCTCATACTGCTCATGGCGAGAAGGGTCTGGCTGGTTTAAGTTGGCATCCCTAACCATGAGCTTACTGGGGCAGAGGAGAATTCTTGTATTATTATCATCATCATAATTCCTGCTCTCATGAAGCAGCCGTCACACCTGAGGATGAATATTAAAAAGCAAGTACAGTTCCATCAGCTTTTTTGGATTGTCTGAGCCTTTGTGATTGCTGAATAAATACACTTTGAACTTTTATGGACGCTTGTCAGCCTTTATGTTTCATTATCGAGGCCCTGATTCAGCACCAGCTTACGTGTGTGCCTCCCTTTGTGCGTTGTGATTGTGCACCAAAGAGAGCAGCCTCTCTGCCAGCTGAGTCCAGCCTTTCTATAGCACTTTAAAGTCAGTACTGTGGATGGAGGCTAGAAGAATACTCACTCAGGGGATCTCCCCGCAAATTATGTTGCTGATATTCCTAAAGTTTTCACACTATTTCCCAGAGACCATCCACCTTTAAACTGCAGAGACACTGTGCTGTTAATGACATGCAATAAAGGAGACACAAATAAATTACCTGGGACTTTCTTCATTTTACAGTAAAATAAAACTTTTCTTTGAAAGTTGCTTCCCCGCTGAAGTTTCCAGACTGATTGTAAGAATAAATGAAAAGAGAAAAGGGCTTCCACAGAGCAACAAAAAGACATGTCTAATTATGGGAATCCACTCTGTCAGTCCAAGCAGCTTCCTCCAAAACTGAGTTTATCTAGCATTTGAACTCATTAACTTCCAATTCAGCAAAGCACTTAAGCATGCAAGTAGTCCTATTAACAACAGCAGGATTAGTCAGATATTTAAAGTTAAGTGTGCATTTAAGAGCTTCAGCCAGATCAGAGCTTAAGCTGGTTTCAATCACCTTCCCACAGCCAGCTATAAGAGCGATGCTCAGGGCTCCAGTGGCATCCTTCAGCAAGACTGTTCAAAGTGCTTTGCATACCAGCATGACCTCAGTATCCCCACATTACTGGTGGAGGAGTAGGAGAAAAGAGGAAAAAAGCAGCTTAGTAACGTGCCGAGTCACCCCAGCAATTGGCTGTTGAGCCAGGAAAACAGACCATGGCTTGCTGCTACTTCCAGTGCACCTTGTTTCCTCGGGTTTTCATTAACTGAGTGATAATAGGAGCTTCAGCACATTCTCCACATAAATATAATGGTTTTGGGATTAGGGGCTAGCAAGAGATACGGCTGTGGTGGGTAGGAAGTCAGATGCTCTATGGAAAATGCCAGCTCTCTGCAGAATTGTCCTCAATCATCCCAGGTTAGCAGATGTAATAACACTTGCCATGTCTTGAAAGGGTTCTCCTTTCTATTCTCTTTCTTGCATCTTCTGATTTCTTATTCCAAGCCCTCAAATGCTTTTCTGCAAGAGCTCAGTAGCAGTCTACAGAGAATGGCCTGTAAAAGTTATAAAAACCCAAACACAACAGGACAACAAGCCACATCTAGCATGCTGCTCCACACAAGCAAGATTTTTTCTAATGACGCTGTTTGCTAATACATTTATCGAGTCCTGAACCTAAATGGACTTATTATTCTAAGCTTAATGCTAGTGACACCCCTGGAATCAATAGGAAACCTTTCCTCAGCCTTAATGAATGCAGGACCAGGCTTCTTCTCTGTAGTGATGCTTTGGAAAATTATAGGTGTGCTGAGGTGAGAAACAACAGATGAGAGTCTGCATACACCAGCAGGAAATCCATCATCAAGAACCTTGAGAAAGTAAACAGTAAGAGAGTGCTGGGAAATCTAGAGATTTTGGATGCTGAAAGAAAAAGAAAGCAAGCTTCTAACCAAGTGGACTATATTAAAAGCATTTGTTTTCAGGAGGACAGAGCAGAGTAGACGTGAAATGTGACAAATGGAAAAATATCACATTAAGCATGGAACCTTAAAAAGGATTTTCCTGCAATGGGATGAAGTAAGTGTTTCAGAAAATGAACTGATATGAATTCTGAGCCTTGTCTCAGACTGGCTAAATGTAACATCATTTATTGCCACTTTATATTTGCGTTTGAGCTCTATGGTTTTCCCTGAAGAAATGAGTAATAATATTTAACATAACCGGCATTGTGAAAATTTTAAATTATTCATTTGGAAAAGGACATGCAGCCCTGCTGTAATTCCCACTTCACTGCCACGGTGCATGTAATATATTGTGGTTCAGGTGCTGCAAAGTGCAAACCATAAAAATTTAAAATACTACTTCCCGGGATTATTAATAATGAAGAGTCTCTCACACAGAGTGGCTTTCAGATTGACAGAAAAGATAAACAAAATGTGTTTCTCCTACCAAGGAGAAAGGTTTCCTCTAGGTTCAAAGCTGGACTTTGTAGTCCCACAAAATGGTTGTAACACACCCATCAGTTGCCATGTGGATTAGTCATGCTCACTTTTAAATGAAACTGAGACTCCTGGCTTCCAAAGACATGCCTACCTTCATTCCTTGCAGAGGGGGAACAGGAAATATAAACTCATCACTGGCACTGACATTGTGGTTTCCTTTGCCTTCATTACCCAACTGAGCATCAGTAGCTGAGATCGACCTTAGACCTAAGTCCCAGCTGTAGCGTGCTGTCCAGGTTACTGGTGACAGCACAATGGTGACCCCCTGGCTTGGCACTAAATCTGCTGTGACTGAGTCGGTTTCTATGCGTAAGTGCTACAAGCCAAGAGATGGCTAAAATTCACCACCTGCTCACACGCAAAATTCTCCAGTGACCTATGCACTCTAATCCTCACACACAGCCAGCTTCAAAGAGCAAATGAGATGTGCACATTGCCAACAGTAGCTGAAGTTAAAATACTTAGCGGTAAAAATGTATAGGAAAAGAGATGGAAAAATCATGTTTCAGGGCTTAAAACAATCTCTTTCTCTGCAGGCTTAGGATGAAACATTCATAGACATGAGCAGCTCCGTGCCCACTGCAGTGTCTCCTGGATCTCCTTTTGACCCTTGCACTAGCTGCTGCTAGAAACAGGACATGTTCAACTGGATGTACATAATCTGAGACTACCTGGCAATCACCATGCTGCAATTTCCCAGATTTTTAGATAACTAAGTCTTTAAAAACTTTCCCAAATAATTATGGCAGTGTCCCATCCCATGGGAGAGGCAGCTATGCTTCCAAATCAATAGGATGAACACTTCTCACAGGCAGAGTTCTCAGAGATTAATATTAAAATTGGCATTTCGGATGTGTGTAATGGTAGTCCCCATGGCATCCTAGTCACTATTTGAAGACATGGAATGCCTGAAATATCAAGCAGTAAAAAGAAGGTAAGAAAAAAAAAAAAAGATGCCTAGGGATCAAATCCATAGTCAATGGAGAAAGCCACTGTCAGGAGAAACACTGCTTTTTATTTTTTTTTCCTGTATCAGCTCATCTAATGGGTGTTGTGCTGGAAATCAGTTTCACAGAGGGTGGTAGAAAAAAATGGTCTCCTGAATCAGTGCCAGGAGGATATTCCAGGCATAAGGAACATCACAAAAGGACAAAGACAGCAAATGTAATCAGCCCTAGCATCACCGATGAAGGCAGTACAAAATGCATAGGCTGCATTGGGAGCTGAAAGCTGCTGAGAAGGGAAAGGCATAGCTCACAAGCACAAAGGGAGCTTGGAAATTATTCAGCTAAGTCTCCCTACAAATCCCCAGGCGACCAGAACCATCAGGAACCCACAGGAGGCTGTGAAGGGGTGACAAAATTGATTTCAGTAGGTTCAGCCAGGAGAGGGTATAGCAAAGCAGACAAAAGAATCAATCACTCAGCCGTAGCAATGGTAAATTGGCCAGGGTAAATTAGCAGAGCTCCATTGATTTCATCTAAACTACACTGATTTACACTAGACAAGAATCTTGCCCAGCATTACACTCCAGACCAGTAAGTAACTGGTATGTGGGGTTCATGTCACAGTCTTGCTGAAATAACTTTTACCTGCAGCCATGGGCTTTCACATTAGAATAAAGAACAGATTGCAACACCTTAGCCCAATATCCATACCCTAACACACCTTCCCTGTGTCCATTTCTGCTGTTTCTGCAGAAGGCAGCTCTAGAAATTGCCGTGCAGGCATAACTGGGTTTAAAAGTGGCAGTGGAGCTCACAAAACCAGACATGAGCTAGCTTTAACCAACCTAATTCAGACATCGATAGTGGTGCAGTTAAGGAGAGAAATTTCTGCACAGGCTACATAAATCCCAAGACTTCCCATACTCCAGAGCTGGAGCAGCAACGCGTTATCTGTATGGAGCGAGGCGGCTGAACACTCCCCGGGTGCCTGCGAAGGCTGCGAGCCCCGGCTGGGATGGCAGCAGGGCTCCAACGCCGGGGACCGGCCGTGCACAGAGGGGCTCGGTGTGCTGCAGGGGAAGGATAGCCCGACAGCAGCTGTATCCAGAGAAAAGGAGCGTGAACCGCCAAGAACCTCAACTTCAACCTTTTCATCTCCAAGACACGCAAACAGAATCAAAAAGGTTACCCCAGAAACGCCGCACAGCCAGAGTGAGCCTTGCTGCAAATACTTACTACAGCTTAATGAGCAGAGGCGGTGTTTACGTTCAAATACACATTTAGAGGACAAATGGATTTGCACAGTGCAGATGGGGGACAAATGTCACAGGAGAGGAAGGCGCAGACTTTGGTACTTGTGGGGATTCAACAGAGTATCCCAAATGAGAAAGCAAAGGATGGGGAAAGGCAAGACAGCCTGCCCGTTCCTTCCTATGTGCAATCCTCTCTTTTTATTCCCTTCTTTTTTATTCACATTTTCTTTCCCTTTGCATCCTTCTCCTCCCTTTTACTTTTCCTCCCTTCAACAGCCACAATTACTAGTCCTGCCCCATCTCTCCTTTTGCCATTTGCTCCATCCCACCGAACTCACCAGCAGCGTGAGCAGCCGCACCGCCGGCTGCCCCCCATCAGGAGCCCCCCCAGCCGGTGGCAGGGAAGGCTGAACTGCCTCTGGCCCCCCCACGAGAAAACCATCTCCCTGACACCCTGACGGCATGTGCCTTCAGCCGCCGCGCACTTCAGAGGGCAGACTGACATCAGTATTTCAGGTCAGAGCTGCGAGGGGTCCCCTAGGTACAAAAGCACTCATCCAGCCTACTATTAATTATGCCGGCTCAGCTGGCCAGGACAAAACATTATTTTCTGTTAAACCAATAGGGACAGGCTGTGAACACAAGGGACCCTGTGGATTTTCAGGAACTCTTGATTAGTCTGTGTAAACGCGTGCCCTCGGCCACTCGGAGAGGGGTGCGGCCAGGGAGGGTGAGAGGCAGGAGCAGGGCATGGAAAAAGCATTTGAAGAGAGCAGATACATCTATTATTTTTTTTTTCTTTCTTGGGTTGGATGGCATGAATTTGTCACCAGAGAAATTACTTCTCAAGGCTCCAGATGCATTCAAAATAAAGAACAATGGACCACATGATAAGCCTTCTGCAGCTTTCCCCACAAAAGAGATGCCGGATGTTTTTTTCAGCCCTGACAATAGCTTTCATGCACTTTTGTATTATGTAAAATTAGGATTTTTACTGCCAGAACAGAGGCATTTCCTGCTGGATTATACTGAAGCGAGCCTATGAGACCAAGGGGTCCCCGGTTGTTGGTCTCATTTAAAATTTCAGTGAAACAGTATGGTCCCTGAAAAGCTGCATATCTTTTAGCATTATCATCGCAGAGACACGTAACAATTACAGCCAAAGCACTTTGTCTACGCCTAGGAAAACAAGTGAACAGCTAGCCTTTTCCCCTTTGGTCCTAAAAGAAAAAAGGCTTCTTTTTCTGCTTTTTGAATGCAGAAGAAATTAAATTCAGAGACATAAAAAGCCAGGTCAGGGGCTTGTCACCAGTGATGGCTATTATTCCTGTTACATAGACGGATTTCAGCAAAAAGGCCACGCAAAAATGATTTAAGAGCATCTGCCTCTGCCTTCTGCAAATGCCGCCCCAGCAAGAGAACAGGGGGCAAGGGAAATGCTTGAAGATAGTCAATAAATATAAATACACAGCAGGCTTTGCACCCTAAGGGAGAAATTACTGTCACGGGTACATTTCTCGCCTTGCAGCCACACAACTGCTGACAGACCGACAAGAATGCTGATGTTGCAGAAGAATAGCACGAACCTTGGGAGGGGACATCCTCATTTGGTGGAAAAAGAAACAGTTGGTCCAGTGACTAATAATTTTTTAAAAAGGTTGCCAAATTCAAGCCTCCCGAATTCCTGTCTGGATTTTTCCAACAGCATCAAGGTGGAAGTCAGAGGGAGCTGACTTAGGAAGCTGTTAGGAAAGCAGCCCCAGAAGGACAGTCAATAAATTTAAGCGTACCTTTAAGAAAGTGTTTTGCCCTATCACCCCCCTCACAATGACTTCTCATAATCAAGGAACTATCTGAAAAGAGACGGGTTTCAGGGGTTACAGCACATGAGCAAAAGCCTCATATGCTTTCTCCGCACCCTTTCTCTGAAAGGGAAGCCAGACACAGAAAACACTTTGAAAGAGATGAAGCTGGGGTGAAACACCTACAGAGGTTAATGCTGAGAGCTGCCCTCAAGTGTGATCCGGTTATAAAAATATCCTTCAAATGCAGAAAAATCAGGTATTTAGAGCCCTTAAAACACAATTTTCAGTCTGTAGATTCCATAGGGTTTTAAGGATCTGCAAAGGTGAGTATACTGACAAAGAACAGGTTTGGTTTTCTTGAACTTGCATGCAGGTGTCTAAGACTCACCTGGAAAAAGCCCATATATTAAGAGAGCTTGCAAACCTTTGCCATGCAATATACATACACCAGGTGAAGGCATTATTGCACACTGGTAGTAACAACAGTTGGGCTGCCCTGCACAGACCCAGTATACTCTTGGCCAAAGCCTGGACTACTCCTTTACTACTTCTTTACTAGACAGACTCAAGCAAGATGCACCCTGGATTACCCCAGACCCAAGGTTTGATCCAGGTTGAGAGCTCACATCGTCTTAAATGAAGATACCCTCTAATGGTGAAGAGAAGCTCAGAAAAGGTAGTATTTAGCAGAGTCATTTTTTCCCCCTTTCTTTTCTAGGTTCCACTTACAGGAAAACGCCAGGGCGCACCAGCTGGTTGTTGCAGAGGCAAAGGCGATGAGACTGGCAGCGGCTGGGGCAGGCAGGGAGCAGGGCATTGCCTCCTTGTGGCTACAAGGGAGCAGCGATGGGCTTGCGTTGAGGGAAACGAGCGAGCAAAGCCCTTCTGAGATGTTGCACGCTGACCCCAACACAAAACCTGGTTTGACGCTGGTCATTTTTGCAGCACCGCATGCAAGAGGCACAGAAAGTGCCTTGGCTTACGTTCTCACTTTCCCAAGCTAAAAACCAACTGCTGGCAGGTTTTAGCAATACATAGGAAAAACGTCAAATTGATTTTAGGGTTTTTTTTTTTAACCCTGCCTCCTGACTGCAAGGCAAGTCCAAACAAGAATACGCTCTGAAAGACTTGAAATCCATGTCTCCTCTTCCTCAGGCTCACAGTCTGACCGAATCCAGTAGCAGCTTTGCTTTCCTAAGTACAAAGCTGAAATCTCCCCAATCACTTAACCTTTGCCCCAGCGTTTCACCTGAGGCTCAACTCCTTATTAGCAGGTCTTTAAACAGACCCTCTGCCCCCGGGTGAACTCACACCGACAGCATCTGCGCTACAAAGAGCAAAGGAAAGAGATTGTGAATTATTTTGCTTTTATCATAAACAACCTCTCCTTCTTGCGAAGCGATCTCCAGCCGCCGTTAACTCCAGGCCTACTGCCCACAGGAGCTGAACTGCAGCCTGCAGAAATCAATGCCACTGACTCTAATGAGTTCTGAATCATGCACAGCACTCCTGGAGATACATCCCACTCTTCCAGCAAAGAAAAATATGGATGTCAGTAGATGCATTGACAGTAATGTATGCTAATGAAGGTAATGTAACCTAACAACATGTGAATTATTGATGTAGGCATGTTTAAACAGAAAAATCAGCAAGGAATCACACCAGACCAATACACTCCAGTGTTTGTTCACCAACAGGCAATTGGAACGTAGTGGTCGTGAGAACACTCATTACCACTTTATTAGCTTGAAAGGATTTTTGTTAGGTTATGCATGTCTCACCTGACACATGAGTCATTTAAATTTCACATCGTGTGACACTTAGTGATCTCAATAAGCCATTTGTACTAGCATCAAATGAGCTACTTGTATACATCTGCAGTTTCCTCTGAGCTTTTCAGATGTTTACGATAAATCATACTGCTTTGCCTGAATTATCTTCTTAATCTTATTTATTGGAGTAATAGATAAGGGCTAGTTCAGCCTCTCATTCACAACAATTCATGGAAGTGTAACTCTCCTGAATGCAGAGAAGTTGCTCCTGAATGCCATGAGGCACGTGGAGAATGAAACTAGCTCCTTTGTCTGGTACGGCTCCTGTTCCCAGGATGTCAAGACAGTTGACTCAGGTCTATCATAAAATAAACATAGTTTGTCTATCTAGACAGTTTTATCACATTCATCATCATGTTCTCCTAATGTATTTAGAGAAAATTCATTTTGTACTACAGTAAAAACAGGATATATGTTCAATATTCATCAGTGTTAATTTTACTATTATTCCATTATCCTGTGGGATCTAATCGTTCTGTCTGTACTTTCGGGTGAGTTGGCTCCATCTCTGTGGTATTTGGGAACTACATTGCAGACAGGCTTTGTTTTTGTAAGGACTGTTGGGGCATATGGATTTTTACAGTCTCATGATGTCCTCACCAGGTTATATTGATATGCATCATCACTGCATCGATACAGACAAAAGACTTCCTCGTACATACTGCATCTAAAAACCCCAACCACCAAACCGCAGCCAATTGCTGATGCACATTTCTGGACATTTTAGTGCTGCATTCAGTTGTGAGAGTGTTGAGTGGGCAGGGGACAAAGCTGTCCCCTGGCTGGAGCCGATGGGGCAAACGAACCCCTGGATTGCTCCATGACCACCCAGAGCACGGGGGAACTCAGCTGCTCTCTTCAGAGAAATCAGCATCCTCAATGCCCAAATAAGCTCTGCAAAGCCATGGACCACAAAACAAACCTTAACCGATATAATTAAAATAGCTGCTTATTTCTGAAGAGCTATCACATCACTCTCACCGCAGGCAATTAATCTTACTGATAATAACAACAACGCATTGTAAACCACTCCTCAGTTTCTCCAGCACTTGCAAGAGAAACACACTAAGCCTTTTACAGTTGTATTTATGAAGGAATATTTGGGGCTTTGTTGAGGAGGAAATGAGTTGGGGGACAGTTGCGTGTTTATTTGCCATCTTAAAACAGATAAACACACTATGACAGATAATCCCTTTTTATTTATCACTATAAACAACACTATGCCACGGTTTGTATCATCAGAGACCAGTAAGTCACCAAAGCACTGAAAACCAAGGGGCATGTACGTGTGTGGAATCATGCAGGAGTGCCATTCGATTTTGTTTTACCTTTTCCGGAGCCGGGAACTGCAGGTGATTTACTTCCAAGGGTGTGATCAAAGGAACTGTCTGAAAACCATCTTCGTTGGATGGTGGTTTGCTGTTCTTGTCGTTCAAATTACTCCCCAGCTTCACCATTCTTGGACCTTGCTTTCCAGACCTAAAACCAGCGAGGTGGTCAATGTCATGAGGGTAGCGGGGAGGATCCCTGCCTTCCCCTGCTGGGTTGGACCCTTTATTGGGTTTTTACCCCCGGCTTTCTAGACACGCCGCGTTCTGCACCTCGACTTGACTTCACACGGGCGTTTCACCCTGCCTTACGCCAACACCCCACAAAGACCCCTCAAAAATCCCAGCCGTTACCCCAAACGGAGCAGCTCCCCCCACACCGACCCC